>OX451739.1:70020071-70620071 GCA_948472305.1 Vicia faba
TCCTAACACAAGGTTGTTCACCAAATGCAATGGTGAAATAACACTGTCAAAAGGGTTAAAAAACATTAGGAAAGATATTTGAGTAAAATATGGTAGATAACTCTTAGTTACTTGATCAAAACTTGCAAAACATCCTTGCTATTTTCAAACACACCTCACAACACAATTTCAAAACATTTCCCAAATCAAACTTTCAAACATTGAAATCTTTTCAAAAGACAAAAAAACCTTTGTATACATTCAAACAATAATCATTACAAAGGTTGCCACAATGATGGCCTCTTTTCAAAACATCTTTCAAAACCACACACAAAGCACCATTTCAAACAATTGAAAAGCAAAAGCAAGTGATCTAAACAAGTAACTAAGAGCCCATGGATAACCATGGATGAAAAGGGTGCTTGCACCTTCCCTTTTCATAATCTACTCCCCGAACCCAGGAAAACATCTCAAAGGTCTTTCCTGTGCTTTTTGACCTTTCCTTAGGATAAAATAAAAAGTCGGTGGTGACTCTTGCTAAACCGAAACATTTGCGAACACAAACGCAAAACCTCAAGTCAGTTCTCCCACCGTATCACAGAACTGGTGACTCTGATGGGGAGATAACTTTAAAAGTGGAGTAACCTTAGGGTTTAGATCACCTTTGCATGTTTATCTTGTTTGCTTTAATTGCTTTACATTTGTTTCTCTTGTTTGGGCTGAAAATCCTCTACCCAGATTTGGGGAAACATTCATAGGTAAATAGCAATACGTTGTGGAAACTGTGCGGGGTATACCGACATGGTTGAAGAAATAGCTATATTAGTGCGACATATTTGTGAGTACCGGTAGCCTTTGAGTCAATCAAAGAGAATACAGGGCCGCTGAGTGATGTCATGAAGCACTAATGAACTCTTAGAACCTTACTTGACCATCTTGGCCTTATTAGGGGTAGTGAGATGACCGGCTTTGGTGCAGTCCGAAGTTGGTAGATACTCGATGCTACACTCATTGAGGGTTGTTTTCTTGGAATATTTCGGTCGACAGTTAAGTGGCCAAACTGAAACAATGAACACAGAAAATAATCCAGTGATATTGAGATCTTTAGAACCCAATTACTATTTATAGGACAGGTTGAGCCAACTAGCTTCAAGAGGGTTCTTACCTATGAAACCTTATGCAAGCCTGAAATTAGGATCCTGTATGACTTGTTTGTACATATGCCTGTGCATACATCATGAACATCATGAAGCATCATATGCATCCACTAACCATTTCAAGGGTTTGGATCTTCGTCTTTGTTCCTGTTTTATAGGTCATGGAATCTCTTCGCAGGAAAAAAATTTAAGTCAACCTTGTGAGGATCCCTCCTCAACTCAAGGAGCTTACTTCCAAGATTCCAGAGAATTCTCTCTTCAGTGAAAGACATGATAGACTTCTCAACTTGGTCAACTCCAACATTGAAGAAGACATGGTGAAAGTTCTCTTCCAGTTCTTTGACCCCCTACACCACTGTTTCACATTCCCTGATTACCAACTAGTACCTACTTTGGAGGAATTTTCTCAACTCCTGAGGATTCCTATTCTCCATCAACTACCCTACAATGGTACGGAAAGAGAACCAAATCCTGAAGATGTTGCTCAAGCCTTACACTTGCAACCATCTGATATCAAAGGTCATTGGGAAACCAGAAGTGGTGTCAAGGGTTTCTTAGCAAAGTTTCTGTTTGAGAAGGCACAAGACTGCTGGAACTCTCTAGATCTACAAGCTTTTTAAGAGATTGTAGCACTTCTCATCTATGGGTTGGTCTTGTTCCCAAACCCTGATCAGCTTATAGATGTGAATGTTGTCAAGATTTTCATATCCCGGAATCCTGTGCCTACATTGCTTGGGGACATCCTACACTCATTTCACACAACAACAATGAGGAAAAGAGGTGTTCTCATGTGATGTACTCCTCTTCTATCAAGGTGGTTTATTTCTCACCTTCCCCAGTCAGTTTTGAAGAATGAGCAGGGATTAAGATGGTCACAACGGTTAATGACCCTCACACATTCTGATGTTCATTGGTGTTCTCGATCCAGAGAAAATGTCATCATCATTGATCGTTGTGGGGAATTCCCTAATGTCCCACTACTTGGCATTAGGGGAGGCATTACCTACAACCCCTGTTTAGCTCTAAGACAGTTTGGATATGCTCGGAGGGATGGTCCTCATAACATGCTGATTCCTGACTTGGTTTTTGACTTCGACAATGATGCTTAAGGACTTCGACAAAGGTTTATCCGAGCTTGGAGGATGCCCAACAAAGTGGATAGTAAGACACTGGGGCACAACAATTCCATCCCCCTTGAGCCTTATCTCAAGTGGGTACAAACCCGTGCCCAGAGTCTTATGATGCCTTACCCTCACATTCTGCCTATGATCAAATAGCCTGTTATGGAAGGAGAGGTTCCATACACCCTCCTACATCCAGACATGCCAACATCATTGGAAGAATTGCAAAAGAGTTGGATACAACTCAAGGAAGAACGAAATACTTTTGAAGCCAGCTTCTATGCCAGTGAGAAGAAGGTTTTGGAACTTACCCGCCGACTTCACAAAGAGGAGACTCTTAACACTTACATCGCGCCAAAAAGGATGTGCAACGTCTTTTTACATTAAGAAGCTTTGTAATATTTTTCCCATGGGGCATTTATGTACTAACAAATTTCTTCTTATTAATATGACGTGTGTTCTTTTTGTTTGCAACAAATTTGAATTTCTAAATCCTTGAATGCATTACATGAATAACATCTCATTCATCATATGCATAAACATGTTGTGATACGGTGGGAGAACTGACTATGGTTTTGCGTTTGTTTTCGCAAATGTTTCGGTTGAGCAAGAGTCACCACCGACTTTTTATTTTATCCTAAGGAAAGGTTTAAAAAGCACAGAAAAAACCTTTGAGATTTTTCTTGGGTTCGGGGAGTAGATTATAGAAAGGGAAGGTATTAGCACCCTTTCTATCCATGGTTATCCATGGGCTCTTAGGTACTTGCTTAGATCAACTTGCCTTGGTTTTCAATTGTTTGAAATGGTGCTTTGTGTGTGGTTTTGAAAATGTTTTGAAAAAGATGCCTTGTCTAGGCTAACCTTGTAACAATTCTTTACTCGAATGTTTTACAAAAGGTGTTTGTCTTTTTGAAAAGATGTTTCAAGGTTTTTTTTTGAAAGTTTGTTTTGAAAGTGTTTGTGAAGTGTGGTTTGAAAAATAGGCAAGTGTTTTGTTTTGCAAGTTGACAAGTACTTAAGAGCTATCTACCCTAAAGTTCTCAAAGATTTTTGTTATGTTTTAACCTTTTTAACAATTTTGTTCCACCATTGCATTTGGTGGACAATCTTGTGTTAGGAGGTGAAAGGGACGGGCGCGGGTCATCGTTTAGACCATAATTGCAATAGTGCTAAGTATCTTTGAGCAATTTTCTTTGAAAGGGACTTTGATCATTTTAGGCAACTTTTCGAAAGCGTCATCGAGGGACTATGATCAATTGGTTTGTATTTGTTTTGCCCAAAGAGACCTAACATGCAATATGGCCCATTTATTTGAAGGCAACAAGTGGAATACCCTAGGGGTGCAAGTGTGGTATGTGTTGTCCATTTTTCATGCTTTGATTATCTTAAAATTAGGTCAAACTATTTTGTTCTTTTTATTTGCATACAAACCCTAGTTCTAGCATGGTATATTTAGAAAGCGTTAAAGTGCGAAAAGTAAAATTCCTACACTATTACAACACAATATGGGAAGGGGGTACAAATGTTCAAATGGGGGGATATTTAGACAAGAAATTTAAACCTAGCTATTACATCAATTTTTAATTATTTACAAGGTAATTAATTTGCACAAATTAAATAGAAATAAAATAAATATGCAAGATGCAAAAAGGGTTTTTATATGTATGGAAAAAATATATTTTTTATGTCCAATAAACAAAAATGAATAAAATAAAAAAAGTAACATTTTTGGAGTTTTTTGTGTTTTAAGGGTAAAACCCTAATTTCATTAAATAAATATATTAACTATTTAATATGTATAATATTTAATAATTATATACAAAAATAAAATAAAATGAAGTATATTTATAAAAGAGTATTTTTTATGTCAAATATTAATAAAATAAAAATGTATATATTTTTTGTATTATTTACCTAAATGTACTAATATATATAAATATCTCTATTATTTACTAAATAAACATTATATATACAAAAATAATAATATTTAATATTTATAAAAAAAGTATATTTTGCACAAAATATTTTCAAAAGAAAAAAAATGAAATAAAAATCAGAAATAAAGTATATTTGCATTATTTTTCTAGCTTTTTCTAAATAATAGTATATATATATATATATATATATATATATATATATATATATATATATATATATATATATATATATATATATATATATATATATATATATATATATATATATATATATATATATATATATATATATATATATATATATATATATATATATATATATATATATATATATATATATTTATGTACAAATGTCCATATAAACAAATAAATGCCTAAAAATATAAAAATGGTGTAAAAATAATTTTTCATGTTTTTAATATTATGGGAAAAAATAAATAAGCCAAAATGAAAAAAAAGAAAAGTCAAAAATCATGAAAATAAATATAATGGGCTCAGGGGGTATGAAACCAAAAACAAGGTGTGAAAAGAAATAACACAACAGGCCCAGCCCATGAAGCTTCTTCTTCAACCTTCAGACAAAAAGATGTCAAGCATTGTTACTCAAGTTCAAACATCTGGATTCTTTGATCTTTTGCACAAACTCACAACATAAGAAATGTTAAGCATTGAATCACGATTCTAAATATGTAAAGAACTCATCCTAACTCTCAGAAATGAGAGAGAATTTTGACATTCCCAAATCCTGACCTAACTTTTCTTCCATATTCAAACCCTAAATTCTCATAGCTCAGGCAAAATAAATGAAAAGTAAAAGCATGTACAGATTCAGGGGCATGAGTAGAACATTTCTTATTCACAAACCTAGAGCTAATGATGCCTACACTAAGAGTTAGAAGTTCAAGAAGATACCTGTTCAGTTGAAGTTCTATCTGGCAATGGGGGAGCTTTCAGGGCAAGATGATGATCTGTACAACTTGCCTGAAGTGTGGTGATGCTATTCCAATGCTTACTTTGCTTTGAAACACCTTGAATCGAGCTATGGACCTTCAACTGCAAAACAAGAAAGTGAAAATGGTGGAACTGGTTAGAGGAGTTACAGGTCATGTTTTATGCTTTGGTTAGCTTCAAGTGATGCTAGGGAATGTGTTTGATGAGCTTTGAGCAAGAAAGCATGAAAGGGATGAGTTATGGGATTCAATCTGCAGACCCTGCCCTGTTTTTGCAGTTTGAGAGTGATTCTGGGAATGGGAGTGTTTGGGACCTTGTTTTCTCGTGTTCTAGCTTGGGTTTGATGATTAGAAGGTGTATAAAATATTTTCTTAGGCTTGTTTGTGCTGAGATCCAAGTTGTGTTGTGATATGCTAGGTTTCTTAACACTTAAGCAAGAAAAGGTCACTTGAGTTTCTAGGCTGATAGAGGACCCCTAATCATGCTGCAAAGCTTCTCCTTGATCAGAGTGATTAGTTCATAATCTTGTGCCAAGGGGATTTGATCTGTACTTCTTGGTTTTGCATTATGACACAAAGCTTGCTTTTGCAAAAATGGCTATTTCACTTTTTCCATTTATGGCCTAATCTTGCATACAATGCTTGGATACACAAAATAAGGCTTTGCCACAATGAGTATGCATTAAATTTATGAGTGCAAAAGGGTTTAGAGGCCTGTAATGTAGCATAAACCAAGCTGACTTGAAAATGCATAAGTTATGAACATGGAAATTGGCCAATTCAAAAGTGAGTTTTTGCCATATTGCAAAATTCGATTCTCTCAAGTCATGAGGTTGTTTGATGAGTTCTTGGACATTTTGGAAAGCTTGGAATGTGTACTACAATCCATCTTTGAAATGCAAATTGAAATTCCAAGTGGAAGTATGTGGAAAATGGCCTTGAAGTTAGGTACAAACCTTGCCTAAAATAGGTCAAAATTTCACTAAGTTAAGAATGGTTTAGTACCCTTATTCCAAAAATTGTAACTTGAGATACAAGCTTCTTTTGGGAAAACTTTGTGAATCCAAGTTGTAGATTATGAAATAAGCTACAACTTTCATGTTTTGACTTTTTCTTGAATCCAAATAAATCTTGGTGAGAAAGTGGGGCAAAGTTGGGGAAAAATTAGGGTTTTTCATAACTTGGAAAAATTCTAAGTTATGAAAAATTCTCATTTCAACCCTAATTTGCATTTTTTGATTTCTTGATGAACAAGTTTCATGATTTGGCATGTTTTGATGAAAAATGAATCTTGACTCTTGATTTTGACCAAAAAGTCAAAGTTTGACTTTTCAGTACACAGTCAAAATTGATCAATTGACTGGGAAATTCAACTGTCAATCTTGTGTACTTGGGATCTTTTGAACTTGTTGAGCATGTCAAGATAATTACATGGGGTCCTTGAGCCCATATGTGAGCTTGGTTTGCCATTGGCTAGGTCAAACAGTCAAAATTTGCCTTTGTGCAGTCAAAACCCTAAAAATGACCATTTTGCCCTTTTGATGATCTGATCAAATTTCTTGTAGAATTGTGATCCAAACTTGATCAAATGGTCCATGTGAGTTTATAATGTTGATGTGGGTCAATTTTCATGAGGTTTGACTATCAATTGGCCACAGTTGACTTTTTCCCCCATACAGCTGATTCCTAGGTCAACTGCCCAATTGATTGGGCAAAACTTGGAATCAAGGCTTGAAACTTGATGTGGATGAACTTGGGAGTCCAATATGAAGCATGAAAGTTATCTTAGGCATTTTTAGTCAAAACATCTTTGTTCAAACACAAACCCTAATTTGGGTCAACAGTGCAAGGAGAAATTTTGAGCAGATGAAACCCTAACTGGATTTTGATCTCCAAGGGCCTTGTGATGAGAAACCAATGAGAAATGGGAGGGCAAATTTTGAGGTACAACACATGTCTTCACACCAAGTTTCTTTATCTTTTTGCTGTTTATTTCAGCAAGATGGATATAGAATAGACGGTTAAAGATCTACAAGCACAGAATTCGCAGTTCCAACAACTCCTCATGACCTTAGCAAAGGGCCAGGAGGACCTTAAAGCACTTTTAGAGAAAGAGAAGGAACCAGAAAGGAAGAAAAAGAAAAGAATTGGTGTGGCCACTATGGGAAGAAGATTTGAGCATCAGGCTAGGAGATTTCTGGAATTCCCCTCGACGTCTGACGAAGGGGTTGGTAAAGGAAAAGGAGCTGCGGTGCCCTCCGAATCTGAAGCTGAAGAAGAAGAAGAGGAAGAGGATGAATATTACTCCAAACAACAATATCCTCAGGCGGATGATAAGTATAAAAATCTTGAGGATCGTTTGGCAGCCATGGAGTTGCAAAGGGTACCGGGGCTAGATTTCAAAGAACTAGGGTTGGTTGCTGGGATCGTCATTCCTCCCAAGTTCAAAGTACCTACATTTGATAAATACGACGGTTTGTCATGTCCAAATATGCATCTGAGATCCTACGTCAGAAAGATCCAACCTCACTCTTCTGATAAGGATCTTTGGGTCCACTTTTTCAAGATAGTTTGTC
This sequence comes from Vicia faba, assembly GCA_948472305.1. NCBI lineage: Eukaryota > Viridiplantae > Streptophyta > Magnoliopsida > Fabales > Fabaceae > Vicia > Vicia faba. The sequence continues at coordinate 70,027,792 of OX451739.1, forward strand.
GGGTACGCAATTGGACTGGTTCTATCAACTTGAGAGATCTGATGTTCATAACTGGGAAGATTTGGCTGCTGCTTTCTACCGAAAATACCAATACAACGCAGATTTAACGCCTACTCGTACTCAGCTACAAATTATGGGTATGGCCTCTAATGAGGGCTTTAAGGAGTATGCCTAGAAGTGGCGGGATTTGGCTGGAAGGGTGCAGCCACCATTGTCGAATAGAGAGCTGGTTGGCATGTTTTTAGGGACTCTGTCAGGTCCATTCTTCAATCACTTGATCGGGAGCTCATCTGCAGGGTTCACTGAATTAATTCTGACCGGTGAAAGGGTCGAAGTTGGCATTAAGAGTGGTAAAATTCAGAAGGATGCCTCCGCTTCCACTGCTATTAAGAAGACCTTCCCATCTAAGAAGGAAGTTTCTGCTGTTCACACCCAGAGAAATCAAGGGAGTGTGGAGCGCCGACCAGCGGTGGGGGCTGTGATGATCCAAAACTCCTCAGCCGATCAACTTCGCAGCAATCAACCAAGAGTTAACCAGCAAAGGGTAGAAAGGCCACAACGTAAATTCACCCGAATCAACATGACACCGGCTCAAGTCCTCCCTCATATGTTAAAGCTGAACCTTACCAACTTTAAAGAAGCGCCGAAAAACCCAAATACCTCTTCTCCTTATTACCATTCCAATGCAAAATGTGCATACCACTCGGACAGTGTAGGGCATGATACCAAAAACCGTTGGGCTCTTAAAAACAAGATCCAAGATTTGATAGACACCAAGGAGGTAGAGTTTGATGCGCCCGAAAAACCTAATGTGATATCCGCTCCTATGCCAAAACATGGTCATAATGTCCATGCCATTGTGGAAGATCTTCATGTTACCACCGTTGATGATCTATTGACTCCGTTGCCAATGATTAAAGAAAATCTGTTGAAAGTCGGGATATTCCCAGGCTGTGAAAAAGATTGTTACTTATGTTCAACCCTGCAATCCGACTGCCCACTATTGAAGTCAGGCATCCAACGCCTGATGGATACCCAAGAGATCCTCTTTCAAAAGACTCTTGTTGATACTATCACTCATGTTACTCCTATTACCCTTGTTACTTCAATCAATGACATTGCTATAATCACCATCTCCGACAATCTTTCCAAGACCTACAAAAGGCCTGTTAAGATTATGCCTGATCCTAAGTTTGTATCGCTGAAAATTACCATGCCGGGGCCTATACCTTATAAGTCCAACAAGAAGATACCATGGAATTACGGAGGAGAGATCTTCTACTATGGTGTCAAGCAGATCGAATCAGCCGAAGAGAATTCCGATTAAGAAATCCCTGATATAGGGAATATTGCAGGGACAAGCAAGATAACTCGTAGCGGAAGGATCTTCTCTCCGGAGATTGCTCTTCCACGAGCAGTCTTCGGACCCTCAAGATATTTTGTACCTATCAAGCCATCTGTGCAAAGCCCAGTAATTGAAGAAGTTGATGCTCCCGAAGCTAGACCCTCTTTTGTTACTACCAATAAAGGTAAGGGGATCCAAGAAGCGCCTGTCAGGACGAAGGCTCAGACTTTGGTTATCCCCAAGACCACCCAAAAAGAGAAGGAAGAAATCTTAAAGATAATTAAGAAGAGCGACTATGAAGTCGTAGAGCAGCTAGGGAAAACCCCTTCAAAATCTCCATGCTGGCTCTCTTACTCTGCTCCGAGGCTCATGCCAAGGCCTTGATCAAATTTTTAAAGACGGCACACGTGCCTCAAGAAACTTCTGCAGATCAGTTTCAAGAGTGCGTGGCTAGCCTTACAGCCGACAATGGTCTTGGTTTTTCTGATGCTGATTTGACCCCTAAGGGAAGAAAGCATAATGATGCGCTGCATGTCTCGGTAGAGTGCAGAGGGACCACACTTGCTCATGTTCTGGTTGATACCGGTTCATCTTTAAATGTTCTACCAAAGAAAGCGTTGGACAGATTGGACTATGAAGGTTTGACCCTAAAGCCCAGTAATATCGTTGTTAGAGCCTTCGACGGTTCTAAGAGGATGGTTCACGGAGAGGTGGACATCCCAATCAAAGTAGGTACATAAATTTTCAACTCTACTTTTTATGTGATGGACATCCGTCCTTCATACTCATGCTTGTTGGGAAGGCCATGGATCCACAACGCTGGGGCAGTCACTTCTTCTCTACACCAAATGCTAAAATATCCAGTTCAGGGTAAGATCATAACGGTTCATGGTGAGGAGGAGTATATGATAAGTCACCTTAACTCTTTCCGCTATGTGGAGTTAGATGGCGAATTCATAGAAACACCTTTCCAACACTTTGAAGAGGTTTCTCCTGAAGTCGCAGTAGCAAAGACAATGACTGGTGTACCTATCATTTCCAATCCTGTGTCTCGGATGTCATCCCTTAAAGATGTGGAGGTTGTAGTCAAGGAAGGAGGAAGTACAGTGTGGGGTCAACTACCAGATTTTTCTCACAAGACAGACACGTTCGGATTGGGTTTCACTGCTGCTGGCCAGAAAGCTGTGCGTCGCTCCCGGGCTGGAGGACCACCCTTAAAAATCACTCACCATGGAATTCATGCCTTAGAGGATGATGATAAAGAAGGCAACTTTGAAGATTGGATCTTTCCAACCATTGAAGAAGGATTAAACAACTGGGAGGCGAAATACTTCGTTCCCGTCACTTTCATCAATCAGTAATTTATCTTTGAATATTTCCTGTTTGGTCTGTCATAATTAAACAATTCGTACACTCTTTTCACCTTATGCCTTACCCGGGGCATATAGCTCCATTTGTAAGGGTTTGGATTCTTCATTTTCATATGCCATTTTTAATGAATCATGGACGTTTTCATCTATAAACTGTTGTGTTCATTTTCTTTCCTTTTACATTTTATTTTGTTTAAGGATGGCTATCCCTTACACACACCCACACTCACAAAATGCAGGTACCCATCCACTTCGGATTCCATGGGTGACTATTATGCTTTGGCCTTCGGTGACTCTGAAGATTTGGTCAATCATGCCGAGTACGAAGGTGATGAAGACTGTGAAGTGCCTGGAGAGTTAGCTAGACTTTTGCAACAAGAGGAAAGGGCTATTTTGCCCCCATGAAGAGTTGCTAGAGACTATCAATTTGGGAACAGAAGAAGACAAGAAAGAGGTTAAAGTGGGTGCCAACCTGGAGCCAAGTGTCAAAGAGCACTTAGTTCAGCTGTTGAATGAATATGTTGAGATCTTCGCCTGGTCCTATGAAGATATGCCGGGAATGGATACATATATTGTGGTTCACCGTCTCCCTACAAGAGAAGACTGTCCACCAATCAAACAAAAAGTCCGCCGAATGAGACCCGATATGTCTGAAAAGATCAAAGCTGAAGTGATGAAACAGTTCAATGCTGGCTTTCTGGCTGTTACCTCCTATCCACAATGGATTGCTGACATTGTGCCCGTGCCTAAGAAGGACGGCAAAGTCAGAATGTGTGTGGACTACAGGGACCTAAACAGGGCTAGCCCTAAAGATGATTTTCCACTACCACACATTGACATCTTAGTTGACAAAACAGCTCAACACAAGGTGTTTTCCTTCATGGATGGATTCTCGGGATACAACCAGATCAAAATGGCCCCCGAAGACATGGAGAAGACTACTTTTGTTACGCAATGGGGTACCTTCTGCTATAAAGTGATGCCATTCAGATTGAATAATGGCGGGGCAACCTATCAGCGAGCCATGGTAGCTTTGTTTCATGACATGATACATCATGAAATCGAAGTCTACATAGACGACATGATATCCCGTTCACAAACAGAAGAAGAACACCTCGACCATCTGCAAAAGCTGTTTGTCAGATTGAAGGAATATAAGCTCAGACTGAATCCTAGCAAGTGTACTTTCGGAGTCAGGTCCGGTAAACTTTTGGGATTTATCGTCAGTAATAAAGGAATCGAAGTTGATCCTGCTAAAGTCAAAGCTATACAAGAAATGCCTGCCCCCCGCACTGAAAAGGAGGTCAGAGGTTTCTTGGGACGCTTAAACTACATTGCGAGGTTTGTCTCTCACCTAACATCTACCTGTGAGCCAATCTTCAAGCTGTTGACGAAAGATCAGGTGGTTGAATGGAACAATGATTGTCAAGTTGCTTTCGATAAGATCAAGGAGTATTTGCTGGAGCCTCCTATCTTGATGCCACCCGTCGAAGGAAGACCTTTAATCATGTATCTGACTGTTTTGGATAATTCAATGGGGTGCATATTGGGCCAACATGACGAGTCTGTCCAAAAAGAGCATGCCATTTATTACCTTAGCAAAAAGTTTACCGACTGTGAGACTCGTTACTCACTGCTCGAGAAAACTTGCTGCGCTTTGGTATGGGCTGCTCGCCGGCTGAGGCAGTATATGTTGAAACATACCACTTTGCTGATTTCTAAAATGGATCCGATCAAGTACATCTTCGAGAAGCCTTCTTTATCCGGAAGAATCGCTAGATGGCAGATGATCCTGACTGAGTATGATATCCAGTACACAACCCAAAAAGCTATAAAAGGCAGTGTACTAGCTGACCATCTAGCTCATCAAGTCGTCGAAGATTACCAATCTATGAGGTTCGACTTCCCTGACGAGGATATTATGACATTGGAAAACATTAAAGGTAACGGACCATATGACGGACCTGAACAAGGATCCCGATGGACCCTGTACTTTGATGGTGCTTTAAATGCACTTGGCAACGGTATCGGCGTGGTACTTATCTCTCCAGAAGGTTGCCATACACCTTTCACTGCTAGACTCTGCTTCAGTTGCACCAACAACATGGCCGATTATGAAGCCTGTATCTTTGGTCTCAAGGCTGCTATTGACTTGGGAATCAAATCTTTGATTGTATTTAGGGACTCAGCTTTGGATATCAGTCAAATCAAAGGAGAGTGGGACACTAAACATCCTAATCTTATCCCATACAAAGAACATGTCCTGACATTGTTGCCTCATTTCGAGCAAATTATCTTTGAGCACTTCCCGCGAGAAGAAAATCAGCTAGCAGATGCTCTGGCTACAATGTCTTCCATGTTTAAACTCAACTGGGATAATGAGGCTCCCTAAATCACCATCGAGCAAATGGACGAACCTGCGCACTTTCATGAGATTAATACCGAAAAAGTAGTGGAACAACCCTGGTTTCATGAAATCAAAAGGTATCTCCAGACTCGAGAATACCCTGAAGGAGCTTCAGTCAATGACAAAAAGTTCTTAAGGAGATTTACTGCCAAGTTCTTCCTGAGCAATGGTATCTTATATAAGCGCAACCATGATTGTGTTTTACTTCGTTGTGTGGACAAAGTGGAAGCTGAGTTGATCATGACTGAAATACATAGAGGCACATTTGGAACCCACTTAAGCGGACATACGATCGCTAAGAAGATTCTAAGGGCAGGCTACTACTGGTCTACCATGGAAGCTGATTGACATCAACATTCCCGTACTTGTCACAAATGCCAAGTCTATGCTGACAAGGTACATATTCCTCCAGTTCCTCTCAACATTCTAACAGCTCCTTGGCCATTCGCGATGTGGGGAATTGACATGATTGGAGATATCAAACCTACAGCATCCAATGGACACCGTTTCATCCTGGTGGCCATTGATTACTTTACCAAGTGGGTTGAAGCAGCTTCCTTCTCCTCCGTTACAAAGAATGTGGTTGCCCGCTTCATCAAGCAGAACCTCATATGCCGGTATGGTATCCCTGACAGGATTATCACTGACAACGGTACAAATTTGAACAACATTGTGATCACCACTCTGTGCGAGCAGTTCAAGATTCAACATCACAATTCATCTCCCTATCGGCCAAATATGATTGGTGTTGTTGAAGCCGCAAACAAAAATATCAAGAAGATCATTCAAAAGATGACAATCACCTACAAGGACTGGCATGAGATGTTACTGTTTACTCTGCACGGATATCGTACCACGGCGCGTACTTCAACTGGGGAAACCCCCTTTTCTTTGGTATATGGCATGGAGGCTGTTTTACCTATGGAAGTTCAGATTCCTTCTTTGAGGATTATGAAGGATGTTGGTTTAAGTGAAGAGGATTGGATTCAGACCCGGCTTGATCAACTTAACTTGATCGACGAGAAACGACTTACTGCTGTTTGTCATGGTCAGACGTATCAAAAACGGATGATCAAGGCTTTCAACAAGAAAGTCAGGCGTCAGGTATTTCAAGTCAGAGATCTTGTAATCAAGAGGATCATCTTGCCGAAAAGTGATCCCAGGGGCAAATGGACTCCTACTTATGAAGGACCGTTTGTGATCAAGAATATCTTTTCTGGTGGGGCAATGATTCTGACCACCATGGACGACGATGACCTGCCGCACCCTGCGAACACAGACATAGTCAAAAGATACTACGCATAAAACGACCTGACAAGTTGAAAACCCGAAAGGGCTACTTGGGTAAAAAAGGGTTTCCCGGTGGATCGAAAACCCGAAAGGGCGGTCCAGGCAAAAGTTAGAGAATTAAAGCGTATGACTATGTCTCGTCGGATCACTTTAAGGACGATCTCTTCACGACCAAAATCCAAGCTTCTGATCAATCCAATCATCCACGGACGAAGCAACAAATGGACAAGATGCTCAGAGTTATGAAGGCTATAGCAGAATGGGAACCCCATGGAATTGTCACACATAGCCATCTTTCCTTGAATAAATTTTTCTCATTTTTTATGACAACATTCTCTTACTAGGATGTATGTCTCCTTTATACAAAATACTTACAAAGTTAATACAAAGATACTTCAAAGTACAGAAATTTGCTTGCCTTTCCTTTCTTTTTACACTTATGTTTTATTTGAAAACGTCCAATGGTTTGTTAAATGAGCATATGCATTTGAATATAATCACTGCTTACAAATAAAACAAATAAGAAAGGATAATTACTGATAGGTCGAAAGTATAGGGAAACGTCTTTAGGCTATTCCAAAATAAATCCCCTACAGTATGTCGTTCAGATCCTCAACAGAGCTAAAACCTTGAAATGCATATCCCCGGCGGAGTTAAGGTTCAAAATCCTCAGCAGAATTAAATACATATCGTCGTCAGAACTAAGTTTCCAAACTCCTTATCCCCAGCGGAGCCAGAATACTCTAAACTTTTTCCCTAGCGGAGTCCAAAACTTCAAATCTTAAACCCTGGTGGAATACTATTCAACTTCCTCCGATTCCCCAACGGAGTTTTTTTCTCCACAAAACAGGAAACCCCAGTAGATTGGCATACAATCCAAGCTCCTGATTTCCCCAGCAGAATAAGCATTCTCCCCACAGAGTTATTTCCCAACAGAACGAAGATTCTTGTTCTTGTTTCTCCAGCTGGAGTCTCCCAGGTTTTAATTCCCCAATAGAGATCGTCAGAGTTGTCCTCATTTTCCCTAGAAGGTCATGAAGGATTATCACATCCCCACAGAAGTTGTCAAAGTTTTTGATAATCCCCGCAGGTTGCCAAGGATTTTCTATCCTCAGCAGTAGTCCAAAGGATTTCTCATCTTCAACGATCAAAGATTTTTGGAATCCCCAGCATCGATCAAGGATTTACTTTCCCCGGTAGTAGTCAAATATTTCATTATCTCTAGCTATCAAGGATTTATTTTCCTCAGCAAGACAGCTAATCAGCTTACATGCGCATACATTACATTCATATATCATAGACATTGATAGAGCATATTTTATTGCATCATACATATCATGCAATATAATTTTGTATTTTTGCTAACATTTTACCCTTTTTCAGGATAAGATTAAAAGTTATCATTAACAACTATTCAAAGATTTCAGATACAGTACAGATACACTGCAAGACATGGAAGTCATTCTGCTACTCATTCAGATCTTTTATTTCAAAATACAGTATGGATACACCCCAGACACGGCGATCATTCTATTACTCATTCAGAATTTCAAGTCAAGATACAATATGGATACACCCCAGACACGGCGGTCATTCTATTACTCATTCAGACTTCAGCAATCAGATACAGATTAGATACGCTCTAGACACGGAAGCCATTCTATTTCTCATTCAGATTCAAATATCAACTACAAGCTCAGATACACTCTAAGAAATGAAGTCATTATGTGGCCTTTTTCAGATCCCAGTTACAGTATGGATACACACCAAGACATGGAAGTCATTCTGCTACTCATACAGATCTCAAAATCAAGATACGATCCAGATACGCACCAGACACGGTTTCCATTCTGTCACTCATTCAAACCTATTCCCCAGCCCAGAGATACTCCAGATACGGATGTCTTTCTGTTGCTTATTCAAATCTCAGATTTCGGATACAATACAGATACACTCCAGACACGGAAGTCATTCTGATATTCATTCAAGAATCAAATACAATCACAGCTTGGATACGCTCCAGACACGGATGCCATTCCTTTTCCCATACGAATCCAATCTCCAGATACAACTCAGATACGTTCTAGATACTGATACCATTCTGATGTTCATTCTACTGATTTTCAACCAACAATATTGGATGGCATCTTTAAGCCCATCTCCAGCAAGATTCTATCATCTCCAAATGGCATCTTTAAGCCCATTCCCTCAGCTACATTTTGACGAGTGCAAATTTGCGGGCACTCTAGTGTCCAATCCTCTTTTACCTTCGAGTCACGAAAGGAAAACTTGCCAATCTAACTCTTCAGGTTCAAGAAGATTGAACAGGGGCAACTGTTGTACCCCAAAATTTGCCCTCTCATTTTATCAATTTTTCCTCTCACAAGGCTCTTTGAACTCAAGACCAAGCTAGGGTTTGCACTGCTCAAGACATATCCTTGCATTCAAGGCTCAAAGTTACTTTCATACTTCATATTGGACTCATAAGTTTGTCCATACCAAGTTTCAAGCCTTGAATCAAATTTTTGCCCAGTCAATTGGACAGTTGACCTATAAATTAGTTGGATTGGGGAAAAAGTCAATTGTGGCCAATTTACAATCAAACCTCATGAATTTTGACCCACATCAACATTATGAACTCATATGAACCATTTGATCATGTTTGGACCGCAACTCCACAAGAAATTTGATCAGATCACCAAAAGGGCAAAATGGTCATTTTAGGGTTTTTATTGTACAAAGGCAATTTCTGACTTTTTGACCTAGCCAATGGAAAATTAGGCTCAACCATGGACTCAAGGACTCAATGGCATCATCTTGACCTATTCAACAAGTTCAAAAGACCTCATTTGCATTGGATTGACAGATGAATTTTTTAGTCAACTGATCAAAATTTGACTGTTCACTGAAAAGTTAAACTTTGACTTTTTGGTCAAAATAAAGTGCCAAGGGTCATTTTTCATCAAGATGTGTCAAGATATGAAACTTGTTCATCAAGAAACCCAAAATTGCCAATTAGGGTTTAAAGTTGAAAAATTTTCATAACTTAGAATTTTTCTAAGTTTTGAAAATTTCTTAATTTTTCCTAACTTTGCCTAATATTTTCACCATGATGCAAATGGATTCAAACAAAACCTACAACATAAAAGTTTTAGTCCTCCACAAAGTCTACAACTTTTATTCACAAAGTTTTCTCAAAATAAGCTTAGGTCTCAAGTTATGATTTTTGGAACAAGGGTCCCTAAAACTTTTAACTTAGTGAAATTTTGCCCTAATTTAGGCAGGATTTTGACCTATCTTCTTGGCCATTTTTCACATAGTTCCCCTTGGAATATCAAGTTGCATTTCAAATATGGATTATAGAGTATGTTGCAAGATTTCCAAATTATCCAAGAACTCCTCAAACACATTTATGGTTAGGGAGAATCGAAGGCTTGAAGTTAGCAAAAACTCACTTTTCATCCATGGCATATTCATCTTCATCCAAGTTGCAATTTCAAGTCAGCATGCCTTACACTAGTTTACAGGCCTCTAAACCACTTCACACTCCATAATTAAATGCAAATCCATCAGTCTAAGCCATTGTTTTGTTCATTTGGATATTATACACAAAATTAAGCCCTAAGTAGAAAAGGGCAAATTTCCATTTTTGCTATGCTTTATGTCAAACCACAATCCTTGAGCATTGGTCCAAGATCTCTTGCAGCAAAACAAATCCACAAATTAGAGGGGCCAAGAGCAGAAGTTACAAGGTATTTGATAGCCTGTACAAGCCTGTGACAATCACTTCCACATTCTTACTTCAAAAACAAGAAACTTGTCCAAAACCTTAGAACTTGAACATCAGCCAAGATCAACATATGCAAACAGTTTGAACATCTTTCTCACACCCCTTTGAGCTAGAAACACGATTGCTTGAGCCTCTAAACACCCCATAGCAAGAAATCACATTCCTTTGGCAAAACAGGGCAGGTTCTGCAACTTGAGTTCCATAGCTCATTTGGCTCGTGCGTTTTGCCCCAAGTTGCTTCAAACACCTTCCATTCAACTTATCCAAGCTATCTCAAACCTCAAACACCAACTGTAACTCCATTTATAGTGTTTTCCATTTTCATTTTGAGCTTGTGCAGGTTGAGTTCTATAGGCTGATTCAAGGACATTCAAGACAAGCAGGCTATTGGAGAAGGTCAAGTGAAGTTCAAGCAAGCTCCCAGACATCTCAAGGCTTGTTGAAAAGCACTACATTGCCCTATGCGAAGTCAGCTGAAACAGGTTTTTTCTCCACTTCCTATCTCTCTATTTAGGAACATTTAGCTTTATGTTTGTGGAAAAAAATGTAGTATTCATTGCCATGAAGCTGTACATATGCTCAGTTTTCATTTATATTAAGTGTGCTAAGAGAATTTCATCCATGAACATGCTGAAAAAACTAGGTCAGATTTTAGGGCCAGAGAAATTCTCTCTGGTCTTTGAGAGTTAAGACAAGTTGTTTATATGGTTGGAATCGTCTTGAAATTCTCTACAAGTTTGATGTTATGTGTTTTTGCAATAGAGCTAGTATACAGGATCTGGTAGTTTGTACAGGGAACACGCGCATTTTTCAAAAGCTGAAGGTTGAAGATGAAGTGGTGGGCTGGGCTTGGCCTGGCTCACTCTTGACACCCCCTCTTTTCCTTTTTGCACCCCTTGGCCCAATTTCTTATTATTTTATATTTTTGCATTTTTATTTTCATTTCTGATTTTGTTTATTTATTTCCAAATATAAAAAATGCTCAAAAATATTTTCATAATTTTTTCACTTTTATTTTGCATTTTATTTTTATTTTTCTAACATAAAAAACAATTTAAATACTTTTATCTTATTTATTAAAACTTGAAAATAATATATAAATCATACTTTTATTTTTGTTCTTTATTTTTATTCACATAAAAAATATTATTATAAATATATTTTATTTTTGTACATATTTTATTTTGGTTTATCATAGTTAATATAAAAAATACATATATAAATATATACTTTTATTTTATTAAATACTTTAGAATAAAAATATAAAATATTACATTTTTACTTTTATTATTATTTATACTAAAAAATACTTTTTCTAAGTATATTTTATTTTGTATATATTAATATATTTTATTAAATATAAATAATGTAATGTATTTATTTCTTAAAGAAATTAGGGTTTTTACCCTTAAACAAATAAAATTAATCTTTTTATTTATTTCTTTATTTTTACATACATAAACAAACAAAAACCTTTTTTTGCATAACTCATATTACTTGATATATTTATTTATTTTGTTTACTTAAATATTGTCCATTTAATATTTATGCATTTGAATTCAATTTGGATGTAATAGTAAACTAGGGTTTATATTTCTTGTCAAACACCCCCCATTCAAAGATTGTACCCCCATCACCATAATCATGTTGTAATAGCTTATACTTTTAAATTCTCGCACTTTACGCTTTCAATTATGCCATGATTAGAGAATTAGAGTTTGTATGCAAAAATCAAAATCAACAAATAGCTTGACTAATCAAAGACAAAAAATGCATGAAAATCAAACACAATGCACACTTGCACCCCTAGGGTTACATCCACTTGTTGCCTTAAAAATGGGCCATGTTACGCATGTTGGATACTTTGGAAAAACAAAAACAAAACAAAAGATCATAGTCCCTCGATGACGCTATCTTGGTTGCCTAAACAAAATGATCAAGTCCCTCAAAAATTTGCCAAAAATACCTAACACAATTGCTATCATGGTCTATACGATGACCCGCGCCTGCCCCGTTTAACATCCTAACACAAGGTTGTTCACCAAATGCAATGGTGAAATAACACTGTCAAAAGGGTTAAAAAAAACATTAGGAAAAATCTTTGAGTAAAATAGGGTAGATAGCTCTTAGTTACTTGATAAAAACTTGCAAAACATCCATGCTATTTTCAAACACACCTCACAACACAATTTCAAAACATTTCCCAAATCAAACTTTCAAACATTGAAATCTTTTCAAAAGACAAAAACACCTTTTTATACATTCAAACAAGAATCATTACAAAGGTTACCACAACGATGGCCTCTTTTCAAAACATCTTTCAAAACCACACACAAAGCACCATTTCAAACAATTGAAAAGCAAAAGCAAGTGATCTAAACAAGTAACTAAGAGCCCATGGATAACCATGGATGAAAAGGGTGTTTGCACCTTCCCTTTTCATAATCTACTCCCCGAACCCAAGAAAACATCTCAAAGGTCTTTCCTGTGCTTTTTGACCTTTCCTTAGGATAAAATAAAAAGTCGGTGGCGACTCTTGCTAAACCGAAACATTTGCGAACACAAACGCAAAACCTCAAGTCAGTTCTCCCACAGTATCACACAATCGTTATAAGTTCCAGAATGGAAATGGGATAGCATTTCAATGTACTTTGTGACGGGGTTGCCTAATACTTTAAGAGGACATGATTCGATTTGGGTGATTGTTGATAGGCTTACGAAGTCAGCTCATTTTATTCCTATTAACATCAGTTTTCTAGTGTCGAAGTTGGCTGAGATTTACACTAGTGTGATTGTGAAGTTGCATGGTGTTCCTTTGTGCATTATGTCAGATAGAGATCCAAGATTTACTTCTGATTTTCGGAAGAGTTTGCAAGAAGCGTTGGGTTCTAAGTTGAGGTTGAGTTCAACATATCATCCTCAGACGGATGGTCAGACTGAATGGATGATTCAATCGTTGGAAGACTTGTTGAGGGCATGTGTTCTTGAGCAGTGAGGTTCGTGGGATACTTATCTTCTGTTGATAGAGTTCACTTATAATAACAGTTACCATTCTAGTATTAGGATGGCACCTTTTGAAGCATTGTATGGTCGAAGATGTAGAACTCTGTTATGTTGGCATGAATCTGGTGAGAGTGTAGTACTTGGACCTGAACTTGTTCGTGAGACTACTGAGAAGGTGAAGTTGATTTGAGAAAAGATGAAAGCTTCACAAAGTAGACAAAAGAGTTATCATGACAAGCGAAGGAAATATTTAGAATTCCAAGCTGGTGATCATGTGTTTTTGAGAGTTACACCTGTGACTGGTGTTGGGCGAGCATTGAAGTCTAAGAAGCTCACTTCTTGTTTTATTGGACCGTATCAGATTTCAGAGAGAGTGGGGAATGTTGCTTATAGAGTGGCTTTACCGACTAATCTTTCGAATTTGCATGATGTGTTTCATGTGTCGCAACTTCTGAAGTATATTTCATATCCATCTCATGTGATTCATATGGACGATGTGCAAGTATGGGATAATATTACGGTGGAGACGGTGCCTATACGGATCGCGGATCGTGAAATGAAGACTTTGAGGGGCAAAGATATTGCCTTGGTTAAGGTGGTTTGGCTAGGAGCTGCTGGTGAAAGCATGACTTGGGAGTTGGAGAGCAAGATGCAAGACTCTTATCCTGAATTGTTTGATTGAGGTAAATATTTGAGGACAAAAATATTCTAAGTGGGGGAGAGTTGTAACACCCGTAATTTAATTAATTATTTAATTAAATTATTTTTGGAATATTTGTGAAGATGTGTTATAATTAATTGGATTTAATTATTTTATTAAGTGGTGAAATAATATTAGAAGTATAACATTATTTGGTGTGGGCTTATTTTGAAGGAATAAAAGTAATAAGGGGGTGTATTAGTTCTAAGCCCAATAAGGAATAAGGAATAATAGGTTATTTTATTATTGTTAGAAGGAATAGAAAGAAGAAACAATAGAAGTATAAGGATTGAGAAGGAGAACGTGAAGCTGCTGGAAAAAGAGGATAGAACGGCAGAACGAGGATTCAACTGGAAATTATAGAGCGACCTTCAATCCAAGGTAAGGGTGGGGTTCTGACTTTATAATTGGGTTCATGATGATTGATATGTGGGGTTAGAGGGGATTGTTGTTTTGTTCTTGAATTGGATGTGTACGATGATGTATGATGAAGATTTGATGAATTTTAGATGAATAATGATGTCCCGATGTCGTTTGATCGATATAGAATCATAAGATAATCGTAGGTGATGATTTATCATGATTATATTAAGTCTGTAGGGCTAAAACATGAATCCCGTAGTGAAAGGAAGGGAAGAAAATCGCAGAATTATGCAGGAAGAATCAGGATGTGTCGACCTCAAACTTGATGCATCGACACATGAGGGCTTAAAGACTCAGTATGAGTCGACACGAAGAGGCTTGCATCGATACATGAAGGTTGAAAGACTCAGGATTAGTCGATCTGTGGTATGCATGTGTCGATACATGCTGTGTGCAAGACTCAGGATGAGTCGGTCCATGAGAGGATGCATCGACTCATGTTGTGGATTTGGTGCAGTACGCATCGATCCAAGGGGTTTTGCGTCGACCCATAATGCCTGATTTTTAGCAGATTCAGTTTTAAATAGCTGTAACTTGAGTTTTAGGATGCCGTTTTAGATGTCGTTCGAAGTGTTAGATAGCTAACGCGATGAACATTATTCTATAGGATTAAAATGAATAATAGGAAGTGTAATCCTAGTAGCCAATTTAGGATTTAGAGTTAATTCTCGTGTTGATCGTTGCGCTGGTTTTGTACAGAATGATGATGATGAGATGCTTGGAGGCTGTTATTTGAATTATAACAGTAGGATTAGTGACGGTAATGATATAAAAATTACATAATAGCAGTATGAATTACTGTGGTATTAATGTACAATTGAGTTATTAGTGAGAAGTTGTTAATGATGTTGTGTTGACGATTTATAATAAATAAATGATGTTTGATGAATTATTATGATGATATGAGATGTTGATGAAGAGACGTTGAGATGCTTTTGAGATGTTGTTAATTTGAGATGCTTTTGAGATGTTGTTAATTTGATATGTTGTTAACTTGGGTGTTGTTATTACATTCATGATTGTGTCGCATACATTGCATTTTTGAGATGGAGCTTATGCTCGTTGAGATGGCATGTATTGGCGAATTTTGAGATGAAGGCTTATGCCTTGTTGATGCCTCTATTAATTGGCAAATTTTTGAGATGGGAGTTCTGCTCCAATGGTACCACATGCATTTGCATAGTATTGAGTCGCATTATATGATTGCATAAAGAAGTGTATTTTGATGTTGATGAATGTGTATATGCGTTGTAATTATTGTTGATTATGAGATGAGAAGTGGTGATGTTATTGATCTAATTTAATATATTAATTATCGTGCGTTTTATTATATTCTTAGATATCTCACCCCTTCTGTTTGAATGTTTCCCTTATGTTGGTTACGTGCAGGTAATCGAGAGTGAAGGTTGTATACCTTCAGTAGTTTGAGTCGATGTCATTGCTCTGATATGTAACACTCGAGGGGATGAAGGCTTGCTGTTTTTTTATTGTTCATTATTATTAAATTGTGTTGTTTCGAAGTTGATGTATTAATGATAAAAAATTTATTGAGAATTCCGTTGCGTAGTGTTTGAGTTATTTAATTAAAGATGTTATGATGATGGTTCATCCGATGTTTTGAAAGTGTTATATATCCACGATGAATGCAATGAATTTTGATAGAAGAATTTGTGATGTCCCGATTCGTTTGCATGATTGAATTTTCTAACTCTGATTTATTTTATATAATTGCCTGGGGTAGAATTGGGGTGTTACATACGACAATAAGCATTTGTGATATTTGGGCTCAAGCTTAGTTGACATTTGTCATTTAACATAAACTTCACAACTCCAAATCTTCATGTAAGACATATGTGGTTTCTTACCACTCCATATCTCATATGGTGTCTTCTCAACCTTTTTGGATGGAACACTGTTAAGTGTGTAAGCTGCTGTCAATAGTGCATGTTCCCAAAAGGAGTTTGGAAGATCGGCATGACTCATCATAGATTAGACCATGTGTAACAAGGTTTTATTTATTCTCTCAGATACACCATTCCATTATGGTGTTCTTGGAGGAGTGAGTTGGGATATAATCCCACGTTCCTTTAGATGGTCATCAAACTCTAGGCTTAAATATTCATCGCCTCGATCTGAATGAAGAACTTTAATATTCTTACCTAGTTGGTTTTGTACTTCATTCTTAAATCCCTTGAACTTTTCAAAGGTTCATATTTGTGTTTCATTAAATACACATAACCATATCTACAGAAATCATCAGTAAATGTGATGAAGTATTGAAAACCTCCTCTGGCTGGTATGTTTAGTGGTCCATATACATCAGTATGTATGAGGGACAAAAGATCGTTAGCCCTTTCACCTTTTCCTGTGAATGAAGACTTTGTCATATTTCCAAGTAAACAAGACATACATGTCTCATATGATTCATAATCAAAAGAGTCCAAGATTCCATCTTTATGGAGTTTGGAAATACGTTTCTGATTTATGTGGCTTAAGCGACAATGTGAAAGGTAACTTGTATTTATCTCATTAGGTTTAATCCTTTTAGTATTAATGTTATAAATTGGAATTTCAAGATCAAGGACATACAGTCTGTTGATCATTTGTGCATAAGCATAGAATATATCATTCAAGTAAATGGAGCAACAATTTTTCTTTATTATGAATGACAAACCAAACTTTTCCAAACAAGAAACGAAAATAATATTCCTGCTAATTGCATGTACATAATAACAGTTCTCTAACTGAATTATTAAACCACTAGGTAAAGTCAAAACATAAGTTCTTACGGCTAAAGCGACAACCTTTGCTCCATTTCCAACTCGTAGGTCAACTTCACCTTTTTCCAAATCTCTACTCCTTTTTAGCCCCTGCACATTGGTACAAATGTGAGAACCGCATCCAGTATCTAATACCCATGATGCAAAAGTAGATAAATTAATTTCTATAACAAAAATATCTGAATTTGAAGTCTCTACTCCATTCTTCTTATCTTCTATGTACTTTGGGCAGTTTCTCTTCCAGTGTCCAGTCTTACCGCAATGGAAGCAAGTACCCTCTTTTGTTATGCCTCCACTAGGATTTAAAGTAGGAATAATAGGTTTAGGTTTAGCAACTTCCCTGCCTTTCCCTTTACCAACCTTCTTGGTGGGCCTTTTGTTCAGCTTCTTTCCATTATTGACCATCAGAATGGACTTCCCTTTTTACTTCACATTTTGCTCAGTAGTTCTTAACACGCTTAGAAACTCTGGAAGACTTTTGTCCATGTCATTCATGTTGAAATTCAAGATAAGTTGACTGAAGCTCTCTGGCAACAATTGCAAGATCAATCAGTTGCAAGTTCCTTTCCAAGGGGAAACCCTAACCTTTCAAGGTTCTCCACATACTCAATCATCTTGAGCACATGGGGACCTAAAGGGGTTCCCTCAACTAACTTTATATTAAAAATGGTATTTGAAACCTAAAACCTCTCATTTCTTTCCTGCTCTTGATAGATCATCTTCAGATGTCCGATCATATCCAATGCTGACATGTTCTCATGCTACTTTTGCAACTCTGAGTTCATGGTAGCCATCATAAGGAAAGCGGTTTCATTGGCATCATCAACATGCTTCTTATAAGCATCTCTTTATGCTTTAGGTGCAGAACTAGGAGGTTCCACTTCAGGAACAGGTGTCTCCAAGACATACAACTTCTTATCATTCTTGAGGACAATCCTCGGGTTTCGGTGCCAATCCAAAAAAATTTTCCCATACAACTTTTCCTTATTAAGGATTGATCACAAAATGTTGTTAGAGGTGTTTGTTGTCATGGTAATCCATAAGAAAAATATGAAAATATAAGTATCATTAAAACAACATATTCAATTAGGCCTTTAATCAAATATGCTCCCACTATTTTACTCAAAAAAAAATGACCCTCATCATTTGATTCAGAAAATCTCGTTGGAAGATTTTTCTAGTGGGTCGAGATCCACATTTCACTTTGTTATAAGTCAGCATTAGGCTGATTACACAAAACTAGGTTATTTAGGTAGGAACTACTTCCAATTGTATCTCATACAATTCTCGAGTATTTTCAGTTGGGTGAATAACTCCTTATTCTAATCCATCATATGAATCATTCCCAACTCTTTCTTCTAAACATGTATAATCTTATTATAATCTATTTAGTTAAGTTTGACCTAGTGTTTTATCAATTGGATATTACATTTATCCCATCGAACCTTACTAATATAGAACGTGCACCTCGCGTTAGGCGAAACCTACATAGTTCGATACTAGTCTTGATGAGTGCTAAAACTTGGAAAGCATAAACTTAATATTCCTTTTGAGGGAATTTTATATTAGTTTGATCTCACCGGCTTAACATGAAAATCGTCTCTCACATGCATCAAAATACAAACACATGCATCAACATATATATAAAAAGATACAATTATGGCCCTAGCGCAAATGTTCTCCCAAGCCAATGAGAGAACCTAAGCTAACCTAATAACAATCTAAAATTCTCCAAGATAGATCTCTATGGTTGTCTTTCTTCAATCTTATCTTCTTCCTTTTCTTAATTACATTACATTACGTAAAATAATACTTGTTTTACATACGAGGGAATGAGATGAGAAAAGAAGTTACATAGAGAGATTGAGAGAAAGGCAAGACACGCAGGTCGTATTTTAAAATCCCAAAAACAAAATAAAGGAATCTAAGGCCATAACTGATCACCACAAGACAACAATAATAAACACTTTCTTATTATTATTAATTTAAATTCTCTTAATTAAATAATTCAAACTAAATTTCGGCGATTGATCACACTACGGGAAATTTTAATAAACAATTCATTTGAAATCAGCATCGTTTTTCGCACAACTCTTGTGTTGTTACAACCCTAATCCGCATAACTCTTCGACAGCAGAACCCTTGTGCCTTCATGAACCCTAATGCAAATAATTTCATACCGTAAAACACAACTTAATTGATAATTCATTATGATCGATCAATATGCCATTGCTTCACCATACTAACGTTAGATTCTGAAGCGAATGACCAATAATCTTTCAAAAGAATAACAATCATTATGTGATTGAATGGAAGAAATCGAAACAGTATATCCAATATACCATATTTGCACCAGAATTATATATATCGTATATAAATTTGATTGATCATGTTAGTGTAACTTATGGACGGCCGATGTATTGTTGCTTCACCATACTAGTGTCAGATTCCAAAGGATAGTCAACATCGATTCGCCCAAACCATACACACCATGATGCCAAAATTTAATTTACTCAGTTATTATTCAATTCATTTCGTGTTTTAATTCGATTAATATAGAGCGTACAAAAAATAAATAGCTATCAGATCCATAGTTTCGTAAGTGGCTCTGATACCACTAAAGGAAAATTGCGATCCAAAATGCAGCAGAAAATAAAATTTTCCTTTAGTGATCCTTACGAATGGGCATGGCCAGTGATAGAAATCATGACCTCTTGTGATGATTCAGACCTTTGATTTTGTGATCACGAACATTGATGAATAACAACTTCTCTACTCAGTCCACACGAACAGATCACTTTCGAACATAATGCTAGATGCTTATGAACGAAAACTTTGAGTGAGAGAGTGAGACAAAATATACGGCTAGAGTTTCAAGACCAAATTATCATCAAGTAAAATGCTTTAGCACAAGGGTTCTATTATAGAACCACTTATGTGGGTTGCAAGCTAAAAGCCTAATTAAGGCTGCAAGCTAAAAGCCCAATTAAGGCTGCAAGCTAAAAGCCCAATTAAGCATACGAGTATCATACCTTATGATATACCGCATATTACTTGAGCGCGTGGTACCTTACCACATTCAATATTTCACTTAAGTGCACCATACCTTGCGGTGTTCCTTATTTACTCTATCTCTCATCAACATGTCCTTATGTGTGTGACCATGTAGGTTTTCGTGACATTGGCAATTATATTAAATCATACATTTAACATAATAAACAGTGAGCGATATCTAGCAACACATCACTGCTACCCAAGTCACAAAAAGTCATGTGATCTAACAAAACATTTCTGTGATAATATTTGTGTGTACAATTACCCTTTTTTCCCTTATGTCTATATTGAACATAAGGCATAAGCCATGTCACCCTTGTCCAGTTCAATATTGGGCCCTTAGACATTTATCCTGTTATGCAGGATGGACAAATTCCATCTAGGTCACTCATGTCCCTCAGCATGCTTTGTGAAGTACCCATCAACTGTCTTTATGGTCATCCAGTTACGGATGATGTTTGATCAGTAATAAAGTACTTAACTCTACATCTAGGGTCCATAGTGGTTTTAGGTCGAAGGGTGGTATACACCATTATCACCATGAAAATAACTGATGACAGCTTGCATAACATTCTATGTAGTATTCTTATAGCGGTTAAATCCAGTATAAATATTACTCCTAATATTCATACCTATGTCAAGACTTGATAACTCCTTATCCATGATCCATGAGGTGTGATCATCAGTCCAACTTCATAATAATCTCAATGCTTTAATGTTATCCCACTTCGCAATAAAGCTCGACTACAAATACTTTAAAAATAGTGTTCTTATGTTTAATGGGATCTCATGATTAAGTCACACTTAATATTTCATTAAACAGACGAACTATTCTATGGACTTTATTGTTTTGGAAAAGCAAACATAATAATGAAATTCCTTTTATTATTAATAAATAATTCGATACAACTACCCAAAGTATTGGCCTCTAGGGCTTACACCAACACTTTTACGAATGGGCGGCCTAGAATCAGAGGTATGTTGTCTTATTCATCCATATTTATCACCACAACATCATTTGGTAATAGCAAACTTTCAAGCTTCACCATTAGATTCGTTACTATGCCAATTGTTTCGTGATAGATTTGTCAGCAAGTTGCAATTTCATTGTTGTTGATTTTAAATCAAGCTTACCAATCTTTTTGAGAATAGACAACAGAAGAAGATTAGTACTTAAACCAAGATCAACCAAATATTTAACAAACTTGATGTTTTCAATGATGATTGGTAATGTAACGCTTCCTGGATCAACTTCGGCGTTTTCCTCTTTTTTCTCATTTTAAACTCTCTTTTCTTTTCCATTCTCCCCAATTTTTGTTTCATCCACTTCTTCAATCTTTATTGTAACAGAGTTATAAGTTTCTTTTGGATTGGCTTGAGTGGTGGCGGTGAACATTCCCGTTTGTTGCTCACTCAAATGTTTTGCAATTTTCCCAACTTGCATTTCTAGATTCCTGATTGACGCATCAATATTTTTTTGATTTGCCATAGACAACTACATGAATTGATTTAAGGTATCCTCTAATTTTGAAAGCTTGTCGGACTAATTGTAACGTTGGTACTGATTTTTCCTGTTTTGAACTTGGCTATAACTTGCGTTGTTGTTGTATGGATAACTTTGACTGCTTTGGTACGTAATCTGCCTTTGCTGCTGATTTCCCATATAATTGACTTCTTAGTTAATCAGGTGACAAAAACTAGTTGGATGTTCACCTCTGCATAAATCGCAAGAAGCCATTTGTTTTGATGAGCTTGTTGAACAGTGCATTTATTTGAGTTATTGTGAAAGTTTTGATATCTGCTTGGTTAATTCACCCGCAGTTTGGGTGAGAAGCTTGTTTTGCACTAAGATCGCGTCATTCATATCTAACTCAAGAATTCCAGATTTATTTTGCATTGTAATTCTGTTGTACTCGACCTGGTGATCACTGGGAGTCATAAAGTTGATAATATCAACTTCTTCCTCTACACTTTTGGATAGTAATGAACCACCGACTATTGCGTCAAGTAGGGGTTTTGGACGGGGGCTGCAATCCATTACGAAAAACATGAATCTGTGTGAGATTATCCATGATTTGTAAATTTGTGCAACATAGATTTATAACATTCCTAAGCTTCACAAAGAGTTTCTTTTTCACTTTGCATAAATGAGGCTATGGTTGTTTTTGCATCCATGAACCGATTGTACAGAAAGAACCTATTAAGAAAATTTTCTTCCAAGAGATTCTAATTTGTCATAGTTTCAGTGGGTTGGTCAAGATACCAATCATTTGCTTTGCCGATCAAGGAATATGGAAACAATCTCATGAAGACAGCATCTTCAGCTTTGGGTGCACCTAACACACCTGCAAGCTCATAGAATTTGGTGAGGTGTGCGTATGGATCTTCATGATCCAAACCTGCAAAAGGATTAGCATAAATAATTTGTAACAACCATGTTTTCATTTCAGCTTGCCAATTGATTTGATTATTGGTGAGACGAGCCACTTGCCTTGGGCTTCTTGCGCAAGGACCGTTGACAACTTCAACCATTGTTTCTTTGATAGGATTATTTGTTGAGGAAGTTGATGTAGAAGCTCCTTTGTAAATATTTCTTCTTGGATAGTTGTTTCTGTTTCTTCGTTTATCTTTTGTTCTTTTGGATTGTTCTTTTGATCTCGGGATCAAAAAGAAGTTGTTCTTCCGAATTTTTTCCTTGAAGCATAAATAGAATTTTCACCTATCCAACACTTGAACAAATATTTTGCAAAAAACAAATATATATATATATATATATATATATATATATATATATATATATATATATATATATATATATATATATATATATATATATATATATTCATAAAACTTAGAAGTATAGAAACAATTGCGATGTTTTAATATCTTAAACGCCAATCCCCGACAACATCGACAATTTGATGTTGGGTAAAATAAAATGAAAGTATTGTTTTTATCGTATCCACAGGGATTGGAGCGATATCAAAACCATTCAACAATTCCTATTGTTCTAAGCATAAGTTTTCAAGAAGTTTGATTGATAAGTTAAAAAAATTAAAATGATAATAATAAATAAAGAAAAGTTTCAGAGGAATAGACTTGTTGGGAATTTGTGTTCATTCGTCGATTCAATATGCACATCAGAAATCAGTTATACACATTTAAGAATGTTTCATTATCATCAGGTATCGCACACAAACAAAGTTCATGTCTAAACTTTGAAGAGATTTCTCACCTTATGGTTTAATCGACGATTTCTCAGCCTATTAAATAATACAGTGGCATTAAGATTCGATACTTTTAGTGAATATTGAACCTAAATATATGTCTAGCATTTAGAGTTTAATAATTGTTATCTTGGATCAAGATTAGAACCGTATTTGTCAATATCAATTCAATCCATGAAATAAACAATAAAATAAAGATAACAACGATAATGATTCATAGATAAAATGCATACACTACGCCATATAAGGGAATAAACAGTGCTTTTTTTTGCCATAGACAGCGCTTATAAGCGCTGCCTATTCCTGCGCTGTTGTAACCATGGGCAACGCTTTTTGTCTATGTGAAACCCTGCTTAAGGTAGACCTTAGACAATGCTTTATTGAATAAGCGCTTTCTAAAGGCCCCTATAGGCAGCACTTTTAACAATGTAAGCGCTTTCTATAGTGTGCCTATAGCAGCGCTTTTACTTTATATAGCGCTTCAGAAAGCGCTGTCTAATGTATTTTTTCTTCTCTTTTTTTATACTTTAGGTAGCGCTTTTAACATTATAAGCGCTTTCTATAGTGTGTCTATAGCAGCGCTTTTACTTTAGACAGCGCTTCAGAAAGCGCATTCTAATGTATTTTTTTTCTTTTTTTAATATTTTAGGCAGCGCTTTATTTTGAAGCGCTTTTTAAAGTCCCCTTTTAGGCAGCGCTTGTTATTTCACAAGCGCTTTCTATTCCTCATCATAGGTAGTACTTTTTGGTTTAAAGCGCTGTCTAATGTTCACGGATTTTTTAATATATTCAGCTTATATTTTAAGCGCCCTGTACACATAATCACTTAAAATTTAAGCGTTGTCTTTCAAATTTGCACCAGATTTTATAAATTTTGAAGCTTCAATCCAATAAATATACACCAAACTTACATATTTATATATACAACTTTAATCCAATAATTTATATATACATAAATACAACTTAAAGAATTCAATAATTTATATATACATAAATTTAAATATTTACATATTCAGCTTTATAAACAAGTAAATATGCACCAAATGTACATGTTGTTATCTTCTAGAGCTGCTATATTCTCTACTATCTTCTCTACAAACAACAACAATGAAGAATCCTAAATGAATCTATATATCTTCTACATATGCACCTACCTGAAACAAAACAAACAAAGGCATATATATCAGAACCAAGCTATATATATATATATATATATATATATATATATATATATATATATATATATATATATATATATATATATATATATATATATATATATATATATATATATATATATATATATATATATATATATATATATATATATATATATATATATAACACTTAAATCTTATAACTATTATAATTTAATACAAATCAATGTAACAAAAACAAATCAAGAATCTGTTATAACCCACCATTAAAAATTCTCCGATTCATATCATGATACAAACAAAATTTTATTTGAATTTAAATCCAATACCATCCTCACTAACCTTCCACATAACAACAACAACATTACAACAATTTATCACACTATGACGATATAATATCTCATTAACTCAAACTTATATATACTCAAAATTCTCATCAATGAAAGTGTCACAATACCTTATAAAATTCTCATCTCAATAAGGTATTGACACCAATCCTCCTTAATTTCGTCCAAATGATCTTTCAAATAAGTAGAAGACTCGTATTTATCAAAGTACTACATAATATAACAAAATATGATTTAGTTAAAACTAATTAATTAGATGAAATGTGTTAAATATATTAAAATAAATCATAAGTTATAAACTCATACCATGGATGAAATCTCTATTTGATTCAAAAGAATAATTTCTTTCATAAACCTCAACATGAAATAACCGCAATTTATATCATTACGCTAACGAGGACACTACACATGGAAAAATATACAAATATATATATCATCTCATATAATTTAACTTGTTTTATCAAGTAGCATCACTAATATAATCAAAATTATGAAAATATACCTGCACTATAATCCATGTAATGTTGTTTGCCTTACTCTTTGGTACTTAGATATTTCTTTGTGATTTAAAAATTTGTATAACCCTAAAAAAATATAAATGAAGATTTAGAAAAATATCACATAAAAAAATAAATAAGTATACAAATGAAGTTTTAGAACAATCTAACTTACGTATCAACCATCTCCTTCATGTTTGGGTATTTTGTCCAATCGCCTTCTAACGAATCCAAATAATATACAACTTCTCTTATTGGATTGATCACAAACAACAACCAGTGTCCACTGTAAGATTAACAAAGGTTATATTGAAACTTTCTACAAAACGTCAAAACACGAAAAATTATAATAGATGAAGTTTGAATAAAAATATTACCCGTTGCCAGTATTAAATGAAAAAAAAAACATTTTTCCGTATCTTTGTTGGCCATAAATATCGGACAAAATACTCTTTGACATCATCTAGTCATTGTTGGATTAATAGTGCGTTGATATTGTTTGGAGATAAGAAGGAGAATCTTTGGTCCAATTGACGCGGGCGCATCAAGTTGGCATACATGAAACTTAAATAAAAACATCATTAACATTAAGACTATTCATTGAAATTAGTAGATAAATTATTCAATAAAAACGGAATAAAGTTGATCGGAGAATACCTGATGTATGTATTGACAACATCGAGGCCTAATTATTCATGTCTAAGAATTTGATCCACATCCTCTCTACTTATTTTTTTTGTAATAGGAAAAACCAAAAATACCTTCTTCCATAGGTATATTATGAGCACATCCGTCGGCCAAATCTGAAATTCCTATTAATGTCAGAAGGCATGACCTATACCAAGAAGTAGGCTTTTTTCTAGCCGCAGACTTTGCCACATCCTTTTTTTTTGTGCGGACATGTTACTCATATGGACTTGTTGTATGTCTTTAACATGAATCTAAAGATCAAATGCATATAATAAGTTAGGTGAAGTATAAGATCGTGAATTAACCTTTTCTATGCATAATATATATCAATTTACCACCTTTTTGGATGCAACTGGCTCGGTCTGCGACTTAATCCCCTTATCTTTTGATTTGGATTTCGTGGGAGTCTAACATTATCATGAAAAAATGTACGTTAAATGGTTGTAAAAAATTTGAATACTCAAAGGTTCATAATAGCTTTCAATGCTGCAAATGTTAACATACCTCATCATTTATGCAAATGAGGCTTGACGACCATGCAACATAAGATCCTATTGCCTCTCCTACCAATGTTGCATCTGAAATATCGTCAGGCAACAGAAATAGCGCATCCCTCTCTAAAGCAATTTCAATTGATACTTTCAAAAATCCAGTAGGGAGCAATTTATGGTGAAGTATTTCTCCCAAGGTGTTATGCACTTTTCCCTTGCCAACCATGCGATAAGTCGGTGACGATAATATAGCTGATGTCGTACCCCAAATTTTTCCTACCTCGATATTTTTCAAGATTTAAATAGAAGAAATATTTAATTAAAGATGGTACAACAGTATCTAATGACCCATCTTTATCAAAGACTAGGGGGTGTATTTTAATTCAAGAGAGTGGGGATTTTTTAAATCAGAAAGACCAATGAATCCATAAACCCATTCGCGAAGCATGTTGGCCATTGGCCCATGTGATTCGAAAATGTAAAAAAAAAAACTATTCAAATAACTATTAAATCCTTAATTCTTAAAAGGCGATGTAAGTTGTTATTGGTTGGAATTAAATTTATTAAAGAAATTTAAGTGTTATTCGCTGTTAGTAAAAAGGGGTGTAATTGCAATTTAGTTAGCCCATTTCCACTTTGTTATCCAAACAGCAAAAGGGGGGGGGGGGGGGGGGGGTGTAATTTCTGAATCACATTAAGCAGCCCATTCGGTTATTTGGAAAATAATTTTGAGATTGAAAAAAATTGTTTTGGTTGTAAAAAGGAATTTAATTTTTGCTGTCAATGGATATTTTAGAATTTCTCCAAAAAGAAATTTAAAGATTGGTGTGTTAAAATTATTTGTTGTATATATTTACTTGAATTGTGTTTAATTTTGGGCTACGGAAAAGGCACTTGTCCCGATTGTACAAAAGAAACGCTTTTTGCTGTAACAAAACAATATTGTTGGGCTGAATTCAGTAAAAAACATGAAGGCCCATATGCTAAAACAACAACTGTGCTAATCAAACCAAAATTAGCGAAGGGTTTTGTTCACTAACAACAACTGTGAAAATCAAATTAAAAAAAACGGTATCAAATCTTATCATTACCAAATCAAATCTCCAGAGTTTATGTTACAAACCGAATCCAGAAAATCAACAAAAACAAAATCAATTATACATAAATCAAAATAAATTACAATATATTACAGCATCAATTAACAAATTTGAAAATCCCTAATCTATGCTAATAAATTGTAACAACATATTCGAAACCCTAAATCACCATATAAATACAAACAAGAACATACAAGGGTGGGGGGATTCGAATAGACAAGGGAGGGATTGGACAGCAAAAAAGAGAGGCGGATTCGAATAGAGAAGAAGAATAACAAAGAATAAGAACAACCCAAACATACAGAGGAGGGGATTAAAATACAGCAAAAAGAAAGGGCGATTACTGTGAAGAGCACTAAGCTCCTGTGTTGAAGACGAAGAAGAACTGTTGGGGTTTCAACCTCTGAAACCCTAACCGTGTGAACCGCCACCGCTAGCTGTGTCTTTGTCGCGCCTTTAATCGTCCACCATCTTTAAATTCAATCAACGCCAGATCCTACAAAATAAAAGAAACGCTTAACATCAAATCAAAAAGCTCAAGAATAAGAAAAAAGACGATAGCACAAAAGGGTAACAATATCTTAGCTTTATCTGTAGATTTGTTTTTTGTATTTGGGGTTTGTTTGTGGGCGCCTTCGGTAGTTAGAAGTTTGAAATAATTTTTAGGGTTTGTGTGTACTAACGCGAGAGAGAGGGAGGAAGATGATACTGTAAACAACATTATGTTTGTAAAAATGTTAAAACAAAATTTTATATTACGTCCAATTCCATGTGCGCTGGTACACCGTAACTCACATGTCCTTCTTATTTCATCCATCAGATCGTGATCAGACGGTCGCTAGGCCAAGTCTGCACGGTAAACCCATACTTCTGCGCTGCACACTAGAAAACCGTCCCTCTCCAATTCACATTTGGGCCTAAGCCCAATGCTCTCCTACACCCCCCACTCTCCTGAATTACTAAAACTCAAAACAAACTACACCCCCTGTCCAGAATGCATAACGGGCCTAATCTAAACTCTTTTCAGCACCCCCTTATTTTATTAACTAGGAACAACACCCCCCTGTTTAACTATTATTTTCTATATTGTTTATAATTCTAATTTTTTTAATTCTATTTTCTTTTCTATTATTTAATGATTATTCTTATTATTAATTATTATTATAGAATATAAATTTTTATATTATATGTAAATATTATTTATTATCATAAATAAATTATTTTTATTCAAAACTCATGAACATATTTTCTATACATTGCATTAAAATATTTTACTCATGCATTAATTAGAAATTTTGCAGTTAATACGATAAAAAATACTCAACAAACATCAAACTATTTTTCGTAACAAACTAATCTAAACAACTGTTTTTTTGCAAAAGGGTTTCAAACGGATTTTGATTAATAGCGCATTTAGCCAAAATCTCTGTAATTACTACTCCCGGTCAAAATGCTAGGTGAATTAAAATACATTTGCAACCCCTAAAAAAACACCAACCCCATACGAACTACGAATTGGGACTCCGATTCCTCATAAGAGGATACGTAGGTATATGATCAAAATCGTGGCGAGTTCTCCTATTGAAAATTAAAACCCTATTGCACCCGAATTTTAAACCTAAAACCTAATATCCTTATGAACAAGGTAGATAAAAGGTGCATAACACCTTCCTTTCGTCTAATGAAGTCCGAAACCTAGAATATTTGTCTGCGAATTAGGGTTTCCTATTAGATACCCTTCCCTAGGATAAAAACTAATAGTGGTGAGTCTGTATTTAAAACCAGTCACAACAACAAGCGACTTTGCTGGGGACTCCTTAACCCTAGGTTTTAGGTCTCTTTTGGGTTTTATTTTTATTTATTTGCATTAATTTATTTATTTCATTTATTTATTTCTTATCTATTTTTGTTTATTATTTTTTCTATGTGACAGGAATGTTATCTCAAAATATTCTCATATAACCCTTAGAAAGAAGGTCCATCTATTAGCTTAGGGGATACATCATCCCTACAAGTTTATATGACGACTTCGCCTAGAATTGGTGAACTTCCGAAAAAGGAATACTTATCAAGAGATACCCTCTTTACGAGTAGGACTTTGGAAGGCCACCCGTGACTCTTTGTAACGACCTTAACCTAAAATCTCATGAAGAGACCTTTCACGACTTTGAGACAAAAGTTTCGGTCCGTAAAGAGGCTCCACCTAAGGGAGGCCCTTGTGCTTTTTCCCTATGGTGTTATTCATGATACCCTCAAGGAAACCACCTTTTGGGAGGGTAGATTAAGCATAGGTCAAAATTAAGGAGCCTACCTTCTAAGGGAACTTATCACAAAAACCTTGTCACTAAACCATACATCCCTACCTTATAAGGGTACTTATCATAAAAATCTCGTCACTCAACCCTACATCCATGCATTGATACATTGTATATATTTATAATCTGTCCCTGTTATTTGTCTTATTCATAGGGTAAAAAAACAAAAGCAATAAAACCATGATTTTGGTGATTATTTTTGAAAATGGATACCAAAGGAAACAACTTGTTCGCGTCAATGTGCCAAAACATGTCTGAAATCAAAGCTACAAAAGGGAAATAATCTGAAAGAGCTCTGAAAATGTACGCTCGCCGCTATTATAATACCCTTAATCTTAAGGATGCTGAAGACTTTCTCAAGCTTTGTCGAGCAATGGTGGATGATTTCAAAGCAGACATCCGCAAGCGCACCTAGAAGACTTATTTCCCCTGGCTTAATTTCACGCAAACAAGTTTTGGTTTAAGAGTGTAATATCTTTCAATATCTGAACCATGTTACCTTCAATAAAGGAATTTTGTTTCCACATCTCATTTGTGTATCTATTTTAAAGCTAGTCACCAAATAAAATAATAATAATAATAAGCAATAGATAAATGTGTACCCAAGTGAATAAGACACTTAACCCCTCTCATATTCACACATATTCATTCGCATGCATGCATTCATAAATATCTGCATATCATGTCAAAACTTATTTCTTCAAAACAATCTCTCAAATTAAACCATTGTTAGAAGAACATCTCCACCTCTTTGGCCTTCATATCAAACAAGGACCTACCTGCAAAAGGAAATGGAACAAATCGAGGAAACTCGGGCTGGGTTTAGAGAGGATCTCGACCAAGTAAAGGGTGATGTAAGTTCAATGAAAGGAGATCTGAGTCAAGTTCTCCTAGCTTTGAAGAACATCATCGACCGACAAGATCAAATTCCCAGGGTAGCTTTCGAAGAAGTAGCCCAAACTATTGGTGCATCAATCAGTCACCAACTAAGGAAAGAGCCAGAAGCAGAACTCCAAAAGTCCTTCATGGCCCAACAAGAGCCCAGAGGAGTTGAAACTGAAGGGTTTGTCCTACCACCACCAAAATCAGGGGCATTACATACCCTATAAATTCCAACTAGTAATGCAGACAACTACTTGGACCTACAATACAGAGACCACGACCTAGAGGATGCCAACCAAACACCCTTAAAGACGAATGGTACTCAGGATGTTGATAATTCACTAACGATGAATTAGTACAAAGCTCTGGAAGAAAGATTGAAAGCTGTAGAGGGTTTTGACGCCTTCGAGGTTGACGCTCTCAAAATGGGCCTAGTTCCTGATGTGGTAATTCCGCCGAAGTTCAAAGTACTTGACTTTGAAAAATACAAGGGGCTTACCTGCCCGAGAAATCATCTTCGCATGTATTGCAGGAAGATGCATGCCCATGCCCACGATCAGAAGTTGATGATTCACTATTTTCAGTATAGCTTAAGTGAGGCATCTTTAGACTGGTATATGCAATTGGGGCGAACACATATTTGAACCTGGGTAGATCTCACTAATGATTTCTTAAAGCATTACAAATATAACCTGGACATGGCGCCTACCCGTATGCAACTCTAGAATCTGTCCCAGAAGAAAGAAGAGTCCTTCAAAGAGTATGCTCAGAGATGGAGGGAGATTGCACCCCTCGTGCAACCACCACTATTAGAAAAAGAATTAGTAGACATGTTCATGGGAACTTTGCAAGGGCTGTATTATGAGAATATGGTTGGAAGTATCTCTTCGGGGTTCTCAGATCTAGTGACTATCGGAGAAAGAATCGGGACCAGAATAAAGAGCGGGAAAATATCAAGAGGACCATCTAGTACTCCCTACAATTCAAAAAGGCATGCTTCAAACTTCCCTAAAAGAAAGGAGGGAGAAATTAATGCAGTAGCCTCACAAGCAAGGGTACCACAACCATTGATGATGCCGCAAGGACAACAGCAAGGCAGAAGGCCACCAAGAAATTTTGATCCACTCCCCATGCCACCTAGCCAGTTATTATAACACTTGATTAAGGCATCCTTGGTGGAAATAAAGCCTCTAGCTCCTCCCGTCAGGCCACTCCCGCGAAGGTACAATGCCAATGCCAGATGCGAATTCCATGTTAACTCTCTGGGGTACACCATGGAGCAATGTTGGGCAATCAACCACAAAGTTCAGGACTTGTTAGAATCTCAATACATCATGTTTGAGAAGCCTAACATCAAATCAAACCTTATGCCTCCGCATGGCGGCCTGACAATAAATGCGATTGAAATAGTCACTGACTTTGGGGCAACCAGACATACAAAGACCCCAATAAACTTACTGAAGGAATATCTATTTGAATGGGGGTTCCTGTTGGAACATAATAAAGCCTTCGAAAGAATGCTACAAAAGATAGTGGACCAGGGGATAGTCCAATTCAGACCATACCCTGAAGGAAAATATGTAGCTACTCTGAAGGGTAAAGCACGATTTCCTCTGATCCAAGAGACCTTCGTCAACAAGGGAACAGAGCATGGCGGACATGTGGCAATGATATCCAGCAAAGTCAAAACCAAAAAGGAAACTGATTACATCCGGGAATGCGCCCCAGGAGAAGAACTCAAAAGATGGATTTCTGTGGAGATTCCTGAGATCTTTTTTCTTTCCTAAGTAATTTTCCTTGTTTTTGAAAGAACCTATGTTAATCCCGAGGCATAGGGGTTGCTTGTAAGGGTTCCCCCATTTTGTTTCAGATGATATTTGCAATTAATAAAAGTTATATTTTGTTTTCAATTAAGATCCTTGTCTTTCTCTTGTATTTATCTCTTAAATTCCAAAATGGCAATACTTTCTTTTCATGTGCATTTTCACATACTAAAATCTGCACCAAAACATGATAAAGGTGCAGATCCATGCCCAAAACCAGTGATAATGTTACTGCTGTGATCCAATATAATTTTGATGTCCCCATCAACCAAGCTGAAGAGGAAGGTGATAAAGATCTTGAACTCCCTAAGGAAATGGCAAGGGAAATAGAGAGAAAGGTTGACAACATATAATTGTATTAAGAGGCTATTGAGACCATTAATCTAGGTACAAAGGAAGAAATCAAGATAGGAGCAATGTTAGAGTAGAGTGCCAAAGAAAGACTGATCAAGCTATTATCTAGCTCACCAACCACTGCCATAATATCAACCTATGAAGTTCGACTTCCCAGACGAAGATGTCATGGTTATAGGTGATTATGAGATACCGAGACATAACAAAAGAAATTAAGCCAGGGGCACATGGGACACTCATGTTCGACGGGGCTTCAAATGCATCGGGGCATGGTATAGGGGATGTTTTGACTTCTCCAAAGAATCATCATAAGCCCTATACTACAAGGTTGTATTTTGAATGCACCAACAACATCGCCGAGTACGAAGCTTGTATACTAGGACTGGAAGCTGCCATTGATCTAAAGAATAAAGCACCTCGAAGTATTTAGGGACTCTGCACTAGTCATATACCGAGTCAACGGTGCATGGGATACTAAACACCCAAAACTGATTCCATATCGGGATCATGTTTTAAAGTTGGCTGCGGAATGCACAGAGATCATTTTACATCCCACGAGAAGAAAATTAAATAGAAGACGCCCTGGCAACTCTATCAGCTATTTTAAAAGTAACTTGGCCAAACCACGAGCCTCGCATTACAATCAGACACTTCGAAGAGCCCACATATTGTCTTGCTATCAAAGAAAGACCGGATGATAGGCCTTGGTTTTACGACACCAAGAAGTACCTCGAAAAACAAGAACATCCAGAAAATGCCTCTAGCATCGATAAACAAACTCTACGGAAATTAGCCTCGGAATTCTTTCAGAGTAACATTATACTGCACAAGATGAACCACAACATGGTCTAGTACTCAAGAAGATTTAACTACCTTGCCTCGACTCACGTGGTAAATGGACACCCAACCACGAAGGTCCATACATAGTGAAAACATCATTCTCTAGTGGTAGTCTCATCCTCAGAACAATGGATGGGGAAGAACTATCGTGTCCAGCAAACTCAGATGCGGTCAAAAAATACTATGTATAAAAAGCTCGCTAAGCTCGAACCTTAAATAGGAGACTTAGGCAAAAAGGAGCGTCCCGGTGGATCAAAAACCCTAAAGGGAGATCCAGGCAAGAATTAGGGGCATATAACAAAAAAACTATCCTGGTGGATTGAAAACCCGAAATGGAAATTCAAACAAAAATTAGGGATTTCATACAAAGAAATAAAGAACAAAAAGACTGTGATCTAAGAACTGCGACTACGAACCACGAAGCGAGACATGGATCAGAATCATACAACTCAGAAGCAAAGGAGATAATGGCTATCAAAAGGATATTGGGACACAACAGCAGTAGCAATTATCATTTTTCATTGCCATTTACAGTTTTAAAACTTTATGTAATACCTCTTTCTAGGAATTGCATCTTGCACTCTCGCCTATTCATAGGCATATCAATAAAATGTTTGCTTTCTTTGCATCTTTTACATTGCGTTTTTTCTTTTCTCAGACTTGTTTGCAAAATACTACGATTATTGTTTGTGAATATTGTCTTGAAATCATTTCGGGTAATTAACAAATAAAAGCATTTGACAAAACATCAAAAAAGAATTTTGGTTAGAAAAACATCAAAAGAAGATCCACGTCCACGTCCATACGCATGGTTGCGCCTATGCCTGCACATGCAACACAAGAGTCTATACACATGTCTACGCCTATATCTATACTAATGACACAAAAAGCCTACGTCGAATACATACGTCTACACCTACGCCTGCACCTACAACACAAGGTCTTCACATACGTTTACACGTACGCTTGCGCTTACAATACAAGAAAATCAGTCAAAGTCTTGCTAACATTTTTTCACCGCATTCAAATCAAATTCAAAAAATGCTACGACAATACAACATACAACGCCAGGGAATTAGTAACTCAAAACCAATGGTTTAAAGGGGAGAATACCATAAATAGTCTTCATAACGTTTCAAGGCATACACGCATTTTACACACATTTCATACATACATTTTGCATATCCAAAGCATACATACGCTATACATTTTTGCATATAATACACATATACTCAGGGTTACATATCAATGTCAAACATCATACATACACATTTAATACACATATGCTCAGGGTTCTACATCATACAACAAATAAATAATCTCACCCTCGATTCAATCATCTATGGGTCAGTCAACAAAACACTTCTCCTACGATTCAACCTGTCACCTAAGTCTCCATGTCGTGACGCGTTCAGCCCATCACCTAAGTCTCCACGCAGTGATGAGTTCCTTACAAAGTAGTTCATTACGTAAGTCTCCATGCAGTAATGTACGAAGCTCGGTATATTGCCTAAGACCCCACACAACAATGTATTCTCCTCATCTAACCCACTTCCTAAGACATCATGCAGCAGTGTGATTCCTTATTCGGTAATATAGACCATTGCCTAAGACGTCGTGCAACAATGTGCTTCTTTATTTCACAACACATATCATCGCCTAAGAAGACATGCATCGATGTTCTAAAACCAAAACCTAGTTCATTTCCTAAGACCTCGGGCAGCAATGCAACTTAACCCACTACCTAAGAGATCATGCATCAGTGTGGTTCCTTGTTCGGTAATATAGACCATTGCCTAAGACGTCGTGCAATAATGTGTTTCTTTATTTTGTAACACCGACCATCGCCTAAGACGACATGCGGCCATGTTCAAAAAAACCAAAACCTAGTTTATTAGCTAAGACCTTGGTCAGCAGTGCAACATAACCACTGCCTAAGACATCGTGCAGCAGTGCAGTTCCTTGTTCCATAATAAAGACCATTGCCTAAGACGTCATGCAGCAACGTGTTTCTTTATTCTGTAACACCGACCATCGCCTAAGACGACATGCAGCGATGTTCAGAAAACAAAATCTAGCTTATCACCTAAGACGACATGCAATGATTCGCGAACCTAACCCACTACCTAAGACATTGTGTAGCAGAGCGGTTCCTCGTTCTGTAATAAAGACCATTGCCTAAGACGTCGTGCAACAATGTGTTTATTTATTCCCTAACATAGATCATCGCCTCAGACTTCATGCAGCGATGCTCGAAAACCAAAATCTAGCCTATTGCCCCAGACTTCACGCAGCGATTTGTGAACCTAACCCATTGCCTAGGACTTCATGAAGCAATGTGTTTCTTTATTCCGCAACACAGACCATCAGCTAAGACGACATGCAGCGATGTTCGAAAAGCAAGACTAGCTTATCGCTTAAGACAACATGAAGTAAATCGCAAATCTAACCTGCTGCCTAAGACATCGTGCAATAGTGTGGTTCCTTGTTCCGTAATAAAGACCATTGCCTAAGACGTCATGCAACAATGTGCTTCTTTATTCTGCAACAAATATCATCGCCTCATACTTCTTGCAGCGATGCTCGAAATATAAAATCTAGCCTATCGCCTCAGACTTCACGCAGCGATTTGCGAACATAACCCATGGCATCAGTCTCCAAGCAGCCATGCATCATAAATTGTTGTTTTATTCATCCTCCAAATGGGTGAATAAGAAAAATCAAACTACGACGTACAAGATTGCTCTCAAGATCAAGATCATCTGCCTCGTCACCGAACCCTGGTAAGCGATATATCATCAGCTTTGCCTACCTCCTTAAAGACTCGTAAGGGTATGCTATATCAATGTAACCTTATGTTTGTCGGACAAATTTTGGGGTATTCCAAGTATTCAATAAACTCCCAATCAAAATGCGTAAAACGCGTGTATTCTCATGTTATTTGATTGGGAGATGATTGAACAGGGACAACTTTCGTACCCCAAATTTGTCCTACCTCAATGATTTTATTTTTCAATATTTAAATAGAAGAAATATTTAATTAAAGATGGTACAACAGTATCTGATGGCCCATGTGATACGGTGGGAGAACTGACTGTTTTTGGAATGCTGGTTTGCGTTTTGCGTTTGTTTTTGCAAACTATCGCGGTAAGCAAGAGTCTCCATCGACTTTTATTTTATCCAACAAGGAAAGGAAAAAAGCACAGAAAAATTCCTTTTTCGAGATATTCCTGAGTACGGGGGGTAGATTTATAGAAAGGGAAGGTATTAGCACCCTTTCTATCCGTAGTTATCTACAGGCTCTTAGGTACTTGCTCATCATTTTCAAAATTGTTTTCTTTGTGTTTGTGGGTTTTGAAAAGTTTTTGTTTTGACTTCGATTTAACTCTTGCGTCTGTCTTCAAGAGTGTAATGAAGTGTTTTTGAAAACTTGTTTGTAAAAGAGTGTAAGTGTGAAAAAGGTTTTGTTTTGGATGAGCAAGTATCTAAGAACTAATCTACCTACTCGAAAAAAGAATCGTTCTATGCTTATTTCCTTTAGACAATGCTATCCTACTATTAGTGAGTAGTTAGCACCGTTGTTGGAGTTTGAGGGTCAATTCGAATAGGGACATGCGGTCACTAAAGCAATGTTAGGACGTCTTAGTGGTAACCCTAATATCTTAGATCATTTATCTGAGGCAACAATATCCGAGGCAACTTATGATCTTTTAGACAAGAGGGAGACCTCTAAAACAACCTATACTCAATGACCATTTACGAAGGCAACCAAGTGGGATGTACCCTAGGAGTGCGCATGTGCGAGTGTGTTGATTTCAGATTATTTATTTTTGCACATGTTTAGGGTGATCTAACTGTTTTAAATTTAGTCATTCATTCTTGTCATGCAAACCCTATTATCAAACATCTAGCAGTTGAATATTTGCAGAAATTAAAGTGCGGAATTTAAACTAACTATTACAAGGCTTCGGGTATTTACATAGCCAAAAACAAACCCTTTGAAATTTAAAAGCAGTAAAAATAAATAAATGTCCTAATTTAATTATTACAAACTGGGAGCAGATACAATAATTGAATAAAAATGAAGCGCGCGATAAAATTAGATCGAATGCGAGAACTAGGGTTTTGACCCTCTTAATTAAAAGAAAATGTTTTTGTTATTTTTAAATATTTTTTAAGAAAAGAAATTAAGTCCTACAATTAAATTCTAAATTAAATGAAAAAAATAAAATGACATATTTTTGGTTTTTTGTTATTTTAGGAAAAAAATAAAATAATTAAGTTAGTGTTAAAACCTATTGATTCTAATTAGTTTTAATTATTTGTAAAATAAATTAAAGTTATCTAGAATTAAAAACCTAATTAAATTAATTGAGTTTTTACTAAAAATAAATATTTAAAATTTAATTAATGAAAAATAATAATTCTGATTTTAATTGGGCATAAAATATTTTTTGGTGATTTTTGATAAAAAGAAAATTGTTTTATTGGTTAGTAAATAAATAAAAATAATTAAATGAAATATAAACAAAATATAAAAGATGAGAGATGGGCCTGAAATTTGGGGTGTGAATAGTCAGAATTCTTGCCCATTAGTGCTGATCCATATTGACTTTTACAATCCAGTGCATATGCATTGACTTGGTCTATGGTGTGCCTTCAATGGTGGCCACCAGATCTGGCCATTTGGCCATCTGGCGCGTAGATGATGAAGGCCCATGGTGGATATCTTGGCTTGCATGCATATTGAATCTCATGAAAGAAGATAGGAAAAATAACAAATGCTGGAGGCAGGGATCGAACCCCTGACCTCCAGCCTCTAACGCCTTGAATACTCATGTTGCCACCATTACGCCACTTTTGTTTTGTTGTACATTAATCAATCACTGAAAATAATATGTGAAACAAAAGAATATTGAAAAACAATAAAAAATGCGTGCATAAATTTGAATGGGAGAATGGAGGCTAGCCACGTCTGCTTCTTCTTCCCTGCACCGTGGCTAAACATTTTGGGACCTATACCCACGGACAATGTCCGTCACTATAACCATGCCCATCCTCAAAATCACGTACAGGTAATGTAAACGACCACCAAGGCCATGGTTAGAACCGTCTCCTTCTTCTGAGCACAACCGTACCCATTACCAAGGCCAATTGTTCCTGAAATTGAAGCACTAAAACCAAGCTCGAAAACCTAGCAATGGTGATTAACACTACATGCCATATAAATGAAATTGAGTAATACATAAAGTTTGCCAATGCTCTATAAATTAAGAATATATTATCAATTCATGTTAACAATGCCTAAATTACAAGATTCGAATTCAAGAACAGGGGCGTAACGTGAAGGACGTACAGCGCGTTTAGGGACTGGAATGGACAGGTTCTTGATGGCTTTAACTTCTAGAGAGTCCCAGGAAGCGATTGGGATAGGTAACAAGCCTTGAGGATGCCTCTAAGTGGGATTTCGATCTCACACTTTTTCCTTGATTTTTGAGATTTTGTTCTCCTTCTCACGCCTGTTTCTAACCTTTTTTTTTTATCTGCACGCAGTCCTTATGTATTAGTGAAGGGATTAGGGTTGCAAATTGCATCCAAATCTTCTTCTTTCAATGCCTTTAATATTTGATTTGATTCCTCTTTAAAATATTCCAAGTTTGGCTTATTTCCATTCTTTTTGTGCCCACAAGCCTTGATGCGAAATTGGAATGATGCTAGTTGTTCAATGAAGCCTGAAACAAACACAAAATTCCTTGTTATCAATGTTTTGGATTTTTATTTGATTTAATTTGATTTAAATTGAATTAATTCAAATAAAAAACCAAATTAAATAATAAAAATATGATATAGACAAGTGGCAAAGGCTAGAGCACGTGGGCTATGATGCCAACTCAAAACAAGTGAAAAAGATTGGGCCCATTTGGAAAAATTTGATGTTTTGGGGATAGTTGACTTTTGGTAATTTTGCAAAAATGGTCAACTTTACCAATGCATAACTTCCTCAATTTTGACTCTTTAGAGGTGTTATTGGACTTTTTAGAAAGCTTTAGATGTTATATAATCAACCCTTTTGGTCTCATCTCAATTTGATATTCCATGCTCATGTATGAAGCTTTGGAAAAAAGGTGTTTTTGTTGACTTTTCAAAATAACCTATAATGTCCAAATTCATAACTTCTTGTGAGTGCATATTTTGAACTTGGGATATGAATATGGATTGTAGGGAATTGCATCCTCTTAAAAATGAGCTTTGGATGGGTCATTTCTCATAAAGTATGAGAAAGTATGCTTGGTTAAAGTTGGGTTGACTTTTCTTGCAAAACCCTAATTTAGCAACTTTTGAGTCTTGATGAATTATGAGCAACCCTTGATGAATCATGATCAACCCTTGATCAAATGATGAAATGTACTTCAAAATTAGGATGTTCACCAAAAATCTTGAAGTTTGACTGTATATGGGCCACAGTTGACTTTTGCCCTAGCACAGTCGATTTTTGGACCTTTGGCAATTGACTGAGCAAACTTCCTCTGCAAGGCTTGAAACTTTACATGGATGATCTTGAGAACATATTAGGACAATGTTGAGCCTTTGGGACCACTTGGACTAGATTATCTTGATGCAACATGAAACCCTAATTTGGGGTAGACTGCCTTAGGAGAGAGCTTGTCTGGCCAACCCTTGGATTACCTTGAGCAACTTAGGGATCTTTCTTGAAATGTTTTGAGAAATATGGGAGGGAAAATTTTGGGGTACAACAGTTGCCCCTGTTCCATCTTCTTAAACATGAGGATGTAGACTGGCTTTCTTGCCTTTCGTGATCCGAAGGTGGAAGAGGATTGAACACTAGAGTGCCCAGAAACTTGCACTCGCATGAAGTGGTAATTGTCTTGTGATGCCGGGAATGGGCTTATAGATTCCATTTGGAGGAGTTTCGATCGCATAAGAGATTCCTTAGCGAGAGCTTGTATACTTGTTGTTGAGGAAGATTCTATTGGGGAAGGCTGATCTTTGTTGAGAGAAATAGAATTTTAGGAGCTTCGTCGTCCGTTATTCTGCTGGTGAGTCGTCTCTATTGATATTTAGGAACTTCGATCATCCGTACTCAACTGAGGAGTAATCTCTGTTGATATTTAGGAACTTCGATTGTCCGTACTCAACCGAGGAATCATCTATGCTGATATTTAGGAACTTCGATCGTCCATACTCAACTGAGGAATCATCTTTGTTGATATTTAGGAACTCGTCCGTAATTCAACTGAGGAAATATCTCTGCTGAGATTTAGGAACTCGTCCGTAATTCAACTGAGGAAACATCTATGTCAAGATTTAGGAACTTTCCCGTAATTCGACTGAGGAAACATCTTCGCTGAGATTTAGGAACTCGTCCGTAATTCAATTGGAAACATCTCTGCTGAGATTTAGGAACTCGTCCGTAATTCAACTGAGGAAGCATCTCTGCTGAGATTTAGGAACTTTGTCCATAATTCAACTGAGGAAACATCTATGCTGAGATTTAGGAACTCGTCCGTAATTCAACTGAGAAAACATCTATGCTGAGATTTAGGAACTCGTTCGTAATTCAACTGAGGAAACATCTCTGCTGAGATTTAGGAACTCGTCCATAATTCAACTGAGGAAACATCTTTGTTGAGATTTAGGAACTCGTCCGTAATTCAACTGAGGAAACATCTCTGCTGAGATTTAGGAACTCGTCCGTAATTCAACTGAGGTAAAAGCTCCATGGCTCGAATTTTGTGAGAATTTAACCGTATCCTTCCTGAAAGGTAAAGGTTAGTTGTATGTAATACATGATATGTATCAATCAATGATGCTCTCAAAATAAATGTGATTATGTGTTGTACCCCAAAATTTGCCCTCCCATAATCTTCAAAGTTTTGACAAGCATCACCTCAAATGGTTCAAAGTCTACTCAAGGGCTACCCAGTCAACCATCCTCCTAAGCCAGTCAAACTAGGGTTTTTGGTTCCTGCAAGGAAGTTGAGGTTTTCAAGGGCTCAATCAAGTCCCATGCTCATACACATTGTCAAGCACCTACATGTCAAGTTTCAAGGCTCACAAGGTCAAGTTGCACAGTCAAAAAACCTAATTGCTCAGCAGTCAACTGTAGGGGCAAAATGGTCATTTGGCAGTCAAAAGTCAAAATTTTTTGTCAACATCTTATTTTGAAGCCACAAACATCATTTTATCAATGCTTGATCATGATTCTCAAAGTATGGCTCAAAAAGTCTCAATATGCAAAAGTTTCTATTTTTGGATAGTTGAAAAGTCAACTGTAACTTGACCAAGGCATAACTTTTTCATGGTTCATCAGAAAAATTCCATCCAATTCTCATCTTGAAGGGGAAGACATTTCCTACAATTCATCTTCACATTCCAAGTCCAAGAAATGCTCTCACAAAAAGTTATCAATTTCAACATTATAGGTCATTTTCAAAAGTCAACAAAAAGGCACTTTAAGTCAAAGACCATAACTTGAGATTGGTAAATCAAAATGACATGGGACCAAAGAAATTGGTTAGAGGACTTCAAGACCTTTCCAAAATGTCCCAGAACATGTTCATAACTTCAAAATTGAGCAAGATATGCATTGGAGAAGTTGGGAAATTTTTGTGAAATGGCCAAAATCATTTATCCTTGAAATTTAATTTTTTGACAAAAGGGGCCCACTTTTTCCATTTGAATCAGCTTGGCCATGCTTCCCACGTGTCCCACATTTTATTTCAAATTTTAAAATTAATTTTTTCATTTTTATTTGATTTTATTGGATTTAATTCATTTTAAATCCTTTAAAATCAAATAAAAATCAAGAAGGTTAATTAAGGGGCATATTTGGTCTTGATTAGCTTTGAATCATCATTATACAACATCCCAAATTTGTTTCAAGGCCTAATCAAGCAAGAATTCAAAATTGGTACAAAGATGGAAAGTTTGTTAATGGAGGTTTATGGCAAAATCTTATGTATGAATGCAAGGCTTCAAGGCCCTTAATTCCAATTGAAATACATTACATAATGCATATGCAAGGGATCAAAAAAAAAGAACACAACCTAGAGAACTCTCTAAAACGAAAAAACAAAAAAATTCCACAAAAAAAAAC
Organism: Vicia faba; assembly: GCA_948472305.1. NCBI lineage: Eukaryota > Viridiplantae > Streptophyta > Magnoliopsida > Fabales > Fabaceae > Vicia > Vicia faba. The sequence goes on from OX451739.1 coordinate 70,070,792, forward strand.
CTCATATTCTCTTATACAAAATCCTGTACGGAGGCCACTCGATGGAAACCCCCACTTTTCTTCTTGTTGGACTGCAAATTCACTTTTTCACGTGCAATTTCCCATGAACCAACTTTAACAAAAATCTCATCAACCAAAACAGAAACCTTACACAAGCTCATGTTCATACCGTTGACACAAGCTCAAAACTGATGCAACCACAAATCATCATCCTCTTGACAGCACCACAACAACATCATTGAGTCATGATAAAGCAACACAAAATTCTAACATTTTCAATTTCATTTATTCTATTTAATTTTCTTTTTGATTGTTTGAACTTTATCCATAAAATTCTTTGTGAAGATCAGGGCTGGAATTTGGCTCTCTGAATCAGAAACAGAAGAACGAGAAGCGTCCAAATCGCAGTTCCGCCGCGCAACCGCGGACTCAACCGCCGCTTCCAGATCCGCTTCTGCCGCGACTTCGTGCTCCCTCCTAAATTGGGTCAACACCCCCATGGTTTGCATCACCTTTAATTTTTCCATTTTTCTTTTCTTCTTTTTATTTTAATTGTTTTTCTTTTGTTTTATTTAATTCACCAAAATTAATCTTAATAATAACACAAAACCAAAAAATCAGAAATCATTAAAAAATAAAAATATGTTTTATTTAATTTTTTTTAATTCTTTATATAGTTTTTGTAAATAAATTCCAATAAAACAATTAGTTTAAATTTAGGTTTTTAACTTTAATGTCTTTTTTCTAAAATAATTATAAAAAAAACATAAAAATTAGGTTATTAGTATCTTTATTCTTTTCTCAATAAATAACTTTTTCTCCTTATTATTATTATTAATTAATTTTGTAAATAAATATGGCATTTAATTAATTAGGATAAATTAGGTTAAAACTTAAACATTTTTTTAATTAAAAACAAATTTAGAACTAGGCTTTTATTTTAATTTCTAATTTTAATTAACTTTCTTTATTTCATAAGATACCAAAAAAACATAAAAATAATCTCTTTTCTTTATTTAATCATTAATTAATTTATAATTTCTATTTAATTTCTTTAAAGGGTCCAACGCCCTCGCACTCTCGATTCTTATTTCTTTTCGCATTTATTTTTATTTCTTTTGTGGATATAATGTATTTGCCCCAAAGCCTTGTAATAGATAATTAGGACATTTACTTTTCGCACTTTTATTCAAATCGGGTCTTGGTTTAATTTGGCGATGTAGACCCGCGCCTTGTAATAGCGTAGGACCTTTATTTTCCGCATTTTTATTTTCCGCACCCTTTTAACTGCTAATCACATGAAAGAATGAATGCCCAAATAAAATCAAAGCGTAGCTCACCCAATGCATGACAAGACAAATAATAACTGAAAATGACACACAATTCACACACCACTCTTAGGGTACGCCTCACTGTTGCCTTGCCCCTCGAAACGTGGTCGTCGAGTACAGGACGTCTTAGTAAGTCCTTATGTCCAGGAACATGGCATAAGGGTAGCTTCTAAGGTGTCCTACTGTTGCTCTGGTGATCACATTGTTGCTCTGGTGATCACACTGTTGCCTTGCCCCTCGAAACGTGGTCGTCGAGTACAAGACGTCTTAGTGAGTCCTTATGTTCCATTGATCTAGTTGCCTCGAAACGGTTGCCTCGAAACAAGTTGCCTCGAAACGGTTGCCTCGGAATAAAAAGATCAATGGCATAAGGGTAGCTTCTAAGTTATCTTACTATTGCTCGGTGACCACACTGTCCCTAACCCTCGAATTGACCCGAACACCTCCAACGGTGGTGCTACCTACCTCTCAATGGTGGGATGGCACTACCTTAAGGACATTTACACAGCCTAATTCCTTAGGGTGGGTAGATAACTCGTAGATACTTGCTCTAATTCAAAACAAATCAAAAACTCTTTTCACACCGACACTTTTCAAAAAGCTTTCAAAACAACTTTTCAAACACTCTTGAGGACTGATACAAGAGTCGATCTGAAACTTTCAAAGAAACTTTTTCAAACCCACTCACCTTCAAAAGCAAACAAACATTTTGAAAACACAAGTGAGCAAGTATCTAAGAGCCCATGGATAACCATGGATAGAAAGGGTGCTAACACCTTCCCTTTCTATAAATCTACCTCCCGAACCGAGAACTAATCTCAATAAGGAATTTTTCTGTGCTTTTGTCCTTTCCATGTTGGAGAAAATAAAAGACGGTGGCGACTCTTGCTTCCGCGACATTTCGCGAACCAGCGTTAAACAATCAGTTCTAAATCCACCGATCACATTATGTCATATGATGCGTATGCATTTGTCATGATGTATGGAAATGTAATGTTTTTGAGCTGGGGAGAATTGGAGAAAATGGTGATTATGGAAACATATTCGAAAGGAATCAATGGAACAAAAGTTTTCTCGAACAAGATTTCTTTATTATCCATCAGGCGTTGGACACCTGACTTCAATAGATGGCAACCAGTAGGTAGGACGGAACACAGATGGCAACCTTCGCCACAGCCCGGAAATAAACTGGCTAACATAAGGTTCTTCTTCACAGTCATCAATGGAGTAGCAATGTCTTTTACGTAAGTCACAAACGAGTCATCATCTACAACATTCACTCCATGCTTGGGCATAGGAGCAGTCATACCATTAGGATTTTCCGGCGCTTTGAATTCAATCTCCTTAGCATCAATCAGATCCTGCACTTTATTCTTCAAAGCCCAGCAATTGTTGGTATCATGCCCTGGGCTATCAGAGTGATAATCACAACGGGCGTTCGGATTATACAACGGTGATGTGGTGTTGGGATTCTTTGGAGCTTCCCTCGGAGTCACCAAATTGGTCTTCAACAACTGCGGCAGAATTTGAGATAAAGCCATGCTGAGTCGAGTAAACTGTCTTTGCGGTCTCTCCACTCTTTTCTGATTGTTGCGTTGTGGGGAAACAGTTGGTCTTGAAATAACTACTGCATTAACCGCTTGGTGGCGTTCAGGACAGTTTTGGCTCCTAGAGCTGTAAACTGCACGAGACTCCTTCTTGAAGGGCTTCTTCTCGGTACTTGATGAAGCACCCTTCTGTATTTTTCCGCTCTTGATACCGGCTTCAACCCTCTCCCCAGTCATAATTAACTCAGTAAAACTTGACGATGAACTTCCAATCAAATGGTTGAAATACGGGCCAGACAAAGTCCCTAGAAACATATCCATCAACTCCCTGTCAGCCAGAGGGGGTTGTACTCTACCAGCAAGATATCTCCACTTGAGCGTAATCTTTAAAACCTTCGCTCGCACCCATTGACATACCCTGAAGTTGGGTACGCGTGGGAGGAAGGTCGGCGTTATATTGGTACTGCTTGTAAAAAGCAGCAGCAAGGTCCTCCCAATTACGGACATTAGCTCCTTCTAGCTGATAGAACCACTCAAGTTGAGTCCCTGACAGACTATCTTGAAAGAAATGAACCCAGGGGTTCCTATCAGCGGTATATGGGTGAATCTTTCTGACATACGATCAGAGGTGTAGCTTTGGGTAGGAGACCCCGTCGTACTTAGCAAAGACAGGCGATTTAAACTTGTGGAGGATCACCACCCCAGATGCCAGACCCAAATCACCAAAGTCCAATCCAGGTATCTTCTGGATCTCCATCGCACTTAACCGGTCTTCGAGTTGCTTATACCTATCCTCGGCAGGAGGATACTGGTCTTCATCAAAGTCAGTGTCATTGTCAAAAACCACAGGGCTAGGGGCCCTCCTCTCTTCTTGATTCTCTCCCCCTCCAGATGAGTGAGACAAATCAAATTCCTCTCGCAATCTGTTCCCAAACCTGTGACCCATATTCAGGAGGATCGTCTTCTTCTTCTTCTTCTTATCCTTCAAGATAAGAGTCTTCAGATATTTCTGCCCCTTGGCCAGGTTCATGAACATTTCCTGGAACTGAGCATTTTGAGCTTGAAGAGCCTTAATAGCTTGATCAGTGGACATTTCGGAAGACATGATTGCTGAAATAAATAGCGAAGAAGATAAGAGACATGTAAGGGTACCTGTGATGAGGTGCATGGGAATGGAATTCATATGATATGATTTCAAATACTTCGGGAGATTCAAATTCGTAAACCAAAATGAAACACACTTTTATTAGATTAAAAAAACTTGAAACAATGTTTGACAAATGCCTTTAAGGCATTACAAAAGAAAAACTAAAAAGTAAATCAAAACTAGAAATAACAAAAGGCATCAGCGCTCCCATGGTCGTTTTCCGTTGGTGCTGACATAATTGTTGAGGACCTTCTCATTCTCTAGTTGCCTTGTAAGCTTTAGGATCTTCCGTTCCTGCTCATGATACTTTTCTCTGTAAGTATCCCATTCTTATCTTAGCTGGATCCAAGACCTATTTAATGCCCCAATGTCAGTAGGCATGTATGGATGGAGGACAGTATGAGGAACCCCTTCTTCATCAGTACTCTCAACAATTACCGGTAAGACAGCTTCGTATGGCATCCCCAGTTTTTGAGCACGGGCTCGAACCCACCGGAGATACGGTTCCATTGGAAGAGAAGTCTTCAATCCTAGCTCATGTGGGTCAGACCTGTTAACCCTATTCCAAGCTCGTATGAGCCTGCGGCGATGTCCCTCAACATCCCCTTGGAAGTCAAAGACAATGCTCGGAATCAGCAACTCATAAGGCCCGTCCCTCCTAGCTCGCCCAAACTGTCGTAAGGCCAAACAAGGATTATAGGTGATCCCTCCTCTAATTCCCAGCAATGGAACATTGGGGTATTCCCCACAGCAGTCAATAACGGCTACTTATCCCATGTCTTTAGTACTCCATATGATATCCGTATGAGCAAGGGACATAATTTTGTAGGCCCAACCCATGCCTTCCTTGTTCTTCAAAACAGATTTGGGAAGGTGAGAAATAAACCACCTCGCCAGCAATGGTGCACAACACATAAGGGTTCCCCGTTTCCAAGTAGTACGGGCATAAAGAGCATGTAGAATGTCACCTAAGAGAGTAGGCACTAGATTACGGGACATGAAGATCTTCACTGTGTTCACATCCACAAAAGAATCTGAATTAGGGAACAGAACCAGGCCATATATGAGAAGATCCAGGATGTCTTCAAATGCTTAAAAGTCCAAACTGTCCCAAAACTGTTGAGCCTGATCAATCAAGAACTTAGCCAGGAAGCCTTTTACCTCACTTCGAGTCTCCCAGTTAGACATTTCATCAGCCTTTGTCAGATGTAGGGCTATAGCAACAGCCTCTGGCCTAAGAGCTATCTCCCAACCTGTAAATGGCATCTGCTCTAGAATAGAAATACCAAGTAAATCATAGAACTCCTCCAAAGTAGGGACCAACTGATAGTCCGGGAAGGTGAAACAATGATGTAGAGGGTCAAAGAACTGGAACAAGATGCTCATCATTTTCTCATCCATCTTAGAAGTGACCAAACCAAGGAGGTGACCACGCTTTCTGACAAAGGAAGAAGTATCAGGAACCTTGGAAACCAAATCTCTAAGCTGAACATGGATTTGTACGAAGTTGATCCGAATGGTATTTCTGCGCATAAATGCCATGGTCTGCAAAACAGAACAAATATGAATCCCCTCGATCTTTGAAATGGGTTAGTCTAATGAAATATGCATGCAATGTCATGATGCATGATGTCATGATAGAAACACACCACAAGTATTCACAGATAGAAAACATGGTAAGGGCAAACAAGTCACACAGTAGCCCTTAAATTTCAGGCTGGCATGAAGTTTAGGTACTACCCTCTTTCAGTTTAGTTGGTTCAACCTGTCCTAGTAATAGTAACCGGGTTCTAGAGGATCTCAATATCACTGACCACCCTTGATCGGTCATAATTCCAGTTTAGCAACCTTTTCTTGCGGCCGGAATCATTGCGAGAGTTTGGTATCAATGAGCGTAGCATACTGCTACTTTTCCATGGCCAAGTTGGTCAATTATAGGTTCTAAGGTCAGTTGGTGCTTAATGACCCCTTAGCAGCCCCCTATTCTCCTTGTTCCTCCACAAGGGATATCGGCACAAACTAAAGTGTCACACCAACGTAGCTACTACTTCAACCGTATCGGTCTACATCGTACAGTTCCCTCACAGTATATTGCTACTTACCTAAAAGGTATCCCCAGATCCGGGTTAGGATCTATAGTAACTCTGATTCAAACCCACAAAGATAAAGCATACAGATCAAACAATTGAAAACAATATGATGAACTATTCCTAAGGTACACCCCACTTATTAAATCCCCAGTAGAGTCGCTAGTTCTGTGATACGGTGGGAGAACTGACTGTTTTTGGAATGTTGGTATGCGTTTTGCGTTTGTTTTTGCAAAATGTCGCGGTAAGCAAGAGTTGCCACCGAATTTTATTTTATCCAACAAGGAAAGGAAAAAAGCACAGAAAAATTCCTTTTTCGAGATATTTCTGAGTACGGGGGGGTAGATTTATAGAAAGGGAAGGTATTAGCACCCTTTCTATCTGTATTTATCTACGGGCTCTTAGGTACTTGATAATCATTTTCAAAACTGTTTTCTTTGTGTTTGTGGGTTTTGAAAAGTTTTTGTTTTGACTTCAATTTAACTCTTGTGTCTGTCTTCAAGAGTGTAATGAAGTGTTTTTGAAAACTTGTTTGTAAAAAAGTGTAAGTGTGAAAAAGGTTTTGTTTTGGATGAGCAAGTATCTAAGAACTAATCTACCTACTCGAAAAAAGAATCGTTCTATGCTTATTTCCTTTAGACAACGCTATCCTACTATTAGTGAGTAGGTAGCACAGTCGTTGGAGTTTGAGGGTTAATTCGAAAGGGATATACGGTCACTAAAGCAATGTTAGGACGTCTTAGTGGTAACCCTAATGTCTTAGATCATTTATCTGAGGCAACAATATCCGAGGCAACCTTTCCGAGGCAACTTATGATCTTTTAGACAAGAGGGCGACCTCTAAAACAACCTATACTCAATGACCGTTCACGAAGGCAACCAAGTGGGATGTACCCTAGGAGTGCGCATGTGTGAGTGTGTTGATTTTAGATTATTTATTTTTGCACATGTTTAAGGTGATCTAACTGTTTTAAATTTAGTCATTCATTCTTGTCATGCAAACCCTATTATCAAACATCTAGCAGTTGAATATTTGCAGAAATTAAAGTGCGGAATTTAAACTAACTATTACAAGGCTTCGGGTATTTACATAGCCAAAAACAAACCCTTTGAAATTTAAAACCAGTAAAAATAAATAAATTTCCTAATTTAATTATTACAAACCGGGAGCAGATACAATAATTGAATAAAAATGAAGTGCGCGATAAAATTAGATCGAATGCGAGAACTAGGGTTTTGACCCTCTTAATTAAAAGAAAATGTTTTTGTTGTTTTTTAATATTTTTTAAGAAAAGAAATTAAGTCCTAAAATTAAATGCTAAATTAAATGAAAAAAATAAAATGACATATTTTGGGTTTTTTGTTATTTTAGGAAAAAAAAAATAATTAAGTTAGTGTTAAAACCTATTGATTCTAATTAGTTTTAATTATTTGTAAAATAAATTAAAGTTATCTAGAATTAAAAACCTAATTAAATTAATTTATTTTTTTACTAAAAATAAATATCTAAAATTTAATTGACGAAAAATAATAATTCTGATTTTAATTGGGCATAAAATATTTTTTGGTGATTTTTGATAAAAACAAATTTGTTTTATTGGTTAGTAAATAAATAAAAATAATTAAATGAAATATAAACAAAATATAAAAGATGAGAGATGGGCCTGAAATTAGGGGTGTGAATAGTCAGAATTCTGGCCCATTAGTGTTGATCCATATTGACTTTTGCAATCCAGTGCATATGCATTGACTTGGTCTATGGTGTGCCTTCAATGGTGGCCACCAGATCTGGCCATCTGGCCATCTGGCGCGTTGATGATGAAGGCCCATGGTGGATCTCTTGGCTTGCATGCATATTGAATCTCCTGAAAGAAGATAGGAAAAATAACAAATGCTGGAGGCAGGGATCGAACCCCTGACCTCCAGCCTATAACGCCTTGAATACTCACGTGGCCACCACTACGCCACTTTTGTTTTGATGTACATTAATCAAACACTGAAAATAATATGTGAAACAAAAGAATATTGAAAAACAATAAAAAATGCGTGCAGAAATTTGAATGGGCGAATGGAGGCTAGCCACGACTGCATCTTCTTCCCTGCACTGTGGCTAAAAAATTTAGGACATATACCCACGGACAATGTCCGTCACTATAACCATGCCCATCCTCAAAATCACATACAGGTAATGTAAACGACCACCAAGGCCATGGTTAGAACCGTCTCCTTTTTCTGAGCACAACTATAACCATTACCAAGGCCAATTGTTCCTGAAATTGAAAGCCCTAAAACCAAGCTCGAAAACCTAGCAATGGTGATTAACGCTACAGGACATATAAACGAAATTGAGTAATACAAAAAGTTTGCAAATGCTCTATAGATTAAGAATATATCATCAATCCATGTTAACAATGCCTGAATTACAAGATGCGAATTCAAGAACAGGGGCGTAACGTGAAGGACTTACAGCGTGTTTAGGGACTGGAATGGACAGGTTCTTTATGGCTTTAGCTTATAGAGAGTCCCGGGAAGCGATTGGGATAGGTAACAAGCCTTGAGGATGCCTCTAAGTGGGATTTCGATCTCACACTTTTTCCTTGATTTTTGAGATTTTGTTCTCCTTCTCACGCCTGTTTCTAACCTTTTTTTTATCTGCACGCAGTCCTTATGTATTAGTGAAGGGATTAGGGTTGCAAATTGCATCCAAATCTTCTTCTTTCAATGCCTTTGATATTTGATTTGATTCCTCTTTAAAATCTTCCAAATTTGGCTTATTTCCAATCTTTTTGTGCCCACAAGCCTTGATGCGAATTTGGAATGATGCTAGCTGTTCAATGAAGCCTGAAACAAACACAAAATCCATTGTTATCAATGTTTTGGATTTTTATTTGATTTAATTTGATTTAAAGTGAATTAATTTAAATAAAAACCAAATTAAATAATAAAAATATGATATGGACAAGTGGCAAAGGCTAGAGCACGTGGGCTATGATGCCAACTCAAAACAAGTGAAAAAGATTGGGCCCATTTGGCAAAATTTGAAGTTTTGGGGATATTTGACTTTTGACAATTTTGCAAAATAGGTCAACTTCACCAATGCATAACTTCCTCAATTTTGACTCTTTGGAGGTGTTCTTGGACTTTTTAGAAAGCTTGAGATGTCCTCGAATCAACCATTTTAGTCTCATTTCAATTTAATATTCCATGCTCATGTATGAAGCTTTGACAAAAAATGTGTTTTTGTTGACTTTTCAAAATAACCTATAATGTCCAAATTCATAACTTCTTGTGAGTGCATATTTTGTACTTGGGAGCTGAATATGGATTGTAGGTAATTGCATCCTCCTAAAAATGAGCTTTGGATGGGTCATTTCTCATAAAGTATGAGAAAGTTATGCTTGGTCAAAGTTGGGTTGACTTTTCCTGCAAAACCCTAATTTAGCAACTTTTGAGTCTTGATGAATTATGAGCAACCCTTAATGAATCATGATCAACCCTTGATCAAATGATGAAATGTACTTCAAAATTAGGATGTTGACCAAAAATCTTGAAGTTTGACTGTATATGGGCCACAATTGACTTTTGCCCTAGCACAGTCGATTTTTGGATCTTTGGGCAATTGACTGAGCAAACTTCCTCTGAAAGGCTTGAAACTTGGCATGGATGATCTTGAGAACATATTAGGACAATGTTGAGACTTTGGGACCACTTAGACTCGAGTATCTTGAAGCAACATGAAACCCTAATTTGGGGTAGACTGCCTTAGGAGAGAGCTTGTCTGGCCAACCCTTGGACTACCTTGAGCAACTTGGGGATCTTTCTTGAAATGTTTTGAGAAATATGGGAGGGAAAATTTTGGGGTACAACAGCCCATCTTTATCCAAGACTATGGGGTGTATTTTAATTCAGGAGAGTGGGGCTTTTTTAAATCAGAAAGACCCATGAACCTATAAACCCATTCGCGAAGCATGTTGGCCATTGGCCAATGCGATTCGAAAATGAAAAAAAAACTATTCAAATAACTATTAAATCCTTAATTCTTAAAAGGCGACGTAAGTTGTTATTGGTTGGAATTAAATTTACTAAAGACATTTAAGTGTTATTCATTGTTAGTTGGCCCATTTCAACTTTATTATCCAAACAACAAAATGGTGATTATTCATTGTTATTGCTGTTAATAGATATTTTAGAATTTCTCCAAAAAGAAATTTAAAGATTGGTGTGTCAAAATTATTTGTTGTATATATTTACTTGAATTGTGTTTAATTTTGGGCTACGGTAAAGGCACTTGGCCCGATTGTACAAAAGAAACACTTTTTGCTGTAACAAAATAATGTTGTTGGGCTGAACTCATTTAAAAACGCGCAGACCCATATGCTAAAACAATAACTGTGCTAATCAAACCAAAATTAGCGCAGGGCTTTGTTCACTAATAGCAACTGTGAAAATCAAATAAAAAAACTGTATCAAATCTTATCATTACCAAATCAAATCTCCTGAGTTTATGTAACAAACTGAATCTAGAAAATCCATAAAAACAAAATCAATTATACAAAAATCAAAATCAATTACAATATATTACAGCATCAATTAACAAATCCGAAAATCCCTAATTTTCTAATCCCTAATTGTGATACGGTGGGATAGAACTGACTGTTTTTGGAATGCTAGTTCGCGTTTTGCGTTTGTTTTCGCAAAATGTCGCCGTAAGCAAGAGTCACCACCGTCTTTTATTTTATCCAACAAGGAAAGGAAAAAAGCACAGAAAAATTCCTTTTTCGAGATGTTTCTCGGGTCCGGGGGGTAGATTATAGAAAGGGAAGGTGTCAGCACCCTTTCTATACGTGGTTATCCACGGGCTCTTAGGTACTTGCTCAAAGTGTTTTCAAAAATTGTTTTTCTTTGTGTTTGTGGGTTTGAAAGAAGTTTTCGTTTGAAAGGTGTAAGTGCGAAAAGTTTTTTTTGTTTTGTTTCGAAAGAGCAAGTACTTAAGAACCATCTACCTACTCGAAAAAGGAATCAATCTGTACTAATGTCCATTAGACAATGCTATTCCACTATTGATGAGTAGGTAGCATCGTCGTTGGAGTTTAAGGGTCAATTCGATTAAGGGACGTGCGGTCACTAAAGCAATGTTAGGACGCCTTAGCGGTAACCCTAATGTCTTAGATCATTTTTCCGAGGCAACCGTTTCGAGGAAACTATGATCTTTGGACAAGAGGGAGACCTCTAAAACTTCCTATACTCAATGACCGTGTTCGAAGGCAACCAAGCAAGGTGTACCCTAAGAGTGTGCATGTGCGAGTGTGTTGTTTTCAGTTAATTTTATCTTTGTACATGTCAATGGTTATCTATGTTGATTTTAGGTTTAAATGTTAAATCTTGTCATGCATTCCCTATTACCAAACATGTAACAGTTATATAAGTTGCGGAAATTAAATTGCGGAAATTAAACTAACTATTACAAGGCGTCGGGTATTTACATCGCCAAAAGCAACCCTTGAAATTAAAATGCAGAAAATAAATAAAGCGATAAAATAGTAACGTCCTATTAAACTATTACATTCCAGGAAACAGATACAATAATATGATAAAAAATGGATCGCATGCGGGAAAATTAAATCGGGTGCATTTTAGGGTTTTGACCCTTTGATTATTAAAGAAAGATTTTTTTTGGTTATTTTGAATTAAAAAAGAAATTAGATCTAAGTTAATTATTAAATTAATGAACTAATTAATTAATTGATAAAAATGATATTTTTGGATTTTTGATATTTAAAGAAATAAAAAATAATTTGATCAAAGTTAATAAAAAAACCTAATTGTCTAAGTTAATTTTATTTATTGCAAAAGATATTAAAGTTATTTCCTAATTAATCTAAATTAATTAAATTAATATTTATTAACAAAAATAAAATACTGAAAATTAATTTTTATTAAGAAAATATTTTTGGTTTTTTTAATTTTATTAAGAAAAAGTTTGGATTGGTTAGTTAAATAATAAAAATAATAACAATAAAATTAAAAGAAATAATAAAAGAAAAGAGAAAAAAGTGAGGGATTGGGCCTGTATAGGGGGTGAGAATGGCAAATTCAAGGCCCATTTGGTATGCTACGCACTTGGAGTTGTACTGGAATTCCTGAAGAAAAATAATAATATGCATATGGGGGGACCTGGGATTCGAACCCAGGTCCTGTTGGTCACTGAACAAAGCCTCTACCAATCAACCAGTGCGTTTCATTTGTTAGTGTAATGGACAATAAATAATATAAGGGAAAAAACAATAATATGCCAGAAATAAAAAAGAAAACGCGCCAAGTTTGAATCCACAAATAAGAGGGGGGCACGTCTTCATCTTCTTCGTTCAAACCTGGATATTTACCTGCGGATTTATATCCGTAACTAAATTCGCGTGTACGTTCTAAATTTTATTCTAGGCCATGAAAATCAAATCCAGGACCATGGTCATGCTCGTCTTCCTCCACTGATCATGCCTATGTCCATCAATGGCTCCAATTTTGCCTGTAAATAAAATACCCAAAAAGCAATCTACGAAACCCTAGGTTCGGTTACAGGGCTATGGTTCATATTAATGCAATCAAATAATGCAGAAAGCTTGTAAATTGAACAAGGATTATAAATATGCCCATAATTTATGCCAAAGATGCAAGAAATAGGAGTTACGAATTTGAATACAGGGGTATGAAACGGGATGCTTACAGAGCGATTGAGAGGGTGTGAGAGCTTGCTTTTGATTGCAGGAGGTTCAGTGGATACCCAACAATGGATTGGTGTTGAGATTTGCCCTTGAAAACGCCTCTATGCACGATTTTAGTTTCACACTTTTTCACCTTTTTTCAAGTTTTGCTTTTGATGATTCTGCAGCCTCTAGCCCTTGAATTCATGTCATTTGGCTTGTATAAGTAATAAGCAATGCATTAGGTCAACAAATATGGGCTGAATCCTTGTACATCAATGCTTGGAGATTTGATTTGATCCTCCATTGATAACCTTCCAATTTTGTCCAAAATCCAATCTTTTGGCACATGGAATGTATCATACGAATTTGATACACTTGAAGATGATGATTAGGTCTTGAAATAACCAAAAAGAGATCAAATAATCAATGTTGCGATTTTATTTGATTTAAATTGATTAAAAATGAAATAATTCAAATAAAATCAAATAAAAATAGAAAAATTGATAAATGGACATAAGGCTGAAGCTAGGACACGTGTGGAATATGGAAAGATCAAATCAAGTGGAAACGAATGGGCCCCTTTGACAAAATTTGAAGGTTTGGGGATAGTTGTCTTTTGGCAAATTTGCAAAAATGCCCAACTTCAACAATGCACAACTTCTTCAATTTTGACCTTTTGGAGGTGTTCTTTGACTTTTTAGAAAGCTTGAGATGTCCTCTAACCAACCCTTTTTGTGTCATCTTATTTTGATATTCCATTATCAAGTTATAAGCTTTGGCTAAAAGGGTGTTTTTGTTGACTTTCAAAAATGACCTATAATGTCCAAATCTATAACTTCTTGTGATTGCATTTCTTGATATTGGGGTATGAAGATGGATTGTAGGAAATTGCATCCTTTTCAAAATTAGATTTGGATGGGTCATTTCTCATAAAGTATGAGAAAGTTATGCTTGGTCAAAGTTAAGTTGACTTTTCCTACAAAACCCTAATTTAGCTACTTTTGAGTCTTGATGAATTTTGAGCAATCCTTGATGAATCATGATCAAACCTTGATCAAATGATGAAATATCCTTCAAAATGAGAATGTTGACAAAAAATCTTGAAGTTTGACTATTTGTAGGTCACAATTGACTTTTGCCCTAGCACAGTCGCTTTTTGGACCCTTTGAGCAATTGACTGAGCAAACTTCATTTGCAAGGCTTGAAATTTGACATGGATGACCTTGAGAGCATATTAGGAAATTGGGGAGCACTTGAGGTCATTTGGATGTAAGGACCTTGATGCTACACAAAACCCTAATTTGAGGTTGACTGCCTTAGGAGATAGCTTGACTGTCCAACTCTTGAGCAATCTTGAACCACTTGGAGATTTTTCCTGCAATGTTTTGAGAAATATGAGAGGGAAAATTTTGGGGTGCAACAGCTTCCCCTATTCAATATTCTTAAACATGAGGATATAGATTGGCTTTCGGGCCTTTCGTGATCTGAAAGTGGAAGATGATTGATCACTAGAGTGCCCGGAAATTTGCACTCGCATGAAGTAGTATCAGCCTAGTGATGTCGGGAATGGGCTTACAGATGCCATTTGGAGAATTTTGATAGGTGGTCTGAACTTTGACTAGAAAACGAATCAGGGAGATCTTATCGTCGATTTGACTGAACCAGAGAAGGTCTCGAATTAACTTTGACCGGATAAGAATCAGAAAAATATTCGAATCGATTTAACTGAACCGGACAACAGTTTTGGAATAACTTCAACTGGAATACGAATCAGGGAGATCTTCGCGTTGATCTGACTGGACCAGAGGAGGTCTTGGATTAACTTTGACTGGATCGGCATCAGAAAAATCTTCGAATCAATTTAACTGGACCAGACAAAAGCCTTGGAATAACTTCAACTAGAATACGAATCAGGGAGATCTTCGCGCCAATCTAACTGAACCAGAGGAGGTCTTGGATTAACTTTGACTGGATCGGCATCAAAAAAATCTTCGAATCGATTTAACTGGACCAGACAAAAGTCTTGGAATAACTTCAACTAGAATACGAATCAGGGAGATCTTCACAGCGATCTAACTGAACCAGAGGAGGTCTTGGATTAACTTTGACTAGATCGGCATCAGAAAAATCTTTGAATCGATTTAACTGGACCAGACAAAAGTCTTGGAATAACTTCAACTGGAATACGAATCAAGGAAATCTTCGCGGCGATCTGACTGAACCAGAGGAGGTTTTTGATATAGCTGAGAATTTAACTGCATCTTTCCTGAAAGGTAAAGGTCAGTTATATGATCAAACAATGATGTTCTCAAAATAAATGAGATTGCATTATATGATGCGTATATGCATGTATCATGATGTATGGAAATGTAATGTTTTAGCTGGGGAAAATAAATCCCGGATAGCTGCTGGAGAATAGAGTTGGATTCTTCGTTTCCACTGGGGATGGAGAACGAAGAGAATAAACCTACAGGAGAGGATGACTCTGTTGGGGAATAAACTTATGAGGAGATTACTCTTGTAGGGAAGAGATGCTCTGCTGAGGATTCCGCTGATAAATTCTATCGGGATGAATTATCGTTGCTAGTGATATTGAGCCCATTGAGGATTGAATTCCTATTTGTGAAAGGGAAGAACTTCGCTGGGGATAACCTTTCAGTTGCAACTTGCTGGGGATAACCCTGTTAGGCTTTTGTGGGGATAATCCTCTGAATTCTGCTGGGAATGATCCTTTGAACTCGACTGGGGAGATTTATTTTGTATTCCGCTGGGGATACACTTTTGGAGTCTACTGGGGATAATGCTTCAACTCTGTCGGGGAAGCTTTCTCAGACTGCATTTGAAAAATTTTAACTCCACTGGGGGTATCTTGTATTCTGCCGGGGAACATTCTTATACTCTGCTAGGGGATATTAAGACTTCCGGGGATATCAAGCCCTTTTTAGTGCTGATGGTAGATAAACTCTGCTTGGGGAGAGCATTGCTGATTCGTTCACAATCGCAAGTCTCAGTTGGGGGAGAGCTACCATTACCGTCTTACTCTGCGGGGAGTGAAGGTACCTTAGCCATATTCTTCAGCTGAATTTATCGTCGTACCTGGTGGACAGAGCAACTATACAGCTCGGGCAAATTCATTGCCCCTGTTTCTGATATTACCAGTAATCGTCTTTTGTTTCTCCTGTAAATATTTATGAGCAGCAATTAATGTCAAATGCATATATCAAAAATGAACATTGGGCGTTCTTTGCAAAACAAAACAGATAAAGGAAAAACAGTTTGAAATTTGTCTGAAAATGAATTTGTATTGATTTTGGAGTTTAGCCTGTAAAATAGGCGTTTTTGTACAAGAGGCTGACGTCCTAGTAAGAGAACGCCGCCGAACAAATAGAATTTATACAATTTGTGAAAAGACTAAACAAAAGAGCTATGTGAACAATCCCACTGGGTTCCAACTCTGCTATTGCCTTTATGTCCTCGAGCATCTCATCACTTTGCTATTGGTTGAAGGTAGATCAGATTGATTAGTGTCGTCCGAGCTTGATAGTCGATACCGAAGTCTGGATGCAAGGTGATTCAATGAGACATATTGTTACGCTTTGATCCCTAATTTTTGCCTGGACCGCCCTTTCAGGTTTTCAGTCCACCGGGATACCCTTTTTTGCCCAACTCACCTTTTCAGGTTTTCGACTTGCCGGGTGTACAGATTTTTTCATTTTCATCCCTTATTTTTGCTCGAACCCTTTTGGTTCGCCGGAAAGCCCTTATTTTTTCCTAGGCCAGTCAACTTAGCGGGTCTTTGATTATGCGTAGTATTTTTTCACTATGTCTGCATTGACGGGGTGAGGAAGGTCGTCACCATCCATAGTGGTTAGAATCATAGCTCCTCCTGAGAAAATGTTCTTAACCACAAATGGCCCTTCGTAAGTAGGGGTCCATTTTCCCCTGGGATCACCTTGAGGTAGAATAATGCACTTGATAACTAGGTCCCCAACTTGAAACTCTTGTCGTCTAACTTTCTTGTTAAATGCCTTGATCATCCGCTTTTGATACGTTTGACCATGACAAATAGCAGTAAGTCTATTTTCGTCGATTAGGTTCAGCTGATCAAGCCGGGTCTGAATCCAGTCATCTTCGCTCAAACCTGCATCCTTCATAATCCGAAGAGAGGGTATCTGAACTTCAATGGGCAAGACAACTTCCATGCCATAAACCAAGGAATAGGGTGTTGCCCCTGTTGACATCCATGCTGAGGTACAGTACTCATCAAGAGCAAATGGTAACATCTTATGCCAGTCTTTGTATGTCACTGTCATCTTCTGCACAATCTTCTTAATGTTCTTATTAGCCGCTTCGACAGCCCCATTCATCTTCAGCCGGTAGGGAGAAGAGTTATGAAGCTGTATCTTGAATTTCCCGTAGAGCTCGGTGATCATCTTGTTGTTGATATTAGTACCATTGTCCGTAATAATCCTCTCTGTTACACCGTATCGACAGATCAGGTTGTGCCGAATGAACCGTGCCACGACGTTCTTGGTTACTGTAGCAAAGGAAGCTGCTTCAACCCACTTTGTAAAGTAATCAATTGCTACCAAGATGAAACGATGCCAGTTGGATGCTGTAGGTCTGATCTCGCTGATCATATCAATGCCCCACATTGCAAAAGGCCAAGGAGCTGTCAGGACGTTCAGAGGTATTGGAGGTATGTGCACCTTATCAGCATAGACCTGGCACTTGTGACATGTCCTAGAATGCTGGTAACAGTCGGCTTCCATAGTGGACCAATAATATCCTGCCCGGAGGATTTTCTTTGCCATGGTATGTCCACTGGAATGAGTTTCGAAAGTACCTTCATTTAAATCTGCCATGATCCTTTCTGCTTCATTCTTATCCACACATCGCAGTAAGGTAGAATCATGGTTACGCTTGTAAAGAATGCCATTGCTGATGAAGAATTTGGCCGCGAAACTTCTCAGAAACTTCTTGTCATTAACAGATGCACCCTCGGGGTATTCCTGAGTTTCAAGATACCTCTTCACCTCATGATACCAGGGTTTTCATGTTACCTCTTCAGTCTCAAGATCACAGCAATGTGCAGGTTCATCCAGTCTTTCAATGATAATCCGGGGAGCTTCGTTGTCCTAATTGACCTTGAACATAGAAGTCATCGTAGCTAGTGCGTCCGCCAACTAATTCTCCTCTCTCGGGAAGTGTTCAAAGGCTATCTCCTCGAAATGGGGAAGCAACGTCAATACATACTCCTTGTAAGGAATAAGGTTCGGGTGTTTTGTATCCCACTCGCCTTTGATCTGACAGATCACGAGAGCGGAATCTCAGAAGACACTTAGAAACTTAATCCTTAGGTCCATTGCTGCTCGAAGACCCATAATGCACGCTTCATACTCCGCCATGTTGTTGGTGCAGTTGAAACATAGCCGGACGGTAAACGGAGTATGAGAGCCTTTAGGAGATATGATCACAGCGCCAATGCCATTACCCAAAGCGTTTGAAGCTCCATCAAAGTACATAGACCATCAGGATCCTTCCTCAGGTCCTTCATCCGGTCCAGGTATCTCATAATCAGTTACCAACATGATATTCTCATCCAGAAATTCAAAGTTCATAGACTGGTAGTCATCCACTGCCTGATGTGCCAAATGGTCTTCCAAAACACTTCCCTTGATTGCTTTTTGAGTTGTATATTGGATGTCATACTCAGTCAAGATCATCAGCCATCTTGCTATTCTTCTAGACAAGGCAGGCTTCTCGAAGATATACTTGATTGAATCCATCTTTGATATCAACAGAGTAGTGTGAGTCAGCATATACTGTCTCAGCCGGCGAGCAGCCCATGCCAAAGCGCAGCAAGTTTTATCGAGCAACAAGTATCGGGTCTCGTAGTCGGTAAACTTTTTGCTAAGGTAATAAATAGCATGCTCTTTTCGGACAGACTCGTCATGATGCCCCAGCACACACCCCATTGAGTTGTCGAGTACTGTCAAGTATAAGATCAAAGGTCTCCCTTCAACTGGAGGCATCAGAATGGGTGGTTCTTGGAAATACTCTTTGATCCTTTCGAAAGAGGCCTGGCATTCATCGTTCCAACGTACCACTTGATCTTTCTTCAGCAGCTTGAAGATTGGCTCACAAGTAGCAGTTAGGTGCGAGATGAATCGAGCAATGTAGTTCAGACGTCCCAGAAAGCCTCTGACTTCTTTCTCTATTCTGGGAGCTGGCATTTCCTGTATGGCCTTCACCTTTGCAGGATCCACTTGAATACCTTTATCGCTTACGACGAAACCCAGTAGCTTACCAGATCTCACCCCGAAGGTGCACTTGTTCGGGTTTAACCTCAGCTTGTACATCTTCAACCTGTCAAATAGCTTCTGCAGATGGTCTAGATGTTCTCCCTCAGTTTGAGATCTTGCAATCATGTCATTGACGTATACCTGAATCTCATGATGGATCATATCATGGAACAAAGCAACCATAGCATGCTGATACGTTGCCCCAGCATTTTTCAATCCAAAAGGCATGACCTTGTAGAAAAAAGTACCCCATTGAGTAACAAAGGTTGTCTTCTCCATGTCTTCGGGAGCCATTTTAATTTGATTATAACCGGAGAAACCATCCATAAAGGAGAATACCTTGTGCTGAGCGGTGTTGTCAACCAGAACGTCGATATGAGGTAGAGGGAAGTCATCCTTGGGGCTTGCCCTGTTCAGATCCATATAGTCAACACACATTTGAACCTTACCATCCTTCTTTGGCACAGGAACCACATTGGCAACCCACTGAGGGTAAGAAGTAACTGCTAGGAAACCGGCGTTAAACTGTTTCATAACTTCAGCCTTGATTTTCTCAGACATCTCTGGGCGCATTCGGCGGACCTTCTGTTTTACTGGAGGACAGTCTTCCTTGGTAGGCAGGCGGTGAACAACAATATCGGTATCCAACCCAAGCATATATTCATAAGACCAGGTGAAGATTTCAACATAGTCATGCAGCATCTAAATCAATCGTTGCTTCACATTAAGCTCCAGATTTGCACCAATCTTAACTTCCTTCTTGTCCTTTTCTGTACCCAGATTTACTGATTCCACCGGCTCTTCATGTGGCTGTATAGCCCTCTCTTCTTGGAGTAACAGTCTTGCAAGTTCACCAGGCACTTCGCAATCATCTTCACCTTCGTCTTCGGCTAAGTTGATCGGATTTTCAAAGTCATAACTGGCAGTAGCAGA
Source organism: Vicia faba (assembly GCA_948472305.1). Taxonomy (NCBI): domain Eukaryota; kingdom Viridiplantae; phylum Streptophyta; class Magnoliopsida; order Fabales; family Fabaceae; genus Vicia; species Vicia faba. Next base: position 70,090,843 of record OX451739.1, read on the forward strand.
GTCGTTACCAGTGAGATCCAGAATGGATGTAGACCTGTATATGTGAGTGTGTGTAAAATAGCTGTTTTGCAATATATAATAAAAGAAAAACAAGGAGCACAAGATTTTAAATGCAAGAAACGTCCAATGCTTTTATTAATGATATATGAAAATGACACACATAAAGCCCTCACAAATGAAGCCACGGTGCCCCGGGTAAGACACCAGCCATAAAGTTTAAAACATTGTCTGTTACATATTCAAAACAAAAAGTTTCATTACTGGGTAACAAAAGAAATAGGGATGAAGTCCTTTGCTGTCCAGTTGCTTGGTCCACCGTCGGTCGTAGGATAGATCCAGCTGTTGAACTCAGACTCTTTCACATCGTCTTTAATGGCATTTACTCCCGAGTTGCTGATGAACACGGGAGGTCTTCCGATCCGTGCATTCCGAACATCCCTTTGAGCCTCTGCAGTGAAACCCAAACCAAACTTGTTAGTCTTCTATGTAAAATCAGGGAGTTGGCCCCAATTTGCACACCCACCTTTCTCGACAACAGCCCGGGCATCCTTTAGGGAAGCCATCTTCATAAGGGAATCTTCAACAACTGTCTCAGTTGATGCCAGCGTTTGGGGAACCTCTTCAAAATGCTGAAATGGGGTCTCAATGAACTCCCCATCCATCTCTACGTATCGGAAAGAGTTGAGGTGGCTAACCATGTACTCTTCCTCTCCTTGTACTGTCAAAATCTTCCCTTTCACTGGGTACTTCAGCTTCTGGTGGAGCGTTGAGGTTACGGCCCCAGCTTTGTGGTTCCATGGACGACCCAACAAACAAGAATAAGATGGTCGAATGTCCATCACATAGAACGTAGAGTTAAAAACCTGAGAACCAACCTTAATCGAGATATCAACTTCCCCGTGCACCATCCTCTTAGACCCGTCAAAGGCCCTGAAAACAATGTTGCTTGGCTTCAACTCCAACCCTTCACAATCCAACCGGTCTAGAGCTTTCTTAGGTAAAACGTTCAATGAGGAACCAGTATCCACTAATACGTGAGAGAGAGTAGTGCCCCTGCATTCAATGGAGACATGCAGGGCATCGTTGTGATTCTTCCCTTTAGAAGTCAAGTCGGTGTCAGAAAGACCCAACCCATTATCAGCCGTCAGATTGGCCATGCAATATTTAAACTGATCAGCTGATGTTTCTTGTGGTACATGTGTAGTCTTCAAAAATGTAATCAGAGCCTTGGCATGGGCTTCTGAGCACAGCAATAGTGATAACATGGAGATTTTGGACGGGGTTTGCCCCAGCTGTTCAACTACATTATAGTCACTCTTTTTGATGATCTTCAGAATCTCTTCCATCTCTTGTTTAGAAGCTTCAACAGTAATTGTCTTTGGTGCCTCCGTCGGGGCAGGCTCACTGGTGATCCCTTTGCCCCGAGTGTCAGATGACTCGGAGACAGGGGTAAGAATAGGAACTTGAACAGGAATGGTAGCAGGTACACTGGAAGGTGTAATAACAACAGGTTTTTGGGCAGTTGGTGGAGAGATATCGGGTGAGAAAAGTCTTCCGCTGCGGGTGACTTTAGCAGGTCCCATAATATTGCTGACATTAGTATCAACATCCAACTCTTGTTTAACTCCATGAAAGTAAATATCAGCCCCATAATTCCAAGGGACAGCTTTATCAGAGGTGTAGGGGATAGGCCCAGGAATGGTGATGATCAATGGTGCAATTCTTGGAACAAATGTAATTCTAACAGGCTTCCTCGAGGGAACCTTGGAAGAATTGTCGAGAATGGTGATAATAGCAACTTCTTCAGTATGAAATTTTGGAAGAACAGTCTTCTCAAACAGAATTTCTTTACTATCCATCAGGCATTGGACACCTGACTTCAAAAGATGGCAACCGGTAGGTAGAACAGAACACATACAGCAACCTTCATCACAGCCCGGAAATAAACCGGCTAGCAAAAGGTTCTTCTTCACAGTCATCAAAGGGGTAATAATGTCGTTCACAGAAACCACAAACGAGTCTTCATCTATAGCATTCACTCCATGCTTGGGCATAGAAGAAGTCACAACATTAGGCCTTTTGGGCGCCTCAAACTCAATCTCCTTTGCATCAATTAAGTCCTGTATCTTATTCTTCAAAGACCAACAATCATCTGTATTATGCCCCGGGCTATCAGAATAAAAAGCACAGCGGGCATTAGGGTTGTACTTCGGTGATGTCGTATTTGGATTCTTTGGGGCTTCCCTTGGAATCTATAGGTTGGTTTTCAGTAACTGTGGAAGAATCTGAGACAAAGTCATGCTGAGACGGGTGAATTGCCTTCGAGGTCTCTCGTCCTTTGACTGATTATTGTGCTGAGGAGCACCAGCAGGTCTTGAAATAACAACTGCATTAACAGCTTGGCGGCGTTCAGGTCTATTCTAGCTTTCGAACTGTAGACAACACTGGACTCTTTCTTAAAAGGCTTCTTCTCGGTGCTTGATGAGGCACCCTTCTGTATCTTACCAGCCTTAATACCAGCCTCAATCCTCTAACCGGTCATAATTAGCTCTGTAAACCCAGACGAAGAGCTTCCAATCAGATGGTTGAAAAATGGACCAGACAAGGTCCCCAGAAACATATCCACAACTCCCAATCAGCCAAGGGTGGTTGCACTCTTTCGGCGAGGTCCCTCCACTTCTGAGCATAATCTTTGAAACTTTCGCCCATTCCCATTGACATACCCTGGAGTTGGGTACGCGTGGGAGCGAGGTCAGAATTGTATTGATACTGCCTGTAGAAAGCAGTAGCCAAATCTTCCCAACTGCAGATACTGGCTCCGTCCAACTGGTAAAACCATTCAAGCTGAGTCCCTGAGAGACTGTCTTGAAAGAAGTGAATCCATAGGTTCTTATCAGTAGTGTACGGCTGAATCTTCCTTACATATGATCGGAGGAGCAGCTTCGGACAAGAAACTCCGTCATACTTAGAAAAGGCTGGTGCCTTAAAATTGGGGGGAATTACCACCCCAAATGATAGACCCAGATCACCAAAGTCCAGACCAGGCACTTTCTGAACTTCCATCGCACTCAACCGGTCTTCCAGTTGTTTGTACATATCCTCAGCCGGAGGATACTGGTCTTCGTCGAAGTCCGTCTCGTTGTCTGAGACCACAGGGCTAGGAGCCCTTCTTTTTTCCTGACTATCTTTCCCTCCAGATGAGGTGGTCAAATCAACTTCATCCCGTAGCCTATTTCCAAACCTGTGACCTGTGTTAAACATGATTGTCCTCTTCTTCTTCTTCTTCTTCTCTTTCAGAATCAGGGTCTTCAGATCTTGCTGACCCTTGGCTAGATTCATAAACAACTCTTGGAATTGGGCATTTTGAGCCTGTAGGGCCTTGATTGCTTGCTCAGTTGATGGTTCAGCAGACATGATGAGTGCTGAAATAAACAGCGAAGAAGATAAGAGACCTGTAACGGGTACCTATTATGAAGTGTATGGGATGAAATGTGTATGATATGATTTCAAAGACATCGAGAGATTCAAATTTGTAAACAAGAAATGAAACACACTTTTATTAGATAAACTTTGAAATTCAAATTTTTCAACAAATTTCCCTTAAAGCGTTACAAGAAAGGAAATACTGAAAAGTAAATAAAAACTGGAAAGGAAATAATCAAAGGACAATCAGTGCTCCCATGGTCTCTTCTTGTCGGTGCGGACATAGTCATTGAGAATCCGCTCGTTCTCCAACTTCCTAGTCAACTTCTGGATCTTCTGCTCTTGCTCATTGAACTTTTCTCGGTAAGCATCCCGTTCTTCTCTCAGCTGCATCCAAGACCTTTTTAGTGCCCCAATGTCAGTGGGCATGTAAGGATGGAGGATGGTAGGAAGAACCCCCTCTTCATTAGCAACTTCAATAATGATAGGCAGGACGGCTTCATATGGCATACCCAGCTTCTGGGCACGGATACGAACCCATCTGAGATATGGCTCCATTGGAAGAGAAGTATTTGGACCCAGCTCATGTGGATCAGATCTGTGAACTCTATCCCAATCCCTTATGAATTTGCGGCGTTGCTCGTCGCTATCCCCTTGAAAATCAAAGATGATACTAGGCATTAGCAACTCATGAGGTCCTTCTCTTCTGGCTCGCCCAAACTGACGTAAGGCCAAGCATGGATTATAAGAAATCCCTCCATGGGTTCCTATCAGTGGAACATTGGGGTACTCCCCGCATCGATCAATAATAGCCACCTCGTCCATACCCTTGATAGTCCAGATGATGTCATTATGAGAGAGAGACATAACCCTATAAGCCCAACCCATACCTTCTTTGTTCTTCAGCACTGATTTGTGGAGGTGCGAAATAAACCACCTCGTCAATAATGGAGCACAGCACATCAAGGTTCCCCGCTTTCGAGCAGTACGGGCATAAAGCTGATGAAGAATATCACCCAAGAGAGTGGGTACAGGATTACGAGAGATGAAGATTTTTACCGCATTCACATCAACAAAGGAGTCAAGATTCGGAAACAATACCAAGCCATATATCAGAAGAGCCAGAATATCTTCGAATGCCTTGAAGTCTAGACTATCCCAGAAACAATTAGCCTTACTAACCAAGAATTTAGTCAGAAAGCCCTTTGCTCCACTTCTAGTCTCCCAATTAGACATTACCTCATCCTTTGTCATATGAAGGGCTGAAGCAATCTCTTCTGGCCTAAGAATCTTCTCTCAACCAGTAAATGGGGTCTGCTCCAGAATAGAGATACCGAGCAGATCAGAGAACTCTTCTAAGGTGGGAACCAACTGGTAGTCCTGGAACGTAAAGCAATGGTACAGTGGATCATAGAATTCGACCAAAACACTCATCATCTGCTCGTCCAATTTGGAGGTGACCAAACTGAGAAGATACCCATGTCTTCTGATGAAGGAGGTAGTATCAGGCATCTTTGCAACCAATTCTTTAAACATGGTAGGAACCTGGACAAAGTCGATCCGGATGGTATTCCTACGCATGGGCATCATGACCTACAAAACAGAACAAAGATGAATCCCTATTGTCTTTGAAATAGGTTAGTCCAATGCAAGATGTATGCAATGTTATGATGTCATGATGTCATGATAAAAAGCACATCACAAGTATCCACGAATAGCAAACATGGTAAAGGCACACAAGTCACACAGAGAGCCCTTAGATTTCAGGCTGGCAAGGAGCTTAGGTACTACCCTCTTTCAGTTCAGTTGGTTTAAACCTGTCCTAAAAATAGTAACCGGGTTCTAGAGGATCTCAATATCACTGACTACCCTCGATCGGTCATAATTCCAGTTTAGCAACCTTTTCTTTTGGTTGGAATCATCGCGAGAGTTTAGTCTCAATGAGTGTAGCATACTACTACTGTTCTATGGCCAAGTTGGTCAATTTAAAGGTTCTAAGGTCAGTTGGTGCTTAATGACCCCTTAGATGACCCATATTCTCCTCGTTCCAACACAAGGGATATCGGTACAATCTAAAGTGCCATACCAATGTAGCTACTGCTTCAACAGTATCAGTCTACACCGTATAGTTCCCCCACAGTTTATTGGTACTTACCTAAAGGGTATTCCCCAGATCCGGGTTAGGATCTATAGTAACTCCGATTCAAGCCCACAAAGATAAATCATACAAAGCAAACAATTGAAAACACAATGATCTAATCCTAACGACACCCCACTTATTAAGTCTCCCCAGCAGAGTCGCCAGTTCTATGATACGGTGGGAGAGAACTGACTGTTTTTGGAGTGTTGGTTCGCGTTTTGTGTTTGTTTTCGCAAAATGTCGCGGTAAGCAAGAGTCGCCACCGTATTTTATTTTATCCAACAAGGAAAGGAAAAAAGCACAGCAAAATTCCTTTTTCGAGATGTTTCTCGGGTCCGGGGGGTAGATTATAGAAAGGGAAGGTGTCAGCACCCTTTCTATCCGTGGTTATCCACGGGCTCTTAGGTACTTGCTCAAAGTGTTTTCAAAAATTGTTTTTCTTTGTGTTTGTGGGTTTGAAAGAAGTTTTTGTTTGAAAGGTGTAAGTGCGAAAAGTTTTTTTTGTTTTGTTTCGAAAGAGCAAGTACTTAAGAACCATCTACCTACTCAAAAAAGGAATCAATCTGTACTAATGTCCTTTAGACAATGCTATTCCACTATTGATGAGTAGGTAGCATCGTCGTTGGAGTTTAAGGGTCAATTCGATTAAGGGACGTGCGGTCACTAAAGCAATGTTAGGACGCCTTAGCGGTAACCCTAATGTCTTAGATCATTTTTCCGAGGCAACCGTTTCGAGGCAACTATGATCTTTGGACAAGAGGGCGACCTCTAAAACTTCTTATACTCAATGACCGCGTTCGAAGGCAACCAAGCGAGGTGTACCCTAAGAGTGCGCATGTGCGAGTGTGTTGTTTTCAGTTAATTTTATCTTTGTACATGTCAATGGTTATCTATGTTGATTTTAGGTTTAAATGTTAAATCCAATCACGCATTCCCTATTACCAAACATCTAACAGTTATATAAGTTGCGGAAATTAAATTGCGGAAATTAAACTAACTATTACAAGGCATCGGGTATTTACATTGCCAAAAGCAACCCTTGAAATTAAAATGCAGAAAATAAATAAAGCGATAAAATAGTAACGTCCTATTAAACTATTACATTCCAGGAAACAGATACAATAATATGATAAAAAATGGATCGCATGCGGGAAAATTAAATCGGGCGCATTTTAGGGTTTTGACCCTTTGATTATTAAAGAAATGTTTTTTTTTGTTATTTTGAATTAAAAAAGAAATTAGATCTAAGTTAATTATTAAATTAATGAACTAATTAATTAATTGATAAAAATGATATTTTTGGATTTTTGATATTTAAAGAAATAAAAAATAATTTGATCAAAGTTAATAAAAAAACCTAATTGTCTAAGTTAATTTTATTTATTGCAAAAGATATTAAAGTTATTTCCTAATTAAACTAAATTAATTAAATTAATATTTATTAACAAAAATAAAATACTGAAAATTAATTTTTATTAAGAAAATATTTTTGGTTTTTTTAATTTTATTAAGAAAAAGTTTGGATTGGTTAGTTAAATAATAAAAATAATAACAATAAAATTAAAAGAAATAATAAAAGAAAAGAGAAAAAAGTGAGGGTTTGGGCCTGTATAGGGGGTGAGAATGGCAAATTCAAGGCCCATTTGCATGCTGGCCTGGTGGAATTTTCCTGATTCCCTGGGGCACGTTGACTAGGGCATATGATGCACGCTCCATCTGGACCACCAGATCTGGCCTGGGGCCATCTGGCTAGTGATTAAGTGAGAGACCATGGTATACTACGCACTTGGAGTTGTACTGGAATTCCTGAAGAAAAATAATAATATGCATATGGGGGGACCTGGGATTCGAACCCAGGTCCTGTTGGTCACTGAACAAAGCCTCTACCACTCAACCAGCGCGTTTCATTTGTTAGTGTAATGGACAATAAATAATATAAGGGAAAAAACAATAATATGCCAGAAATAAAAAAGAAAACGCGCCAAGTTTGAATCCACCAATAAGAGGGGGGCACGTCTTCATCTTCTTCGTTCAAACCTGGATATTTACCTGCGGATTTATATCCGCAACTAAATTCGCATGTACGTTCTAAATTCTATTCTAGGCCATGAAAATCAAATCCATGACCATGGTCATGCTCGTCTTCCTCCACTGATCATGCCTATGTCCATCAATGGCTCCAATTTTGCCTATAAATAAAATACCCAAAAAGAAATCTACGAAACCCTAGGTTCGGTTACAGGGCTATGGTTCATATTAATGCAATCAAATAATGCAGAAAGCTTGTAAATTGAACAAGGATTATGAATATGCCCATAATTTATGCCAAAGATGCAAGAAATAGGAGTTACGAATTTGAATACAGGGGTATGAAACAGGATGCTTACAGAGCGATTGAGAGGGTGTGAGGGATTGCTTTTGATTGCAGGAGGTTCAGTGGATACCTGTGATCAGTGGATCTGGAACTGACTGTTTAACGCTGGTTCGCGAAATGTCGCGGAAGCAAGAGTCACCATCGTCTTTTATTTTCTCCAAATGGAAAGGACAAAAGCACAGAAAAATTCCTTAAAGAGATTGCTCTCGGTTCAGGAGGTAGATTATAGAAAGGGAAGGTGTTAGCACCCTTTCTATCCATGGTTATCCATGGGCTCTTAGATACTTGCTCATTGTGTTTTCAAAAATGGTTTGTTTGCTATTCAACTGTGGGTTTTAAAAAGTTTCTTTGAAAATTCCAGTTCGACTCTTGTATCGGTCCTCAAGAGTGTTTGAAAAATTGCTTTCGAAAGCTTTTTGAAAATGTGTTGGTGTGAAAAGTATTTTTTGATTTGTTTTGAAGTTTAGAGCAAGTATCTAGAGTCGTCTACCTACCCTAAGGAATTCGTCTGTGTAAATGTCCTTTAAAGTAGTGCCATCCCACCATTGAGAGGTAGGTAGCACCACCGTTGGAGGTGTTCGGGTCAATTCGAAGTTCGGGACATGGTGATCACCGGAGCAATGGGAAGACACCTTAGAAGCTACCCTCATGCCAGGTTCCCGGATCATGAGGACTTGCTAAGACATCCTCTACTCGACGATCACCTTTCGAGGCAAGGCAACAGTGAGGCGTACCCTAGGGGTGGTGTGTGATTTGTGTGTCAGATTCATTTATTTTTGTCTTGTCAGGTTATGGGTGATCTATACGCTTGTTATTATTTAAGGCCATTCATTCTTGCATGCCATTATTTAACAGTAAAAAAAGTGCGAGAAAGGTAAAATTCTAAGCTATTACAAAAGGCGCGGGTCCACATCGCCAAAATTTCCAGGACCCGATTTGACAGAAAATAAATAAAGAAAAAAAAAGGGTAAAAGTGCGAAAGATTAAAATGTTTACACGGCTTTGGGAGAGATACATAAACATTGAAAGAAAAGGAAATAAATAAGCGAATTAAAGTAAAATTGAAACGAGGGCGTTGGACCCTTTTTAATTAAATTAGATTAAACGATTATTAAATTAATAACATTAAGGGGAAAAGAACTTGTTTTTGGTATTTTTGTATTTTAAGATTTTTTATAAAAAAAAAGAATTAAATGAAATTAAAAGATTAACCCTAATTCTAATTGTTTTAATTTATTAAGAAAGTATTAAATTTTAAACCTAAGTTAACCTAATTAATTATATGGTAATTTAATTATGAAATAAATAATATTTAATTATTAGTGAAGAAAAAGAAAAAAAGGGGATAAAAAATATTACAAACCCTAATTCTACCAATTTTAGATTTTTATTAAAAAAAGTTAAGGTCGAAACCTAAATTAAAAAACTAAGTTAATTAATGCACTTTATTTACAAAAAAAATATTAATTAAATAAATGTGTTTTAATTTTTGTCCTTTTCTGATTTTTTGTGTTTTTTTATTATTTGTGAACATATTAAATTAATTAAAAAAACAATAATTGAAAGAAAGTAAAAATAATGAAAAACAAAGAATGTAAAAAAAGTTTGCAAACCTAAGGGGTTCTGTCCCTAATTTGGGAGGTTTTTCTTTAGCAATTTGGGCCCAATAAGCTTCTGGCCTCGTTGACTTTTTGATTAGCATGCCTGTGCATTGACTGCGGTTCATCATAGTCTCCAGATCTGGTCCCCCGATTGAGTGCAATTGGCCACGTGGTGCATTGAGATTATAGGCGTATGGTGATCATCAAGTAACGCGCTGCATAGGAGTATATATTGAAAAATATTATGGGATGAAAGGGGGACCTGGGATCGAACCCAGGTCCTGGAAGTCACCAAGATGCTTGCCTGCCACTGAGCCACCTAGCGCATTTTGTATATATGATAACTAACAAACAATATAAAATAAGCAAACGTTAGTGGGGCGCTTTTCGCGCGAAATTTGAATCAACCATTCATAGCTTGCCACCGAGTCATCTTCTTCATGGCTTTATTTTTTTCCTGAAACAAAACATAATCAGCAACGGTTTTTTAAACGTCCCCATAGACACCCTATTGAAAAATAGCGATTAGCCCCTGGGGCCTCATAAATTAGGCGCGAGGGTCTCGTTCTCTTCGTCCAAGCGCGCTGAGTTGGATGGTCTAGGTCCCATGTGCTAATTGTTCCTTAAATGAAAACCCCCAATTCACAGCTTGGAAAACCCTAATGTCCAACAATGGTGAAATCTCCAATAATGCACAAAAACACAATTAAACTATTTGGTTAGCTTCAGAAAGGTTTAATTAGCACAAATCCACAAATAAAATGCAATGAACATGCCTAAATTGTAAAACACGATTATGAGAAAAAAGTGAAAAAGTTTGACTTCTGTACAATGATTCAAGGCGTTAGAGACGTGGAAACCTATTCAAATACGTTGCTTAAGGTCTCAGGAAGGTGATGAGATGATTATCTCAGCTTGAATCGCCCTGGAAACAGTTTTCAGTGTTTGACTTTTTTTGAGAAAATTCAAGTTTCGTTCTTGGTTGTTTTGCGCAGCTTGGAGTCTGTATGCATTAGGGTTGCACTTGGTACTTATGTGTGAAGGTTCTAGGGTTGAGAAACTGATCACAAATCCATGAATTGATGAAAAATATATTTGATTTTCAAGCCATTATTTTCAAATCTTTTTCAAGCATATTTGGTCTCAATCATATCCAATCATCTTCAATTCTTCCCTAATCTGATTTGCACGAAATATTGGAGATATTATATGCACAAAAAGATTGAAAAACCTAGGTTTAGTATTTTTCATGTATTTTATTTAATTAAATGAATTATTAATAATAAAAAATCCAAATAAATAAATAAAAAATGATAAAAACTTCCCTTTGGGCCAAATTGTCGTGCACATGCCTTGGATGATGAATTGTGGAAGAAAAAGAGGCCCATTAGCAATTTTAGGTCATTTGAATCAATGTTGACTTTTCAAAATATCCAAAAATTTCCCAACTTCCACAAGGCATACCTTGCTCAATTTTTAAGCTTTGCTCATGTTCTTGGACATTTTGGAAAGGTCTTTGAGTCCTCTAACCAATTTCTTTGGTCCCATATCATTTTGATTTACCAATATCAAGTTATGGCCTTTGACTTAAAGTCCCTTTTTGTTGACTTTTGAAAATGACCTATAATGTTGAAATTGATAACTTTTTTTGAGAGCATTTCTTGAACTTGAAGTGTGAAGAGGAGTTGTAGGAAATGTCTTTATCTTTAAAATGAGCTTCGGATGGAATTTTTCTGATAATCCATGTGAAAGTTATGCCCTGGTCAATTTACAGTTGACTTTTTCAACTATCCAAATATGGAAACTTTTGCATTTTGATAATTTTTGAGCCAAGCTTTGAGAATCATGATCAAGCATTGATAAAATGATGTTTGTGGCTTCAAAATGAGATGTTGACCAAAAATTTGGACTTTTGACTGTCAAATGACCATTTTGCCCCTACAGTTGGCTGTAGTGCAATTAGGGTTTTTGACTGTGCAATTTTGTGCTGAAAGTCTTGAAACTTGGTATGAGGATGCTTGACCATATTTTTAGGCATGTGGGACTTGATTGGACCCTTGGAAACTTCATTTTCTTGATCAGAACCAAAACCCTAATTTTGACTGTTAGGAGGTCCTTGAACTGTGCAACCCTTGGGGAATTTTGAAGCATGCTTTTGACAATTCTTGAAGAATATGGGAGGGCAAATTTTGGGGTACAACAGTTGCCCCTGTTCAATCTTCTTAGACCTGAGGATGCAGATTGGCTGACGTGCCTTTCGTAATCCGAAGGTGGAAGATGATTGAACACTAGAGTGCCCAGAAATTTGCGCTCACATAGTAGCAGTGTGATGGTGGAATGGGCTTATAGATGCCATTTAGAGATTGATGGATAGGATGATGGGCTTATGGATGCCATGCTAAGAGATGCTGGAGTGTGGATGGGCTTATAGATACCATCTGGATGTCGATCGCATAAGAGATTCCTTAGCGAGAACCTGCGTACCTGCAAAAGAAAAAATGATTACCTGACCTGTTGCAGGAGCTGGTCTTCAGATGCTTTGTGCAGGTGCGTCCTGACTGGTTACAAGAGCTGAATCTGGAGCTTCAAACGATGATGAATGAACCAGGGATGGTTACTACCTCAACAGGAACGGTGAGAGAACCTTGGATGACTTTAACCTCAACGGCAATCATTGAGAAAATCTTGGATGATTTCAACTTCAACAGTGACGCTGAGCGAATCTTGGGATGATTACTATCTCCGCAGGATCGGGGAGAGAACCACAGGCGACTACAACCTCAATAGCAATCATTGAGAGAATCTTGGATAACTTCAACTTCAACAGCAATCGTTGAGCGAATCTTGGGATTACCACCTCCGCAGGATCGGGGAGAGAACCATAGGCGACTACAACTTCAATAGCAATCATTGAGAGAATCTTGGATAACTTCAACTTCAACAGCAATCGTTGAGCGAAATCTGGGATTACCACCTCCGCAGGATCGGGGAGAGAACCATAGGCGACTACAACCTCAACAGCAAACATTGAGAGAATCTTGGTGGGAATTATCATCTCCGCAGTATCGGGGAGAGAACCATAGGCGATTACAATCTCAATAGCAATCATTGAGAAAACCTTGGATGTAATTATCATCTCCGCAGCATTGGGGAGAGAACCATAGGCGATTACAATCTCAATAGCAATCATTGAGAAAACCTGGGATGGAATTATCATCTCCGCAGCATTGGGGAGAGAACCATAGGCGATTACAATCTCAATAGCAATCATTGAGAAAACCTGGGATGGAATTATCATCTCCGCAGCATTGGGGAGAGAAACATAGGCGATTACAATCTCAATAGCAATCATTGAGAAAACCTTGGATAACTTCTACTGAGTCTTCATCAGAAAAATCTGTTTGGGGTCGATTTAACTGGACTAGAGAAGGCTTTGGACTGGATAAGAAACAGAGAATCTTAGGGTCGATTAACTGAACCGGTCTAGGTCTGGGAATGTCTTCAACTGGGTCTTTATCAGAAAAATCTGTTTGGGGTCGATTTAACTGGACCAGAGAAGGCCTTGGACTGGGTAAGAAATCTTTGGAGTCGATTTAACTGAACCGGTCTAGGTCTTGAAATATGATTGAGAATTTAACTGAATCTTTCCTGAAAGGTAAAGGTCAGTCATATGCAATGCATGATATGGACCAAGAAATGATGTTCTCAACATAAATGAGATTTGTAAGATATGATGCGTCTATGCATGCTATAATGATGTATGGAAGTGTGATGTTTATGAATGTATTTTTCGTCTAGGAAAGTAGATCCTTGGCGGGTGCCGGTAAGTCACTCCTGGGCTGATGTTGGAGAATAGATTTTGCTTCCGCTGGGGATGATGGTTGCAAGAATACCGGTAGGAGAAGATAACTCCGTTGGGGAATAAACTTGGCGAATGGAATAACTCTGCGGGGAGGAAAGTACTCTAACGATCTTGCTGGGAAGCAATACTCGGTGGGGAGAGAGATACTTTGCTGGAATGTTGATAATAACTTGCTGGGGATACCCTTGTCGTATTGGAAGTGTTAATAGACTTCGCTGGGGATAAGAAGACTTCGTCGAGGACGCTCTTTCCGTGGCTTTTGGCTGAGGATAACCCAGTTATATCCTGGTAGGGAAATAACTCTTTGAATAAAGCCGGACGACGCGTTCGTGTTCTGCAAGGATAAGCTTCCAGAATCTACTGGGGATAAGTTTACTGCTTGGGGAGATGGATTCCAACTTTCCTGAGGAAACTGGATTGGACTCTCCTGGGGAAGTTTTGAGCTGTATCGGAAGTAACTCCACTGAATGCTTGATATACCGCCGGGGAACAATCTTTAGACCAAGACTACCGGGGATGCTTGTTTAAGAATGATGTGTTGGGGAATGTTGAGATCTGCTGGAGGACACCCAACTTCCTTAAGTTTGATACTATAGCTTCGCTTGGGGAGAGTGCACTGACTTGCTGGCTCACTCTCTGGGGGATTGAGATACCTGGTTATGTTTTCCAACTGAACCTACCTTGGTACCTTAGTGAATAGAACAATTAGATTGTTTAGACAACTCTTTATTGCCCCTGTTTCTAATGTTACCTGTAATTGGCCCTTTGTTTCGTATGCAAATATTCATGAGTTGGCAAATTATTGTCAATGCATATATCACAAATTGAACCTTGGACGTTCTTCGCAAAACAAAACAGAAGAAGAAAAATAATTTGCACTTTTAACTGAAAAATATACTTGTATTGATTTTCGAATGGCCTGTAAATAGGCGTTTTATGTACAAGAGGTTGACGTCCTAGTAAGAGAACGCCGCCGAACAAAAGAGTTTATACAAATTTTATACAAAAGAAAATAAAACAGCTGTGTGAAATGAATGATCCCACTGGGTTTCAACTCTGCTATTGCCGTTATATCTCCGAGCGTCTCATCACTTGATGACCTTGGTTGAAGGTGAAGCTGACTGATCGATGCCGTCTGAACTTGATGTAGATACCGGATTCTGGATGCAAACTGATCCAATGAGACATAGTATTACGCTTTTATCCCTAATTTTTGCCTGGACCGCCCTTTCGGGTTTTTAGTCCACCGGGATACCCATTTTTGCCCAAGCCGCCTTTTCAGGTTTTCGACTTGCCGGGTGTAAAATTTTTTTTCATTTCATCCCTTCATTTTGCCCGAACCCTTTTGGTTCGCCGGGAAGCCCTAATTTTTGCCTAGGCATGTCAGCCTAGCGGGTCTTTTTTCATGCGTAGTATCTTTTTACTATGTCTGCATTAGCGGGGTGAGGAAGGTCGTCACCATCCATATTGGTTAGAATCATGGCTCCTCTAGAGAACACATGTTTAACCACAAATGGCCCTTCGTACGTAGGGGTCCATTTTCCCCTTGGATCACTCTGAGGAAGAATGATTCGCTTGATTACCAGATCCCCAACTTGATATTCCTGTGGTCTGACCTTTTTGTTAAATGCCCTGATCATCCGTTTTTGATACGTCTGACCATGACAGATAGCAGCGAGTCTCTTTTCATCAATTAAGTTTAGCTGATCCAGTCGTGTCTGGATCTAATCATCTTCGTTCAGATTTGCATCCTTCATTATCCGGAGAGAGGGTATTTGTACTTCGATTGGTAAGACTGCCTCCATACCATAAACCAAAGAGAAAGGAGTTGCCCCGGTTGACGTCCTGGCTGAGGTACGGTACCCATGTAGAGCGAACGGTAACGTCTCGTGCCAATCTTTATAGGTCATTGTCATCTTCTGCACGATTTTCTTGATATTTTTATTTGCTGCTTCTACAGCCCCATTCATCTTCGGTCTATAAGGAGAAGAATTGTGGTGCTTTATTTTGAACTGCTCGCAGAGCTCAGTGATCATCTTGTTATTCAGATTGGTACCGTTATCTGTAATAATTCTTTCTGGGACGCCGTACCGACAGATCAGATTATGCCGAATGAACCGTGCCACAACGGTCTTGGTTACCGTAGCGTAGGATGCTGCTTCGACCCACTTCGTGAAGTAGTCAATCGCCACTAGGATGAAGCGATGCCCATTAGATGCCGTAGGTTTAATCTCACCGATCATGTCTATGCCCCACATTGCAAACGGCCAAGGCGCAGTCAGAACATTCAGGGGAACTGGAGGAATATGCACCTTGTCTGCATAAATCTGGCACTTATGGCATGTCCTGGAATGTTGGTAGCAGTCAGCTTCCATTGTGGACCAGTAATACCCTGCCCGAAGGATCTTCTTTGCCATTGTATGTCCACTGGAATGTGTACCAAAGGTCCCTTCATGTAGCTCTTCCATGATCCTGTCTGCTTCAGTCTTATCCACACAACGCAGTAAGGTTGAATCATGGTTTCGCTTGTACAAGATGCCGTTGCTAAGGAAGAACTTTGCTGCGAACCTTCTCAGGAACTTATTATCGTTGACAGATGCACCTTCAGGGTATTCCTGAGTTTCCAGATATCTCTTCACCTCATGGTACCAAGGCTTCTCAGTCACCAATTCAGTCTTGAGATCGCAACAGTATGCCGGTTCGTCCAGTTTCCAGATGATGATCCGGGGAGCCTCATTATCCCATTTAACTTTGAACATAGAAGACATTGTAGCTAACACGTCCGCCAACTGATTCTCTTCCCTTGGAAAGTGTTCAAAGGTTATCTTCGTGAAGTGGGGGATCAAAGTCAACACACATTCTCTGTAAGGAATAAGATTCGGATGTTTCGTATCCCACTCTCCGTTGATCTGATTGATCACGAGAGCGGAATCTCCGAAGACACTCAGAAACTTGATCCTTAAGTCGGTCGCAGCTTGAAGACCCATGATGCACGCCTCATACTCTGCCATGTTGTTGGTACAGTTGAAACATAGCCGGGCAGTGAGTGGAGTATGAGTGCCTTGAGGGGATATAATTATAGCGCCGATACCGTTTCCCAAAGCGTTGGAGGCTCCGTCAAAGTGCATAGACCATCGGGTTCCTTCCTCAGGTCCTTCATCTGGTCCAGGTACTTCACAATCAGTCACAATCATGATACTTTCATCCGGAAACTCGAAGTTCATTGACTGATAGTCATCTACGGCCTGATGTGCCAAGTGGTCTGCCAATACACTTCCCTTGATGGCTTTCTGGGTCGTGTACTGAATGTCGTATTCTGTCAAGATCATTTGCCATCTTGCAATTCTCCCAGACAGAGCAGGCTTTTCGAATATGTACTTTATAGGATCCATCTTTGAGATCAACAAGGTAGTGTGAGTCAGCATATACTGTCTCAGCCGGCGAGCAGCCCATACCAAAGCGCATCAAGTTTTCTCAAGCAGTGAGTATCGGGTCTCACAGTCGGTAAACTTTTTGCTAAGGTAATAAATGGCATGCTCTTTTCGGCCAGACTCGTCATGCTGCCCCAGCACACACCCCATTGAGTTGTCAAGCACTGTTAGATATAGTATCAGAGGCCTCCCTTCAACCGATGGCATAAGGATGGGTGGTTCTTGGAGATACTCTTTGATTCTGTCAAAAGCGGCCTGACATTCATCATTCCAACGTACCACCTGATCTTTCTTCAGCAGCTTGAAGATTGGCTCACAGGTAGCAGTTAGGTGTGAGATGAATCGAGCAATGTAATTCAGGCGTCCTAAAAAGCCTCTGACTTCCTTCTCTGTCTTGGGAACTGGCATCTCTTGAATAGCTTTAACCTTGGCAGGGTCCACTTGAATACCCTTGTCACTTACAACGAAGCCTAGCAACTTCCCAGATCTTACCCCGAAGGTGCACTTGTTCGGGTTCAATCTCAGCTTGTACAGTTTCAACCGGTCAAACAATTTCTGCAGATGATCTAGGTGCTCTTCCTCGGTCTGGGACCTTGCGATCATGTCGTCAACATACACTTCTATCTCATGACGGATCATATCATGAAATAAAGCAACCATGGCACGTTGGTAGGTTGCCCCAGCGTTCTTTAATCCAAACGGCATGACCTTGTAGCAGAAGGTACCCCACTGAGTAACAAAGGTAGTCTTTTCAATGTCTTCAGGTGCCATCTTGATCTGATTGTAACCTGAAAAACCATCCATGAAAGAGAATACCTTGTGTTGAGCTGTATTGTCAACAAGGACATCAATGTGAGGTAAGGGGAAGTCATCTTTGGGGCTGGCCCTGTTCAGATCCCTGTAATCAACACACATTCTGACCTTACCGTCTTTCTTTGGTACCGGCACCACATTAGCAACCCACTGAGGGTAAGAAGTCACCGCAAGAAACCCGGCATCAAACTGCTTCATAACCTCGGCTTTGATCTTCTCATACATCTCTGGACGCATACGGCGGACCTTTTGCTTAACCGGAGGGCAGTCTTCCTTAGTTGGCAAGTGATGGACCACAATATCGGTATCCAACCCGGGCATGTCTTCGTAGGACCATGCAAAGATCTCCATATAATCATGTAGCATCTGAGTCAACCGTTGCTTCACGCTGAGCTCTAGGTTGGCACCAATCTTTACCTCTTTCCTGTCTGCCTCAGTACCCAAGTTTATTGTTTCCACTGGCTCTTCATGTGGTTGAATTGCCCTCTCTTCTTGAAGTAACAGTCTTGCAAGCCCGCCAGGTACTTCGCAATCATCTTCACCTTCGTCTTCGGCTAAGTTGATCGGATTTTCGAAGTCATAACTGGCAGTAGCAGAGTCGTTACCAGTGAGATCCAGAGTGGATTGGAACCTGTATGAGTGAGTGTGTGTAAATACAGTTGTTTTGAAAAATATGTAAAGGAAGGAAAGACAGAAAAGGAGCATAAGATTTGAAATGCGAGAAAACGTCCAAGATTTTCATTTATGATATATGAAATGACAATTTATATGCCCTCACAAATGAAACCACGGTGCCTCGGGTAAGACACCGGGCCATAGAGTTTATTTATTGTTTATTACAAATGCCAAAACATAGGAATTCATTACTTAGTAACAAGAGAAACAGGTAGATTGTCCTTTGCACTCCAATTGTTAAGTCCACTATCGGTTGCAGGGTAAATCCAGCTATTGAACTCAGCTTCATCCACTTCCTCTTCGTCCCCAATAGCATTCACTCCATGAGCAGGCAGGGGAGCTGTCACTACATTAGGCTTCTCAGATGCCTCAAACTGTACTTCCTTGGCGTCAATAAGGTCCTGCAGCTTGCTCCTTAATGCCCAACAGTCATCAGTGGAATGCCCCGGGCTATCAGAATCGTAAGCACAGCGAGCATTTGGGTTGTACTTGGGGGAAGCAGTGTTTACACCCTTGGGTGCCTCTCTAACAGTCACTAGATTGGTGGACAACAACTGTGGCAAGATCTGCGATAAGGTCATGCTCAAACGGGTAAACTCTCTCCGGGGTCTTTCAGCCCTTTGAGGATTGGTTGGCCGAGGAGCGGCAGCAGGCTTGGCAATCATTACCGCACTGACAGATTGGCGGCGCTCAAATTTCTCTGGTCTCCTAGAGCCATATACAGCACTAGCCTCCTTCTTGAAGGGTTTCTTCTCAGAACTAGACGATGCACCCTTCGGAATCTTTCAAGACTTTAACCCAGCCTCAATTCTCTCTCCAGTCAGAATCAGATCAGTGAACCCTGCAGACGAATTCCCGATAAGATGGTTGAAAAATGGACCAGATAGGGTCCCCAAGAACATGTCTACCAACTCCCGATCAGTCAACGGAGGCTACACCCTGCCAGCCAGATCCCTCCACTTCTGAGCGTACTCCTTAAAACCTTCACTTGATCCTAACGACATACCCTGGAGTTGGGTACGTGTAGGGGCAAGGTCGGCATTATATTGATACTGCTTATAGAAAGCAGTAGCCAACTCCTCCCAGTTACGAACCTTGGTCCCATCCAGCTGATAGAACCATTCGAGATGAGTCCCTGAAAGACTCTCCTGGAAGAAGTGGATCCACAAATTCTTATCCGCTGAGTACGGTTGAATCTTCCGAACATAGGACCTGAGATGTAGCTTGGGACAAGACGCCCCGTCATATTTGGTGAAAGATGGTGCTTTGAATTTACGAGGAATGATCACACCAGTAGACAAACCCAGATCTCCGAAATCCAGCCCAGGTACCTGTTGTATCTCCATAGCATTCAACCTGTCTTCCAACTGTTTGTAGCGGTCTTCTGCCGGAGGATATTGCTCTTCATCAAAATCAGTCTCGTTGTCGGAGACTACCGGACTAGGACCCTTTTCCGCTTGAGGAGTACTCTTGCCAATAGAAGAACCAGCCTCTTCATTCTGCAGAGTATTGCCAAACCTTCGGCCCGAGCTGAATAGAACAGTCCTTCTCTTCTTCTTCTTTTCCTTTTTCAAGAGCAGAGCCTTCAGCTCCTCTTGGCCCTGAGCCAGACCCATGATTAATTCCTGAAATTGCACGTTCTGCTCCTGAAGAGCTTTGATGGACATCTCAGTTGATGACGAGTCAGGATTCATGATGCTGAAATAAACAGCGAAGAACTGTAAGCAACCTGAAAAGAGAAAAACCTGCTATGCACATGATGAATGATATGTGTTTATGCAATGCATTCAAGGGTTCGAAAGTTCAAATTTGTTATAGACAAAAAGGAACACCCGTTATCATTAAGGAAATAATTGTTCAGTACATCAAAGCCTCATGGGAAGACTAATACAAAAGTAAATCAATCCCAAAATACACTGCGCATCCTCTTTGGAGCTATGTAAGTGTTGAGATTCCTCTCCTCGTGCAACAGGCGGGTGAGCTCCAAGACCTTCTTTTCACTAGCATGTAGACTGGTCTCAAGAGAATTCCGTTCTTCCTTAAGCTGGATCCAACTCTTCTGCATCTCTTCCCAGGATGTGGGCATATCAGGGTGCTGAATAGTGTAGGACACTTCTCCTTCCAAGACTGGCTCTTTGATCACAGGGAGCATATGGGGATAAGGCATCACTAACTTCTGGGAGCGGGCTCGTACCCACTTGAGATAAGGTTCCAACAGGATGGAATTCATGTGCCCCAGTGTCTTACTGTCTATCCTACTTGGCATCCTCCAGGCTCTGATAAATCTCTGGCGAAGTCCTTGAGTATCGTTATCGAAGTCAAAAACTATGTCAGGAATTAACCTGTCATGAGGACCATCCCTCCGAGCATAACCAAACTGTCTCCAAGCCAGGCATGGGCTGTAAGTAATACCTCCTCTTATTCCAAGTAAAGGAACATTAGGGTACTCCCCGCAACGATCAATGATAGTGACATCTTCTCTGGACCTAGGGCACCAATGTATATTTGCATGTGTGAGAGTCATCAACCGTTGTGACCATCTCAAACCCCGCTCATTCTTCAAGACTGAGTGTGGAAGGTGCGAAATAAACCACCTTCCCAGGAGAGGAGTGCAACACATAAGGACACCTCTTTTTCTCATGGTTCGAGTGTAACATGAGTGGAGGATGTCCCCCAGCAACGTAGGTATAGGATTCCTGGACATAAAGATCTGGACAGCACTGATATCTATAAGCTGATCTGGGTTAGGGAACAACACCAAACCATAGACAAGGAGAGCCACAACTTCTTCAAAAGCTTGTAAGTCAAGGGAGTTCCAACATTCATGGGCCTTTTCAAACAGAAACCTGGCTAAGAACCCTTTGATACCACTTCTAACTTCCCAATGTCCCTTGAGGTCAGATGACTGTAGGTGCAAGGCTTTAGCAATCTCTTCGAGCTTGGGTTCCTTTTCCGTACCGTTGTAGGGTAGTTGATCAAGGATAGGGATCTTCAGGAGCCGGGAGAACTCCTCCAATGTAGGTACCAGCTGATAATCCAAGAAGGTGAAACAGTGATGCAGAGGGTCAAAGAACTGGAACAGGACCTTTATCATGTCTTCCTCAATGTTGGTCTTGACCAAGCTGATGAGACTTCCATGTCTTTCACTGAATGAAGAGCTCTCAGGAATCCTGGATATAAGTTCCTTAAGCTGAGGAGGGATCCTTACAAGATTGACTTGAATTGTCTTTCTACGAACAGTTTCCATGTCCTACAAAACAAGAACAAAGATGAAAATTCGAACCCCTGAAATGGTTAGTCAATGCATATGATGCTGGATGATGTCATGATGTTATGATTAAACACACCACAGATATTTACAAAGACAAACATGTAAGGCACACAAGGCACACAAGACAAGCCCTTAGGTTTTAAGGCCAACATGGGGTCTGGGTAGTACCCTCTTGAAGTTGGTGGGTTCATCCTGTCCTATTAGAAGTAACCGGGTTCTAAGGGTCCCAATATCACGGGATTGCTTTCATTGTTCATCGTTTCGATTTAGCCACTGAACTGGCGACCGAAATATTCCAGGAAAGCAACCCTCAATTGAGTGTAGTATCGAGTATCAACCAACCTCGGACTGCACCAAAGTCAGTTATCTCACTACCCTAAAGAGGCCAAGATAGTTCAATTAAGGTTCCTAAGGTCTGTTGATGCTTCATGACACCACGCGGAGGCCCCGTACTCTCCTTGACTGAACTCAAGGGTTACCGGTACACACCAAAGTGCCACATCAATGTAGCAGACTATTTCAACCATGTCATTATACCCCGCACAGTTCCCTCACAGCCTTGTTGCTACTTTCTAAGAAGGTATCCCCAGATCCGGGTTAGGATCTATAGAACTCCCAAGACAGTCCCACAATAATAAAGCAAGCAAATCAATACAATTGAAAACACAGTTATGAACTAACCCTAAGGTACACCTCACTTTAAGTTTAAGTCCCCAGCAGAGTCGCCAGTTCTGTGATCGGTGGATCTGGAACTGACTGTTTAACGCTGGTTCGCGAAATGTTGCGGAAGCAAGAGTCGCCACCGTCTTTTATTTTCTCCAAATGGAAAGGACAAAAGCACAGAAAAATTCCTTAAAGAGATTGCTCTCGGTTCGGGAGGTAGATTATAGAAAGGGAAGGTGTTAGCACCCTTTCTATCCATGGTTATCCATGGGCTCTTAGATACTTTCTCATTGTGTTTTCAAAAATGGTTTGTTTGCTTTTCAACTGTGGGTTTTAAAAAGTTTCTTTGAAAATTCCAGTTCGACTCTTGTATCGGTCCTCAAGAGTGTTTGAAAAATTGCTTTCGAAAGCTTTTTGAAAATGTGTTGGTGTGAAAAGTATTTTTTGATTTATTTTGAAGTTTAGAGCAAGTATCTAGAGTCGTCTACCTACCCTAAGGAATTCATCTGTGTAAATGTCCTTTAAAGTAGTGCCATCCCACCATTGAGAGGTAGGTAGCACCACCGTTGGAGGTGTTCGGGTCAATTCGAAGTTCGGGACATGGTGATCACCGGAGCAATGGGAAGACACCTTAGAAGCTACCCTCATGCCAGGTTCCCGGATCATGAGGACTTGCTAAGACATCCTCTACTCGACGATCACCTTTCGAGGCAAGGCAACAGTGAGGCGTACCCTAGGGGTGGTGTGTGATTTGTGTGTCAGATTCATTTATTTTTGTCTTGTCAGGTTATGGGTGATCTATACGCTTGTTTTTATTTAAGGCCATTCATTCTTGCATGCCATTATTTAACAGTAAAAAAAGTGCGAGAAAGGTAAAATTCTAAGCTATTACAAAAGGCGCGGGTCTACATCACCAAAATTTCCAGGACCCGATTTGACAGAAAATAAATAAAGAAAAAAAAGGGTAAAAGTGCGAAAGATTAAAATGTTTACACGGCTTTGGGAGAGATACATAAACATTGAAAGAAAAGGAAATAAATACGCGAATTAAAGTAAAATTGAAACGAGGGCGTTGGACCCTTTTTAATTAAATTAGATTAAACGATTATTAAATTAATAACATTAAGGGGAAAAGAACTTGTTTTTGGTATTTTTGTATTTTAAGATTTTTTATAAAAAAAAGAATTAAATGAAATTAAAAGATTAACCCTAATTCTAATTGTTTTAATTTATTAAGAAAGTATTAAATTTTAAACCTAAGTTAACCTAATTAATTATATGGTAATTTAATTATGAAATAAATAATATTTAATTATTAGTGAAGAAAAAGAAAAAAAGGGGATAAAAAATATTACAAACCCTAATTCTACCAATTTTAGATTTTTATTAAAAAAAGTTAAGGTCGAAACCTAAATTAAAAAACTAAGTTAATTAATGCACTTTATTTACAAAAAAAATATTAATTAAATAAATGTGTTTTAATTTTTGTCCTTTTCTGATTTTTTGTGTTTTTTATTATTTGTGAACATATTAAATTAATTAAAAAAACAATAATTGAAAGAAAGTAAAAATAATGAAAAACAAAGAATGTAAAAAAAGTTTGCAAACCTAAGGGGTTCTGCCCCTAATTTGGGAGGTTTTTCTTTAGCAATTTGGGCCCAATAAGCTTCTGGCCTCGTTGACTTTTTGATTAGAATGCCTGTGCATTGACTGCGGTTCATCATAGTCTCCAGATCTGGTCCCCTGATTGAGTGCAATTGGCCACATGGTGCATTGAGATTATAGGCGTATGGTGATCATCAAGTAACGCGCTGCATAGGAGTATATATTGAAAAATATTATGGGATGAAAGGGGGACCTGGGATCGAACCCAGGTCCTGGAAGTCACCAAGATGCTTGCCTGCCACTGAGCCACCTAGCGCATTTTGTATATATGATAACTAACTAACAATATAAAATAAGCAAACGTTAGTGGGGCGCTTTTCGCGCGAAATTTGAATCAACCATTCATAGCTTGCCACCGAGTCATCTTCTTCATGGCTTTATTTTTTTCCTGAAACAAAACATAATCAGCAACGGTTTTTTAAACGTCCCCATAGACACCCTATTGAAAAATAACGATTAGCCCCTGGGGCCTCATAAATTAGGCGCGAGGGTCTCGTTCTCTTCGTCCAAGCGCGCTGAGTTGGATGGTCTAGGTCCCATGTGCTAATTGTTCCTTAAATGAAAACCCCCAATTCACAGCTTGGAAAACCCTAATGTCCAACAATGGTGAAATCTCCAATAATGCACAAAAACACAATTAAACTATTTGGTTAGCTTCAGAAAGGTTTAATTAGCACAAATCCACAAATAAAATGCAATGAACATGCCTAAATTGTAAAACACGATTATGAGAAAAAAGTGAAAAAGTTTGACTTCTGTACAATGATTCAAGGCGTTAGAGACGTGGAAACCTATTCAAATACGTTGCTTAAGGTCTCAGGAAGGTGATGAGATGATTATCTCAGCTTGAATCGCCCTGGAAACAGTTTTCAGTGTTTGACTTTTTTTGAGAGAATTCAAGTTTCGTTCTTGGTTGTTTTGCGCAGCTTGGAGTCTGTATGCATTAGGGTTGCACTTGGTACTTATGTGTGAAGGTTCTAGGGTTGAGAAACTGATCACAAATCCATGAATTGATGAAAAATATATTTGATTTTCAAGCCATTATTTTCAAATCTTTTTCAAGCATATTTGGTCTCAATCATATCCAATCATCTTCAATTCTTCCCTAATCTGATTTGCACGAAATATTGGAGATATTATATGCACAAAAAGATTGAAAAACCTAGGTTTAGTATTTTTCATGTATTTTATTTAATTAAATGAATTATTAATAATAAAAAATCCAAATAAATAAATAAAAAATGATAAAAACTTCCCTTTGGGCCAAATGGTCGTGCACATGCCTTGGATGATGAATTGTGGAAGAAAAAGAGGCCCATTAGCAATTTTAGGTCATTTGAATCAATGTTGACTTTTCAAAATATCCAAAAATTTCCAAACTTCCACAAGGCATAACTTGCTCAATTTTTAAGCTTTGCTCATGTTCTTGGACATTTTGGAAAGGTCTTTGAGTCCTCTAACCAATGTCTTTGGTACCATATCATTTTGATTTACCAATCTCAAGTTATGGCCTTTGACTTAAAGTCCCTTTTTGTTGACTTTTGAAAATGACCTATAATGTTGAAATTGATAACTTTTTGTGAGAGCATTTCTTGAACTTGAAGTGTGAAGAGGAGTTGTAGGAAATGTCTTTATCTTCAAAATGAGCTTGGGATGGAATTTTTCTGATAATCCATGTGAAAGTTATGCCCTGGTCAATTTACAGTTGACTTTTTCAACTGTCCAAATATGGAAACTTTTGCATTTTGATAATTTTTGAGCCAAGCTTTGAGAATCATGATCAAGCATTGATCAAATTATGTTTGTGGCTTCAAAATGAGATGTTGACCAAAAATTTGGACTTTTGACTGTCAAATGACCATTTTGCCCCTACAGTTGACTGTAGTGCAATTAGGGTTTTTGACTGTGCAATTTTGTGCTGAAAGTCTTGAAACTTGGTATGAGGATGCTTGACCATATTTGTAGGCATGTGGGACTTGATTGGACCCTTGGAAACTTCATTTTCTTGATCAGAACCAAAACCCTAATTTTGACTGTTAGGAGGTCCTTGAACTGTGCAACCCTTGGGGAATTTTGAAGCATGCTTTTGACAATTCTTGAAGAATATGGGAGGGCAAATTTTGGGGTACAACAATACCCAACAATGGATTGGTGTTGAGATTTGCCCTTGAAAACGCCTCTATGCACGATTTCGGTTTCACACTTTTTCACCTTTTTTTAAGTTTTGCTTTTGATGATTCTGCAGCCTCTAGCCCTTGAATTTGTGTCCTTTGGCTTGTATAAGTAATAAGCAATGCATTAGGTCAACAAATGTGGGCTGAATCCTTGTACATCAATGCTTGGAGATTTGATTTGATCCTCCATTGATAACCTTCCAATTTTGTCCAAAATCCAATATTTTTGCACATGGAATGTATGATACTGATTTTATACACTTGATGATGATGATTAGGTCCTAAAATATCCAAAAAGAGATCAAATAATCAATGTTGGGATTTTATTTGATTTAAATTGATTAAAAATGAAATAATTCAAATAAAATCAAATAAAAATAGAAAAATTGATAAATGGACACAAGGCTGAAGCTAGGACACGTGTGTAATATGGAAAGATCAAATCAACTGGAAAAGAATGGGCCCCTTTGACAAAATTTGAAGTTTTGGGGATAGTTGACCTTTGGCAATTTTACAAAATTGCCCAACTTCAACAATGCACAACTTCTTCAATTTTGAACTTTTGGAGGTGTTCTTGGATTTTTTAGAAATATTGAGATGTCCTATAACCAACCCTTTTGGTCTCATCTCATTTTGATATTCCATGCTCAAGTTATAAGCTTTGGAAAAAAGGGTGTTTTTGTTGACTTTCAAAAATGACCTCTAATGTCCAAATTTATAACTTCTTGTGAGTGCATTTCTTGATCTTGGGGTATGAAGATGGATTGTAGGGAATTGAATCCTATTCAAAATTAGCTTTGGATAGGTCATTTCTCATAAAGTATGAGAAAGTTATGCTTGGTCAAAGTTAAGTTGACTTTTCCTACAAAACCCTAATTTAGCAACTTTTGAGTCTTGATGAATTTTGAGCAATCCTTGATGAATCATGATAAACCCTTGATAAAATGATGAAATATCCTTCAAAATGAGAATGTTGACAAAAAATATTGAAGTTTGACTATTTGTAGGTCACAGTTGACTTTTCCCCTAGCACAATCGATTTTTAGACCCTTTGAGCAATTGACTGAGCAAACTTCCTCTGCAAGGCTTGAAATTTGACATGGATGACCTTGAGATCATATTAGGACATTGGGGAGCACTTTAGGTCATTTGTATGTAAGGACCTTGATGCAACACAAAACCCTAATTTGAGGTTGACTGCCTTAGGAGATAGCTTAACTGTCCAACTCTTGAGCAATCTTGAACCACTTGGAGATTTTTCCTGCAATGTTTTGAGAAATATGAGAGGGAAAATTTTGGGGTGCAACACTAATCTATGCTAATAAATTGTAACAACAAATTTGAAACCCTAAATCACCCTATAAATACAAACAAGAACATACTGAGGTGGGGGGATTCGAATAGACATGGGAGGGATTGGATAACAAAAAAGAGAGGCAGGTTTGAATAGAGAAGAAGAACAACAAAGAAGAAGAACAACCCGAACATACAGAGGAGGGGATTAAATTACAACAAAAAGAAAGGGCGATTACTATGAAGAGCACGAAGCTCCCGTGTTGAAGACGGAGAAGAACCATTGGGGTTTCAACCTCTGAAACCCTAACCGTGTGAACCGCCACCACTAGCCGTGTCTCTCCCGCGCCTTCAATTGTCCACCATCTTCAACTTCAATCAACGCTGGATCCTACAAAATCAAAGAAGCTCTTAGCATCAAATCGAAAAGCTCAAGAATCAGAAAAAAGACGATAGCGCAAAGGGGTAACAATATCTTAACTTTATCTATATATTTGTATTTTGTATTTAGGGTTTGTTTGTGGGCGCTGCTGGTAGTTAGAAGTTTGAAATAATTTTCAGGGTTTCTGTGTTCTAACGCGAGAGAGAGGGAGGAAGATGATACTGTAAACAACATTGTGTTTCTAAAAATGTTAAAACAAAATTTTATATTACGTCCAATTCCATGCGCGCTAGTACACTGTAACTCACATGTCCTTATTATTTCATCCATCAGATCGTGATCAGACAGACACTAGGCCAAGTCTGCATGGTAAACCCATACTTCCGCGCTGCACACTAGCAAATCGTCCCTCTCTGTAATGCAGTGGGAGAACTGACTTGAGGTTTTGTGTTTTATCACAAATGTCGCGGTTACCAAGAGTCGCCACCGACTTTTCTTTTATCCAAAAGGAAAGGTGAAAAAGCACAGGAAAGACCTTTGAGATGTTTTCTTGAGTTCGGGGGGAAGATTATGAAAAGGGAAGGTGCTAGCACCCTTTTCATCCATGGTTTTCCATGAGCTCTTAGTTACTTGCTTAGATCACTTGCTTTGGTTTGTTTGAAATGGTGTTTAATGTGGTTTTGAAGGTATTTTGTAAAAGAGGCCATTCGTTTAGGCAATCTTTGTAATGATTCTCGTTCGTAAGAATGTATACAAAGATGTTTGTCTTTTGAAAATGTTTTCAATATTTGTAAGATGTTTTTGAAATGTGTATGTGTTTGTTTCGAAAATAGCAAGGATTGTTTGTTTGAAATGGAGCAAGTAACTAGAAGCTATCTACCTACTCAAATGTCTTTCCTATGTATTTTCTATTCCTTTGACATTGTTGGCTTACCAATGATTTGGTAAGCAACCCTATATTTGGATGTAAACGGGACGGGCGTGGGTCATCGTATAACCATGATAGCAATGTTGCCAAGTATCTTAGCATTTTTGAGGGACCATGATCATTTTGAAAGGAAACTTTTGAATAGCGTCATCGAGGGGCTATGATCTTATATTTGTTTTGTTTTGCCAAGATATTTCGCACGCGTAACATGTCCATTTTATTTTAGGCAACCAAATGGGAGAAACCCTAAGGGTGCTTGTGTGCAAAGTGTATCATTTTCATGCTTTTGATCTTGCATTTAGGATTTTCTATTTGTTTTGTTTCGTTCTTGTCATACAAACCCTAATTACTAATCATGGCATATGAAAGCAATAAATTGCGTAATGTAAATATACTAAGCTATTACAACAATTTTATGGGAGGGGGGAATACAAGTTTGAATGGGGATTTGCACAAATATAAAACTAAATACATTATTACAACCAAATCGAATTTGCGCGAATTAAAATAAATATAATACAATATTTAAAATGTAATGCAATGTAATTTACATGTAAAGAGATTTTTGATGTCTTATTTTCATGTAAGAATATTTAAATTAAACCTAAAAAATATAAGAAAAAGATTTAATTTTTTTAAAGGGATTAAACCCTAATTTTCATTTAAAAGAAAATAATGTTTCTATATTATTATTTTGTGCATTTTTTTGTATGAAAATAATAAATAATTTTGTATATAAATATTAAAAATAAATATATTCAAAAAATAGGTATTTTTAAGTGTTGTACCCCAAAATTTTCCCTCTCATATTCCTCAAAACATTGCAAGAAAAATCTCCAAGATAGCTCAAGAGTTGGTCAGACAAGCTATCTCCTAAGACAGTCAACCCCAAATTAGGGTTTTGTGTTGCATCAATATCCTTTATTCCAAATGACATAAAGTGCTCCCAAATGTCCTAATATGTTCTCAAGATCATTCATGTCAAATTTCAAGCCTTGCAGAGGAAGTTTGCTCAGTCAAATGCTCAAAGGGTCCAAAAATCGACTATGCTAGGGCAAAAGTCAACTGTGACCTATAAACAGTCAAACTTCAAGATTATTTGTCAAAATTATAATTTTGAAGGATATTTCATCATTTTATCAAGGTTTGATCATGATTCATCAAGGATTGCTCAAAATTCATCAAGACTCAAAAGTTGCTAAATTAGGGTTTTGCAGGAAAAGTCAACTCAACTTTGACCAAGCATATATTTCTCATACTTTATGATAAATGACCCATTCAAAGCTCATTTTTAAGAGGATGCAATTTCCTACAATCCATATTCATACCCCAAGATCAAAAAATTCACTCACGAGAAGTTATGAATTTTGACATTATAGGTCATTTTTGAAAGTCAACAAAAACACCTTTTTTGCCAAAGCTTATAACTTGAGAATGGAATATCAAAATGAGATGATACCAAAAGGGTTAGTTAGAGGACATCTCAAGATTTCTAAAAAGTCCAAGAACACCTCCAAAAGTTCAAAATTGAAGAAGTTAGGCATTGTTGAAGTTGGACTTTTTTGCAAAATTGCCAAAAGTCAACTATCCCCAAAACTTCAAATTTTGTCAAATGGGCCCATTCTTTTTCACTTGTTTTGAGTTTGCATTATAGCCCACGTGCCCTAGCTTCAGCCATGTGTCCATATCTCATTTGTATTATTTAATTTGGTTTTTATTTGAATTTATTCATTTTAAATCAAATAAAATCAAAAATATTGATAACCAAAGATTTTTTGTTGATTATAGGCTTCAAGGGACAGCTAGCACATCTCCAAACTCGTATCAAGGCATAAGTGTACAAGAAGATATGATTTGAATCAAATTTAGAAAGGTTTAATGGAAGAATCAAATCCAATTCATGGGCATTGATATGGAGAGATTTGAACCAAATTTGTAGACCTAATGCAAAGCACAATACAAAAGCACAATACATAAGCAAGTTGAAACAGATGAAACAAGGGTTGGCAAGTGTTGGAAGAGGAAGAACAAAAGTGCAAATATTCAAAAAAAAGTGAGAGATCAAAATCAGGGTTAGAGGAAGTTTCAGGACACGATACTTGTTCCAATCGCTTCCTGGGCATTCACACAAGCCATCCTAACAAAAACCAAGCATTTTCAGACTCCCAAATGCACTGTAAGTCTCACGTAACGCATCTCTGTTCTTGAATTCGATTTGGTTTGTTCTTGCATCATTTGAGAAAACTAATGGCATATTCATGATCACAAGAACATTTCCAAACTTTTTGCATCATTTGATTTCGTTTATATGATTTGTACTGCAAACCACCATTGTTAGGGTTTGGTCTGCATTTTTGGGCGTTTTTATTCCAGGTACAATTGACCCCTATAATAGACATGGTTGTGACCGGGAGGGTGAGACGAACACAACCATGCCCTTGAAATTCATTTTTGTGACCTGTAGCAGATTTTGGAGTTGGACATACCTGTAGCTACGAACTTCTGTCCGTTGGTATAGGTATTTGGCGTTTTAGCCACGAACGAAAGGTTGGGGATGATGTGTGGCATCCCATTACTGGACCATTCAAATATTACGCGCGTTCTTTTTTATTTTCTGGAAATGGTTTTGTTTTTTTATATAATATATATCTTTTGTATTGTTATAACAAATCCAACAGCGTGTCCCAGTGGTCAACATGTCAGCTTCAAAGGCGTTAGGGGCTGGAGGTCAGGGGTTCGATCCCTGCCTCCAGCACTTTGTATTTTCTTATTTCTTTTCAGGTTATCACATGCATACGCTGGCTTGCAGTACACCATGCTCCCTCTCCCATCCAAAGGTCAGATGGCCAAGAGCCAGATCTGGTGGCCAATAATTGGAGGTCCACATGGAGCCAAGTCAATGCGCCCCCACCAGATCAGAGAAAGTCAAATAGGCTGGCTGATGATGGACCTTCAAATTGCTACCAACACCCTTAAATCAGGCCCAACACTCCTCTCTTATATTTTATTTTTGTTTATTTACTTTAATTGTTTTTTTATTAATCTTCTAACCAATCACAAAATTCTCTTTTTTATTAAATAAAAATCACAAAAATATTTTTATTCAACCAAATTTTGAACTTTTATTGTTCTTAATAAATTTATTAATTGATTAGGTTTTTTTTTATTATTTAGAAAAATTTAATTCATTTTTTTTGTAAATAATTGAAATTAATTAGATTTAATTAGGTTTTAATTACTAATTTAATTAATTCTATTTTATTTCCTAAATAATCAAAAACTCCAAAAATAATTAATTTTTTTCATTTAATTAATTTATTAATTTAATTTAGTTCTTTAATTTAGGTTTAATTTCTTTCTTAATTTAAAAACAAAAAAAAACAACCAAAAGGACATGTTTTTAACCAAAAGGGTCAAAACCCTAGTCATACGTCCGACTTAATTTTGCGTCACGATTTACTTTCCCTTATCCGATAATGTACCTGCTTCTGGATTGTAATAGTTAAATAGGACATTTAATTACTTTTTATTCGCCTTTATTTTATTTTTCAAAGGGTTTGTCTTTGGCGATGTAAATACCCGACGCCTTGTAATTTAAATTCTGCATTTTATTTCCGCAAATTATAATTGTTACATGTTTGATAATAGGGTTGCATGACAAGACTGAATGCTTAATCTTAAAATCAACTTAGATCACCCTTAACATGTACAAAGATAAAATAACTGAAAACGACACACTCGCACATGCGCACTCCTAGGGTACACCCCACTTGGTTGCCTTCATACACGGTCATTGAGTATAGGTCACTTTATAGGTCATCCTCTTGTCTAAAAGATCATAAGTCGCCTCGAAACGGTTTCCTCGGATATTGTTGCCTCAAACAAATGATCTAAGACTTTAGGGTTACCGCTAAGGCGTACTAACATTGCTTTTGTGATCGTATGTCCCTCATTCGAATTGACCCTTAAACTCCAACGACGGTGCTACCTACTCATCAATAGTAGGATAGTATTGTCTAAAGGACATAAGCATAGAACGATTCCTTTTTCGAGTAGGTAGATGGTTCTTAGATACTTGCTCTTTCAAAAAACAAAAACTTTTCACACTTACACTCCTTTTCGAACAAAGTTTTCAAAAACACTTCATTACACTCTTGAGGACAGAAGCAAGAGTTAAATAGAAGTTTTCAAACAAAAACTTTTTAAAACCCACAAGCACAAAGAAAACAATTTTGAAAACAATTGAGCAAGTACCTAAGAGCCCGTGGATAACCACGGATAGAAAGGGTGCTAACACCTTCCCTTTCTATAATCTACCCCCCGAACCCGAGAAACATCTCGAAAAAAGGAATTTTTCTGTGCTTTTTTCCTTTCCTTGTTGGATAAAATAAAATTCGGTGGCGACTCTTACTTACCGCGACATTTTACGGAAAAAAACGCAAAACGCAAACCAACATTCCAAAAAACAGTCAGTTCTTCCCACCGTATCACAGAACTGGCGACTCTGCTGGGGAGTTAATAAGTGGGGTGTACCTTAGGAATAGTTCATCATCATGTTTTCAATTGCTTGATTTGTATGCTTTATCTTTGTGGGTTTGAATCAGAGTTACTATAGATCCTAACCCGGATCTGGGGATACCTTTTAGGTAAGTAGCAATAGATTGTGAGGGAACTGTACGGCGTAGACCAATACAGTTGAAGAAGTAGCTACGTTGGTGTGGCACTTTAGTTTGTATCGATATCCCTTGTGGCGCAACGAGGAGAATATGGGTCTGCTAAGGGGTCATTAAGCACCAACTGACCTTAGAACCTTTAAATTGACCAACTTAGCCATTGAACAGTAGCAATATGCTACACTCATTGAGACCAAACTCTCGCGATGATTCCGGCCGCAAGAAAAGGTTGCTAAACTGGAATTATGACCGATTGAGGGTGGTCAGTGATATTGAGATCCTCTAGAACCCGGTTACTATTTTTAGGACAGGTTCGAACCAACTAAACTGAAAGAGGGTAGTGCCTAAACTCCTTGCCAGTCTAAAATCTAAGGGCTATATGTGTGACTTGTTTGCCCTTGCCATGTTTGCTATCTGTGAATACTTGTGGTGTGTTTCTTAGCATGACATCATGCATCATGACATTGCATGCATATTGCATTGGACTAACCTATTTCAAAGACAGAGGGGATTCATCTTTGTTCTGTTTTGTAGGTCATGGCACCCATGCGTAGAAACACTATTCGGATCAACTTTGTCCAGATTCCCTCTCAGCTTAAGGAATTGGTTACAAAGATGCCAGATACTTATTCCTTTATCAAAAGAAATGGGAACCTCCTTGGTTTGGTCACCTCTAAGATGGATGAACAGATGATGAGTGTCTTAGTCCAGTTCTTTGATCTACTGTACCATTGCTTTACTTTTCCAGACTACCAGTTGGTCCCCACCTTGGAAGAGTTCTCTGATCTACTTGGTATCTCCATTCTAGAGCAGACCCTGTTTACAGGTTGGGAGAAAGTCATTAGGCCAGAAGAAATTGCTTTAGCCCTCCATCATACAAAGGCTAAGGTAATGTCAAATTGGGAGACTAGAAGTGGGACAAAAGGCTTCTTGGCTAAATTCTTGGTTGATCGGGCTAATCAGTTCTGGAACAGTCTAGACTTCCAGGCATTTGAAGACATTTCGGATCTTCTCATATATGGTTTGGTGTTGTTTCCTAACTAAGATGCTTTCATCGACGTGAATGCAGTGAATATTTTCATGTCCGGTAATCCAATACCCACTCTCTTGGGTGATATGTTGCACTCTCTTTATGCCCGTATTGCTCGGAAACGGGGAACCCTTATGTGTTGTGCGCCATTGCTGGCGAGGTGGTTTATTTCTCACCTCCCCAAATCAGTTTTGAAGAACAAGGAAGGCATGGGTTGGGCCTACAGGATTATGTCTCTCTCTCATAATGACATCATTTGGACTATTAAGGGCATGGAAGATGTGGCTATTATTGATCGCTGTGGGGAATACCCCAATGTTCCACTACTAGAAACCCATGGAGGAATTACCTATAATCTGTGTTTGGCCTTACGTCAATTTGGGCGAGTTAGGAGGGAAGGACCTCATGAGTTGCTGATGCCGAGCATTGTCTTTGACTTCCAAGGGGATAGTGACGAGTAACACCGCAGGTTCATACGAGCCTGGGATAGGGTGCACAGGTTTGATCCACACGAGTTAGGTGTGAAGACTTCTCTTCCAATGAAACCTTATCTCCGATGGGTTCGTATACGTGCCCAAAAGTTGGGAATGCCTTACGAAGCTGTCTTGCCTGTGATAGTTGAACTCGCTTATGAAGAAGGGGTTCCTCTCACCATCCTCCACCCTTACATGCCTACTGACATTGGGGCATTAAAGAGGTCTTGGATGCAGCTAAGAGAAGAGAGGGATACTTACAAAGAAAAGTATCACGAACAAGAGCGGTAGATCCTGAAGTTGACAAGGCAGTTGGAGAATGAGCAGATCCTCAACGACTATGTCAGCACCAAAGGCAAACGACCATGGGAGCGCTGATGTCTTTTGATTATTTCTAGTTTTGATTTATTTTTCAGTATTTCCTTTTTTGTAACTCCTTAAAGGCATCTGTTGAACATCTGAATTCAAAGTTTATCTAATAAAAGTGTGTTTCATTTTGGTTTACGAATTTGAATCTCTAAAGTCTTTGAAATCATATCATACGCATTTCATTCCATGCACCTCATAACAGGTACCCTTATAGGTTTTCTCATCTTCTTCGCTGTTTATTTCAGCACATCATGTCTGCTGAAACATCAACTGATCAAGCTATCAAGGCTCTACAAGCTCAAAACGCTCAATTCCAGGAAATGTTCATGAGTTTGGCTAAGGGTCAGCAAGATCTGAAGACCCTTATCTTGAAGGATAAGAAGAAGAGTAAGAAGAAGACAGTCCTCCTGAACATGGGTCACAGGTTTGGAAATAGGCTGCGAGATGAATTCAATATATCCCACTCATCTGGAGGGGGAGAAAACCAAGAAGAAAGGAGGGTTCCTAGCCCTATGGTATTTGACCACGAGACTGACTTTGACGAAGACCAGTATCCTCTGGCTGAGGATAGACATAAACAACTTGAAGACCGGTTAAGTGCGATGGAGATTCAGAAGGTCCCTGGGTTGGACTTTGGTGATTTAGGCTTGTCATCTCGGGTGGTGATTCCCCACAAGTTCAAAGCACCAACCTTTGCTAAATACGACGGGGTTTCTTGCCCAAAGTTTCACCTCCGTTCGTATGTTAGGAAGATTCAGCCATATATCGCTGCCAAGAACCTTTGGATCCACTTCTTTCAAGACAGTCTCTCAGGGACTCAGCTTGAATGGTTTTACCAGTTGGAAGGAGCTAGTATCCGTAATTGGGAGGACTTGGTTGCTTCTTTCTACAGGCAGTACCAACACAATGCCGACCTCGCTCCCACGCGTACCCAACTCTAGGGTCTGTCCATGGGTGCGGGTGAAGGTTTCAAAGATTACGCTCAGAAGTGGAGGGACCTTGCTGGTAGGGTGCAACCTCCATTGGCTGATATGGAGCTAGTGGATATGTTTATGGGGACCTTGTCTGGTTCGTATTTCAACCATCTGATTGGAAGTTCATCGTCCGGGTTTACTGAGCTGATTATGGTCGGGGAAAGAATTGAGGTCGGTATCAAATTTGGCAAGATACAAAAGGGTGCTTCGTCAAGCACCGAGAAGAAACCTTTTAAGAAGGAGTCCAGTGCTATTTACAGTTCAAAGAGCCATAATAGACCTGAACGCCGCCAAGCTGTTAATGCGGTTGTTATTTCAAGACCTGTTGTTGCTCCTCAGTGTAACAATCATCCAAGGGCCGAGAGGCCGCGAAGACAATTCACTCAGCTCAACATGACTTTGTCTTAGATTCTGCCGCAGTTATTAAAGACCGACTTGGTGATTCCGAAGGAGGCCCCGAAGAACCCCAATACAACATCACCCATGTACAATCTGAACGCCCACTGTGCTTTTCATTCTGATAGCCCGGGGCACGATACGAATGACTGTTGGGTTTTGAAGAATAAGGTACAGGACTTAATTGATGCTAAAGAGATTGAGTTCGAAGCGCCAGAAAGGCCTAATGTTGTGACTGCTCCTATGCCCAAGCATGGAGTAAATGCTGTAGAAGAAGACTCATTTGTGGTTTCTGTGAAAGACATTGTTACTCCATTGATGACTGTGAAGAAGAACCTTCTGCTAGCCGGTTTATTTCCGGGCTGTGATGAAGGTTGTCGTATGTGTTCTGTCCTACCTACCGGTTGCCGTCTTTTGAAGTTAGGTATCCAACGCCTGATGGATAATAAAGAAATTCTGTTTGAGAAGACTTTTGTTCCTTTGGTTCCTACTGAAGAAGTTGCTATAATCACCATTTTCGACAATTCTTCCAAGGCTTCCTCGAGAAAGCCTGTTAGAATTACATCTGTTGCGAGAATCGCACCCTTGATCATCATTGTTCCTGGGCCTATCCCCTATACATCAGATAAAGCTGTCCCGTGGCATTATGGGGTTGACGTATACTGTCATGGAGTTAAGCAAGACTTGAGTGCTGAAAAGGCTGATACTGACGTCAGCAATATTGTTGGACCTGCCAAAGTCACCCGCAGCGGAAGACTTTTCTCCCCCGAGATCTCTCCACCCATTATCCGGCAACCTGTTGTTATACCTGCCAGTACACCTGATATTATTCATGTTCAAGTTCCCATTCTTACCCCGGTTTCCGAGTCATCTGACACTCGGGGAAAAGGGACCACTGATGAGCCTTCCCGGACGGAGGCACCGAAGAGGATTACTGTTGAAGCCTCTAGACAAGAGATGGAAGAAATTTTGAAGATCATCAAAAAGAGCGACTACAATGTAGTAGAGCAGCTGGGGCAAACCCCATCCAAAATCTCTATGTTGACTCTGTTGCTATGCTCAGAAGCCCATGCCAAAGCTCTGATTGCCTTCCTGAAAACTACACACGTGCCGCAGGAAACATCAGCTGATCAATTTAAAGATTATGTGGCTAGTCTGGCAGCGGATAATGGGTTGGGTTTCTCCGATGCAGACTTGCCTGCTAAGGGGAGGAATCACAATGATGCCCTGCATGTCTCCATTGAATGCAGGGGCACTACTCTAGCTCATGTATTGGTGGATACTGGTTCCTCATTGAACGTTTTACCTAAGAAAGCTCTAGACCATTTGGATTGTGAAGGTTTAGAGTTGAAGCCAAGTAACATTGTTGTTAGGGCCTTTGATGGGTCAAAGAGAATAGTACATGGAGAAGTGGATATTCCAGTGAAGGTTGGTTCTCAGATCTTTGCGTCTACTTTTTATGTGATGGACATTCGGCCATCCTATTCTTGTTTGTTGTGTCGCCCATGGATCCACAAAGCTGGGGCAGTGACTTCTACGCTCCACCAGATGCTGAAATACCTAGTCAAAGGGAAATTTGTTACGGTACGAGGGGGGAGGAGTACATGGTGAGCCATCTCAACTCTTTCCGATATGTAGAGATGGATGAGGAGTTCTTCGAGACCCCATTCCAGCATTTTGAAGAGGTTCCCCAGACATTGGCATCAACCGAAATTGTTGTTGAAGATCCTCCAATAAAGATGGCTTCCTTCAAGGATGCCCGGGCTGTTGTCGAGAAAGGTGGGTATGCAAATTGGGGCCAACTCCCTGATTTTGCACATAAGACTAACAAATTTGGTTTGGGTTTCATTGCAGAAGCTCAAAGGGCCGTTCGGAATGCACGGATCGGAATACCTCCCTTGTTTATCAGCAATTCAGGAATATGCCATTGAAGACGATGTTGAAGAGTCTGAGTTCGACAGTTGGATCTATCCTACTACTGATGGTGGACTGAGCAATTGGATAGCGAAGGACTTCATCCCAATTTCTTTTGTTACCCAGTAATGAAACTTTTTGTTTTGAATTTGTAACAGACAATTTTTAAACTTTACGGCCTGGTGTCTTACCCGGGGCACCGTGGCTTTGTTTGTGAGGGCTTTATGTGTGTCATCTACATATATCATTAATAAAAGCATTGGACGTTTTCTTGCATTTCAAATTTTGCGCTCCTTGTTTTTCTTTTATTATATCTTGCAAAACAACTATTTTACACACACTCACATATACAGGTGTACATCCACTCTGGATCCCACTGATAACGACTCTGCTACTGCCGATTATGACTTCTAAAGTCTGATCAACTTAGCCGAAGACGAAGGTGAAGATGATTGCGAAGTGCCTGGTGAACTTGATAGACTTCTACTTCAGGAAGAAAAGGCCATACAACCGCATGAAGAGCCAGTGGAAACAATAAATCTGGGTACAGAGGTAGACAAGAAAGAGGTCAAGATCGGTGCAAATCTGGAAGCTAGTGTTAAACAACCGTTGATTCAGATGCTGCATGACTACGTTGAGATCTTTGCCTGGTCTTATGAAGATATTCCTGGTTTGGATACCGATATTGTGGTTCACCGATTGCCTACTAAGGAATATTGTCCTCCAGTGAAACAGAAGGATCGCCGAATGCACCTGGAGATGTCAGAGAAAATCAAGGCTGAAGTTATGAAATAGTTTGACGCCGGTTTTCTAGCAGTTACTTCTTACCCACAGTAGGTGGCCAACGTGGTTCCTGTGCCGAAGAAGGATGGTAAAGTTCGAATGTGTGTTGACTATAGGGATCTGAACAGGGCAAGCCCCAAGGATGATTTTCCTCTGCCTCATATCGACGTTCTGGTTGACAACACCACACAGCATAAGGTCTTCTACTTTATGGACGGTTTCTCCGGTTATAATCAGATTAAAATGGCTCCCGAGGACATGGAGAAGACAACCTTTGTTACTCAATGGGGTACCTTTTGCTACAAGGTCATGCCTTTTGGATTGAAGAATGCTGGGGCAACATATCAGCGTGCCATGGTCGCCTTGTTCCATGACATGATCCATCATGAGATTGAGGTATACGTCGACGACATGATTGCAAGATCCCAGACTGAAGAAGAACATCTTGACCACCTTCAAAAGTTATTTGATAGGTTGAAGTTGTACAAACTGAGGTTAAACCCAAACAAGTGCACCTTCGGGGTGAGATCTGGTAAACTGTTGGGTTTCGTTGTTAGTGATAAAGGTATTCAGGTGGATCCTGCAAAGGTGAAGGCTATACAGGAGATGCCAGCTCCCCGAATAGAAAAAGAAGTCAGAGGCTTTCTGGGACGTCTAAACTACATTGCCCGATTCATCTCACACCTGACTGCTACTTGTGAGTCAATCTTCAAGTTACTGAAGAAAGATCAAGTGGTAAGATGGAATGATGAATGTCAGGCCGCTTTCGAAAGGATCAAAGAATATCTCCAAGAGCCACCTGTTCTGATGCCTCCAGTTGAAGGGAGACCTTTGATCTTATACTTGACAGTACTTGATAATTCAATGGGGTGCGTGTTGGGCCAGCATGACGAGTCTGGCCGAAAAGAGCATGCTATTTATTACCTTAGCAAAAAGTTTACCGACTGTGAGACACGATACTCGTTTCTCGAGAAAACTTGTTGCGCTTTGGCATGGGCTACTCGCCGGCTGAGATAGTATATGCTGACTCACACTACTCTATTGATATCAAAGATGGATCCAATCAAGTATATCTTCGAGAAGCCTGCCTTGTCCGAAAGAATGGCAAGATGGCAGATGATCTTGACTGAGTATGACATCTAGTATACGACTCAAAAGGCAATCAAGGGAAGTATGTTGGCAGACCATTTGGCACATCAGGCAGTGGATGATTACCAATCTATGAACTTTGAATTTCCGGATGAGAATATCATGATAGTGACTGACTGTGAAGAACCTGGACTGGATGAAGGACCTGAGGAGGGATCCCGATGGTCTATGTACTTTGATGGAGCTTCAAACGCTTTGGGTAATGGAATAGGCGCCGTGATCATATCTCCTAAAGTCTCTCATACTCCGTTCACCGCCCGACTATGTTTTAACTGCACCAACAATATGGCAGAGTATGAAGTGTGCATTATGGGTCTTCGAGCAGCTATTGACCTAAGGATTAAGTTCTTAAGTTTATTCAGAGATTCCTCTCTCGTGATCAGTCAGATCAAAGGCGAGTGGGATACGAAACACCCTAATCTTATTCCTTACAAGGAGTATGTGTTGATGTTTCTTCCACAATTCGAGGAGATAATTTTGAACACTTCCCTAGAGAGGAGAATCAGTTAGCGGACGTGCTGGCTACGATGTCTTCTATGTTCAAAGTCAATTGGGACAACGAAGCTCCCCGGATTACCATTGAAGGATTGGACGAACCTGCACATTACTTTGACATTAAGACTGAAGAGGTAACAGATAAACCTTGGTTTCACAAGGTGAAGAGGTATCTTGAAACTCAGGATACCCCGAGGGTGCATATGTTAATGACAAGAAGTTTCTGAGGAGATTCGCGGCAAAATTCTTCATCAGTAATGGCATCCTTTACAAGCGTAACCATTATTCTACCTTACTGTGTTGTGTGGATAAGAACGAAGCAGAAATGATCATGGTAGAGTTATATGAAGGTACTTTCGGGACTCATTTCAGTGGGCACACCATGGCAAAGAAAATCCTTCGGGAAGGATATTATTGGTCCACAATGGAAGCCGACTGTTATCAGCATTCTCGGACCTATCACAAGTGCCAAGTCTATGCTGATAAGGTGCATATACCTCCAGTACCTCTGAACGTCTTGACGGCTCCTTGGCCTTTTGCAATGTGGGGCATTGATATGATCGGCGAGATCAGACCTACGGCATCCAACGGGCATCATTTCATCTTGGTAGCTATTGATTACTTTACGAAGTGGGTTGAAGCAGCTTCCTTTGCTACAGTGGCCAAGAACGTCGTGGCCCGGTTCATTCGGCACAACCTGATCTATCGATATGGTGTACCAGAGAGGATCATTACGGATAATGGTACAAATCTCAACAATAAAATGATCACCGAGCTCTACAAGCAGTTCAAGATACAGCATCACAACTTTTCTCCCTACCGGCCGAAGATGAATGGGGTTGTAGAAGCGGCTAATAAATATATCAAGAAGATTGTGCAGAATATGGTGGTGACATACAAAGATTGGCACGAGATGTTACCGTTCTCTCTTCATGGGTACCGTACTTAAGCACGGACGTCAACAGGGGCAACCCCCTATTCCTTGGTCTACGGAATGGAGGCAGTCTTTCCCATTGAAGTTCAGATACCCTCTTTTCGGATTATGAAGGATGTAGGTTTGAGCGAAGATGACTGGATTCAGACCCGACTTGATCAGCTGAATTTAATCGACGAGAAGAGACTTATTGCTATTTGTCATGGTCAAACGTACCAAAAACGGATGATCAAGGCATTTAACAAGAAAGTCAGATGACAAGAGTATCAAGTTGGGGATCTAGTGATCAAGCACGTTATCTTACCTCAAGGTGATCCCAGGGGAAAATGGACCCCCAACTACGAAGGGAAATTTGTGTTTAAGAACATTTTCTCATGAGGAGCTATGATTCTAACCACCATGGATGGTGACGACCTTCCTCACCCCGTCAATGCAGACATAGTGAAAAAATACTACGCATAAAAAAAGACCCGCTAGGTTGACTGGCCTAGGCAAAAATAAGGGCTTCCCGGCGAACCAAAAGGGTTCGGGCAAAAATAAGGGTTGAAACTGAAAAATATCTGTACACCTGGAAAGTCGAAAACCTGAAAAGGCGGCTTGGGCAAAAAATGGTATCCTGGTGAACTGAAAACCTGAAAGGGCGGTCCAGGAAAAAATTAGGGATCAAAGCGTAACACTATGTCTCATTGGATCACCTTGCAACAAGACTTCGGTATCAACTATCAAGCTCGGGTGACACTAAACAATCTGATCTACCTTTAACCAAGTAGCAAAGTGATGCGATGCTCGAGGACATAAGGACAATAGCAGAGTTGGAACCCAGTGGGATTATTCACATAGCTGTTTCTCTTTGTTTTCACAAATTGTATAAATTCTATTTGTTCGGCGGTGTTCTCTTACTAGGACGTCAGCCTCTTGTACAAAAACGCCTATTTACAGGCCAAACTTCAAAAATCAATACAATTCATTTTCAGAGAAATTTTAAACTATTTTTCCTTTTTCTGTTTTATTTTGCAAAGAACGTCCAATGTTCATTTTTGATATATACATTTGACATTAATTGCTGCTCATGAATATTTACATGCGAAACAAAAGACCATTACCTGTAATATCAGAAACAGGGGAAAATAAGAATTGTCCAAACTGTACAGTTTCTCTGTCCACCAGGTACAAGGTAGATTCAACTGAAGAATATGGCTAAGGTGCTCTCACTCGCCGCAGAGTAAGACAGTAATATTAGCTCTCCCCAACTGAGACTTGCAATTGTAAATGAATCGGTAATATTCTCCCCAGGCAGAGTTTACTTACCATCGACACTGAAAGGTCTTAATATTCCCCAACAGATTATAAGAATGTTCCCCGGTAGAGTACAAGATATCCCCAGTGGAGTCTGAAATTTCTTCCAGCACGGTCTGAGAAAGCTTCCCCGGTAGAGTTTGAAGAATCATCCCCAGTAGACTTTGGAAGATTATCCCCAGCAGAGCTCAAAGGATTATCCCCATTAGAGTCTAAAAGATTATCCCCAGTGAAGTCGCAACTGAAAGATCATCCCCAGCAAAGTTCTTTCCTTTCACAAAAAGGAATTCAATCCCCAACAG
Source organism: Vicia faba (assembly GCA_948472305.1). Taxonomy (NCBI): domain Eukaryota; kingdom Viridiplantae; phylum Streptophyta; class Magnoliopsida; order Fabales; family Fabaceae; genus Vicia; species Vicia faba. Next base: position 70,134,326 of record OX451739.1, read on the forward strand.
GATTCAATATCGCCAGCAACGGTAATTCATCCCCAGCAGAATTTATCTGTGGAATCCTCAGCAGAGCATCTCTTCCCCCACAGAGTAACCTCCTCATCAGTCTATTCCCCAACGGAGTTATCCTCTCCTGCAGGTTTATTCTCACAATCATCTTCATCCACTATCTCCAGCGGAAACGAAGAATTCAACTCTTTTTCTCCAGCAGCTATCCGGGATTTATTTCCCCCAGCTAAAAGCATTACATTTCCATACATCATGACACATGCATATACGCATCATACAACACAATCTCATTTATTTTAAGAACATCATTGCTTGATACATATCATGCATTACATACAACTAACCGTTACTTTTCAGGAAGGATGCGGTTAAATTCTCATAAAATTCAAAGCTATGAAGCTTTTTATCTCAGTCGAATTACCGACCAGTTCTTAAATCTCAACCGAATTATCCTCAGTTGAATTACAGACAAGGTCCTAAATCTCGACGAAGTTCCTCCATCGAATTACAAACGAGTTCCTAAATCTCAGCAGAGTTCTCTCAGTTGAATTACGGGCGAGTTCTTAAATCTCGATGAAGATGTTTCCCCAAAGTCGAACTACTGACCAGTTCTTAAATCTCAACAGAATTATCCTCGGTTGAATTACAGATAAGGTTCTAAATCTCGACAAAGTTCCTCCATCGAATTACTGACAGTTCTTAAATCTCAATAGAATTATCCTCGGTTGAATTACAGACAAGTCCTAAATCTCGATGAAGATGTTTCCCTCAGTCGAAGTACTGACCAGGTTCTTAAATCTCAACAGAATTATCCTCGGTTGAATTACAGATAAGGTTCTAAATCTCGACAAAGTTCCTCCGTCGAATTACTGACAGTTCCTAAATCTCAACAGAATTATCCTCGGTTGAATTACAGACAAGTCCTGAATCTCGATGAAGATGTTTCCCTCAGTCGAATTACTGACCAGGTTCTTAAATCTCAACAGAATTATCCTCGGTTGAATTACAGATAAGGTTCTAAATCTCGACAAAGTTCCTCCGTCGAATTACTGACAGTTCTTAAATCTCAACAGAATTATCCTCGGTTGAATTATAGACAAGTCATAAATCTCGATGAAGATGTTTCCCCAAGCCGAACTACTGACCAGTTCTTAAATCTCAACATAATTATCCTCAGTTGAATTACAGATAAGGTTCTAAATCTCGACAAATTCTCCTCCGTCGAAGTACAGACAGTTCCTAAATATCAGCAGAGTTTTCTCAGTTGAATTATGGGCGAGTTCTTAAATCTCGATGAATATGTTTCCCCCTAGTTGATTTACAGGACAAGTTCTTAAAACTCAGCAGAGATGTTCTCTCCGTTGAAGTACAAGCAAGTTCCTAAACCTCAGCAAGATCAGACTTCCCCAGCGGAATCTTCCACAACAGGTATGTGAGCTCTTGCTAAGAATCCCTTATGTGATCGACACTCCCTCTGATGGCGTCTTTAAGCCCATCCTCCTGCCAGCAACCTCCAAATGGCATCTGTAATCCCATTCCCGACATCACAAGGCTGATACCACTTCATGCGAGTGCAAATTTCTGGGCACTCTAGTGTTCAATCATCTTCCACCTTCGGATTACGAAAGGCATGTGTTGCACCCCAAAATTTGCCCTCTCATGTTTCCCAAAGCCTTCCCCTTGCATGGTTGATCACAAACTCTTGCCTAAGGAAAAGGAAAATTTTTGAGTGATGCTTCGATTTGCATTCTGAAGAAGCACTTCGATTGGCATTCTGAAGGAGAATTTCGATTGGTATTCTGAAGGAGCATTTCGATTGGCACTCTGAAGAAGCATTTTGATTTTCACTCTGAAGAAGCATTTCGATTGGCTTTCTGAAGGAACACTTTGATTGGCATTCTGAAAAACCCTTCGATTGGCATTCTGAAGGAGCGTTTCGATTTGCACTCTGAAGAAGTATTTCGATTGGCATTAAGGACAAGTACTTCGATTGGAATTCCAAAAAGGTCACTTCGAAGAAGCATTCAAAGGGTCCATTCGAAGAAGCTTTCGAAAGAGCATTCGAAGGAGGTTATCAGCCCATTCAAAAGGGAGCATTCGAAATAAGCCATCAGCCCATTCGAAGGGGAGCATTCGAAGGCCAGCTGCTTCTCATTCAAAATTCAAAAAAAGGACAGAATCTCATGTGTTTAGCCAACGTTACAAACTCTCGTTCATGGCTTTCAAACACACAATTAACGTTACAAATCCTCCTTCATGGCTGTCAAAACACATAATCAAGGTCATTTAAACCTTTGTCTTCCTGTCCCCTTCACCCCCTCTATATAAAGAATTCACAAATGCTGCAAAACGGAAGGAGAAAGAGACAGAAAAATAGAAAACTTGGAGAGACGCTGCCCAGAATTTTCCAAGCCAAAGCTGCCACCCAACGAACGCCTCCCCCCTCAGAACTACAGGTCGAAGCACCTCCGTTTGGTAAAAGAAAAATCTAATCTCAAGCTCACTCTCAAATTCATTTCGATTGCATATTCATATTTTTATTTCTGTTTGTGAATGATTTAATGTGCTTCATGTGAGCTACAGTGCAGAGTTGAGATTGTGCCATTGCTTGGGCACAATCTGAGTTTATCCTTCGAATCCCAGGATAAAACAAACCCAGACCCAAGTTCAGAAGGTGCGAATAAGAGGAGATTCGAACCAGGGGGGTTAAGTCCCCCCTAGACTTTTAATATGTGTTTCGTTTTGCAGGAACCTCATGCTCAGCTTCTTGTTCAGAGCTTCGAAGCTCAACAGTTTAGCTTCGAACTGGACCCAGGACTTCCAGTTCGAAGGATGACATGTCCAGATCGAACCCCCTCAGAGTGCAGCCCCTCATGCACCTTCGATCTAGCCTCTTCACTGGGTCGAAAGACAGCCTGCCTCTCTTTCGACCCAGGCCTCCAGAATTACTTTTTTTTCTTATTTTGCTGCCTGGCCCATTTGTACTCTGTTTATTTTGTTTCTGTTTATTCCTTTTAGTTTTAGTTTTAATTAACATAAAAATCATAAAAAATAAATAACTTAGAATTAGGATTTAATTTAGTTAATTATTTTAACTTATTTTCTCCAATTTTAAAACCAGTAGACTTAGGATTATTTTAAATTCAATCCTTTTCATAAACAAAAAATGCAAAAATATTAAGTATGTTTTGGAGTTAATTTTAATCAATTTTTTATTAATTAAATATGACTTAATTGAACATTTAGCATTTTCCTAAAAAATAAAATAACAAAAAAAGAGTTCTTATTCTTAGGATTTTTCTAGATTCACGCATGTTTATTTTATTGTAACTGCTTACTGGTTTGTAATAGTTTAGCTTAAACTTTTACTTTACTGCATTTTATTCCCCCAATTTTGGACACGTAAATAATCCCCTCCCCGAAGCCTTGTAGTAGTGTAGTATTTACAGTTTCTGCACTTTAAATTCCTGTACATATATTAACTGCTTAGATGTATGCTAACTAGGATTGTATGACAAGATCTAAAAACAAATGGTAGAACACCTAAAAATACAAAGATAATATAAACTGAAAATTGACACACTTGCACATGCCACTCATAGGGTACACCTCATTTGGTTGCCTCAAATGTGGTCATTAAGTATAGGATGTTTTAGAGGTCGTCCTTTTTGTCCCAAGGTCATAAGTTGCCTCGAAATGGTTGCCTCGATAAAAATGATCTAAGACATTAGGATTACCACTAAAGTGTCCTAACGTTGCTTTAGTGACCACAAGTCCCTTAAATCGAATTGACCCAAAAATCTCCAACGACGGTGCTACCTACTCCTCAATAGTGGGATAGCATTGTCTAAAGGACAGTTGCACAGTTTAACTCCTTTTCGAGTAGGTAGATGTTCTTAAGTACTTGCTCTCTTTTAAAACAAAACAAAAACTTTTCGCACTTACACTTTCATCAAAAACAAAACTCTTTTCAAAACCCACAATCACAAAGAAAAGCAAACCTTTTGAAAACATAGTGAGCAAGTACCTAAGAGCCCGTGGATAACCACGAATAGAAAGGGTGCTAATACCTTCCCTTTCTATAATCTACCTCCCGAACCCGAGAAACAATATCGAAAAGGAATTTTTTCTGTGCTTTTGTCCTTTCCCTTGTTGGATAAAATAAAAGACGGTGGTGACTCTTGCTTACCGTGACACTTTGTGAAAACAAACGCAAACGCGAACCAGCATATTAAAAAACAGTCAATTCTCGTTCCCACCGATCATAGAACTGGCGACTCTGCTGGGGAAGTATTAATAAGTGAGGTGTACCTTAGGACTAGATCACTTGTGTTTTCATTTGTATTGCTTTGTATGCTTTTAATTTTGTGGGCTTGTATCGGAGTTCTATAAATCCTCCACCCGGATTTGGGAAACATTCATAGATAGCAATACGTTGTGGAAACTGTGCGGGGTATACCGACACGGTTGAAGCAATAGCTATCTTAGTGCGACATATTTGTGAGTATCGGTAGCCTTTGAGTCAATCAAAGAGAATACGGGGCCGCTGAGTGATGTCACTAAGCACTAATGACCTAGAACCTTACTTGACCATCTTGGCCTTTTTTTAGGGGTAGTGAGATGACCGACTTTGGTGCAGTCCGAAGTTGGTAGATACTCGATACTACACTCATTGAGGATTGTTTTCTTGGAATATTTTGGTCGCCAGTTAAGTGGCTAACCAAAACAATGAACATAGAAAACAATCCAATGATATTGAGCTCTTTAGAACCCGGTTACTATTTATAGGACAGGTTTTTGAGCCAACTACACTCAAGAGTGTACTTGCCTATGAAACCTCCTGCAAGCCTGAAACTAGGGTTTTTGGTGTGACTTGCTTGTACATGTGTTTTTTCATACATCATAAAGCATCATATGCATCTGCTAACCATTTCAAGGGTTTAGATCTTCATCTTTGTTCTTGTTTCGCAGGACATGGAGTCTCTCCGCAGGAAAACAATTCAAGTCAACCTTGTAAGGGTCCCTCTACAACTCAAAGAGCTTACATCCAGGATTCCCGAGAATTCTCTCTTCAGTGAAAGACATGGTATACTCCTCAGCTTGGTCAACACCAACATTGAAGAAGACATGATGAAAGTTCTCTTCCAGTTCTTTGACCCCCTACACCACTATTTCACATTCCCTGATTATCAATTGGTGCCTACTTTAGAGGAATTTTCTCAACTCCTGAGAATTCCTATTCTTAGTCAACTACCCTACAACGGTACGGAAAAGGAACCAAAACTTGAAGATGTTGCTCAAGCATTACGCTTACAACCATCCGACATCAAGGGGCATTGGGAAACCAAAAGTGGTATCAAAGGATTCTTGGAATAGTTTCTGTTTGAGAAGGCATGAGAATGCTGGAATTCTCTTGATCTACAAGCCTTTGAAGAGATTGTGGAACTCCTTATCTATGGGTTGGTTTTGTTCCCAAATCCTGATCAACTTATAGATGTGAATGCTGTCAAGATTTTCATATCCAGGAATCCCATACCTACATTGCTTGGGGACATCCTCCACTCATTTTACACACGAACAATGAGGAAAAGAGGTGTTCTCATGTGTTGTACTACTCTCTTAGCAAGGTGGTTTATTTCTCACCTTCCACAATAAATTTTGAAGAATGAACAGGGTTTAAGGTGGTCACAACGATTGATGACCCTCACACATTCTGATGTACATTGGTGTTCTCGGTCCAGAGAAAATGTCACTATCATTGATCGTTGTGGAGAATTTCCTAATGTTCCATTACTTGGAATTAGGGGAGGCATTACCTACAACCCCTGTCTAGCTTTGAGATAATTTGGATATGCTCGGAGGGATGGCCCTCATGACATACTGATCCCTGACCTAGTTTTTGACTTTGACAATGATGCGCAAGGACTTCGACAAAGGTTCATCAGAGCTTGGAGAATACCTAATAGAGTGGATAGTAAGACACTGGGGCACAAGAATTCTATCCCCCTTGAGCCTTACCTCAAGTGGGTACGAACCCGCTCCCAGAATCTTATGATGCCATATCCTCACATTCTCCCCTTGATCAAAGAGCCTGTTATGGAAGGAGAGGTTCCATACGCCATCCTACATCCTGACATGCAAACATCATGGGAAGAAATGCAAAAGAGTTGGATCCAACTCAAGGAAGAGCGGAATACTTTTGAAGTCAGCTTCTATGCCAGTGAAAAGAAGGTTTTGGAGCTTACCCGCCGACTTCACGAAGAGGAGACCCTCAACACTTACATCGCTCCAAAGAGGATACGCAATGTCTTTCTACATTAAGAATTTTGTAATATTTCGCCCATTGGGCACTTATGTACTAACAAATTGCTTCTTAATGTGATGTGTGTTCTCTTTTGTCTGCAACAAATTTGAATTTTTGAACCCTTGAATGCATTACATAAATAGCATACAATTCATCATATGCATAACAGGTACCCTTTTACAGGTCTCTTATCTTCTTCGCTGTTTATTTCAGCAATCATCATGTCTGCTGAAACTTCCACTGAGCAAGCTATCAAGGCCCTCCAGGCCCAGAATGCCCAATTTCAAGAGTTGGTCATGAATCTAGCTAAGGGTCAGCAGGACCTGAAGACCCTGCTCCTGAAAAACAAGAAGAAGAAAAGGACCGTCATGTTCAATTCTGGACGCAGGTTTGGAAACGGGCTGCAGAATGAAATTGATTTGGCCACCCCGTCTGGAGAGAAAGACAATCCACAAGAAAGGAGGGCTCCTAGCCCTGAGGTCTCCGACAACGAGACGGACTATGATGAAGAACAGTATCCTCCTGCTGAGGATAAGTACAAATAGCTGGAGGACCGTTTAAACGCCATGGAAGTACAGAAGGTGCCTAGTCTGGATTTCAGAGATTTGGGTTTATCATCTGGGGTGGTGATTCCCCACAAGTTCAAGGCACCTGCCTTTGCCAAATATGACGGAGCTTCCTGTCCCAAGCTGCACCTCCAGTCATATGTGAGGAAGATCCAACCATACACTACTGATAAGAATTTATGGATCCATTTCTTTCAGGACAGTCTCTCAGGGACTCAGCTTGAGTGGTTCTATCAGTTGGATGGAGCCAGTATCCGCAGCTGGGAGGATTTGGCTGCTGCATTCTTTAAGCATTATCAGTATAATTCCGACCTTGCTCTTACGCGTACCCAACTCCAGGGTATGTCAATAGGGACGGGCGAAGGATTTAAAGAGTATGCTCAAAAATGGAGGGACCTGGCCGGAAGGGTGCAACCACCTTTGGCTGATCGTGAACTAGTTGATATGTTTCTGGGGACCCTGTCTGGTCCATTCTTTAACCATTTGATTGGAAGCTCCTCAACCGGGTTTACAGACCTTATCTTGACTGGTGAGAGGATTGAAGCTGGAATTAAGGCTTGAAAAATACAGAAGGGTGCCTCCTCGAGCACCGAGAAGAGACCGTTTAAGAAAGAATCAAGTGCGGTCTACAGTTCGAGAAGGAAGAATAGACCTGAACACCGCCAAGCTGTCAATGCGGTTGTTATCTCAAAACCTGCCGGTGCTCCTCAGCATCACAACCAACGAAGGGACGAGAGACCTCAAAGGCAATTCACTCGTCTCAGCATGACCTTGTCTCAGATTCTGCCACAACTGCTGAAGACCAATCTGGTGACCCTAAAAGAAGCTCCAAAGAATCCAAATACAATGTCACCAAGGTATAACCCTAATGCCCGCTGTGCTTTTCACTCTGATAGCCCGGGGCATAATACATATGATTGTTGGGTTCTGAAGAACAAGGTGCAGGACTTAATTGATGCAAAGGAGATTGAGTTCGAGGCGCACGAGAGGCCTAATGTTGTAACTGCTCCCATGCCCAGGCATGGAGTGAATGCTGTAGAGGAAGACTCGTTTGTAGTTTCTGTGGATGATGTTGTTACCCCTCTAATGACTATCAAGAAGAACCTGTTACTAGCCGGTTTATTTCCGGGTTGTGGTGAAGGTTGCCCTATGTGTTCTGTTTTACCTACTGGTTGTCCATCTTTGAGGTCAGGTATCCAAAACCTGATGGATAGTAAAGAGATTCTTTTTGAGAAGACTTCTGTTCCACCCGTTCATTCTGAAGAAGTTTCAATCATTACCATTTTCAACAATTCTTCCAAGGCTCCCTCGAGGACGCCTGTTAGAATTACATCTATTCCGAAGACCGCACCCATAATCATCACTATTCTGGGGCCCATCCCCTATACATCTGACAAAGCTGTCCCTTGGCACTATGGGGCAGATATTTATGTTCTCGGAGTTAAACAAGAGTTTGATGCTGATGCCGGCGTCAGCAACATTACAGGGCTTGCTAAACTCACCCGCAGTGGTATACTTTTCTCACCTGATATTACTCCGCCAGCTGTCTGAAGACCTGCTGTCATTAAGCCTGCAAGTGTACCTACTGCTGTTCCTGATCAAATTCCTATCCTTCTCCCTGTCGCCGAGTCATCTAGCGCTCGGGGCAAAGGGATCGCTACTGATATGCCTGCCCAGACGGAGGCGCCAAAGACAATCAGCGTTGAAGCTTCCAAACAAGAGATGGAAGAGATTATGAAAATCATCAAGAAGAGTGATTATAATGTGGTTGAGTAACTGGGGCAAACCCCATCCAAGATTTCCATGTTATCGTTGTTGTTGTGTTCAGAGGCCCATGCCAAGGCCCTGATTACCTTCCTGAAGACGGCCCACGTGCCACAAGAGGCGTCAGCTGATCAATTTACCGATTGTGTGGCCAATTTAACTGCTGATAATGGTTTGGGTTTCTCCGATGCTGATCTGACTGCTAAAGGGAAGAACCATAATGATGCCATGCATGTCTCCATTGAATGCAGGGGCACTACTCTTGCACATGTGTTGGTTGACACTGGTTCCTCGTTGAACGTTTTTCCCAAGAAAGCTCTAGACAGGCTGGATTGCGAAGGTTTGGAGCTAAAGCCGAGTAACATTGTTGTCCGGGCCTTTGATGGGTCTAAGAGGATGGTGCATGGTGAGGTTGATATTCCAATCAAAGTTGGTTCTCAGGTCTTCAACTCTACATTTTACGTGATGGACATTCGGCCATCCTATTCTTGTTTACTAGGTCGTCCATGGATCCACAAAGCTGGAGCCGTAACCTCAACGCTCCACCAGAAGTTGAAGTATCCGGTCAGAGGGAAGATTGTAACAGTTCAAGGGGAGGAGGAGTACATGGTCAGCCACCTCAACTCGTTCCGGTACGTGGAGATGGATGGGGAGTTCATTGAGACCCCATTTCAACACTTTGAAGAGGTTCCTCAGACACTGGCGTCAGCCGAGACTGTGATGGAAGATTCTCCTATGAAGATGGCTTCCTTAAAGGATGCTCGGGCTGTTATTGAGAAGAGTGAATACGCAAACTAGGGCCGACTTCCTGATTTCACTCAGAAGACTAACAAGTTTGGTTTGGGTTTCACTGTAGAAGCTCAGAAGGCTGTTCGAAGTGCAATGATTGGAAGACCTCATGTGTTCATCAGCAACTCGGGAGTAAATGCCATCGAAGATGACGTGGAGGAGTCTGAATTCGACAGTTGGATCTATCCTACTACTGATGGAGGACTAAGCAACTGGACAGCAAAGGACTTCATCCCTATTACTTTTATTACTCAGTAATGAGCTCTTTGTTTCGAATTTGTAACAGACAATGTTTTGAAACTTTATGGCCCGGTGTCTTACCCGAGGCACCGTGGCTTCATTCGTGAGGGCTTTTGTATGCCATTTTCATATATCATTAATAAAAGCATTGGACGTTTTCGCATTTCAAATTTTGTGCTCCCTGTCTTTCTTTATTACATATTGCAAAACAGCTATTTTACACACACTCACATGTACAAGTCCCAGTCCACTCTGGATCTCACTGGTAACGACTTTGCTACTGCCAGTTATGACTTCGAAAATCCGATCAACTTAGCCGAAGACGAAGGTGAAGATGATTGCGAAGTGCCTGGTGAGCTTGCAAGACTACTATTCCAGGAAGAGAGAGCCATTCAGCCACATGAAGAGCCGGTGGAAACAATGAATCTGGGTACCAAGACAGACAAGAAGGAAGTCAAGATCGGTGTAAATCTAGAGCTTAGTGTGAAACAACAGTTGATTCAGATGCTGCATGACTACATGGAAATATTTGCCTGGTCTTACGAAGATATGCATGGGTTGTATACTGACATTGTGGTTCATCGTCTGCCTACCAAGGAAGACTGCCCTCCCGTAAAACAGAAGGTTCGTCGTATGCGTCCAGAGATGTCTAAGAAAATCAAGGTCAAAATTATGAAAGAGTTTGACGCCGGTTTTCTAGCAGTAACTTCTTACCCTCAGTGGGTCGCCAATGTGGTTCCAGTGCCAAAGAAAGATGGTAAGGTCAGAATGTGTGTTGATTACAGAGATTTGAACAGGGCAGGCCCTAAGGATGACTTCCCTCTGCCTCACATCGACGTTCTAGTCGACAATACTGCTCAACACAAGGTATTCTCCTTTATGGACGGCTTCTCCGGTTATAATCAGATCAAGATGGCTCCTGAAGACATGGAGAAGACCACTTTTGTTACTCAGTGGGGTACCTTTTGTTACAAGGTCATGCCTTTTGGGTTGAAGAATGCTGGGGTAACATATCAGCGTGCCATGGTTGCTTTATTTCATGACATAATCCATCATGAGATTGAAGTATATGTCGATGATATGATTGCAAGGTCCCAAACTGAGGAGGAACACCTTGACCATCTACAGAAACTGTTTGACAGGTTGAAGTTATATAAGCTGAGATTGAACCCAAACAAATGTACCTTTGGTGTGAGGTCTGGCAAATTGCTAGGTTTCGTCATGAGCGACAAAGGTATTCAAGTGGACCCTGCCAAGGTGAAAGCCATACAAGAGATGCCAGCTCCCAAGACAGAAAGAGGTCAGAGGCTTTCTAGGACGTCTGAACTACATTGCCCGATTCATCTCGCACCTAACTGCTACTTGTGAGCCAATCTTCAAACTGCTGAAGAAAGATCAAGTGGTACGTTGGAACAATGAATGCCAAGCCGCTTTCGAAAGAATCAAAGAGTACCTCTAGGAGCCATGTTGGGCATTCAACCACAAAGTTCAGGACTTGTTAGAATCTCAATACATCATGTTTGAGAAGCCTAACATCAAATCAAACCATATGCCTCCGCATGGCGGGCTGACAATAAATGCGATTGAAATAGTCACTGACTTTGGGGCAACCAGACATACAAAGACCCCAATAAACTTACTGAAGGAATATCTATTTGAATGGGGGTTCTTGTTGGAACATAATAAAGCCTTTGAAAGAATGCTACAAAAGATAGTGGACCAGGGGATAGTCCAATTCGGACCATACCCTGAAGGAAAATATGTAGCTACTCTGAAGGGTAAAGCACGATTTCCTCTGATCCAAGAGACCTTCGTCAACAAGGGAACAGAGCATGGCGGACATGTGGAAATGATATCCAGCAAAGTCAAAACCAAAAAGGAAACTGATTACATCCGGGAATGCGCCCCAGGAGAAGAACTCAAAAGATGGATTTCCGTGGAGATTCCTGAGATCTTTTTTCTTTCCTAAGTAATTTTCCTTGTTTTTGAAAGAACCTATGTTAATCCCGAGGCATAGGGGTTGCTTGTAAGGGTTCCCCCATTTTGTTTCAGATAATATTTTCAATTAATAAAAGTTATATTTTGTTTTCAATTAAGATCCTTGTCTTTCTCTTGTATTTATCTCTTAAATTCCAAAATGGCAATACTTTCTTTTCATGTGCATTTTCACATACTAAAATCTGCACCAAAACATGATAAAGGTGCAGATCCATGCCCAAAACCAGTGATAATGTTACTGCTGTGATCCAATATAATTTTGATGTCCCCATCAACCAAGTTGAAGAGGAAGGTGATAAAGATCTTGAACTCCCTAAGGAAATGGCAAGGGAAATAGAGAGAAAGGCTGACAACATATAATCGTATTAAGAGGCTATTGAGACCATTAATCTAGGTACAAAGGAAGAAATCAAGATAGGAGCAATGTTAGAGTAGAGTGCCAAAGAAAGAATGATCAAGCTATTATCTAGCTCACCAACCACTGCCATAATATCAACCTATGAAGTTCGACTTTCCAGACGAAGATGTCATGGTTATAGGTGATTATGAGATACCGAGACATAACAAAAGAAATCAAGCCAGGGGCACATGGGACACTCATGTTCGATGGGGCTTCAAATGCACCGGGGTATGGTATAGGGGAAGTTTTGACTTCTCCAAGAATCATCATAAGCCCTATACTACAAGGTTGTGTTTTGAATGCACCAACAACATCGCCGAGTACGAAGCTTGTATACTAGGACTGGAAGCTGCCATTGATCTAAAGAATAAAGCACCTCGAAGTATTTAGGGACTCTGCACTAGTCATATACCGAGTCAACGGTGCATGGGATACTAAACACCCAAAACTGATTCCATATCGGGATCATGTTTTAAAGTTGGCTGCGGAATGCACAGAGATCATTTACATCCCACGAGAAGAAAATTAAATAGCAGACGCCCTGGCAACTATATCAGCTATTTTAAAAGTAACTTGGCCAAACCACGAGCCTCGCATTACAATCAGACACTTCGAAGAGCCCGCATATTGTCTTGCTATCAAAGAAAGACCGGATGACAGGCCTTGGTTTTACGACACCAAGAAGTACCTCGAAAAACAAGAACATCCAGAAAATGCCTCTAGCATCGATAAACAAACTCTACGGAAATTAGCCTCGGAATTCTTTCAGAGTAACATTATACTGCACAAGATGAACCACAACATGGTCTAGTACTCAAGAAGATTTAACTACCTTGCCTCGACTCACGTGGTAAATGGACACCCAACCACGAAGGTCCATACATAGTGAAAACATCATTCTCTGGTGGTAGTCTCATCCTCACAACAATGGATGGGGAAGAACTATCGCATCCGGCAAACTCAGACGCGGTCAAAAAATACTATGTATAAAAAGCTCGCTAAGCTCGAACCTTAAATAGGAGACTTAGGCAAAAAGGAGCATCCCGGTGGATCGAAAACCCTAAAGGGCGATCCAGGCAAAAATTAGGGGCATATAACAAAAAAACTATCCTGGTGGATTGAAAACCCGAAATGGTAATTCAAACAAAAATTAGGGATTTCATACAAAGAAATAAAGAACAAAAAGACTGCGATCTAAGAACTGCGACTACGAACCACAAAGCGAGACATGGATCAGAATCATACAACTCAGAAGCAAAGGAGATAATGGCTATCAAAAGGATATTGGGACACAGCAGCGGCAGCAATTATCATTTTTCATTGCCATTTACAGTTTTAAAACTTTATGTAATACCTCTTTCTAGGAATTGCATCTTGCACTCTCGCCTATTCATAGGCATATCAATAAAATGTTTGCTTTCTTTGCATCTTTTACATTGCGTTTTTTCTTTTCTCAGACTTGTTTGCAAAATACTACGATTATTGTTTGTGAATATTGTCTTGAAATCATTTAGGGTAATTAACAAATAAAAGCATTTGACAAAACATCAAAAAAGAATTTTGGTTAGAAAAACATCAAAAGAAGATCCACGTCCACGTCCATACGCATGGCTGCGCCTATGCCTGCACTTGCAACACAAGAGTCTATACACATGTCTACGCCTATATCTATACTAATGACACAAAAAGCCTACGTCTAATACATACGTCTACACCTATGCCTGCACCTACAACACAAGGTCTGCACATACGTTTACACGTACGCTTGCGCTTACAATACAAGAAAATCAGTCAAAGTCTTGCTAACATTTTTTCACCGCATTCAAATCAAATTCAATAAATGCTACGACAATACAACATACAATGCCAGGGAATTGGTAACTCAAAACCAATGGTTTAAAGGGGAGAATACCATAAATAGTCTTCATAACGTTTCAAGGCATACACGCATTTTACACACATTTCATACATACATTTTGCATATCTAAAGCATACATACACTATACATTTTTGCATATAATACACATATACTCAGGGTTACATATCAATGTCAAACATCATACATACACATTTAATACACATATGCTCAGGGTTCTACATCATACAACAAATAAATAATCTCACCCTCAATTCAATAATCTAAGGGTCAGTCAACAAAACACTTCTCCTACGATTCAACCTGTCACCTAAGTCTCCATGTCGTGACGCGTTCAACCCATCACCTAAGTCTCCACGCAGTGATGAGTTCCTTACAATGTAGTTCATTATGTAAGTCTCCATGCAGTAATGTACGAAGCTCGGTATATTGCCTAAGACCCCACGCAACAATGTATTCTCCTCATCTAACCCACTGCCTAAGACATCATGCAGCAGTGTGATTCCTTATTCGGTAATATAGACCATTGCCTAAGACGTCGTGCAACAATGTGCTTCTTTATTTCGCAACACATATCATCGCCTAAGAAGACATGCATTGATGTTCTAAAACCAAAACCTAGTTCATTGCCTAAGACCTCGGGCAGCAATGCAACTTAACCCACTGCCTAAGAGATCATGCATCAGTGTGGTTCCTTGTTCGGTAATATAGACCATTGCCTAAGACATCGTGCAGCAATGTGTTTCTTTATTTTGTAACACCGACCATCGCCTAAGACGACATGCGGCCATGTTCAAAAAAACCAAAACGTAGTTTATTAGCTAAGACCTTGGTCAGCAGTGCAACATAACCACTGCCTAAGACATCGTGCAGCAGTGCAGTTTCTTGTTCCATAATAAATACCGTTGCCTAAGACGTCGTGCAGCAACGTGTTTCTTTATTCTTTAACACCGACCATCGCCTAAGACGACATGCAGCGATGTTCAGAAAACAAAATCTAGCTTATCACCTAAGACGACATGCAATGATTCGCGAACCTAACCCACTACCTAAGACATTGTGTAGCAGAGCGGTTCCTTGTTCTGTAATAAAGACCATTTCCTAAGACGTCGTGCAACAATGTGTTTATTTATTCCGTAACATAGATCATCGCCTCAGACTTCATGCAGCGATGCTCCAAAACCAAAATCTAGCCTATCGCCCCAGACTTCACGCAGCGATTTGTGAACCTAACCCATTGCCTAGGACTTCATGCAGCAATGTGTTTCTTTATTCCGCAACACAGACCATCGGCTAAGACGACATGCAGCGATGTTCGAAAAGCAAGACTAGCTTATTGCTTAAGACAACATGAAGTAAATCGCAAATCTAACCCGCTGCCTAAGACATCATGCAATAGTGTGGTTCCTTGTTCCGTAATAAAGACCATTGCCTAAGACGTCATGCAACAATGTGCTTCTTTATTCTGCAACAAATATCATCGCCTCATACTTCTTGCAGCGATGCTCGAAATATAAAATCTAGCCTATCGCCTCAGACTTCACGCAGCGATTTGCAAACATAACCCATGGCATCAGTCTCCAAGCAGCCATGCATCATAAATTGTTGTTTTATTCATCCTCCAAATGGGTGAATAAGAAAAACCAAACTAAGACGTACAAGATTGCTCTCAAGGTCAAGATTATCTGCCTCGTCACCGAACCCTGGTAAGCGATATATCATCAGCTTTGCCTACCTCCTTAAAGACTCGTAAGGGTATGCTATATCAATGTAACCTTATGTTTGTCAGACAAATTTTGGGGTATTCCAAGTATTCAATAAACTCCCAATCAAATGCGTAAAACTCGTGTATTCTCATGTTATTTGATTGGGAGATGATTGAACAGGGACAACTTTCGTACCCCAAATTTGTCCTACCTCAATGATTTTATTTTTCAAGATTTAAATAGAAGAAATATTTAATTAAAGATGGTACAACAGTATCTGATGGCCCATGTGATACGGTGGGAGAACTGACTGTTTTTGGAATGCTGGTTTGCGTTTTGCGTTTGTTTTCACAAAATGTCACGGTAAGCAAGAGTTGCCATCGACTTTTATTTTATCCAACAAGGAAAGGAAAAAAGCACAGAAAAATTCCTTTTTCGAGATATTTCTGAGTACGGGGGGTAGATTTATAGAAAGGGAAGGTATTAGCACCCTTTCTATCCGTAGTTATCTACAGGATCTTAGGTACTTGCTCATCATTTTCAAAATTGTTTTATTTGTGTTTGTGGGTTTTGAAAAGTTTTTGTTTTGACTTCGATTTAACTCTTGCGTCTGTCTTCAAGAGTGTAATAAAGTGTTTTTAAAAACTTGTTTGTAAAAGAGTGTAAGTGTGAAAAAGGTTTTGTTTTGGATGAGCAAGTATCTAAGAACTAATCTACCTACTCGAAAAAAGAATCGTTCTATGCTTATTTCCTTTAGACAATGCTATCCTACTATTAGTGAGTAGCTAGCACCGTCGTTGGAGTTTGAGGGTCAATTCGAATAGGGACATACGGTCACTAAAGCAATGTTAGGACGTCTTAGTGGTAACCCTAATATCTTAGATCATTTATCTGAGGCAACAATATCCGAGGCAACTTATGATCTTTTAGACAAGAGGGCGACCTCTAAAACAACCTATACTCAATGACCGTTTACGAAGGCAACCAAGTGGGATGTACCCTAAGAGTGCGCATGTGCGAGTGTGTTGATTTCAGATTATTTATTTTTGCACATGTTTAGAGTGATCTAACTGTTTTAAATTTAGTCATTCATTCTTGTCATGCAAACCCTATTATCAAACATCTAACAGTTGAATATTTGCAGAAATTAAAGTGCGGAATTTAAACTAACTATTACAAGGCTTCGGGTATTTACATAGCCAAAAACAAACCCTTTGAAATTTAAAAGCGGTAAAAATAAATAAATGTCCTAATTTAATTATTACAAACTGGGAGCAGATACAATAATTGAATAAAATTGAAGCGCGCGATAAAATTAGATCGAATGCGAGAACTAGGGTTTTGACCCTCTTAATTAAAAGAAAATGTTTTTGTTATTTTTTAATATTTTTTAAGAAAAGAAATTAAGTCCTAAAATTAAATGCTAAATTAAATGAAAAAAATAAAATGACATATTTTTGGTTTTTTGTTATTTTAGGAAAAAAATAAAATAATTAAGTTAGTGTTAAAACCTATTGATTCTAATTAGTTTTAATTATTTGTAAAATAAATTAAAGTTATCTAGAATTAAAAACCTAATTAAATTAATTGATTTTTTTACTAAAAATAAATATCTAAAATTTAATTGATGAAAAATAATAATTCTGATTTTAATTGGGCATAAAATATTTTTTGGTGATTTTTGATAAAAAGAAAATTGTTTTATTGGTTAGTAAATAAATAAAAATAATTAAATGAAATATAAACAAAATATAAAAGATGAGAGATGGGCCTGAAATTTGGGGTGTGAATAGTCAGAATTCTTGCCCATTAGTGCTGATCCATATTGACTTTTACAATCCAGTCCATATGCATTGACTTGGTCTATGGTGTGCCTTCAATGGTGGCCACCAGATCTGGCCATTTGGCCATCTGGCGCGTTGATAATGAAGGCCCATGGTGGATATCTTGGCTTGCATGCATATTGAATCTCATGAAAGAAGATAGGAAAAATAACAAATGCTGGAGGCAGGGATCGAACCCCTGACCTCCAGCCTCTAACGCCTTGAATACTCACGTGGCCACCACTACGCCACTTTTGTTTTGTTGTACATTAATCAATCACTGAAAATAATATGTGAAACAAAAGAATATTGAAAAAAATAAAAAATGCGTGCATAAATTTGAATGGGCGAATGGAGGCTAGCCACGTCTGCTTCTTCTTCCCTGCACCGTGGCTAAACATTTTGGGACCTATACCCACGGACAATGTCCGTCACTATAACCATGCCCATCCTCAAAATCACGTACAGGTAATGTACACGACCACCAAGGCCATGGTTAGAACCGTCTCCTTCTTCTGAGCACAACCGTACCCATTACCAAGGCCAATTTTTCCTGAAATTGAAAGCCCTAAAACCAAGCTCGAAAACCTAGCAATGGTGATTAACGCTACAGGACATATAAACGAAATTGAATAATACATAAAGTTTGCCAATGCTCTATAGATTAAGAATATATTATCAATTCATGTTAACAATGCCTGAATTACAAGATGTGAATTCAAGAACAGGGGCATAACGTGAAGGACGTACAGCGCGTTTAGGGACTGGAATGGACAGGTTCTTGATGGCTTTAACTTCTAGAGAGTCCCAGGAAGCGATTGGGATAGGTAACAAGCCTTGAGGATGCCTCTAAGTGGGATTTCGATCTCACACTTTTTCCTTGATTTTTGAGATTTTGTTCTCCTTCTCACGCCTGTTTCTAACCTTTTTTTATCTGCACGCAGTCCTTATGTATTAGTGAAGGGATTAGGGTTGCAAATTGCATCCAAATCTTCTTCTTTCAATTCCTTTGATATTTGATTTGATTCCTCTTTAAAATCTTCCAAGTTTGTCTTATTTCCAATCTTTTTGTGCCCACAAGCCTTGATGCGAATTTGGAATGATGCTAGTTGTTCAATGAAGCCTGAAACAAACACAAAATTCCTTGTTATCAATGTTTTGGATTTTTATTTGATTTAATTTGATTTAAATTGAATTAATTCAAATAAAAAACCAAATTAAATGATAAAAATATGATATAGACAAGTGGCAAAGGCTAGAGCACGTGGGCTATGATGCCAACTCAAAACAAGTGAAAAAGATTGGGCCCATTTGGCAAAATTTGATGTTTTGGGGATAGTTGACTTTTGGTAATTTTGCAAAAAGGGTCAACTTTACCAATGCATAACTTCTTCAATTTTTACTCTTTATAGGTGTTCTTGGACTTTTTAGAAAGCTTTAGATGTTCTATAATCAACCCTTTTGGTCTCATCTCAATTTGATATTCCATGCTCATGTATGAAGCTTTGAAAAAGAAAGTGTTTTTGTTGACTTTTCAAAATAACCTATAATGTCCAAATTCATAACTTCTTGTGAGTGCACATTTTGAACTTGGGAGATGAATACGGATTGTAGGGAATTGCATCCTCTTAAAAATGAGCTTTGGATGGGTCATTTCTCATAAAGTTTGAGAAAGTTATGCTTGGTCAAAGTTGGGTTGACTTTTCTTGCAAAACCCTAATTTAGCAACTTTTGAGTCTTGATGAATTATGAGCAACCCTTGATGAATCATGATCAACCCTTGATAAAATGATGAAATGTACTTAAAATGAGGATGTTCACCAAAAATCTTGAAGTTTGACTGTATATGGGCCACAGTTGACTTTTGCCCTAGCACAGTCGATTTTTGGACCTTTGGGCAATTGACTGAGCAAACTTCCTCTGCAAGGCTTGAAACTTGACATGGATGATCTTGAGAACATATTAGGACAATGTTGAGCCTTTGGGACCACTTGTAATCGATTATCTTGATGCAACATGAAACCCTAATTTGGGGTAGACTACCTTAGGAGAGAGCTTGTCTGGCCAATCCTTTGATTACCTTGAGCAACTTGGGGATCTTTCTTGAAATGTTTTGAGAAATATGGGAGGGAATATTTTGGGGTACATCAGCTGCCCCTATTCCATCTTCTTAAACATGAGGATGTAGATTGGATTTCTTGCCTTTCGTGATCCGAAGGTGGAAGAGGATTGAACACTAGAGTGCCCAGAAACTTGCACTCGCATGAAGTGGTAATTGTCTTGTGATGCCGGGAATGGGCTTATAGATTCCATTTGGAGGAGTTTTGATCGCATAAGAGATTCCTTAGCGAGAGCTTGTATACTTGTTGTTGAGGAAGATTCCGCTGGGGAAGGCTGATCTTTGTTGAGAGAAATAGAATTTTAGGAGCTTCGTCGTCCGTTGTTCTGCTGGTGAGTTGTCTCTATTGATATTTAGGAACTTAGATCATCCGTACTCAACTGAGGAGTAATCTCTGTTGATATTTAGGAACTTCGATCGTCCGTACTCAACTGAGGAATCATCTATGCTGATATTTAGGAACTTCGATCGTCCATACTCAACTGAGGAATCATCTCTGTTGATATTTAGGAACTCGTCCGTAATTCAACTGAGGAAATATCTCTGCTGAGATTTAGGAACTCGTCCGTAATTCAACTGAGGAAACATCTATGTCAAGATTTAGGAACTTGCCCGTAATTCGACTGAGGAAACATCTTCGCTGAGATTTAGGAACTCGTCCGTAATTCAACTGGAAACATCTCTATTGAGATTTAGGAACTCGTCCGTAATTCAACTGAGGAAGCATCTCTGCTGAGATTTAGGAACTTTGTCCATAATTCAACTGAGGAAACATCTATGCTGAGATTTAGGAACTCGTCCGTAATTCAATTGAGGAAACATCTATGCTGAGATTTAGGAACTCGTTCGTAATTCAACTGAGGAAACATCTCTGCTGAGATTTAGGAACTCGTCCGTAATTCAACTGAGGAAACATCTCTGTTGAGATTTAGGAACTCGTCCGTAATTCAACTGAGGAAACATCTCTGCTGAGATTTAGGAACTCGTCCGTAATTCAACTGAGGAAACATCTCTGCTGAGATTTAGGAACTCGTCCGTAATTCAACTGAGGTAAAAGCTCCATGGCTCGAATTTTGTGAGAATTTAACCGTATCCTTCCTGAAAGGTAAAGGTTAGTTGTATGTAATGCATGATATGTATCAAGCAATGATGCTCTCAAAATAAATGTGATTATGTCGTATGATGTGTATGCATTTGTCATGATATATGGAAATGTAATGTTTTTGAGCTGGGGAGAATTGGAGAAAATGGTGATTATGGAAACATATTCGAAAGGAATCAATGGAACAAAAGTTTTCTCGAACAAGATTTCTTTATTATCCATCAGGCGTTGGACACCTGACTTCAATAGATGGCAACCAGTAGGTAGGACGGAACACAGATGGCAACCTTCACCACAGCCCGGAAATAAACTGGCTAACAGAAGGTTCTTCTTCACAATCATCAATGGAGTAGCAATGTCTTTTACGTAAGTCACAAACGAGTCATCATCTACAACATTCACTCCATGCTTGGGCATAGGAGCAGTCATACCATTAGGATTTTCCGGCGCTTTGAATTCAATCTCCTTAGCATCAATCAGATCCTGCACTTTATTCTTCAAAGCCCAGCAATTGTTGGTATCATGCCCTGGGCTATCAGAGTGATAAGCACAGTGGGCGTTCGGATTATACAGCGGTGATATGGTGTTGGGATTCTTTGGAGCTTCCCTCGGAGTCACCAAATTGGTCTTCAACAACTGCGGCAGAATTTGAGATAAAGCCATGCTGAGTCGAGTAAACTGTCTTTGCGGTCTCTCCACTCTTTGCTGATTGTTGCGTTGTGGGGCAACAGTTGGTCTTGAAATAACTACCGCATTAACCGCTTGGTGGCGTTCAGGACAGTTTTGGCTCCTAAAGCTGTAAACTGCACGAGACTCCTTCTTGAAGGGCTTCTTCTCGGTACTTGATGAAGCACCCTTCTGTATTTTTCCTCTCTTGATACCGGCTTCAACCCTCTCCCCAGTCATAATTAACTCAGTAAAACTTGACGATGAACTTCCAATCAAATGGTTGAAATACGGGCCAGACAAAGTCCCCAGAAACATATCCACCAACTCCCTGTCAGCCAGAGGGGGTTGTACTCTACCAGCAAGATCTCTCCACTTGAGCGTAATCTTTAAAACCTTCGCTCGCACCCATTGACATACCCTGAAGTTGGGTACGCGTGGGAGCAAGGTCGGCGTTATATTGGTACTGCTTGTAAAAAGCAGCAGCAAGGTCCTCCCAATTACGGACATTAGCTCCTTCTAGCTGATAGAACCACTCAAGTTGAGTCCCTGACATACTATCTTGAAAGAAATGAACCCAGAGGTTCCTATCAGCGGTATATGGTTGAATCTTTCTGACATACGATCGGAGGTGTAGCTTTGGGCAGGAGACCCCGTCGTACTTAGCAAAGACAGGCGATTTAAACTTGTGGGGGATCACCACCCCAGATGCCAGACCCAAATCACCAAAGTCCAATCCAGGTATCTTCTGGATCTCCATCGCACTTAACCGGTCTTCGAGTTGCTTATACCTATCCTCGGCAGGAGGATACTGGTCTTCATCAAAGTCAGTGTCATTATCAGAAACCACAGGGCTAGGGGCCCTCCTCTCTTCTTGATTCTCTCCCCCTCCAGATGAGTGAGATAAATCAAATTCCTCTCGCAATCTGTTCCCAAACCTGTGACCCATATTCAGGAGGATCGTCTTCTTCTTCTTCTTCTTCTTATCCTTCAAGATAAGAGTCTTCAGATATTTCTGCCCCTTGGCCAGGTTCATGAACATTTCCTGGAACTGAGCATTTTGAGCTTGAAGAGCCTTAATAGCTTGATCAGTGGACATTTCGGAAGACATGATTGCTGAAATAAACAGCGAAGAAGATAAGAGACATGTAAGGGTACCTGTGATGAGGTGCATGGGAATGGAATGCATATGATATGATTTCAAAGACTTTGGTAGATTCAAATTCGTAAACCAAAATGAAACACACTTTTATTAGATTAAAAAAACTTGAAACAATGTTTGACAAATGCCTTTAAGGCGTTACAAAAGAAAAACTAAAAAGTAAATCAAAACTAGAAATAACAAAAGGCATCAGCGCTCCCATGGTCGTTTTCCGTTGGTGCTGACATAATCGTTGAGGACCTTCTCATTCTCCAGCTGCCTTGTAAGCTTTAGGATCTTCCGTTCCTGCTCATGATAATTTTCTCTGTAAGTATCCTGTTCTTCTCTTAGCTGGATCCAAGACCTCTTTAATTCCCCAATGTCAGTAGGCATGTATGGATGGAGGACAGTATGAGGAACCCCTTCTTCATCAGTACTCTCAACAATTACTGGTAAGACAGCTTCGTATGGCATCCCCAGTTTTTGAGCACGGGATCGAACCCACCGGAGATACGGTTCCATTGGAAGAGAAGTCTTCAATCCTAGCTCATGTGGGTCAGACCTGTTAACCCTATTCCAAGCTCGTATGAGCCTGCGGCGATGTCCCTCAACATCCCCTTGGAAGTCAAAGACAATGCTCGGAATCAGCAACTCATAAGGTCCGTCCCTCCTAGCTCGCCCAAACTGTCGTAAGGCCAAACAAGGATTATAGGTGATCCCTCCTCTAATTCCCAACAATGGAACATTGGGGTATTCCCCACAGCATTCAATAACGGCTACTTATCCCATGTCTTTAGTACTCCATATGATATCCGTATGAGCAAGGGACATAATTCTGTAGGCCCAACCCATGCCTTCCTTGTTCTTCAAAACAAATTTGGGAAGGTGAGAAATAAACCACCTCGCCAGCAATGGTGCACAACACATAAGGGTTCCCCGTTTCTAAGTAGTACGGGCATAAAGAGCATGTAGAATGTCACCTAAGAGAGTAGGCACTGGATTACGGGACATGAAGATCTTCACTGTGTTCACATCGACAAAAGAATCTGAATTAGGGAACAGAACCATGCCATATATGAGAAGAGCCAGGATGTCTTCAAATGCTTGAAAGTCCAAACTGTCCCAAAACTGTTGAGCCTGATCAATCAAGAACTTAGCCAAGAAGCCTTTTACCCCACTTCGAGTCTCCCAGTTAGAAATTACATCAGCCTTTGTCAGATGTAGGGCTATAGCAACATCCTCTGGCCTAAGAGCTATCTCCCAACCTGTAAATGGCGTCTGCTCTAGAATAGAAATACCAAGTAAATAAGAGAACTCCTCCAAAGTAGGGACCAACTGATAGTCCGGGAAGGTGAAACAATGATGTAGAGGGTCAAAGAACTGGAACAAGATGCTCATCATTTGCTCATCCATCTTAGAAGTGACCAAACCAAGGAGGTGACCATGCTTTCTGACAAAGGAAGAAGTATCAGGAACCTTGGAAACTAAATCTCTAAGCTGAACAAGGATTTGTACGAAGTTGATCCGAATGGTATTTCTGCGCATAGATGCCATGGTCTGCAAAACAGAACAAATATGAATCCCCTCGATCATTGAAATGGGTTAGTCTAATGAAATATGCATGCAATGTCATGATGCATGATGTCATGATAGAAACACACCACAAGTATTCACAGATAGAAAACATGGTAAGGGCAAACAAGTCACACAGTAGCCCTTAAATTTCAGGCTGGCATGGAGTTTAGGTATTACCCTCTTTCAGTTTAGTTGGTTCAACCTGTCCTAGTAATAGTAACCGGGTTCTAGAGGATCTCAATATCACTGACCACCCTCGATCGGTCATAATTCCAGTTTAGCAACCTTTTCTTGCAGCCAGAATCATTGCGAGAGTTTGGTATCAATGAGCGTAGCATACTGCTACTTTTCCATGGCCAAGTTGGTTAATTATAGGTTCTAAGGTCAGTTGGTGCTTAATGACCCCTTAGCAGCCACATATTCTCCTTGTTCCTCCACAAGGGATATCGGCACAAACTAAAGTGTCACACCAACGTAGCTACTACTTCAACCGTATCGGTCTACATCGTACAGTTCCCTCACAGTATATTGCTACTTACCTAAAAGGTATCCCCAGATCCGGGTTAGGATCTATAGTAACTCTGATTCAAACCCACAAAGATAAAGCATACAGATCAAACAATTGAAAACAATATGATGAACTATTCCTAAGGTACACCCTACTTATTAAATCCCCAGCAGAGTCGCTAGTTTTATGATACGGTGGGAGAACTGACTGTTTTTGGAATGCTGGTTTGCGTTTTGCGTTTGTTTTTGCAAAATGTCGCGGTAAGCAAGAGTTGCCACCGAATTTTATTTTATCCAACAAGGAAAGGAAAAAAGCACAGAAAAATTCCTTTTTCGAGATATTTCTGAGTACGGGGGGGGGGGGGGGGGGGGGGGGGGGGGGGGGGGGGGGGGGTAGATTTATAGAAAGGGAAGGTATTAGCACCCTTTCTATCTATAGTTATCTACGGGCTCTTAGGTACTTGATAATCATTTTCAAAACTGTTTTCTTTGTGTTGGTGGGTTTTGAAAAGTTTTTGTTTTGACTTCAATTTAACTCTTGTGTCTGTCTTCAAGAGTGTAATGAAGTGTTTTTGAAAACTTGTTTGTAAAAGAGTGTAAGTGTGAAAAAGGTGTTGTTTTTGATGAGCAAGTATCTAAGAACTAATCTACCTACTCGAAAAAAGAATCGTTCTATGCTTATTTACTTTAGACAATGCTATCCTACTATTAGTGAGTAGGTAGCACAGTCGTTGGAGTTTGAGGGTCAATTCGAAAGGGATATACGGTCACTAAAGCAATGTTAGGACGTCTTAGTGGTAACCCTAATGTCTTAGATCATTTATCTGAGGCAACAATATCTGAGGCAACCTTTCCGAGGCAACTTATGATCTTTTAGACAAGAGGGCGACCTCTAAAACAACCTATACTCAATGACCGTTCACGAAGGCAACCAAGTGGGATGTACCCTAGGAGTGCGCATGTGCGAGTTTGTTGATTTTAGATTATTTATTTTTGCACATGTTTAGGGTGATCTAACTGTTTTAAATTTAGTCATTCATTCTTGTCATGCAAACCCTATTATCAAACATCTAGCAGTTGAATATTTGCAGAAATTAAAGTGCGGAATTTAAACTAACTATTACAAGGCTTCGGGTATTTACATAGCCAAAAACAAACCCTTTGAAATTTAAAACCGGTAAAAATAAATAAATGTCCTAATTTAATTATTACAAACCAGGAGCAGATACAATAATTGAATAAAAATGAAGCGCGCGATAAAATTAGATCGAATGCGAGAACTAGGGTTTTTACCCTCTTAATTAAAAGAAAATGTTTTTGTTGTTTTTTAATATTTTTTAAGAAAAGAAATTAAGTCCTAAAATTAAATGCTAAATTAAATGAAAAAAAATAAAATGACATATTTTTGGTTTTTTGTTATTTTAGGAAAAAAAATAAAATAATTAAGTTAGTGTTAAAACCTATTAATTCTAATTAGTTTTAATTATTTGTAAAATAAATTAAAGTTATCTAGAATTAAAAACCTAATTAAATTAATTTATTTTTTTACTAAAAATAAATATCTAAAATTTAGACGAAAATTAATAATTCTGATTTTAATTGGGCATAAAATATTTTTTGGTGATTTTTGATAAAAAGAAAATTGTTTTATTGGTTAGTAAATAAATAAAAATAATTAAATGAAATATAAACAAAATATAAAAGATGAGAGATGGGCCTGAAATTAGGGGTGTGAATAGTCAGAATTCTGGCCCATTAGTGTTGATCCATATTGACTTTTGCAATCCAGTAGCCACCAGATCTGGCCATCTGGCCATCTGGCGCGTTGATGATGAAGGACCATGGTGGATCTCTTGGCTTGCATGCATATTGAATCTCCTGAAAGAAGATAGGAAAAATAACAAATGCTGGAGGCAGGGATCGAACCCCTGACCTCCAGCCTCTAACGCCTTGAATACTCACGTGGCCACCACTATGCCACTTTTCTTTTGTTGTACATTAATCAAACACTGAAAATAATATGTGAAACAAAAGAATATTGAAAAACAATAAAAAATGCGTGCAGAAATTTGAATGGGCGAATGGAGGCTAGCCACGTCTGCTTCTTCTTCCCTGCACTGTGGCTAAAAAATTTGGGACCTATACCCACGGACAATGTCCGTCACTATAACCATGCCCATCCTCAAAATCACGTACATGTAATGTAAACGACCACCAAGGCCATGGTTAGAACCGTCTACTTCTTCTGAGCACAACCATAACCATTACCAAGGCCAATTGTTCCTGAAATTGAAAGCCCTAAAACCAAGCTCGAAAACCTAGCAATGGTGATTAACGCTACAGGACATATAAACGAAAGTGAGTAATACAAAAAGTTTGCAAATGCTCTATAGATTAAGAATATATCATCAATTCATGTTAATAATGCCTGAATTACAAGATGCAAATTCAAGAACAGGGGCGTAACGTGAAGGACTTACAGCGTGTTTAGGGACTGGAATGGACAGGTTCTTTATGGCTTTAGCTTCTAGAGAGTCCCAGGAAGCGATTGGGATAGGTAACAAGCCTTGAGGATGCCTCTAAGTGGGATTTCGATCTCACACTTTTTCCTTGATTTTTGAGATTTTGTTCTCCTTCTCACGCCTGTTTCTAACCTTTTTTTTATCTGCACACAGTCCTTATGTATTAGTGAAGGGATTAGAGTTGTAAATTGCATCCAAATCTTCTTCTTTCTATGCCTTTGATATTTGATTTGATTCCTCTTTAAAATCTTCCAAATTTGGCTTATTTCCAATCTTTTTGTGCCCACAAGCCTTGATGCGAATTTGGAATGATGCTAGCTGTTCAATGAAGCCTGAAACAAACACAAAATCCCTTGTTATCAATGTTTTGGATTTTTATTTGATTTAATTTGATTTAAAGTGAATTAATTTAAATAAAAACCAAATTAAATAATAAAAATATGATATGGACAAGTGGCAAAGGCTAGAGCACGTGGGCTATGATGCCAACTCAAAACAAGTGAAAAAGATTGGGCCCATTTGGCAAAATTTGAAGTTTTGGGGATAGTTGACTTTTGGCAATTTTGCAAAAAAGGTCAACTTCACCAATGCATAACTTCCTCAATTTTGACTCTTTAGAGGTGTTCTTTGACTTTTTATAAAGCTTGAGATGTCCTCGAATCAACCATTTTGGTCTCATCTCAATTTAATATTCCATGCTCATGTATGAAGCTTTGACAAAAAGGTGTTTTTGTTGACTTTTCAAAATGACCTATAATGTCCAAATTCATAACTTCTTGTGAGTGCATATTTTGTACTTGGGAGATGAATATGGATTGTAGGGAATTGCATCCTACTCAAAATGAGCTTTGGATGGGTCATTTATCATAAAGTATGAGAAAGTTATGCTTGGTCAAAGTTAGGTTGACTTTTCTTGCAAAACCCTAATTTAGCAACTTTTGAGTCTTGATGAATTATGAGCAACCCTTGATGAATCATGATCAACCCTTGATAAAATGATGAAATGTACTTCAAAATTAGGATGTTGACCAAAAATCTTGAAGTTTGACTGTATATGGTCCACAGTTGACTTTTGCCCTAGCACAGTCGATTTTTGGATCTTTGGGCAATTGACTGAGCAAACTTCCTCTGAAAGGCTTGAAACTTGACATGGATGATCTTGAGAACATATTAGGACAATGTTGAGACTTTGGGACCACTTGGACTCAAGTATCTTGATGCAACATGAAACCCTAATTTGGGGTAGACTGCCTTAGGAGAGAGCTTGTATGGCCAACCCTTGGACTACCTTGAGCAACTTGGGGATCTTTCTTGAAATGTTTTGAGAAATATGGGAGGGAAAATTTTGGGGTACAACAGCCCATATTTATCCAAGACTATGGGGTGTATTTTAATTCAGGAGAGTGGGGCTTTTTTAAATCAGAAAGACCCATGAACCTATAAACCCATTCGCGAAGCATGTTGGCCATTGGCCAATGCGATTCGAAAATGAAAAAAAACTATTCAAATAACTATTAAATCCTTAATTCTTAAAAGGCGACGTAAGTTGTTATTGGTTGGAATTAAATTTATTAAAGACATTTAAGTGTTATTCATTGTTAGTTGGCCCATTTTAACTTTATTATCCAAACAACAAAAGGGGGGGGGGGGGGGGGGGGTATAATTTCTAAATCACATTAAGCAGCCCATTCTGTTATTTGGAAAATAATTTTGAGATTGAAAAAAAAAACTGTTTTGGTTGTAAAAAGGAATTTTATTTTTTGCTGTTAATAGATATTTTAGAATTTCTCCAAAAATAAATTTAAAGATTGGTGTGTCAAAATTATTTGTTGTATATATTTACTTGAATTATGTTTAATTTTGGGCTACGGTAAAGGCACTTGGCCCGGTTGTACAAAAGAAACACTTTTTGCTGTAACAAAACAATGTTGTTGGGCTGAACTCATTTAAAAACGCGCAGACCCATATGCTAAAACAATAACTGTGCTAATCAAACCAAAATTAGCGCAGGGTTTTGTTCACTAATAGCAACTGTGAAAATCAAATAAAAAAACTGTATCAAATCTTATCATTACCAAATCAAATCTCCAGAGTTTATGTAACAAACTGAATCTAGAAAATCCATAAAAACAAAATCAATTATACAGAAATCAAAATCAATTATAATATATTACAACATCAATTAACAAATCCGAAAATCCCTAATTTTCTAATCCCTAATTGTGATACGGTGGGAGAGAAATGACTGTTTTTGGAATGCTGGTTCGCGTTTTGCGTTTGTTTTCGCAAAATGTCGCGGTAAGCAAGAGTCGCCACCGTCTTTTATTTTATCCAACAAGGAAAGGAAAAAAGCACAGAAAAATTCCTTTTTCGAGATGTTTCTCGGGTCCGGGGGTAGATTATAGAAAGGGAAGGTGTCAGCACCCTTTCTATATGTGGTTATCCACGGGCTCTTAGGTACTTGCTCAAAGTGTTTTCAAAAATTGCTTTTCTTTGTGTTTGTGGGTTTGAAAGAAGTTTTCGTTTGAAAGGTGTAAGTGCGAAAAGTTTTTTTTTGTTTTGTTTCGAAAGAGCAAGTACTTAAGAACTATCTACCTACTCGAAAAAGGAATCAATCTGTACTAATGTCCATTAGACAATGCTATTCCACTATTGATGAGTAGGTAGCATCGTCGTTGGAGTTTAAGGGTCAATTCGATTAAGGGACGTGCGGTCACTAAAGCAATGTTAGGACGCCTTAGCGGTAACCCTAATGTCTTAGATCATTTTTCCGAGGCAGCCGTTTCGAGGCAACTATGATCTTTGGACAAGAGGGCGACCTCTAAAACTTCTTATACTCAATGACCGCATTCGAAGGCAACCAAGCGAGGTGTACCCTAAGAGTGCGCATGTGCGAGTGTGTTTTTTCAGTTAATTTTATCTTTGTACATGTCAATGGTTATCTATGTTGATTTTAGGTTTAAATGTTCAATCTTGTCATGCATTCCCTATTACCAAACATGTAACAGTTATATAAGTTGTGAAAATTAAATTGCGGAAATTAAACTAACTATTACAAGGCGTCGGGTATTTACATCGCCAAAAGCAACCCTTGAAATTAAAATGCAGAAAACAAATAAAGCGATAAAATAGTAACGTCCTATTAAACTATTACATTCCAGGAAACAGATACAATAATATGATAAAAAATGGATCGCATGCGGGAAAATTAAATCGGGCGCATTTTAGGGTTTTGACCCTTTGATTATTAAAGAAAGATTTTTTTTGGTTATTTTGAATTAAAAAAGAAATTAGATCTAAGTTAATTATTAAATTAATGAACTAACTAATTAATTGATAAAAATGATATTTTTGGATTTTTGATATTTAAAGAAATAAAAAATAATTTGATCAAAGTTAATAAAAAAACCTAATTGTCTAAGTTAATTTTATTTATTGCAAAAGATATTAAAGTTATTTCCTAATTAATCTAAATTAATTAAATTAATATTTATTAACAAAAATAAAATACTGAAAATTAATTTTTATTAAGAAAATATTTTTGGTTTTTTTAATTTTATTAAGAAAAAGTTTGGATTGGTTAGTTAAATAATAAAAATAATAACAATAAAATTAAAAGAAATAATAAAAGAAAAGAGAAAAAAGTGAGGGTTTGGGCCTGTATAGGGAGTGAGAATGGCAAATTCAAGGCCCATTTGCATGCTGGCCTGGTGGACTTTTCCTGATTCCCTGGGGCACGTTGACTAGGGCATATGATGCACGCTCCATCTGGACCACCAGATCTGGCCTGGGGCCATCTGGCTAGTGATTAAGTGAGAGACCATGGTATGCTACACACTTGGAGTTGTATTGGAATTCCTGAAGAAAAATAATAATGTGCATATGGGGGGACCTGGGATTCGAACCCAGGTCCTGTTGGTCACTGAACAAAGCCTCTACCACTCAACCAGCGCGTTTCATTTATTAGTGTAATGGACAATAAATAATATAAGGGAAAAAACAATAATATGCCAGAAATAAAAAAGAAAACGTGCCAAGTTTGAATCCACAAATAAGAGGGAGGCATGTCTTCATCTTCTTCGTTCAAACCTGGATATTTACCTGCGGATTTATATCCGCAACTAAATTCGCATGTACATTCTAAATTCTATTCTAGGCCATGAAAATCAAATCCAGGACCATGGTCATGCTCGTCTTCCTCCACTGATCATGCCTATGTCCATCAATGGCTCCAATTTTTCCTGTAAATAAAATACCCAAAAAGCAATCTATGAAACCCTAGGTTCGGTTACAGGGCTATGGTTCATATTAATGCAATCAAATAATGCAGAAATCTTGTAAATTGAATAAGGATTATGAATATGCCCATAATTTATGCCAAAGATGCAAGAAATAGGAGTTACGAATTTGAATACAGGGGTATGAAACGGGATGCTTACAGAGCGATTGAGAGGGTGTGAGAGCTTGCTTTTGATTGCAGGAGGTTCACTGGATACCCAACAATGGATTGGTGTTGAGATTTGCCCTTGAAAACGCCTCTATGCACAATTTCAGTTTCACACTTTTTCACCTTTTTTCAAGTTTTGCTTTTGATGATTCTACAGCCTCTAGCCCTTGAATTCATGTCATTTGGCTTGTATAAGTAATAAGCAATGCATTAGGTCAACAAATGTGGGCTGAATCCTTGTACATCAATGCTTGGAGATTTGATTTGATCCTCCATTGATAACCTTCCAATTTTGTCCAAAATCTAATCTTTTGGCACATGGAATGTATGATACGAATTTGATACACTTGAAGATGATGATTAGGTCTTGAAATAACCAAAAAGAGATCAAATAATCAATGTTGCGATTTTATTTGATTTAAATTGATTAAAAATGAAATAATTCAAATAAAATCAAATAAAAATAGAAAAATTGATAAATGGACATAAGGCTGAAGCTAGGACACGTGTGGAATATGGAAAGATCAAATCAAGTGGAAAAGAATGGGCCCCTTTGACAAAATTTGAAGTTTTGGGGATAGTTGTCTTTTGGCAAATTTGCAAAAATGCCCAACTTCAACAATGCACAACTTCTTCAATTTTGAACTTTTGGAGGTGTTCTTGGACTTTTTAGAAAGCTTGAGATGTCCTCTAACCAACCCTTTTTGTATAATCTAATTTTGATATTCCATTCTCAAGTTATAAGCTTTGGCTAAAAGGGTGTTTTTGTTGACTTTCAAAAATGACCTATAATGTCCAAATCTATAACTTCTTCTGATTGCATTTCTTGATATTGGGGTATGAATATGGATTGTAGGAAATTTCATCCTTTTCAAAATGAGCTTTGGATGGGTCATTTCTCATAAAGTATGAGAAAGTTATGCTTGGTCAAAGTTGAGTTGACTTTTCCTATAAAACCCTAATTAAGCAACTTTTGAGTCTTGATGAATTTTGAGCAATCCTTGATGAATCATGATCAACCCTTGATCAAATGATGAAATATCCTTCAAAATGAGAGTGTTGACAAAAAATCTTGAAGTTTGACTATTTGTAGGTCACAATTGACTTTTGCCCTAGCACAGTCGATTTTTGGACCCTTTGAGCAATTGACTGAGCAAACTTCCTCTGCAAGGCTTGAAATTTGACATGGATGACCTTGAGAGCATATTAGGACATTGGGGTGAACTTGAGGTCATTTGGATGTAAGGACCTTGATGCTACACAAAACCCTAATTTGAGGTTGATTGCCTTAGGAGATAGCTTGACTGTCCAACTCTTGAGCAATCTTGAACCACTTGGAGATTTTTCCTGCAATGTTTTGAGAAATATGAGAGGGAAAATTTTGGGGTGAAACAGCTGCCCCTGTTCAATCTTCTTAAACATGAGGATATAGATTGGCTTTCGGGCCTTTCGTGATCCGAAAGTGGAAGATGATTGATCACTAGAGTGCCCGGAAATTTGCACTCGCATGAAGTAGTATCAGCATGGTGATGTCGGGAATGGGCTTACAGATGCCATTTGGAGACTGTTGATAGGTGGTCTAAACTTCGACTAGAAAACGAATCAGGGAGATCTTATCATCGATCTGACTGAACCAGAGAAGGTCTCGGATTAACTTTGACCGGATAAGAATCAGAAAAATCTTCGAATCGATTTAACTGAACCGGACAAAAGTTTTGGAATAACTTCAACTGGAATACGAATCAGGGAGATCTTCGCGTTGATCTGACTGAACCAGAGGAGGTCTTGGATTAACTTTGACTGGATCGGCATTAGAAAAATCTTCGAATCAATTTAACTGGACCAGACAAAAGCCTTGGAATAACTTCAACTGGAATACGAATCAAGGAGATCTTTGCGCCGATCTAACTGAACCAGAGGAGGTCTTGGATTAACTTTGACTGGATCGGCATCAAAAAAATCTTCGAATCGATTTAACTGGACCAGACAAAAGTCTTGGGATAACTTCAACTGGAATACGAATAAGGGAGATCTTCACAGCGATCTAATTGAACCAGAGGAAGTCTTGGATTAACTTTGACTAGATCGGCATCAGAAAAATCTTCGAATCAATTTAACTGGACCAGACAAAAGTCTTGGAATAACTTCAACTGGAATACGAATCAGGGAGATCTTGGCGGCAATCTGACTGAACCAGAGGAGGTTTTTGATATAGCTGAGAATTTAACTGCATCTTTCCTGAAAGGTAAAGGTCAGTTATATGCAATGTATGATATGGATCAAACAATGATGTTCTCAAAATAAATGAGATTGCATTATATGATGCGTATATGCATGTATCATGATGTATGGAAATGTAATGTTTTAGTTGGGGAAAATAAATCCCGGATAGCTGCTGGAGAATAGAGTTGGATTCTTCGTTTCCATTGGGGATGGCGAACGAAGAGAATAAACCTGCAGGAGAGGATGACTCCGTTGGGAAATAAACTTATGAGGAGATTACTCTTGTAGGGAAGAGATGCTCTGCTGAGGATTCCGCTGATAAATTCCGTCGGGATGAATTATCGTTGCTAGTGATATTGAGCCCATTGAGGATTGAATTCCTATTTGTGAAAGGGAAGAACTTCGCTGGGGATAACCTTTCAGTTGCAACTTGCTGGGGATAACCCTGTTAGGCTTTTGTGGGTATAATCCTCTGAATTCTTCTGGGAATGATCCTTTGAACTCGACTGGGGAGATTTATTTTGTATTCCGCTGGGGATACACTTCTGGAGTCTACTGGGGATAATGCTTCAACTCCGTCGAGGAAGCTTTCTCATACTGCACTGGGAAAATTTTAACTCCACTGGGGGTATCTTGTATTCTGCCAGGGAACATTCTTATACTCTGCTAGGGAATATTAAGACTGCCGGGGATATCAAGCCCTTTTTAGTGCTGATGGTAGATAAACTCTGCTTGGGGAGAGCATTGCTGATTCGTTCACAATTGCAAGTCTCAGCTGGGGGAGAGATACCATTACCGTCTTACTCTGCGGGGAGTGAAGGTACCTTAGCCATATTCTTCAGCTGAATTTATCATTGTACCCGGTGGACAGAGCAACTATACAGCTTGGGCAATTTCATTGCCCCTGTTTCTGATATTACCAGTAATCGTCTTTTGTTTCGCCCGTAAATATTTATGAGCAGCAATTAATGTCAAATGCATATATCAAAAATGAACATTGGACGTTCTTTTCAAAACAAAACAGATAAAGGAAAAACAGTTTGAAATTTGTCTGAAAATGAATTTGTATTGATTTTGGAGTTTAGCCTGTACAATAGGCGTTTTTGTACAAGAGGCTGACGTCCTAGTAAGAGAACGCCGCTGAACAAATAGAATTTATACAATTTGTGAAAAGACTAAACAAAACAGCTATGTGAACAATCCCACTGGGTTCCAACTCTGCTATTGCCTTTATGTCCTCGAGCATCTCATCACTTTGCTATTGGTTGAAGGTAGATCAGATTGATTAGTGTCATCCGAGCTTGATAGTCGATACCGAAGTCTGGATGCAAGGTGATTCAATGAGACATATTGTTACGCTTTGATCCCTAATTTTTGCCTGGACCGCCCTTTCGGGTTTTCAGTCCACCGGGATACCCTTTTTTGCCCAAGTTTCCTTTTCAGGTTTTCGACTTGCCGGGTGTACAGATTTTTTCATTTTCATCCCTTATTTTTGCCCGAACCCTTTTGGTTCGGCGGAAAGCCCTTATTTTTGCCTAGGCCAGTCAACCTAGCGGGTCTTTGATTATGCATAGTATTTTTTTCACTATGTCTGGATTGACGGGGTGAGGAAGGTCGTCACCATCCATAGTGGTTAGAATCATAGCTCCTCCTAAGAAAATGTTCTTAACCACAAATGGCCCTTCGTAAGTAGGGGTCCATTTGCCCCTGGGATCACCTTGAGGTAGAATAATGCGCTTGATAACTAGGTCCCCAACTTGAAACTCTTGTCGTCTAACTTTCTTGTTAAATGCCTTGATCATCCGCTTTTGATACGTTTGACCATGACAAATAGAAGTAAGTCTATTTTCGTCGATTAGGTTCAGCTGATCAAGCCGGGTCTGAATCTAGTCATCTACCTGCATCCTTCATAATCCGAAGAGAGGGTATCTGAACTTCAATGGGCAAGACAACTTCCATGCCATAAACCAAGGAATAGGGTGTTGCCTCTGTTGACATCTGTACTGAGGTACGGTACCCATCAAGAGCAAATGGTAACGTCTCGTGCCAGTCTTTGTATGTCATTGTCATCTTCTGCACAATCTTCTTAATGTTCTTATTAGCCGCTTCGACAGCCCCATTCATCTTCAGCCGGTAGGGAGATGAGTTGTGAAGTTGTATCTTGAATTGCCCGTAGAGCTCGGTGATCATCTTGTTGTTGAGATTAGTACCATTGTCCGTAATAATCCTCTCTGTTACACCGTATCGACAGATCAGGTTGTGCCGAATGAACCGTGCCACGACATTCTTGGTTATTGTAGCAAAGGAAGCTGCTTCAACCCACTTCGTAAAGTAATCAATTGCTACCAAGATGAAACGATGCCCGTTGGATGCTGTAGGTCTGATCTCGCTGATCATATCAATGCCCCAAATTGCAAAAGGCCAAGGAGCTGTCAGGACGTTCAGAGGTACTGGAGGTATGTGCACCTTATCAGCGTAGACCTGGCACTTGTGACATGTCCTAGAATGGTGGTAACAGTCGGCTTCCATAGTGGACCAATAATATCCTGCCCGGAGGATTTTCTTTGCCATGGTATGTCCACTGGAATGAGTTCCGAAAGTACCTTCATGTAAATCTGCCATGATCCTTTCTGCTTCATTCTTATCCACACATCGCAGTAAGGTAGAATCATGGTTACGCTTGTAAAGAATGCCATTGCTGATGAAGAATTTGGCCGTGAACCTTCTCAGAAACTTCTTGTCATTAACAGATGCACCCTCGGGGTATTCCTGAGTTTCAAGATACCTCTTCACCTCATGATACCAGGGTTTTCATGTTACCTCTTCAGTCTCAAGATCACAGCAATGTGCAGGTTCGTCCAGTCTTTCGATGATAATTCGGGGAGCTTCGTTTGTCCCAATTGACCTTGAACATAGAAGACATCATAGCTAGTGCGTCCTGCAACTGATTCTCCTCTCTCGGGAAGTGTTCAAAGGCTATCTCCTCGAAATGGGGAAGCAACGTCAATACATACTCCTTGTAAGGAATAAGGTTCGGGTGTTTTGTATCCCACTCGCCTTTGATCTGACTGATCACGAGAGAGGAATATCCTAAGACACTTAGAAACTTAATCCTTAGGTCCATTGCTGCTCGAAGACCCATAATGCACGCTTCATACTCGGCCATGTTGTTGGTGCAGTTGAAACATAGCCGGACGGTAAACGGAGTATGAGAGCCTTTAAGAGATATGATCACAGCGCCAATGCCATTACCCAAAGCGTTCGAAGCTCCATCAAAGTACATAGACCATCGGGATCCTTCCGCAAGTCCTTCATCCGGTCCAGGTATCTCACAATCAGTTACCAACATGATATTCTCATTCGGAAATTCAAAGTTCATAGACTGGTAGTCATCCACTGTCTGATCTGCCAAATGGTCTTCCAACACACTTCCCTTGATTGCTTTTTGAGTTGTATATTGGATGTCATACTCAGTCAAGATCATCAGCCATCTTGCTATTCTTCTGGACAAGGCAGGCTTCTCGAAGATATACTTGATTGAATCCATCTTGGATATCAACAGAGTAGTGTGAGTCAGCATATACTGTCTCAGCCGGCGAGCAGCCCATGCCAAAGCGCAGCAAGTTTTCTCGAGCAACGAGTATCGGGTCTCGTAGTCGGTAAACGTTTTGCTAAGGTAATAAATAGCATGCTCTTTTCAGACAGACTCGTCATGCTGCCCCAGCACACACCCCATTGAGTTGTCGAGTACTGTCAAGTATAAGATCAAAGGTCTCCCTTCAACTGGAGGCATCAGAATGGGTGGCTCTTGGAGATACTCTTTGATCCTTTCGAAAGCGGCCTGGCATTCATCATTCCAACGTACCCCTTGATCTTTCTTCAGCAGCTTGAAGATTGGCTCACAAGTAGCAGTTAGGTGCGAGATGAATCGAGAAATGTAGTTCAGACATCCCAGAAAGCCTCTGACTTCTTTCTCTATTCTGGGAGCTGGCATTTCCTGTATGGCCTTCACCTTTGCAGGATCCACTTGAATACCTTTATCGCTTATGACGAAACCCAGTAGCTTACCAGATCTCACCCCGAAGGTGCACTTGTTCGGGTTTAACCTCAGCTTGTACATCTTCAACCTGTCAAACAGCTTCTGCAGATGGTCCAGATGTTCTCCCTCAGTTTGAGATCTTGCAATCATGTCATTGACGTATACCTGAACCTCATGATGGATCATATCATGGAACAAAGCAAGCATAGCACGCTGATACGTTGCCCCAGCATTTTTCAATTCAAAAGGCTTGACCTTGTAGCAAAAAGTACCCCATTGAGTAACAAAGGTTGTCTTCTCCATGTCTTCAGGAGCCATTTTAATCTGATTATAACCGGAGAAACCATCTATAAAGGAGAATACCTTGTGCTGAGCGGTGTTGTCAACCAGAACATCGATATGAGGAAGAGGGAAGTCATCCTCGGGGCTTTCCCTGTTCAGATCCATATAGTCAACACACATTCGAACCTTACCATCCTTCTTTGGCACAGGAACCACATTGGCAACCCACTGAGGGTAAGAAGTAACTGCTAGGAAACTGGCGTTAAACTGTTTCATAACTTCAGCCTTGATTTTCTCAGACATCTCTGGGCGCATTCGGCGGAGCTTCTGTTTTACTGGAGGACAGTCTTCCTTGGTAGGCAGGCGGTGAACAAAAATATCGGTATCCAACCCAGGCATATCTTCATAAGACCAGGTGAAGATTTCAACATAGTTATGCAGCATCTAAATCAATCGTTGCTTCACACTAAGCTCCATATTTGCACCGATCTTAACTTCCTTCTTGTCCTTTTCTGTACCCAGATTTACTGATTCCACCGGCTCTTCATGTGGCTGTATAGCCCTCTCTTCTTGGAGTAACAGTCTTGCAAGTTCACCAGGCACTTCACAATCATCTTCACCTTCGTCTTCGGCTAAGTTGATCGGATTTTCGAAGTCATAACTGGCAGTAGCAGAGTCGTTACCAGTGAGATCCAGAATGGATGTAGACCTGTATATGTGAGTGTGTGTAAAATAGCTGTTTTGCAATATATAATAAAAGAAAAACAAGGAGCACAAGATTTGAAATTCAAGAAACGTCCAATGCTTTTATTAATGATATATGAAAATGACACACATAAAGCCCTCACAAATGAAGCCACGGTGCCCCGGGTAAGACACCGACCATAAAGTTTAAAACATTGTGTGTTACATATTCAAAACAAAAAGTTTCATTACTGGGTAACAAAAGAAATAGGGATGAAGTCCTTTGCTGTCCAGTTGCTTGGTCCACCGTCTGTCGTAGGATAGATCCAGCTGTCGAACTCAGACTCTTTCACATCGTCTTCAATGGCATTCACTCCCGAGTTACTGATTAACACGAGAGGTCTTCCGATCCGTGCATTCTGAACAGCCCTTTGAGCCTCTGAAGTGAAACCCAAACCAAACTTGTTAGTCTTCTATGTAAAATCAGGGAGTTGGCCCCAATTTGCACACCCACCTTTCTCGACAATAGCCCGGGCATCCTTTAGGGAAGCCATATTCATAAGGGAATCTTCAACAACAGTCTCAGTTGATGCCAGCGTCTGGGGAACCTCTTCAAAATGCTGAAATGGGGTCTCAATGAACTCCCTATCCATCTCTACGTATCGGAAAGAGTTGAGGTGGCTAACCATGTACTCTTCCTCTCCTTGTATTGTCACAATCTTCCCTTTCACTGGGTACTCCAGCTTCTGGTGGAGCGTTGAGGTTACGGCCCCAGCTTTGTGGATCCATGGACGACCCAACAAACAAGAATAAGATGGCCGAATGTCCATCACATAGAACGTAGAGTTGAAAACCTGAGAACCAACCTTAATCGAGATATCAACTTCCCCGTGCACCATCCTCTTAGACCCGTCAAATGCCCTGAAAACAATGTTGCTTGGCTTCAACTCCAACCCTTCACAATCCAACCGGTCTAGAGCTTTCTTAGGTAAAACATTCAATGAGGAACCAGTATCCACTAATACGTGAGCGAGATTAGTTCCCCTGCATTCAATGGAGACATGCAGGGCATCGTTGTGATTCTTCCCTTTAGCAGTCAAGTCGGCGTCAGAAAGACCCAACCCATTATCAGCCGTCAGATTGGCCATGCAATCTTTAAACTGATCAGCTGATGTTTCTTGTGGTACATGTGCAGTCTTCAAAAATGTAATCAGAGCCTTGGCATGGGCTTCTGAGCACCTCAATAGTGGTAACATGGAGATTTTGGACGGGGTTTGCCCCAGCTGTTCAACTACATTATATTCACTCTTTTTGATGATCTTCAGAATCTCTTCCATCTCTTGTTTAGAAGCTTCAACAGTAATTGTCTTCGGTGCCTCCGTCGGGGCAGGCTCACTGGTGATCCCTTTGCCCCGAGTGTCAGATGACTCGGTGACAGAGGTAAGCATAGGAACTTGAACAGGAATGGTAGCAGGTACACTGGCAGGTGTAATAACAACAGGTTTTCGGGCAGTTGGTGGAGAGATATCGGGTGAGAAAAGTCTTCTGTTGCGGGTGACTTTAGCAGGTCCCACAATATTGCTGACATCAGTATCAGCATCCAACTCTTGTTTAACTCCATGAAAGTAAACATCATCCCCATAATTCCAAGGGACAGCTTTATCATAGGTGTAGGGGATAGGCCCAGGAATGGTGATGATCAATGGTGCAATTCTTGGAACAGATGTAATTCTAACAGGCTTCCTCGAGGGAACCTTGGAAGAATTGTCGAGAATGGTGATAATAGCAACTTCTTCAGTATGAAATTTTGGAAGAACAGTCTTCTCAAACAACATTTCTTTACTATCCATCAGGCATTGGACACCTGACTTCAAAAGATGGAAACTGGTAGGTAGAACAGAACACATACGGCAACCTTCATCACAGCCCGGAAATAAACCGGCTAGCAAAAGGTTCTTCTTCACAGTCGTCAAAGGGGTAATAATGTCGTTCACAGAAACCACAAACGAGTCTTCATTTATAGCATTCACTCCATGCTTGGGCATAGAAGCAGTCACAACATTAGGCCTTTTGGGCGCCTCAAACTCAATCTCCTTTGCATCAATTAAGTCTTGTATCTTATTCTTGAAAGACCAACAATCATCTGTATTATGCCCCGGGCTATCAGAGTAAAAAGCATAGCGGGCATTAGGGTTGTACTTCGGTGATGTCGTATTTGGATTCTTCGGGGCTTCCCTTGGAATCTATAGGTTGGTTTTCAGTAACTGTGGCAGAATCTGAGACAAAGTCATGCTGAGACCGGTGAATTGCCTTCGAGGTCTCTTGTCCTTTGACTGATTATTGTGCCGAGGAGCACCAGCAGGTCTTGAAATAACAACTGCATTAATAGCTTGGCGGCGTTCAGGTCTATTCTGGCTTTTCGAACCGTAGACAGCACTGGACTCTTTCTTAAAAGGCTTCTTCTCAGTGCTTGATGAGGCACCCTTCTATATCTTACCAGCCTTAATACCAGCCTCAATCCTCTAACCGGTAATAATTAGCTCTGTAAACCCAGACGAAGAGCTTCCAATCAGATGGTTGAAAAATGGACCAGATAAGGTCCCCAAAAACATATCCACAAGCTCCCAATCAGCCAAGGGTGGTTGCACTCTTTCGGTGAGGTCCCTCCACTTCTGAGCATAATCTTTGAAACCTTCGCCCATTCCCATTGACATACCCTGGAGTTGGGTACGCGTGGGAGCGAGGTCGAAATTGTATTGATACTGCCTGTAGAAAGCAGTAGCCAAATCTTCCCAACTGTAGATACTGGCTCCGTCCAACTGGTAAAACCATTCAAGCTGAGTCCCTGAGAGACTGTCTTGAAAGAAGTGAATCCATAGGTTCTTATCAGCGGTGTACGGCTGAATCTTCCTTACATATGATCGGAGGTGCAGCTTCGGACAAGAAACTCCGTCATACTTAGCAAAGGCTGGTGCCTTGAACTTGGGGGGAATTACCACCCCAGATGATAGACCCAGATCACCAAAGTCCAGACCAGGAACTTTCTGAACATCCATCACACTCAACCGGTCTTCCAGTTGTTTGTACATATCCTCAGCCGGAGGATACTGGTCTTCGTCTAAGTCCGTCTCGTTGTCTGAGACCACAGGGCTATGAGCCCTTCTTTCTTCCTGACTATCTTTCCCTCCAGATGAGGTGGTCAAATCAACTTCATCCCGTAGCCTATTTCCAAACCTATGACCTGTGTTAAACAAGATTGTCCTCTTCTTCTTCTTCTTCTTCTCTTTCAGAATCAGGGTCTTCAGATCTTGCTGACCCTTAGCTAGATTCATGAACAACTCTTGGAATTGGGCATTTTGAGCCTGTAGGGCCTTGATTGCTTGCTCAGTTGATGGTTCAGCAGACATGATGAGTGCTAAAATAAACAGCGAAGAAGATAAGAGACCTGTAACGGGTACCTGTTATGAAGTGTATGGGATGAAATGCGTATGATATGATTTCAAAGACATCGAGAGATTCAAATTTGTAAACAAGAAATGAAACACACTTTTATTAGATAAACTTTGAAATTCAAATTGTTCAACAAATTTCCCTTAAGGCGTTACAAGAAAGGAAATACTGAAAAGTAAATAAAAACTGGAAAGGAAATAATCAAAGGACAATCAGTGCTCCCATGGTCACTTCTTGTCGGTGCGGACATAGTCATTGAGAATCCGCTCGTTCTCCAGCTGCCTAGTCAACTTCTGGATCTTCTGCTCTTGCTCGTTGAACTTTTCTCGGTAAGCATCCTGTTCTTCTCTCAGCTGCATCCAAGACCTTTTCAGTGCCCCAATGTCAGTGGGCATGTAAGGATGGAGGATGGTAGGAAGAACCCCCTCTTCATTAGCAACTTCAACAATGATAGGCAGTACGGCTTCATATGGCATACCCAGCTTCTGGGCACGGATACGAACCCATCTGAGATATGGCTCCATTGGAAGAGAAGTCTTTGGACCCAGCTCATGTGGATCAGATCTGTGAACTCTATCCCAATCCCTTATGAATCTGCGGCATTGCTCGTCGCTATCCCCTTGAAAATCAAAGATGATACTAGGCATTAGCAGCTCATGAGGTCCTTCTCTTCTGGCTCGCCCAAACTGACGTAAGGCCAAGCATGGATTATAAGAAATCCCTCCATGGGTTCCTATCAGTGGAACATTGGGGTACTCCCCGCATCGATCAATAATAGCCACCTCGTCCATACCCTTGATAGTCCAGATGATGTCATTATGAGAGAGAGACATAACCTTATAAGCCCAGCCCATACCTTCTTTGTTCTTCAGCAATGATTTGGGGAGGTGCGAAATAAACCACCTCGTCAATAATGGAGCACAACACATCAAGGTTCCCCGCTTTCGGGCAGTACGGGCATAAACTTGATGAAGAATATCACCCAAGAGAGTGGGTACAGGATTACGAGAGATGAAGATTTTTACCGCATTCACATCAACAAAGGAGTCAGGATTCGGAAACAATACCAAGCCATATATCAGAAGAGCCAGAATATCTTCGAATGCCTTGAAGTCTAGACTATCCCAGAAACAATTAGCCTTACTAACCAATAATTTAGTCAAAAAGCCCTTTGCTCCACTTCTAGTCTCCCAATTAGCCATTACCTCATCCTTTGTCATATGAAGGGCTAAAGCAATCTCTTCTGGCCTAAGAATCTTCTCTCAACCAGTAAACGGGGTCTGCTCCAGAATAGAGATATCGAGCAGATCAGAGAACTCTTCTAAGGTGGGAACCAACTGGTAGTCCTGGAACGTAAAGCAATGGTACAGTGGATCATAGAATTGGACCAAAACACTCATCATCTGCTCGTCCAATTTGGAGGTGACCAAACTGAGAAGATACCCATGTCTTCTGATGAAGGAGGTAGTATCATGCATCTTT
Source organism: Vicia faba (assembly GCA_948472305.1). Classification (NCBI taxonomy): domain Eukaryota; kingdom Viridiplantae; phylum Streptophyta; class Magnoliopsida; order Fabales; family Fabaceae; genus Vicia; species Vicia faba. Next base: position 70,178,034 of record OX451739.1, read on the forward strand.
GCAACCAATTCTTTAAACATTGTGGGAACCTGGACAAAGTCGATCCGGATGGTATTCCTACGCATGGGCATCATGACCTACAAAACAGAACAAAGATGAATCCCTCTTGTCTTTGAAATAGGTTAGTCCAATGCAAGATGTATGCAATGTTATGATGTCATGATGTCATGATAAAAAGCACATCACAAGTATCCACAAATAGCAAACATGGTAAAGGCACACAAGTCACACAGAGAGCCCTTAGCTTTCAGGCTGGCAAGGAGCATAGGTACTACCCTCTTTCAGTTCAGTTGGTTTAAACCTGTCCTAAAAATAGTAACCGGGTTCTAGAGGATCTCAATATCACTGACTACCCTCGATCGGTCATAATTCCAGTTTAGTAACCTTTTCTTGCGGCTGGAATCATCGCGAGAGTTTAGTCTCAATGAGTGTAGCATACTACTACTGTTCTATGGCCAAGTTGGTCAATTTAAAGGTTCTAAGGTCAGTTGGTGCTTAATGACCCCTTAGATGACCCATATTCTCCTCGTTCCAACACAAGGGATGTCGGTACAATCTAAAGTGCCATACCAATGTAGCTACTGCTTCAACAGTATCAGTCTACGCCGTACAGTTCCCCCACAGTTTATTGCTACTTACCTAAAGGGTATTCCCCAGATCCGGGTTAGGATCTATAGTAACTCTGATTAAAGCCCACAAAGATAAATCATACAAAGCAAACAATTGAAAACACAATGATCTAATCCTAACGACACCCCACTTATTAAGTCTCCCCAGCAGAGTCGCCAGTTATATGATACGGTGGGAGAGAACTAACTGTTTTTGGAGTGCTGGTTCGCGTTTTGCGTTTGTTTTCGCAAAATTTCGCGGTAAGCAAGAGTCGCGACCGTCTTTTATTTTATCCAACAAGGAAAGGAAAAAAGCACAGCAAAATTCCTTTTTCGAGATGTTTCTCGGGTCTGGGGGGTAGATTATAGAAAGGGAAGGTGTCAGCACCCTTTCTATCTGTGGTTATCCACGGGCTCTTAGGTACTTGCTCAAAGTGTTTTCAAAAATTGCTTTTCTTTGTGTTTGTGGGTTTGAAAGAAGTTTTCGTTTGAAAGGTGTAAGTGCGAAAAGTTTTTTTTGTTTTATTTCGAAAGAGCAAGTACTTAAGAACCATCTACCTACTCAAAAAAGGAATCAATATGTACTAATATCCTTTAGACAATGCTATTCCACTATTGATGAGTAGGTAGCATCGTCGTTGGAGTTTAAGGGTCAATTCGATTAAGGGACGTGCGGTCACTAAAGCAATGTTAGGACGCCTTAGCGGTAACCCTAATGTCTTAGATCATTTTTCCGAGGCAACCGTTTCGAGGCAACTATGATCTTTGGACAAGAGGGCGACCTCTAAAACTTCTTATACTCAATGACCGCGTTCGAAGGCAACCAAGCGAGGTGTACCCTAAGAGTGCACATGTGCGAGTGTGTTGTTTTCAGTTAATTTTATCTTTGTACATGTCAATGGTTATCTATGTTGATTTTAGGTTTAAATGTTCAATCTTGTCACGCATTCCCTATTACCAAACATCTAACAGTTATATAAGTTGCGGAAATTAAATTGCGGAAATTAAACTAACTATTACAAGGCATCGGGTATTTACATTGCCAAAAGCAACCCTTGAAATTAAAATGCAGAAAATAAATAAAGCGATAAAATAGTAACGTCCTATTAAACTATTACATTCCAGGAAACAGATACAATAAGATGATAAAAAATGGATTGCATGCGGGAAAATTAAATCGGGCGCATTTTAGGGTTTTGACCCTTTGATTATTAAAGAAATATTTTTTTTGGTTATTTTGAATTAAAAAAGAAATTAGATCTAAGTTAATTATTAAATTAATGAACTAATTAATTAATTGATAAAAATGATATTTTTGGATTTTTGATATTTAAAGAAATAAAAAATAATTTGATCAAAGTTAATAAAAAAACCTATTTGTCTAAGTTAATTTTATTTATTGCAAAAGATATTAAAGTTATTTCCTAATTAAACTAAATTAAATTAATATTTATTAACAAAAATAAAATACTGAAAATTAATTTTTAATAAGAAAATATTTTTTGTTTTTTTAATTTTATTAAGAAAAAGTTTGGATTGGTTAGTTAAATAATAAAAATAATAACAATAAAATTAAAAGAAATAATAAAAGAAAAGAGAAAAAAGTGAGGGTTTGGGCCTGTATAGGGGGTGAGAATGGCAAATTCAAGACCCATTTGCATGCTGGCCTGGTGGACTTTTCCTGATTCCCTGGGGCACGTTGACTAGGGCATATGATGCACGCTCCATCTGGACCACCAGATCTGGCCTGGGGCCATCTGGCTAGTGATTAAGTGAGAGACCATGGTATGCTACGCACTTGGAGTTGTACTGGAATTCCTGAAGAAAAATAATAATATGCATATGGGGGGACCTGGGATTCGAACCCAGGTCCTGTTGGTCACTGAACAAAGCCTCTACCACTCAACCAGCGGGTTTCATTTGTTAATGTAATGGACAATAAATAATATAAGGGAAAAAACAATAATATGCCAGAAATAAAAAAGAAAACGCGCCAAGTTTGAATCCACCAATAAGAGGGGGGCACGTCTTCATCTTCTTCGTTCAAACCTGGATATTTACCTGCGGATTTATATCCGCAACTAAATTCGCATGTACGTTCTAAATTCTATTCTAGGCCATGAAAATCAAATCCAGGACCATGGTCATGCTCGTCTTCCTCCACTGATCATGCCTATGTCTATCAATGGCTCCAATTTTGCCTGTAAATAAAATACCAAAAAAGAAATCTACGAAACCCTAGGTTTGGTTACAGGGCTATGGTTCATATTAGTGCAATCAAATAATGCAGAAAGCTTGTAAATTGAACAAGGATTATGAATATGCCCATAATTTATGCCAAAGATGCAAGAAATAGGAGTTACGAATTTGAATACAGGGGTATGAAACGGGATGCTTACAGAGCGATTGAGAGGGTGTGAGAGCTTGATTTTGATTGCAGGAGGTTCAGTGGATACCCAGCAATGGATTGGTGTTGAGATTTGCCCTTGAAAACGCCTCTATGCACGATTTCGGTTTCACACTTTTTCACCTTTTTTTAAGTTTTGCTTTTAATGATTCTGCAGCCTCTAGCCCTTGAATTTGTGTCCTTTGGCTTGTATAAGTAATAAGCAATGCATTAGGTCAACAAATGTGGGTTGAATCCTTGTACATCAATGCTTGGAGATTTGATTTGATCCTCCATTGATAACCTTCCAATTTTGTCCAAATTCCAATATTTTTGCACATGGAATGTATGATACTAATTTTATACACTTGATGATGATGATTAGGTCCTAAAATATCCAAAAAGAGATCAAATAATCAATGTTGGGATTTTATTTGATTTAAATTGATTAAAAATGAAATAATTCAAATAAAATCAAATAAAAATAGAAAAGTTGATAAATGGACACAAGGCTGAAGCTAGGACACGTGTGTAATATGGAAAGATCAAATCAAGTGGAAAAGAATGGGCCCCTTTGACAAAATTTGAAGTTTTGGGGATAGTTGACTTTTGGCAATTTTACAAAATTGCCCAACTTCAACAATGCACAACTTCTTCAATTTTGAACTTTTGGAGGTGTTCTTTGATTTTTTAGAAATCTTGATATGTCCTATAACCAACCCTTTTTGTCTCATCTCATTTTGATATTCCATGCTCAAGTTATAAGCTTTGGCAAAAAGGGTGTTTTTGTTGACTTTCAAAAATGACCTATAATGTCCAAATTTATAACTTCTGGTGAGTGCATTTCTTGATCTTGGGGTATGAAGATGGATTGTATAAAATTGCATCCTATTCAAAATGAGCTTTGGATGGGTCATTTCTCATAAAGTATGAGAAAGTTATGGTTGGTCAAAGTTGAGTTGACTTTTCCTACAAAACCCTAATCTAGCAACTTTTGAGTCTTGATGAATTTTGAGCAATCCTTGATGAATCATGATAAACCCTTGATCAAATGATGAAATATCCTTCAAAATGAGAATGTTGACAAAAAATCTTGAAGTTTGACTATTTGTAGGTCACAGTTGACTTTTCCCCTAGCACAATCGATTTTTGGACCCTTTGAGCAATTGACTGAGCAAACTTCCTCTGCAAGGCTTGAAATTTGACATGGATGACCTTGAGATCATATTAGGACATTGGGGAGCACTTGAGGTCATTTGTATGTAAGGACCTTGATGCAACACAAAACCCTAATTTGAGGTTGACTGCCTTAGGAGATAGCTTGACTGTCCAACTCTTGAGCAATCTTGAACCACTTGGAGATTTTTCCTGCAATGTTTTGAGAAATATGAGAGGGAAAATTTTGGGGTGCAACACTAATCTATGCTAATAAATTTTAACAACAAATTCGAAACCCTAAATCACCCTATAAATACAAACAAGAACATACTGAGGTGGGGGGGATTCGAATAGACAGGGGAGGGATTGGATAACAAAAAAGAGAGGCAGGTTTGAATAGAGAAGAAGAAGAACAAAGAAGAAGAACAACCCGAACATACAGAGGAGGGGATTAAATTACAACAAAAAGAAAGGGCGATTACTATGAAGAGCACGAAGCTCCCGTGTTTAAGACGGAGAAGAACCATTGGGGTTTCAACCTCTGAAACCCTAACCGTGTGAACCTCCACCACTAGCCGTGTCTCTGCCGCGCCTTCAATTTTCCACCATCTTCAACTTCAATCAACGCTGGATCCTACAAAATCAAAGAAGCTCTTAGCATCAAATCGAAAAGCTTAAGAATCAGAAAAAAGACGATAGCGCAAAGGGGTAACAATATCTTAACTTTATCTATATATTTGTATTTTGTATTTAGGGTTTGTTTGTGGGCGCTGCTGGTAGTTAGAAGTTTGAAATAATTTTCAGGGTTTCTGTGTTCTAACGCGAGAGAGAGGGACGAAGATGATACTGTAAACTGTAGCGATAAAAAATGTAGCGGGATAAATCGGGGATCGAATTATTAATTAATTCGTCTCACAAAAGCAAGAGTCGCCACCGCGCTTTATTATTTCCAAGGGAAAAGGGAAAAGAGAAAAATAAAACCCTAAAGTATGCAATGTAAAATAATACTTTTAAAAGTAATGAAAATACAAGGCGTTTTGAAAAGAGGTCTAGAGTTCGGGGGTTGGTTATACAATGGGAAGGTATTAGCACCCAATGTATCTATAGCATTCTATAGGAACCTTTTGAAATATCTGTTTATTAAAATGTTTGTTAAAAATAAATTGTTTTGGCCAAAAATGGGTATGGACGAGTTTTTGAAGATACGAAGACCTAATGTCGAAGTTTTGACTTAAAAGGTGTGAGTTTTGGAGAAATTGGATATTTGGGAAAAAATCTTAAGTTTTCAATGAAATGAAGGTATTTGCGTGATTGGATTTGAGGACATGAAGTCAACAAATTTAATCATTTTTCTCTTGGATTTAGACGTAAACAGAATAACCATGTAAAGACTGAATAATCAAACAGAAAATTAGATAGATAATGATTAAGTAGCTAAGTGATATACAACCATAACAATGATTAAATAACAGACTAAATGGTGTGAACATGCATTTTTGTATTTTTGTTTAATATGTACAAAGCAAGAGAATTTAATTAAAGGAAAGAAAATGTTTTTAAATTTTTTTATTTTTTATGTATTTTTTAATATTAATATGCAAATAATAAAATATACTAATGTCTTATACTAATTCAAATATTTTAACTAATCCTTTTTTATATACAAAGTCTTAATTAATATAAAAAAGAGTAAGTTTGTGTATAAACAAAATTAAATTAAAAAAAAAATTTTAAGCTTTTAATTATATTATGTATTATGGTATTAATGTACAAAGTTTGCATTTAAATAAATAGTTTTAAGGAAAGAAAAACAAGAAAGAAAAAGTTTTAATCCTAATAATATTTAATATTCGAGTATTTTAGTTATAATGAAAGTATTGATAATATTATTATTAAAAGGAAAAATAAGATAAAAATCTTTTTAGTTTAAATGAAATAATAAAAATGAAAAGAGGTAAATGGGTTCAAAAGGGGATTTATAGGCCCAAACAGAATTTGGATAGAAACCATAAAGGGGGGGGGGGGGTGCATCCAAATTGGAGGGGTCAGGCGCTGAGGTCATTGGGCTTAAGGTTTGTTAGTGGGACAAAGCCCAAAACATGTTAGCAGCATTCTTGAGGGTTTCACTTGAGTTGTTCATTTGGGATTTTAGGTTTAGGCAAGAACACAGAAGCGCCGCTACTCCTCGTTATGGATTCGTCTTCGTCTTTCTTCTTCTCTTTCGAGCCAAAAACATCCAGGACCAAGCCCTTGCCTCAAAGCTGCCAGCGCCACCAACTGCATCTCCTTCTACATGGGTCGCTCAGTGATATGGTGTGAAGGTGACGATTTCGTTCTTTAATGCATTAGGGTTTTACGATTTTGCATGTTTATGATTTCACATTCATTTGATTCTGACTTTAGCTTTAACATGTTGTTTCGGTCAAGGTGTATAAAATGGAAGAAAAGAGGTTATATTACCTTGACGGAGGAGGGGAATGAACGATGGTGGAGGCGCTCAGGCGGCTGGATGGCGAGGAGGCAGTGACGCTGAAGCTAGCTTGCTTTTGCTGGAACCTGGTACTTTGCTTGCCCTTCTGAGTTGTCTGTGTACCTTGTGATGTTTTTTATCTTCTTCTCCTTTAATCGCTTCTGTTGCCTCTGAACATGATGTTATTGCTCTGACTATTGCTTGTTGGTATGTGGCCTTCGTTTGTATGCTTGATGCCTTGTAAGTTTCTGGGTATTCTTTTTCCTCTTCTTCTCTTTTCCTTGATACCTGGATATGTTGGTTAGTGTGTTTGACAGCCCAATGATGAGAAAACTCTGAGGGCTTTAAGTTTTTTGCCTGAATGGGTAAGTTTCCGTCAGTTTGGGGCTCCTCCTATGAGCTTCAGGCTTGAGTTGGTTATGGACTTGGATGGCCTTCTGGTTATGGTTTCAGGTTTGTGGCCTTGAGGTTTTCTTTGGCAAGGCTTGGACCATTTGTTTGATTACAGGCTTTTACAGGTTATTGTCTTGGTGAGACTCGCTTCAGGTTTGGCATGGCTTAACAGGTTGTGTTTACTGGTTTTTGTTGCATAGTCTTGATGCTTTATGGCATAGACTGGCAGGTTTATGGCTTTGACATGGTTTTGGCTGTTAAGCTTGAGGCTTGAAGGTTTTTTTTTTACAGGGTATTGTTTATACTTCAGGCAGGTTGAAGGCTTGACATGGTTAAGGATTTTGGCTTTGTGTTACAGGTTTGGACAGCAGGTTGTATGTTGTTTTGAATGCAGGTTTTTTGAGGTTTTTGGTACTTTTAGAATAGGCTTCAAACAGGTTTTTTCAACTCTGGCCTTTGCTTGAGAAGTTTGTGTGTTATTATATCCGTTGGTTGGCCTTTTCTTGATAATTCAGGTTTTTGTTGTTTTGTCAATTTTTCTTGATACCTCTGCCCCCTCTACTGTTTCATTCAGTTTGTTTGTATCTTTTTCTATGCCTCCTTCTTTACTGTGTTACTGCAGTTTTGTTTTCTTTATCTTTTCTGCCTAAAGTCAAAACCTGTAAACCCAATTCTTTTCTCTCTTCTCTCTCCTTAGTACAGCTTGAAACAATGATGTTATGTACTTTAGTTCTGAAAAAGCAAAGGCTGGGAAATGATGAAATTAGAAATATTTGGCTTGCATATATGGTTTTAATCTGCATATTTCCTTCTTTAGCTTTCCTGCATCTGTTACAGTATAGAGGAGCCTTTGTATTTTCATACTTCCATATTTTGGACAGTTTACGTTGGACTTTGTTTTGACAATGTGACTTGGACTTGCATATGCTGTTGGTTTTGAAATATGCAGTTTTGACAATTGAAATGTGCAATTGATTTTGAACTATGCAGTTGATTTTGGCAAAAATGAATTTGTGCAATTCAAATACTTGTGCATTCATATTTATCAATAAAAATTCATCCTTTTTTGTGAACCGGGAGAAATCCCGTGATTTGTAAAAAGGGTAAAACTGATTCCGACCGTTTGCTTTTAATGATGAATTCCAAAATAATTGTCTGCTTTTAATTATATATCTATTTCTGATTTTTTTCTTTAATTATTCTTTGCAGATAAAAATCAAAGGTGCATCAAAGAAGTATTGGATAGAAGATGAAGATTTAGAACTTAGAAAAATTAGGATAGTTTTTATTTTACTTTAAACATTTGTAAAATTATTGTTGTAAATACTTTGTAAATAAATACGGTATTTAAACAACAATTGTAACAATTAGAATAAAGATGAATAAAACTCTATTATTTTACCAGTTAATTGTTTTCTTCTTTTCAATTATTTATTTTATTATTTATAATTCTTTAAATAACTGAAAATAAATTCCAACTATTTAAACTCAGAATAACAAATAATTAAATAACATCATTGATCAATTAATAAACTTCTTTTCAATTATTTATTTTATTATTTATAATTCTTTAAATAACTGAAAATAAATTCCAACTATTTAAACTTAGAATAATAAATAATTAAATAAACATTGTTTTAGCGTTGATCAATTAATAAACTTGGCGTTTCAAAAATAATCAGCTCTTGATTTCTAAAGGAAAGTTGTAGTTGTCAAGGAGAATCATAGGTAAAATAACAACTAAAATTGTCGAAATTTGAAAAAGTTATGAATTTTTAAAATCTGCTTTAAAAATTGATAAAATAGGTCAAATCGCTTGTGAACGCTTGCAATGTAATGATGCAGATGGGAGATGGTATCTTAGGTCAAAATTTGGGGTACAACAGCTGCCCCTATTTAAGTTTCTTCTATCCGGAGATATGAAGATTAAAATCTTCGTCTCGACGAGATTGAAGGTACTTAAATACATAATACGCAATTTTTGCCCTAAGATACCGCCATTATGTTTGTGATATGAATGCAGTAATTGAATTCACAGAGAAAGATATTGTATGAAACAGGATAATGCTGGAGAAATCAAACACCAACAAAACACAGGGACATAGATTATACACTACTGGGAAAATGAGCCATCGACTTCAAATAATAGACTCTTGACGGCGAATAAAAATTTGAGAGAATACGGCCTCTGACCCTAACAAAGAAGGTATCTTGCATAGGCCATAAAAACAGATTATTGACCCAAAATATCAGTGAGTTCACAACTCAAGGTCAAAGATAGACAGAAAGTATCAATTTTGCTGATAATGGATTACCGACTTCTGAAGGTAAAGATTCATAACAAACTTCTCGGCGAGATTTTCGGAGATACACTAATTAATGCTGAAATAATAATAAGGTTGTAGATACACAAACTGCTCAAATAAAGAAGCTGCCACTTGCTGTCTTCCAAAAATACTATGACATACAAGCTGCTCAAATAAAGAGGTTGCCACTTGCTGTCGTCCAGGGATGTCAATAACATACAAGCTGCTCAAATAAAGAAGCCGCCACTTGTTGTTTTCCAAAAAAAATACCAATAACATACAAGCTGCTCAAATAAAGAAGCTTCCACTTGCTGTCTTCCAGAAAAATAATAACGTACAAGTTGCTCATGAAGAGACTGCCGCTTGCCGTTTCCAAAAATAATAATAACGCACAAGTTGCTCATGAAGAGACCGCCGCTTGCCATTTTCCAACAATGTTTATAACGTACAAGTTGCTCATGAAGAGACCGCCACTTGTCGTTTTCCAAAATAATAACGTACAAGTTGCTCATGAAGAGACCGCCGCTTGCCGTTTTCCAACGATGTCTATAACGTACAAGTTGCTCATGAAGAGACCGCCGCTTGTCGTTTTCCAAAATAATAACGTACAAGTTGCTCATGAAGAGACCGCCGCTTGCCGTTTTCCAAAAATAATAACGTACAAGTTGCTCATGAAGAGACCGCCGCTTGTCGTTTTCCAAAAATAATAACGTACAAGTTGCTCATGAAGAGACCGCCGCTTGTCGTTTTCCAAAAATAATAACGTACAAGTTGCTCATGAAGAGACCGCCGCTTGTCGTTTTCTGAAGAATAACTCAAAAGGAAATTGTGATGATACTGGCAGAGAATAAAATCTTCGTCAAAGAGAACCAATGAATCAATCCTTCCCGAGGAGATCACATACTTAAATGCGCAAAATAAATGCACCATTCGTCTAGGTGGCGACTTCACTGGGGAAAATCATAAGATAGCATATGCAAGAGACAACAACTCCCTCCAGGAATAAACTAGAGAGAAAACAGTCAAACAAGACTCCACCCAATGAGAAAGTAACTCGATTGGGGGATTCATCCTATCCAGAAATGGACAAGGTAGGCTAAATCAAAAAATCATCCACGAGGATTAGCTCAGTTAGGGAATTTAGAAAGGGAGCACATTTTCTGCCTAAGCTAACCTTCTACTTGGAAAGAACATGTACATTGTATTAAAAACAAAGTATACCACCCAAAATCAACGGCAAATGTGAATATGCATGCGTGATATAAGTGTAAATGAATAAATGAATGTTATGCTGACAAAACGAACAGATGGAATATCTTGAAGACGATAAGAGGTCACGAAAAGATAGATACTCGGCCAATCTTAAAAAGACGGAAAATAACTGGAACTGGAACCACAAAGCAACGTCGGAGCGTATCACGCTACAAGGCTCAAGTCTTCTGAGGAGAAAAGTATTCAAATCCAATCTTCTAATACCAATAGATTACTGGCATGAGACAAAGCGTACCACACTTTAGAAATCGCCCAAATAAAGGTAACCAAAACAACGCTTAACTGGAACAACTGGGGAGTCACCAAACTTAGTACCACGAGAAACGCAAGTTTAACACAACCAACACCTCATGACGATTTTGAAATAAAACATGTTCATCATGCAAGGATAAATTACCGTATTGTTTTGCATTTCATGGCTTGACCATCCTCGAAACAACTGTTAATATTCCTTTTATTATTCACGACACATTTTTTAAAATAAGAATACTTTAAATAACTTTGTTTTAAATATTGCCGTAAAATTAAAATTTTGCCCACAAAAGGTAAATGCTCAAATTTCATTAATAAGATGGCAGTTCGCTAACAACGCGACTCCAACGGTTTACAAAAGTTTGGGAAATAGTACATGAAAGAAAGGGTTACGCAAAAACAATGATTACTATTCTCCCTAACAACTTCGAATTCCGAAATGTGTTCAAATGCCAAGTCTGGTCTGACCAAAAGCTTGCCTAAGCCGCCCTTTCGGGTTTTCAACTTAGCAAACTGTCAACTCAAACCTAAGCGAAATATTTCTTGACCGCATCGGCGTTCATGGAGCGCGGGAGCTCTTCGCCGTCCATATTTGTGAGAATCAAGGCACCTCCAGAGAAAACTTTCTTAACGACATACGGTCCTTCATAATTCGGAGCCCACTTGCCCCTAGAATCAGGTTGGAAAGATAATATCTTCTTGAGCATGAGGTCACCTTCTCTGAACTCGTGTGGTCGAACCTTCTTATCAAAAGCATTCTTCATTCTCTACTGATATAATTGACTGTGACACAATGCTGTCAATCTCTTTTCTTCAATTAAATTCAACTGATCATATCTACTTTGACACCATTCAGCCTCAGAAAGTTTAGCTTCCATCAAAACTCTCATAGACGGAATCTCGACCTCCACGGGGAGTACTGCTTCCATACCATAAACTAGGGAAAATGGGGTTGCGCCTGTGGAAGTTCGAACTGAAGTACGGTATCCATGCAGAGCAAACGGAAGCATTTCATGCCAATCTTTATAAGTTACCACCATCTTCTGGACAATCTTTTTGATGTTCTTGTTAGCAGCTTCAACTGCCCCATTCATCTTCGGTCTGTAAAGAGAAGAATTATGATGTTCGATCTTGAACTCCTCACAAAGCTCTCTCATCATCTTGTTATTCAAATTCGAACCATTATCAGTGATGATTTTGCTCGGGATACCGTATCGACAAATGATCTGATTCTTGATAAATCTGACTACCACCTGTTTGGTTACATTAGCATAAGATGCTGCTTCCACCCATTTAGTAAAATAATCGATCGCTACCAAGATGAAACGATGACCATTTGAAGCTTTGGGTTCAATCATTCCAATCATATCAATGCCCCACATAGAGAAAGGCCAAGGTGAAGAGATAACGTTGAGGAGGGTCGGTGGCACATGTATCTTGTCCGCATAAATCTGGCATTTATGACATTTCTTCACATATTTGCAGCAATCAGATTCCATTGTCATCCAATAGTAACCAGCTCTCAACATCTTTTTAGCCATTGCATGTCCGTTGGCATGTGTGCCAAAGGATCCTTCATGTACTTCTTGCATCAGCATGTCTGCTTCATGTCTGTCTACGCATCTGAGTAGGACCATGTCGTAATTCCTCTTATACAAAACTTCTTCATTGAGGAAGAAATTGCTTGCTAATCTTCTCAACGTCTTCCTATCTTTATTGGATGCCCCAGGCGGGTACTCTTGAGTTTGAAGAACACGTTTAATGTCATAGAACCACGGTTTGTCGTCGGTAACCTCCTCTACTGAGAACACATGAGCAGGTCTATCGAGGCGCATAACCCGGATTGTAGGCACATCATTCCAACCATTCACTTGAAACATTGAAGACAAAGTAGCTAAAGCATCAGCCATTTGGTTTTCATCTCTAGGGATATGATGTAATTCCACCTTGTTGAAGAAAGTTAACAATCTTCTAGCATAGTCTCTGTAAGGGATCAAACCAGGATGACGAGTCTCCCATTCTCCTTTGATCTGATTAATTACCAATGCCGAATCTCCGTAAATATCAAGAATCTTAATCCTTAGATCCACTACTTCTTCGAGACCCATAATACATGCCTCATATTCAACCATGTTGTTCGTGCATTCAAACTTCAATCTCGCCATGAACGGGATATGAGTACCTCGGGGAGTGACGATGATTGCCCCAATCCCATTTCCATAAGAGTTCACAGCTCCGTCAAATATTAAACCCCAATGGGATTCGGGATCAGGTCCTTCTTCAGGTAACGGCTCTTCACAATCTTTAGCTTTCAAGTACATAACATCTTCATCTGGGAAATCAAACTTGATGGACTGATAATCGTCAATTGGTTGGTGAGCCAAATGGTCGGCTAAAATACTCCCTTTGATTGATTTCTGAGTGTGATACTCAATGTCATATTCGGATAACAACATCTGCCAACGGGCTATTCTCCAGATAAGGCGGGCTTCTCAAAGATATACTTGATCGGATCCATTTTGGAGATCAACCAAGTGGTGTGGTTAATCATATACTGGCGCAGACGGCGAGCAGCCCAAGCTAAAGCACAACAGGTTTTCTCAAGCAATGAGTATCGAGACTCACAGTCTGTGAATTTCTTACTCAGATAATATACAGCATGTTCCTTTCTTCCAGTCTCATCTTGTTGACCAAGCACACATCCCGTGGAATCTTCCAATATAGTCAGGTACATAATCAAAGGTCTTCCTTCCACCGGAGGAATCAAAATGGGAGGTTCAAGTAAATATTCTTTGATGCTATCAAAAGCTCTCTGACAATCTTCTGCCCACACACATCCTTGGTTCTTTCTGAGAAGCTTGAAAATCGGCCCACAGGTAGCAGTCATATGAGATATAAATCTAGAAATATAGTTCAGTCTCCCAAGGAATCCTCTTACTTGTTTTTCTGTCTTGGGTGCGGGCATTTCCCGAATAGCTTTGACTTTATCAGGATCTACCTCAATACCTTTCTGATTGACAATGAAACCCAGAAGTCTTCCAGAACGAACACCAAAAGTGCACTTGTTGGGATTCAGACGGAGTTTATTCTTTCTCAAACGCTGGAATAACTTCAATAAATGTTCCAAATGATCTTCTTCAGTTTGTGATTTGCCAATCATGTCATCTACATACACTTCTATCTCTTTATGCATCATATCATGGAACAAAGCAGTCATAGCCCTTTGGTATGTTGCACCAGCATTCCTCAAACCAAACGGCATAACTCGATAACAAAATGTTCCCCACGGTGTAATGAAAGTTGTCTTCTCCATATCTTCTGGTGCCATCTTGATTTGATTGTAGCCAGAGAAACCATCCATGAAAGAGAAGATGTTGAACTTTGCGGTACTGTCGACCAATACGTCAATGTGCGGTAATGGGAAGTCATCCTTTGGGATAGCTCTGTTCAGATCTCTATAGTCTACACACATTCGAACTTTGCCATCTTTCTTAGCAACAAGCACTATATTGGCTAACCATTGAGGATAGACCGATGTAACAAGGAAACCTGCATTAATTTGTTTTTGAACTTCTTCTTTGATCTTGTCAGCCATATCGGGACGAGTCCTTCTCAACTTCTGCTTAATCGGCGGACATTCAGGTCTCAACGGTAAACGATGCTCCACAATATTGTTGTCCAAACCTGGCATATCTTGGTAGGACCAAGCAAACACATCAACATACTCTTTGAGAAGCTCCAACATTTTCTCTTTGACCTCTGGGATAAGCAATGCTCCGACCTTGACTTCCTTTTTATCCTCTTCATCACCCAAATTGATCAACTCTATAGGTTCTTCAAGCGGCTGAATAGTCTTTTCATCGTGCTCAAGTAAACGGGAAATTTCATCAGGAATCTCTTCACTATCCTCTTCTTCGGCTCTGAACACAGGGAATTCAAAGTTGGGAGAGGGCATAGGATCATTGTTTTCAATGGTTAAGTCATGGATTAATCTGCACATGTGATTATGCTTTATTTTAGAAATCGATTTGTACAAATAAAATAAAAAGTTATTATATTTTCCTATTACTACCAATTAATTTTCATTACTATTTCCCAGAAAAAGTGAAAAATAAATAAATAAATAAATAAATAAAACAGTAGTGGACAAAATAACATTTTTATTCATGAAGGGAAATACTTGAAACAAAGAGCCCAGACATTTTCTCTTTTGCCTTGGGCATAGCAAAAGGATTTATTTTCAACATAGCCCGACACAAATACTTTTCGCCTTGGGCAGAGCGAATTTTTTTCAAAAATAAAACAAAACATTACTCAGAAATGTGCATCACAACAGGAACATCAACAGCAATCCAGTTCTGGCAAACCACTCCATGCGTTACAAAATCGGGTAAATCCTCTTCAGAATCGTCTCCTATTATAGCATCAACTTCAGGAGGAGTCGGATGGATAAAACCCGCGCTTCGGAAAACCTCTTGAATCGGACGGGTAACTACTTCCTGCTTGACTCTTGTAGACACGGGATGAAAACCAAGACCTTCTCCAGACTTGTTCTCGGGAAAAGTCAACACCTGGCCCCAACCTTCAGCCGAACCACTTTCAACCACTCGTCGCGCATCCTCAAAAGAAGAAATAGATGTCCCTTGCTTCTTCATTTCATTATTAGCAACAGATAGAGCTTGGAATTGGGTTCCAACATCCTCATCAGCATCAATAAAAGAGAAAGATGAGAAATGGCTTACCACCATAGCCTGCTCTCCACCAATCATTACCAGCTTTCCATGCCTTACAAACTTCAATCTTTGATGGAGCGTGGAAGTGACTGCCCCTGCATCATGGATCCATGGACGACCCAATAGGCAACTGTAGGCGGCACGAATATCCATTACTTGAAAAGTGATCTGAAAAGTATGAGGACCAATTATTATAGGAAGATCCACTTCACCAATGACAGTCTTCCTAGAACCATCAAACGCTTTGACAATTACTCCACTGGGTCTCATGGGAGCACCTTGATATGAGAGTCGAGACAATGTAGTTTTGGGCATTACATTTAACGACGAACCTGTATCTACCAACACACTTGATAAAGTATCATTTCCACAACTTATTGAGATATGCAAAGCCATATTATGGTTCCTTCCCTCCTCTAGAAGCTCTTCATCACTGAAACCAAGATTGTTACACGAAGTAATATTTCCCACAATTCCATCAAATTGGTCAACCGTCACATCATGATCCACGAATGCCTGGTCCAAGACCTTCATCAAAGCTTCTCTATGGGCACCAGAATCTCTCAGTAAAGCAAGCAAAGAAATCTTGGAAGGAGTTTGCAATAGTTGGTCCACAATCTTATATTCACTTCTCTTGATGAGCTTCAGAATCTCATCATCATCGGGATGTGGGATAGGTTCATTGGATCGGCCTATCTCAACCCTTGGTTCAACATTTCTTGCTGGAATTTCTGCCGGTATAGGCCTCCTGACTTGAACTTCTGGTCTCTTCAAAGGTACTGCTGCAAAGACACATCCGCTTCTCGTAACTCTGCTCACATCAGCGATGTTAACAAAAGATGGCCTTGTTGGTATAGGGACTTCTACCCCATTCTCAATCATTGTGGCATTATACTTATACGGTATAGCTTGGTCGGAGTTGTAAGGCATGGGACCAGGTGGATAAATGATCAAAGGAGCAACAGGTGCAGTCTGACTGTCGTAAACGATCTCTACTGGTTCAGGAAAATTGAACTGCGGTATTATAACATTCACTTCATCCGCCGGATCTCTGTCATGTGTAATAGTGATAACCCTCTGGTCTAACAATTTTTGAATATCCTCCTTCACAATAGGGCAATCAACCTCTCTTGAACAAAATTCACAAACATCATAATCATGTTGATGCCTAAAAAAGGCAAGTCTTCTTAAGCTCTGATGTAACCTGATCAACGAATCTCTTATGTGTTCAACTTGAAAAACCTGAGACTTTCCCGGACAACCTTCCACCATATTCACTGATGCTGCCCCATGTCGAGGCAAAGGGTTATCTCTAACATTTGGGTTAACATCCTTGAAAGACAAGATACCATTCTTAATCAACCTCTGCACGTCCTCCTTTAAAGCAAAACAATTTTCAATGTTGTGCCCCGGCGACCCTTGATGATATTCACAAAACTGATCCGCCTTGTACCACGGAGAAGTACTATTTGGTGCGACAGGAGGAGGCTTCGTCGTTATGAGGTTTTTTCTGATTAAAGCGGGGAACAGTTCAGTACAAGTCATGGGAATGTCATCGAATTGCGGTTTCCTGGGTGAACGGTTCTGGTTGTTGAATTGATAAGCCTGTTGTCGAGGCTGCTGCTGAAATGGCCGTTGCTGAGTTGGTGGGGTTTGATGAGTTGGGGTTACCAACGTTGGGCGGACAGCCGGAGTGACTGCCGCAACATGTGAGTAACCTCTCCTCGGTCTCCCTGGGAAGATCACGCTGGCATCCTGCTCTTTTCTTTTTGGGAAAACACTTCCAAACTTCTTGATACTGCTAGACGGACTTCCTTCTTTAACCAAACGTCCTTCACAAATCCCTTCCTCCAACCGCATTCCCATACTCACCATTTCGGTGAAGTCACTGGGTGCGCTGGCAATCATTCTTTCATAGTAAAAGGAACCTAAAGTCTTCAAGAATATCTTTGTCATCTCTTTCTCCTCAAGAGGAGGATAGATTTGAGCAGCAATTTCGCGCCACCTCTAGGCGTATTCCTTAAAAGACTCTCTGTCTCTCTGGGACATCGCCCGGAGTTGATCCCTGTCCGGCGCCACGTCGACGTTGTACTTATACTAGTGAACAAAAGCTTCACTAAGATCGTTGAAGTTGCGGATCCGAATGTTGTCCAAACCCATATACCACTTTAGAGCGGCACCAGTTAAACTGTCTTGAAAATAGTGAATTAACAAGTCATGATCATCAGAATATGTAGACATCTTTCTCACGTACATAGTCAAATGACTCTGAGGACACGAATCACCCTTATATCTTTTAAAGTCTGGCATTTGAATTTTCCTGAAATCTTGACATTCGGAACTAAACACAGGTCATGAGTGTTTTTTCCAAACAAATCCTTCCCCTTTAACGCTCTGAGCTCCCTCTGCATTTCTTGGAATTGGTCTTGCAATTCTTCCATTCTATCAAAAAGACCCAGACTTTCAGCAGGCTCGGCAGGATAAGTAGGTTCATTCAAGTATGGCATGGAGTGAACCACAGGAGCGACAGTTGTCATCACTGGTTGCGGGAAAGGTGTCACAGACGGGATTATCGGCGGCATAGCAGTTGTCTCTGGTTGAGGAAAATACATAGTAGGTTGAAACAAAGGCTGTACGAAAGGCTGATACCCCTCTGGCACAAAGTTGTAAGGCATTCCCCACGGAAAACCTTTTGGCATCTGATGTTGAAGCGGAGAGTTGATTTGAGTCACAGATGTTGGAACGGTGACAATCTCGGAAACCACAGTAGTTGAAGTCTGAATCTCAACAGCTGTAGTCGATGGCTGATTCTGAGCAGCCATCAAACTTTCCACTAGCGCAGTTAACTTTTCCATCCCGACACGAAGGGTAGCGACCTCCTCACGAAGCTCGTGGTTTTCCTGTTCTAGATCTTCCATCTTTCTTTGACGATTGGCTCGAGTATCGTATCGATGAGACAGCTTGACAATCTTTGGAGTGGAAAAAGAAACAAGGATAAGACTCTAGAAAACATGTGAAGTGGAATGCTGGATGATGCATGATATGTGATGCAAATAATAATTCATTTTGATAGTTTTTCAAGGAACTTCAATAATTTTGCACACATCAATGGTAAAGGAATTTGGAACAACAAAAACTCACTTCATTAATCAAAAGCGGTAAATTACAACTTACAACTTTGGAACAACAAAACAATAAATTACAACTTTGGGACAACAACCCACTAATAAAGCAATAAACTACAACTTTGGAACATGAAGCCCATAATAAAGCAATAAATTACAACTTTGGAACATGAAGCCCATAATAAAGCAGTAAATTACAACTTTGGAATATGAAGCCCTTTTACAGAGTTTTACAAAATGACATCAGCAAAAAATAAAACTAAGAACTAAAGATCATTCAGAATCATCAGATGAAGGATCAAATGCCAACTGTAACTGGAGCTTCCTGATTGTCTCTTCATGAAAGTCTTCCATCTCTTTCTTCTCAGCTACCAGTCGATCAATGATTTCCTTTTGTGGATTAGGAACGAGAGCAACGCTTACCGAACCTTCCTTCTTTCTCTTCCTTTCACTAGCATATTTCTTCAGTAAAGCATCCTTTTGACGAAGCTTCTCATCATGATCAATGAACCAGCCGTCTTGAATAAATAACAAATCCTCCTTTTCCTTTAGTTGTCAAGCCAGGACCCGATTCTCATATTCAGACATATTATACTTTTCTTTCTAAGCATCTCTCTTGGACTTCATCCTAGCCAGATTTCCTTGGTATTCTCCCATATTCTCGATAGGGATATCAACAGATGATGATGAAACGGTAGGGAATGAAGGTTTCTCAGGTTTATAGGGCATCTTGAGAGCACAAGCCCTAGCACGGACCCATTGTAGGTAAGGCTCCAAAGAAATGTCACCCATATGTCCTAACATGTCTCTCCCTTTCCTATGGATGTGGCGCCAAGCTCCTTCGATCTCCCTCTTAGCTGCCTGGTGATCTTGTCCTTCTTGTAGGAAGAAACCACTCACATGGATGTTGTTTGGCTTGTCCCTCATCGAGTATCCAAACTGACGGCGCGCGAGAACAGGATTATAGTTAATTCCACCTTTCGTACCAAGAAGAGGCACGTTAGGAAAAGCCCCACAGCTATCGATGATCTTCACGTCATAGTAAGCTCGATTATACCAATCAATGTCGAAATGAGTGAGAGCCATAATTTTTGGTGCCCATCGCGGCTCCTTCTCGAGATCCCAGAAAACATCAGACCTAGGTAGATGAGAAACATACCACTGATACAGCAAGGGTTCAAAACAAATAATCATCCCTCCTTGATAAGAGTTTCGAAGATGGATGGAGTAGTAGGTATCTCCTAGCAACGTAGGGACCGGATTTCCAATCAAGAAAATTCGGATGCCGTTGATATCCACGAACTTATCAATGCTAGGGAACAAGAATAGACTGTAAGCGAGTAAAGCAAAGATGTCTTCAAAGGCAATAGTATCTTTTATCTCAGCGAAATGACGAGCTTTCCTCAACAGAAACTACGCAGACAAGCCTCGGATTCCCCCTTTTGTAGTCATGTTCTCCTCTATCTCTGACTTCTTCAAGTGGGTGATGGTCGCTATCTCGTGAGATTTGGGTTCCTCTTCTAAGCCAGAAAAAGGAACACAGTTGGTGATCGGCAAACCAAGTATGTAGGAGTACTCTTCTAAGGTGGGCATTAACTGGTAATCCGGAAAAGTGAAACATCGGTACAAAGGATCGTAAAATTGGACCAACGTACCAAGGATGCCTTCTTTCATCTTGCGCTTCATGAGAGGTATAATGGACCCATACTTTTTCTGAAAATCCGTCGGGTTCTTGATCTTAGGAATTAAACTCTTCAATTCTTCAATCTCGGGCTCCTTAAAATTAAAACTTCGAGTGTTTCTCCTTCCAAATTCCATAATAATAGTACCTGAGATGTCTGCAAAAATCATTCTTAAGTTCCTTGAAAAACAAGTTTTTTACAAAAAATGTTGATGAATGCATGAATGAATGATAATGCAACAGTTACACACAAGTTCACAAACATGGGGTTCAAAGGTTCAACGTTTCAAGCATGGAGTCAAGGGTAAAGCCCACCCCAAGTGATGTACTAAGGTTTAATCACACCTGTAAGACAAGGTTCTAAGAGTTCCCAGAGTCTACATTCCTCCTTCGAATATTACCAACGTCTTGATTACTCAATAATTAGCAATATTCTCGAGAGAAACTCATCCGAGCGTAGCATCGCGTAACAACTACTTCCGAATTACTCTGTTATAGTCTCCGCGCTACACCTAAAAAGGCCAAGATGGGTTAGGGTTCTACGGTTCTCAATTTCTCTGGCTCCCAGGTCGAAAACAATAATGTCTTCTCGATTACTCGGTAAACAAATATTACGTTCAAAAGGGCCTTCCATTGAGTGGGGGATCTCATGCCTCCTTCTTCGGGATTACTCCCTCAAAGTTAACATGACTATACCGCCCGTCCTATTCTTAAGTGTAACTTAATCCGGGTATAGGATTCGTCCTTTGCAAAAAAACCCAAACAACCCCAATTTAAACACATAATCAAACAAATCAAATAATAATAAAACAGATAAAACAAACTAGGCTTAACCCACTTAGGGATGGACCAGCAAGAGGTCAATCTTTCCCCAGCAGAGTCGCCATTTCTGTAGCGATAAAAAATGTAGCGGGGTAAATCGGAGATCGAATTATTAATTAATTCGTCTCACAAAATCAAGAGTCGCCACCGCGCTTTATTATTTCCAAGGGAAAAGGGAAAAGAGCGAAATAAAACCGTAAAGTATGCAATGTAAAATAATACTTTTAAAAGTAATGAAAATACAAGGCGTTTTGAAAAGAGGTCTAGAGTTCGGGGGTTGGTTATACAATGGGAAGGTATTAGCACCCAATGTATCTATAGCATTCTATAGGAACCTTTTGAAATATCTGTTTATTAAAATGTTTGTTAAAAATAAATTGTTTTGGCCAAAAATGGGTATGGACGAGTTTTTGAAGATACGAAGACCTAATGTCGAAGTTTTGACTTAAAAGGTGTGAGTTTTGGAGAAATTGGATATTTGGGAAAAAAATCTTAAGTTTTCAATGAAATGAAGGTATTCGCGTGATTGGATTTGAGGACATGAAGTCAACAAATTTAATCATTTTTCTCTTGGATTTAGACGTAAACAGAATAACCATGTAAAGACTGAATAATCAAACAGAAAATTAGATAGATAATGATTAAGTAGCTAAGTGATATACAACCATAACAATGATTAAATAACAGACTAAATGGTGTGAACATGCATTTTTGTATTTTTGTTTAATATGTACAAAGCAAGAGAATTTAATTAAAGGAAAGAAAATGTTTTTAAATTTTTTTATTTTTTATGTATTTTTTAATATTAATATGCAAATAATAGAATATACTAATGTCTTATACTAATTCAAATATTTTAACTAATCCTTTTTTATATACAAAGTCTTAATTAATATAAAAAAGAGTAAGTTTGTGTATAAACAAAATTAAATTTAAAAAAAAGTTTTAAGCTTTTAATTATATTATGTATTATGGTATTAATGTACAAAGTTTGCATTTAAATAAATAGTTTTAAGGAAAGAAAAACAAGAAAGAAAAAATTTTAATCCTAATAATATTTAATATTCGAGTATTTTAGTTATAATGAAAGTATTGATAATATTATTATTAAAAGGAAAAATAAGATAAAAATCTTTTTAGTTTAAATGAAATAATAAAAATGAAAAGAGGTAAATGGGTTCAAAAGGGGATTTATAGGCCCAAACAGAATTTGGATAGAAACCATAAAGGGGGGGTGCATCCAAATTGGAGGGGTCAGGCGCTGAGGTCATTGGGCTTAAGGTTTGTTAGTGGGACAAAGCCCAAAACATGTTAGCAGCATTCTTGAGGGTTTCACTTGAGTTGTTCATTTGGGATTTTAGGTTTAGGCAAGAACACAGAAGCGCTGCTACTCCTTGTTATGGATTCGTCTTCGTCTTTCTTCTTCTCTTTCGAGCCAAAAACATCCAGGACCAAGCCCTTGCCTCAAAGCTGCCAGCGCCACCAACTGCATCTCCTTCTCCATGGGTCGCTCAGTGATATGGTGTGAAGGTGACGATTTCGTTCTTTAATGCGTTAGGGTTTTACGATTTTGCATGTTTATGATTTCACATTCATTTGATTCTGACTTTAGCTTTAACATGTTGTTTCGGTCAAGGTGTATAAAATGGAAGAAAATAGGTTATATTACCTTGACGGAGGAGGGGAATGAACGGTGGTGGAGGCGCTCAGGCGGCTGGATGGCGAGGAGGCAGTGACGCTGAAGCTAGCTTGCTTTTGCTGGAACCTGGTACTTTGCTTGCCCTTCTGAGTTGTCTGTGTACCTTGTGATGTTTTTTATCTTCTTCTCCTTTAATCGCTTATGTTGCCTCTGAACATGATGTTATTGCTCTGACTATTGCTTGTTGGTATGTGGCCTTCGTTTGTATGCTTGATGCCTTGTAAGTTTCTGGGTATGCTTTTTCCTCTTCTTCTCTTTGCCTTGATACCTGGATATGTTGGTTAGTGTGTTTGACAGCCCAATGATGAGAAAACTCATAGGGCTTTGAGTTGTTTGCCTGAATGGGTAAGTTTCCGTCAGTTTGGGGCTCCTCCTATGAGCTTCAGGCTTGAGTTGGTTATGGACTTGGATGGCCTTCTGGTTATGGTTTCAGGTTTGTGGCCTTGAGGTTTTCTTTGGCAAGGTTGGACCATTTGTTTGATTACAGGCTTTTACAGGTTATTGTCTTGGTGAGACTCGCTTCAGGTTTGGCATGGCTTAACAGGTTGTGTTTACTGGTTTTTGTTGCATAGTCTTGATGCTTTGTGGTTTAGACTGGCAGGTTTATGGCTTTGACATGGTTTTGGCTGTTAAGCTTGAGGCTTGAAGGTTTTTTTTTGACAGGGTATTGTTTATACTTCAGGTAGGTTGAAGGCTTGACATGGTTAAGGATTTTGGCTTTGTGTTACAGGTTTGGACAGCAGGTTGTATGTTGTTTTGAATGCAGGTTTTTTGAGGTTTTTGGTACTTTGAGAATAGGCTTCAAACAGGTTTTTTCAACTCTGGCCTTTGCTTGAGAAGTTTGTGTGTTATTATATCCGTTGGTTGGCCTTTTCTTGATAATTCAGGTTTTTGTTGTTTTGTCAATTTTTCTTGATACCTCTGCCCCCTCTACTGTTTCATTCAGTTTGTTTGTATCTTTTTCTATGCCTCCTTCTTTACTGTGTTACTGCAGTCTTGTTTTCTATGTCTTTTCTGCCTAAAGTCAAAACCTGTAAACCCAATTCTTTTCTCTCTTCTCTCTCCTTAGTACAGCTTGAAACATTAAAATGATGTTATGTACTTTAGTTCTGAAAAAGCAAAGGCTGGGAAATGATGAAATTAGAAATATTTGGCTTGCATATATGGTTTTAATCTGCATATTTCCTTCTTTAGCTTTCCTGCATCTGTTACAGTATAGAGGAGCCTTTGTATTTCCATACTTCCATATTTTGGACAGTTTACGTTGGACTTTGTTTTGACAATGTGACTTGGACTTGCATATGCTGTTGGTTTTGAAATATGCAGTTTTGACAATTGAAATGTGCAATTGATTTTGAACTATGCAGTTGATTTTGGCAAAAATGAATTTGTGCAATTCAAATACTTGTGCATTCATATTTATCAATAAAAATTCATCCTTTTTTGTGAACCGGGAGAAATCCCGTGATTTGCAAAAAGGGTAAAACTGATTCCGGCCGTTTGCTTTTAATGATGAATTCCAAAATAATTGTCTGCTTTTAATTATATATCTATTTCTGATTTTTTTTCTTTAATTATTCTTTGCAGATAAAAATCAAAGGTGCATCAAAGAAGTATTGGATAGAAGATGAAGATTTAGAACTTAGAAAAATTAGGATAGTTTTTATTTTACTTTAAACATTTGTAAAATTATTGTTGTAAATACTTTGTAAATAAATACTGTATTTAAACAACAATTGTAACAATTAGAATAAAGATGAATAAAACTCTATTATTTTACCAGTTAATTGTTTTCTTCTTTTCAATTATTTATTTTATTATTTATAATTCTTTAAATAACTGAAAATAAATTCCAACTATTTAAACTCAGAATAACAAATAATTAAATAACATCATTGATCAATTAATAAACTTCTTTTCAATTATTTATTTTATTATTTATAATTCTTTAAATAACTGAAAATAAATTCCAACTATTTAAACTTAGAATAATAAATAATTAAATAAACATTGTTTTAGCGTTGATCAATTAATAAACTTGGCGTTTCAAAAATAATCAGCTCTTGATTTCTAAAGGAAAGTTATAGTTGTCAAGGAGAATCATAGGTAAAATAACAACTAAAATTGTCGAAATTTGAAAAAGTTATGAATTTTTAAAATCTGCTTTAAAAATTGATAAAATAGGTCAAATCGCTTGTGAACGCTTGCAATGTAATGATGCAGATGGGAGATGGTATCTTAGGTCAAAATTTGGGGTACAACATAAACAACATTGTGTTTCTAAAAATGTTAAAACAAAATTTTATATTACGTCCAATTCCATGCGCGCTAGTACACTGTAACTCACATGTCCTTCTTATTTCATCCATCAGATCGTGATCAGACAGACTCTAGGCCAAGTCTGCATGGTAAACCCATACTTCCGCGCTGCACACTAGCAAACTGTCCCTCTCTGTAATGCGGTGGGAGAACTGACTTGAGGTTTTGTGTTTTATCGCAAATGTCGCGGTTAGCAAGAGTCGCCACCGACTTTTCTTTTATCCAAAAGGAAAGGTGAAACAGCACAGGAAAGACCTTTGAGATGTTTTCTTGAGTTCGGGGGGTAGATTATGAAAAGGGAAGGTGCTAGCACCCTTTTCATCCATGGTTTTCCATGAGCTCTTAGTTACTTGCTTAGATCACTTGCTTTGGTTTGTTTGAAATGGTGTTTGATGTGGTTTTGAAGGTATTTTGTAAAAGAGGCCATTCATTTAGGCAATCTTTGTAATGATTCTCGTTCGTAAGAATGTATACAAAGATGTTTGTCTTTTGAAAATGTTTTCAATATTTGTAAGATGTTTTTGAAATGTGTATGTGTTTGTTTCGAAAATAGAAAGGATTGTTTGTTTGAAATGGAGCAAGTAACTAGAAGCTATCTACCTACTCAAATGTCTTTCCTATGTATTTTCTATTCCTTTGACATTGTTGGCTTACCAATGATTTGGTAAGCAACCCTATCTTTGGATGTAAACGGGATGGGTGTGGGTCATCGTATAACCATGATAGCAATGTTGCCAAGTATCTTAGCATTTTTGAGGGACCATGATCATTTTGCAAGGAAACTTTTGAATAGCGTCATCGAGGGGCTATGATCTTATATTTGTTTTGTTTTGCCAAGATATTTCGCATGTGTAACATGTCCATTTTATTTTAGGCAACCAAATGGGAGAAACCCTAAGGGTGCTTATGTGAAAAGTGTATCATTTTCATGCTTTTGATCTTGCATTTAGGGTTTTCTATTTGTTTTTTTTTCGTTCTTGTCATACAAACCCTAATTACTAATCATGGCATATGAAAGCAATAAATTGCGTAATGTAAATATACTAAGCTATTACAACAATTTTATGGGAGGGGGGAATACAAGTTTGAATGGGGATTTGCACAAATATAAAACTAAATACATTATTACAACCAAATCGAATTTGCGCGAATTAAAATAAATATAATACAATATTTAAAATGTAATGCAATGTAATTTACATGTAAAGAGATTTTTGATGTCTTATTTTCATGTAAGAATATTTAAATTAAACCTAAAAAATATAAGAAAAAGATTTAATTTTTTTAAAGGGATTAAACCCTAATTTTCATTTAAAAGAAAATAATGTTTCTATATTATTATTTTGTGCATTTTTTTGTATGAAAATAATAAATAATTTTGTATATAAATATTAAAAATAAATATATTCAAAAAATAGGTATTTTTAAGTGTTGTACCCCAAAATTTTCCCTCTCATATTCCTCAAAACATTGCAAGAAAAATCTCCAAGTTGCTCAAGATAGCTCAAGAGTTGGTCAGACAAGCTATCTCCTAAGACAGTCAACCCCAAATTAGGGTTTTGTGTTGCATCAAGATCCTTGATTCCAAATGACATCAAGTGCTCCCCAATGTCCTAATATGTTCTCAAGATCATTCATGTCAAATTTCAAGCCTTGCAGAGGAAGTTTGCTCAGTCAAATGCTCAAAGGGTCCAAAAATCGACCGTGCTAGGGCAAAAGTCAACTGTGACCTATAAACAGTCAAACTTCAAGATTATTTGTCAAAATTCTCATTTTGAAGGATATTTCATCATTTTATCAAGGGTTGATCATGATTCATCAAGGATTGCTCAAAATTCATCAAGACTCAAAAGTTGCTAAATTAGGGTTTTGTAGGAAAAGTCAACTCAACTTTGACCAAACATATATTTCTCATACTTTATGATAAATGACCCATCCAAAGCTCATTTTTAATAGGATGCAATTTCCTACAATCCATCTTCATACCCCAAGATCAAAAAATGCACTCACAAGAAGTTATGAATTTTGACATTATAGGTCATTTTTGAAAGTCAACAAAAACACCTTTTTTGCCAAAGCTTATAACTTGAGCATGGAATATCAAAATGAGATGATACCAAAAGGGTTGGTTAGAGGACATCTCAAGCTTTCTAAAAAGTCCAATAACACCTCCAAAAGTTCAAAATTAAAGAAGTTAGGCATTGTTGAAGTTGGACTTTTTTGCAAAATTGCCAAAAGTCAACTATCCCCAAAACTTCAAATTTTGTCAAATGGGCCCATTCTTTTTCACTTGTTTTAAGTTTGCATTATAGCCCACGTGCCCTAGCTTCAGCCATGTGTCCATATCTCGTTTTTATTATTTAATTTGATTTTTATTTGAATTTATTCATTTTAAATCAAATAAAATCATATAAAATCAAAAATATTGATAACCAAAGATTTTTTGTTGATTATAGGCTTCAAGGGACAGCTAGCACATCTCCAAACTCGTACCAAGGCATAAGTGTACAAGAAGATATGATTTGAATCAAATTTGGAAAGGTTTAATGGAAGAATCAAATCCAATTCATGGGCATTGATACGGAGAGATTTGAACCAAATTTGTAGACCTAATGCAAAGCACAATACAAAAGCACAATACATAAGCAAGCTGAAACAGACGAAACAAGGGTTGGCAAGTGTTGGAAGAGAAAGAACAAAAGTGCAAAAATTCAAAAAAAAAGTGATAGATCAAAATCAGGGTTAGAGGAAGTTTCAGGAC
Organism: Vicia faba; assembly: GCA_948472305.1. Classification (NCBI taxonomy): domain Eukaryota; kingdom Viridiplantae; phylum Streptophyta; class Magnoliopsida; order Fabales; family Fabaceae; genus Vicia; species Vicia faba. The sequence goes on from OX451739.1 coordinate 70,206,019, forward strand.
ACGAGACTTGTTCCAATCGCTTCCTGGGCATTCACACAAGCCATCCCAACAAAAACCAAGCATTTTCAGACTCCCAAACGCACTATAAGTCTCACGTAACGCATCTCTGTTCTTGAATTTGATTTGGTTTGTTCTTGCATCATTTGAGAAAAATAATGGCATATTCATGATCACAAGAACATTTCCAAACTTTTTGCATCATTTGATTTCGTTTATATGATTTATACTGCAAACCACCATTGTTAGGGTTTGGTCTGCATTTTTGGGCGTTTTTATTCCAGGTACAATTGACCCCTATAATGGACATGGTTGTGACCGGGAGGGTGAGACGAACACAACCATGCCCTTGAAATTCATTTTTGTAACCTGTAGCAGATTTTGGAGATGGACATACCTGTAGCTACGGACTTCTGTCCGTTGGTATAGGTATTTGGCGTTTTAGCCGCGAACGAAAGGTTGGGGATGATGTGTGGCATCCCATTACTGGACCATTCAAATATTACGCGCGTTCTTTTTTATTTTCTGGCAATGGTTTTGTTTTTTATATAATATATATCTTTTGTATTGTTATAACAAATCCAACAGCGTGTCCCACTGGTCAACATGTCAGCTTCCAAGGCGTTAGGGGCTGGAGGTCAGGGGTTCGATCCCTGCCTCCAACACTTTGTATTTTCTTATTTCTTTTCAGGTTATCACATGCATACGCTGGCTTGCAGTACACCATGCTCCCTCTCCCATCCAAAGGCCATATGGCCAAGAGCCAGATCTGGTGGCCAATAATTGGAGGTCCACATGGAGCCAAGTCAATGCGCCCCCACCAGATCAGAGAAAGTCAAATAGGCTGGCTGATGATGGGCCTTCAAATTGCTACCAACACCCTTAAATCAAGCCCAACACTCCCCTCTTATATTTTATTTTATTTTATTTACTTTAATTGTTTTTTTATTAATCTTCTAACCAATCACAAAATTCTCTTTTTTATTAAATAAAAATCACAAAAATATTTTTATTCAACCAAATTTTTAACTTTTATTTTTCTTAATAAATTTATTAATTGATTAGGTTTTTTTTTATTAATTAGAAAATTTTAATTCATTTTTTTGTAAATAATTAAAATTAATTAGATTTAATTAGGTTTTAATTACTAATTTAATTAATTCTATTTTCTTTCCTAAATAATCAAAAACTCCAAAAATAATTAATTTTTTTCATTTAATTAATTTATTAATTTAATTTAGTTCTTTAATTTAGGTTTAATTTCTTTCTTAATTTAAAAACAAAAAAAAAACCAAAAGGACATGTTTTTAACCAAAAGGGTCAAAACCCTAGTCATACGTCCGACTTAATTTTGCGTCACGATTTACTTTCCCTTATCCGATAATGTACCTGCTTCTGGATTGTAATAGTTAAATAGGACATTTAATTACTTTTTATTCGCCTTTATTTTATTTTTCAAAGGGTTTGTCTTTGGCGATGTAAATACCCGACGCCTTGTAATTTAAATTCTGCATTTTATTTCCGCAAATTATAACTGTTAGATGTTTGATAATAGGGTTGCATGACAAGACTGAATGCTTAATATTAAAATCAACTTAGATCACCCTTAACATGTACAAAGATAAAATAACTGAAAACGACACACTCGCACATGCGCACTCCTAGGGTACACCCCACTTGGTTGCCTTCGTACACGGTCATTGAGTATAGGTCGCTTTATAGATCATCCTCTTGTCTAAAAGATCATAAGTCACCTCGAAACGGTTGCCTCGGATATTGTTGCCTCAAACAAATGATCTAAGACTTTAGGGTTACCGCTAAGGCGTACTAACATTGCTTTTGTGATCGTATGTCCCTCATTCGAATTGACCCTTAAACTCCAACGACGGTGCTACCTACTCATCAATAGTAGGATAGTATTGTCTAAAGGACATAAGCATAGAACAATTCCTTTTTCGAGTAGGTAGATGGTTCTTAGATACTTGCTTTTTCAAAAAACAAAAACTTTTCACACTTACACTCCTTTTCGAACAAAGTTTTCAAAAACACTTCATTACACTCTTGAGGACAGAAGCAAGAGTTAAATCGAAGTTTTCAAACAAAAACTTTTTTAAACCCACAAGCACAAAGAAAACAATTTTGAAAACAATTGAGCAAGTACCTAAGAGCCCGTGGATAACCACGGATAGAAAGGGTGCTAACACCTTCCCTTTCTATAATCTACCCCCCGAACCCGAGAAACATCTCGAAAAAAGGAATTTTTCTGTGCTTTTTTCCTTTCCTTGTTGGATAAAATAAAAGTCGGTGGCGACTCTTACTTACCGCGACATTTTACGAAAAAAAACGCAAAACGCAAACCAACATTCCAAAAAACAGTCAGTTCTTCCCATCGTATCACAGAACTGGCGACTCTGTTGGGGAGTTAATAAGTGGGGTGTACCTTAGGAATAGTTCATCATATGTTTTCAATTGCTTGATTTGTATGCTTTATCTTTGTGGGTTTGAATCGGAGTTACTGTAGATCCTAACCCGGATCTGGGGATACCTTGTAGGTAAGTAGCAATAGACTGTGAGGGAACTGTACGGCGTAGACCGATACGGTTGAAGAAGTAGCTACGTTGGTGTGGCACTTTAGTTTGTACCGATATCCCTTGTGGCGCAACGAGGAGAATATGGGTCTGCTAAGGGGTCATTAAGCACCAACTGATCTTAGAACCTTTAAATTGACCAACTTAGCCATTGAACAGTAGCAGTATGCTACACTCATTGAGACCAAACTCTCACGATGATTCCGGCCGCAAGAAAAGGTTGCTAAACTGGAATTATGACCGATCGAGGGTGGTCAGTGATATTGAGATCCTCTAGAACTAGGTTACTATTTTTAGGACAGGTTCGAACCAACTAAACTGAAAGAGGGTAGTGCCTAAACTCCTTGCCAGTCTAAAATCTAAGGGCTATATGTGTGACTTGTTTGCCTTTGCCATGTTTGCTATCTGTGAATACTTGTGGTGTGTTTCTTAGCATGACATCATGCATCATGACATTGCATGCATATTGCATTGGACTAACCTATTTCAAAGACAGAGGGGATTCATCTTTGTTCTGTTTTGTAGGTCATGGCACCCATGCGTAGAAACACTATTCGGATCAACTTTGTCCAGATTCCCACTCATCTTAAGGAATTGGTTACAAAGATGCCAGATACTTCTTCCTTTATCAAAAGACATGGGAACCTCCTTGGTTTGGTCACCTCTAAGATGGATGAACAGATGATGAGTGTCTTAGTCCAGTTCTTTGATCCACTGTACCATTGCTTTACTTTTCCGGACTACCAGTTGGTCCCCACCTTGGAAGAGTTCTCTGATCTACTTGGTATCTCCATTCTAGAGAAGACCCCGTTTACAGGTTGGGAGAAAGTCATTAGGCCAGAAGAAATTGCTTTAGCCCTCCATCTTACAAAGGCTAAGGTAGTGTCAAATTGGGAGACTAGAAGTGGGACAAAAGGCTTCTTGGCTAAATTCTTGGTTGATCGGGCTAATCAGTTTTGGAACAGTCTAGACTTCCGGGCATTTGAAGACATTTTGGATCTTCTCATATATGGTTTGGTGTTGTTTCCTAACTAAGATGCTTTCGTCGACGTGAATGCAGTGAATATTTTCATGTCCGGTAATCCAGTACCCACTCTCTTGGGTGATATGTTGCACTCTCTTTATGCCCGTACTGCTCGGAAACGGGGAACCCTTATGTGTTGTGCGCCATTGCTGGCGAGGTGGTTTATTTCTCACCTCCCCAAATCAGTTTTGAAGAACAAGGAAGGCATGGGTTGGGCCTACAGGATTATGTCTCTCTCTCATAATGACATCATTTGGACTATTAAGGGCATGGAAGATGTGGCTATTATTGATCGCTGTGGGGAATACCCCAATGTTCCACTGCTAGAAACCCATGGAGGAATTACCTATAATCTGTGTTTGGCCTTACGTCAATTTGGGCGAGCTAGGAGGGAAGGACCTCATGAGTTGCTGATGTCGAGCATTGTCTTTGACTTCCAAGGGGATAGTGACGAGTAACGCCGCAGGTTCATACGAGCATGGGATAGGGTGCATAGGTTTGATCCATACGAGTTAGGTGTGAAGACTTCTCTTCCAATGAAACCCTATCTCCGATGGGTTCGTATACGTGCCCAAAAGTTGGGAATGCCTTACGAAGCTGTCTTGCCTGTGATAGTTGAACTCGCTTATGAAGAAGGGGTTCCTCCCACCATCCTCCACCCTTACATGCCTACTAACATTGGGGCATTAAAGAGGTCTTGGATGCAGCTAAGAGAAGAGCGGGATACTTACAGAGAAAAGTATCACGAACAAGAGCGGTAGATCCTGAAGTTGACAAGGCAGTTGGAGAATGAGCAGATCCTCAACGACTATGTCAGCACCAAAGGCAAATGACCATGGGAGCGCTGATGTCTTTTGATTATTTCTAGTTTTGATTTATTTTTCAGTATTTCCTTTTTTGTAACGCCTTAAAGGCATCTGTTGAACATCTGAATTCAAAGTTTATCTAATAAAAGTGTGTTTCATTTTGGTTTACGAATTTGAATCTCTAAAGTCTTTGAAATCATATCATACGCATTTCATTCCATGCACCTCATAACAGGTACCCTTACAGGTTTTCTCATCTTCTTCGCTGTTTATTTCAGCACATCATGTCTGCTGAAACATCAACTGATCAAGCTATCAAGGCTCTACAAGCTCAAAACGCTCAATTCCAGGAAATGTTCATGAGTTTGGCTAAGGGTCAGCAAGATCTGAAGACCCTTATCTTGAAGGATAAGAAGAAGAATAAGAAGAAGACAGTCCTCCTGAACATGGGTCACAGGTTTGGAAACAGGCTGCGAGATGAAGTCAATCTATCCCACTCATCTGGAGGGGGAGAAAACCAAGAAGAAAGGAGGGTTCCTAGCCCTGTGGTATCTGACCACGAGACTGACTTTGACGAAGACCAGTATCCTCTGGCTGAGGATAAATATAAACAGCTTGAAGACCGGTTAAGTGCGATGGAGATTCAGAAGGTCCCTGGGTTGGAATTTGGTGATTTAGGCTTGTCATCTCGGGTGGTGATTCCCCACAAGTTCAAAGCACCAACCTTTTCTAAATACGACGGGGTTTCTTGCCCAAAGCTGCACCTCCGTTCGTATGTTAGGAAGATTCAGCCATATACCGCTGCCAAGAACCTCTGGATCCACTTCTTTCAAGACAGTCTCTCAGGGACTCAACTTGAATGGTTTTACCAGTTGGAAGGAGCTAGTATCCGTAATTGGGAGGACTTGGTTGCTGCTTTCTACAAGCAGTACCAATACAATGCCGACCTCGCTCCCACGCGTACCCAACTCCAGGTTATGTCCATGGGTGCGGGTGAAGGTTTCAAAGATTACGCTCAGAAGTGGAGGGACCTTGCTGGTAGGGTGCAACCTCCCTTGGCTGATATGGAGCTAGTGGATATGTTTTTGGGGACCTTGTCTGGTTCGTATTCCAACCATCTGATTGGAAGTTCATTGTCCGAGTTTACTGAGCTGATTATGACCGGGGAAAGAATTGAGGTCGGTATCAAATCTGGAAAGATACAAAAGGGTGCTTCATCAAGCACCGAGAAGAAACCTTTTAAGAAGGAGTCCAGTGCTATTTACAATTCAAAGAGCCATAATAGACCTGAACGCCGCCAAGCTGTTAATGTGGTTGTTATTTCAAGACCTGTTGTTGCTCCTCAGTGTAACAATCAGCCAAGGGCCGAGAGGCCGCGAAGACAATTCACTCAGCTCAACATGACTTTGTCTTAGATTCTGCCGCAGTTATTGAAGACCAACTTGGTGATTCCGAAGGAGTCCCCGAAGAACCCCAATACAACATCACCCATGTACAATCTGAATGCCCACTGTGCTTTTCATTCTGATAGCCCGGGGCATGATACGAATGACTTTTGGGTTTTGAAGAATAAGGTACAGGACTTAATTGATGCTAAAGAGATTGAGTTCGAAGCGCCAGAAAGGCCTAATGTTGTGACTGCTCCTATGCCCAAGCATGGAGTAAATGCTGTAGAAGAAGACTCATTTGTGGTTTCTGTGAAAGACATTGTTACTCCATTGATGACTGTGAAGAAGAACCTTCTGCTAGCCGGTTTATTTCCGGGTTATGATGAAGGTTGTCGTATGTGTTCTGTCCTACCTACCAGTTTCCGTATTTTGAAGTCAGGTATCCAACGCCTGATGGATAATAAAGAAATTCGGTTTGAGAAGACTTTTGTTCCTTTGGTTCCTACTGAAGAAGTTGCTATGATCACCATTTTCGACAATTCTTCCAAGGCTTCCTCGAGAAAGCCTGTTAGAATTACATCTGTTGCGAGAATCGCACCCTTGATCATCATTGTTCCTGGGCCTATCCCCTATACATCAGATAAAGCTGTCCCGTGGCATTATGGGGCTGACGTATACTGTCACGGAGTTAAGCAAGACTTGAGTGCTGAAAAGGCTGATACTGATGTCAGCAATATTGTTGGACCTGCCAAAGTCACCCGCAGCAGAAGACTTTTCTCCCCCGAGATCTCTCCACCCACTATTCGGTAACCTGTTGTTATACTTGCCAGTACACCTAATATTATTCTTGTTCAAGTTCCCATTCTTACCCCGGTTGCCGAGTCATCTGATACTCGGGGAAAAGGGACCACTGATGAGCCTTCCCGGACGGAGGCACCGAAGAGGATTACTGTTGAAGCCTCTAGACAAGAGATGGAAGAAATTTTGAAGATCATCAAAAAGAGCGACTACAATGTAGTCGAGCAGCTGGGGAAAACCCCATCCAAAATCTCTATGTTGTCTCTGTTGCTATGCTCAGAAGCCCATGCCAAAGCTCTGATTGCCTTCCTGAAAACTGCACACGTGCCGCAGGAAACATCAGCTGATCAATTTAAAGATTGTGTGGCTAGTCTGACAGCGGATAATGGGTTGGGTTTCTCCGATGCAGACTTTCCTGCTAAGGGGAGGAATCATAATGATGCCCTGCATGTCTCCATTGAATGCAGGGGAACTACTCTAGCTCATGTATTGGTGGATACTGGTTCCTCATTGAACGTTTTACCTAAGAAAGCTCTAGACCATTTGGATTGTGAAGGTTTAGAGTTGAAGCCAAGTAACATTGTTGTTAGGGCCTTTGATGGGTCAAAGAGAATAGTACATGGAGAAGTGGATATTCCAGTGAAGGTTGGTTCTCAGATCTTTGCGTCTACTTTTTATGTGATGGACATTCGGCCATCCTATTCTTGTTTGCTGGGTCGCCCATGGATCCACAAAGCTGGGGCAGTGACTTCTACGCTCCACCAGATGCTGAAATACCTAGTCAAAGGGAAATTTGTTACGGTACGAGGGGAGGAGGAATACATGGTGAGCCATCTCAACTCTTTCCGATATGTAGAGATGGATGGGGAGATCATCGAGACCCCATTCCAGCATTTTGAAGAGGTTCCCCAGACATTGGCATCAACCAAAATTGTTGTTGAAGATCCTCCAATGAAGATGGCTTCCTTCAAGGATGCTCGGGCTGTTGTCGAGAAAGGTGGGTATGCAAATTGGGGCCAACTCCCTGATTTTGCACATAAGACTAACAAATTTGGTTTGGGTTTCATTGCAGAAGCTCAAAGGGCCGTTCGGAATGCACGGATCGGAAGACCTCCCTTGTTTATCAGCAATTCAGGAATATGCCATTGAAGACGATGTTGAAGAGTCTGAGTTTGACAGTTGGATATATCCTACTACTGATGGTGGACTGAGCAATTGGACAGCGAAGGACTTCATCCCAATTTCTTTTGTTACCCAGTAATGAAACTTTTTGTTTTGAATTTGTAACAGACAATTTTTAAACTTTACGGCCTGGTGTCTTACCCGGGGCACCGTGGCTTTGTTTGTGAGGGCTTTATGTGTGTCATCTACATATATCATTAATAAAAGCATTGGACGTTTTCTTGCATTTCAAATTTTGCGCTCCTTGTTTTTATTTTATTATATCTTGCAAAACAGCTATTTTACACACACTCACATATACAGGTGTACATCCACTCTGGATCCCACTGATAACGACTCTGCTACTGCCGGTTATGACTTCGAAAGTCCGATCAACTTAGCCGAAGACGAAGGTGAAGATGATTGCGAAGTGCCTGGTGAACTTGATAGACTGCTACTTCAGGAAGAAAGGGCCATACAACTGCATGAAGAGCCAGTGGAAACAATAAATCTGGGTACAGAGGTAGACAAGAAAGAGGTCAAGATCGGTGCAAATCTGGAAGCTAGTGTTAAACAACAGTTGATTCAGATGCTGCATGACTACGTTGAGATCTTTGCCTGGTCTTATGAAGATATTCCTGGTTTGGATACCGATATTGTGGTTCACCGATTGCCTACCAAGGAAGACTGTCCTCCAGTGAAACAGAAGGATCGGCGAATGCGCCCGAAGATGTCAGAGAAAATCAAGGCTGAAGTTATGAAATAGTTTGACGCCAGTTTTCTAGCAGTTACTTCTTACCCGCAGTAGGTGGCCAACGTGGTTCCTGTGCCGAAGAAGGATGGTAAAGTTCGAATGTGTGTTGACTATAGGGATCTGAACAGGGCAAGCCCCAAGGATGATTTTCCTCTGCCTCATATCGACGTTCTGGTTGACAACACCGCACAACATAAGGTCTTCTCCTTTATGGACGGTTTCTCCGGTTATAATCAGATTAAAATGGCTCTCGAGGACATGGAGAAGACAACCTTTGTTACTCAATGGGGTACCTTTTCTACAAGGTCATGCCTTTTGGATTGAAGAATGTTGGGGCAACATATCAGCGTGCCATGGTCGCCTTGTTCCAGGACATGATCCATCATGAGATTGAGGTATACGTCGACGACATGATTGCAAGATCCCAGACTGAAGAAGAACATCTTGACCACCTTCAAAAGTTATTTGATAGGTTGAAGTTGTACAAACTGAGGTTAAACCCAAACAAGTGCACCTTTGGGGTGAGATCTGGTAAACTGCTGGGTTTCGTCGTTAGCGATAAAGGTATTCAGGTGGATCCTGCAAAGGTGAAGGCTATACAGGAGATGCCAGCTCCCCGAACAGAAAAAGAAGTCAGAGGCTTTCTGGGACGTCTAAACTACATTGCCTGATTCATCTCACACCTGACTGCTACTTGTGAGTCAATCTTCAAGTTACTGAAGAAAGATCAAGTGGTAAGATGGAATGATGAATGTCAGGCCGCTTTCGAAAGGATCAAAGAATATCTCCAAGAGCCACCTGTTCTGATGCCTCCAGTTGAAGGGAGACCTTTGATCTTATACTTGACAGTACTTGATAATTCAATGGGGTGCGTGTTGGGGCAGCATGACGAGTCTGGCCGAAAAGAGCATGCTATTTATTACCTTAGCAAAAAGTTTACCGACTGTGAGACACGATACTCGTTGCTCGAGAAAACTTGTTGCGCTTTGGCATGGGCTACTCGTCGGCTGAGATAGTATATGCTGACTCACACTACTCTATTGATATCAAAGATGGATCCAATCAAGTATATCTTCGAGAAGCCTGCCTTGTCCGGAAGAATGGCAAGATGGCTGATGATCTTAACTGAGTATGACATCCAGTATACGACTCAAAAGGCAATCAAGGGAAGTATGTTGGCAGACCATTTGGCACATCAGGCAGTGGATGATTACCAGTCTATGAACTTTGAATTTCCGGATGAGAATATCATGATAGTGACTGACTGTGAAGAACCTGGACCGAATGAAGGACCTGAGGAGGGATCCTGATGGTCTATGTACTTTGATGGAGTATCAAACGCTTTGGGTAATGGCATTGGCGCCGTGATCATATCTCCTAAAGGCTCTCATACTCCGTTCACCGCCCGACTATGTTTTAACTGCACCAACAATATGGCAGAGTATGAAGTGTGCATTATGGGTCTTCGAGAAGCTATTGACCTAAGGATTAAGTTCTTAAGTGTATTCGGAGATTCCGCTCTCGTGATCAGTCAGATCAAAGGCGAGTGGGATATGAAACACCCTAATCTTATTCCTTACAAGAAGTATGTGTTGATGTTGCTTCCACAATTCGAGGAGATAACTTTTGAACACTTCCCTAGAGAGGAGAATCAGTTAGCGGACGTGCTGGCTACGATGTCTTCTATGTTTAAATTCAATTGGGACAATGAAGCTCCTCAGATTACCATTGAAGGATTGGACGAACCTGCACATTGTTGTGACATTGAGACTGAAGAGGTAACAGATAAACCCTGGTTTCACAAGGTGAAGAGGTATCTTGAAACTCAGGATACCCCGAGGGTGCATCTGTTAATGACAAGAAGTTTCTGAGGAGATTCGCGGCAAAATTCTTCATCAGTAATGGCATCCTTTACAAGCGTAACCATTATTCGACCTTACTGTGTTGTATGGATAAGAACGAAGCAGAAAGGATCATGGTAGAGTTACATGAAGGTACTTTCGGGACTCATTCCAGTGGGCACACCATGGCAAAGAAAATCCTTCGGGCAGGATATTATTGGTCCACAATGGAAGCCGACTGTTATCAGCATTCTCGGACCTGTCACAAGTGCCAAGTCTATGCTGATAAGGTGCATATACCTCCAGTACCTCTGAACGTCTTGACGGCTCCTTGGCCTTTTGCAATGTGGGGCATTGATATGATCGGCGAGATCAGACCTACGGCATCCAACGGGCATCATTTCATCCTGGTAGCTATTGATTACTTTACGAAGTGGGTTGAAGCAGCTTCCTTTGCTACAGTGGCCAAGAACGTCGTGGCACGGTTCATTCGGCACAACCTGATCTGTCGATATGGTGTACCAGAGAGGATCATTACGGACAATGGTACAAATCTCAACAATAAAATGATCACCGAGCTCTACAAGCAGTTCAAGATACAGCATCACAACTTTTCTCCCTACCGGCCGAAGATGAATGGGGCTGTAGAAGCGGCTAATAAAAATATCAAGAAGATTGTGCAGAATATGGCAGTGACATACAAAGATTAGCACGAGATGTTACCATTCGCTCTTCATGGGTACCGTACTTCAGCACGGACGTCAACAGGGGCAACCCCTTATTCCTTGGTCTACGGCATGGAGGCAGTCTTTCCCATTGAAGTTCAGATACCCTCTCTTAGGATTATGAAGGATGTAGGTTTGAGCGAAGATGATTGGATTCAGACCCGACTTGATCAGCTGAATTTAATCGACGATAAGAGACTTATTGCTATTTGTCATGGTCAAACGTACCAAAAACGGATGATCAAGGCATTTAACAAGAAAGTCAGACGACAAGAGTATCAAGTTGGGGATCTGGTGATCAAGCACGTTATCTTACCTCAAGGTGATCCCAGGGGAAAATGGACCCCCACCTACGAAGGGCCATTTGTGGTTAAGAACATTTTCTCATGAGGAGTTATGATTCTAACCACCATGGATGGTGACGACCTTCCTCACCCCGTCAATGCAGACATAGTGAAAAAATACTACGCATAAAAAAAGACCTGCTAGGTTGACTGGCCTAGGCAAAAATAAGGGCTTCCCGGCGAACCAAAAGAGTTCGGGCAAAAATAAGGGTTGAAACTGAAAAATATTTGTACACCCGGCAAGTCGAAAACCTGAAAAGGCGGCTTGGGCAAAAAAGGGTATCCTGGTGAACTGAAAACCTGAAAGGGCGGTCCAGGCAAAAATTAGGGATCAAAGCGTAACACTATGTCTCATTGGATCACCTTGCAACAAGACTTCTGTGATCGGTGGATCTGGAACTGACTGTTTAACGCTGGTTCGCGAAATGTCGCGGAAGCAAGAGTCGCCACCGTCTTTTATTTTCTCCAAATGGAAAGGACAAAAGCACAGAAAAATTCCTTATAGAGATTTCTCTCGGTTCGGGAGGTAGGTTATAGAAAGGGAAGGTGTTAGCACCCTTTCTATCCATGGTTATCCATGGGCTCTTAGATACTTGCTCATTTGTGTTTTCAAAATGGTTTGTTTGCTTTTCAATGTGGGTTTTAAAAAGTTTCTTTGAAAATTCCAGTTCGACTCTTGTATCGGTCCTCAAGAGTGTTTGAAAAATTGCTTTCGAAAGCTTTTTGAAAAGGTGTCAGTGTGAAAAGTATTTTTTGATTTGTTTTGAAATTAGAGCAAGTATCTACGAGTCATCCACCTACCCTAAGGAATTCGTCTGTGTAAATGTCCTTTAAAGTAGTGCCATCCCACCATTGAGAGGTAGGTAGCACCACCGTTGGAGGTGTTCGGGTCAATTCGAGGTTCGGGACATGGTGATCACCAGAGCAATGGGAAGACACCTTAGAAGCTACCCTCATGCCAGGTTCCCGGATCATGAGGACTTACTAAGACGTCCTCTACTCGACGATCACCTTTCGAGGCAAGGCAACAGTGAGGCGTACCCTAGGGGTGGTGTGTGATTTGTGTGTCAGATTCGTTTGCATTTATCTTGTTCATGTCAAAGTGATCTATGCGTTTGTTTTTATTTAATCATTCATTCTTGCATGCATTTATTTAACAGTTAAAAAGATGCGGAAATTAAAAGTTCCTAAACTATTACAAAGGCGCGGGTCCACATCGCCAAAATTTAACCGGACCCGATTTAGCAGAAAAATAAATAATGCGAAGAAAATAAAGTGCGAAAAATAAATTACAACGCTTTGGGGCAATTACATGATTATATAAACGATAAAAGATAAATGCGCGAAATAAAGAAATTAAAATAAAAATAGGGCGTTGGACCCTTTTACAAATAATTAAAAGTTAACGGGAATTAAAAATTAAATAATAAAAAAAAGGAAATTAAATGATTAAATTGTTTTTTGGTATTTTGTATTTTTAATTTAATGTGAACAAAGGGAATTAATTGAAATTAGATTAGACGGCAAACCCTAAATCTAGTATTTTGATTTGTTATGAAAGATTTAAATTAAGATCTAAATTAAACCTAAGATTTATTATGTACAATTTAAATTATGAAAATAAATAAATAAGTAATTATTATTGTTAGAAATAAAAATTAAAAAAAGAAAATCAACAAAGATATTAAACCTAATTCTACATGTTTTTGGATTTTTATTAAAAAAGGAATTAGAATTAAAACCTAATTACACTAATTTATTTATAAGTATTTATTATGAAAATAATTAAAATTAAAAATTCTATTTTTATTTGGACATTTTATTTTTTATGATGTTTTTCTGTATTTTTTGTAAAAAAAGATATTTAATTTAAATCAGAAAATAAATAAACAAATAAACAATTAAAAATAATAAAAGATAGAAAATTAGAAAAAAAGATAGAACCAGGGGGGGGTTTGCTGTCCCCTTATGGAGGTATGAATTTGAGAGGCCTGGCCCAATAACGTTGGAACTTGGTTGACCTTTTGAATCTCATGCTACGCGTCTGACTCATGCCTGGGGTGTACCATGAAGCCTGGACATTGATTTGATCATCATGGACGCGTGGCTAATGATTGCTGAATGTGCATGGTGAACCTTAACGTTAAGCCTGCATGTGAATTAGTTTTGAAAAATAATATAGCAAACGTACAGACCTGGGACTTGAACCCAGGTCTTGGAAGTCACATGCCTTAGTCCTTGCCAGCTGAGCTATTCGCTTTCAATTAACGTATAATAATACATAAATAATATAATAAGAAAACGCTAATGCTTTTAGAATTCCGCGCGAAATTCAAATAGACCTGTCACTAATGGACACGTCTTCGTCTCTTTCTTCTTCCCTGTAAAACAAACTAATGGGCCACGGTTTTTGCAGCGTGGCTTTAGGCAAGCAAAGGGAAAATAGCGATTAGAGATATGGCAAATATAAATTGGGCGCGATTATAGTTTCTTGCTCGTTGGAGCACGCTGAGTATGGTCATCCCAGTCTCGAGGCTTAATTTTACTCCATGCCAAAAGCCCTAATTCATGAACCCTGCAACCCTAACTTTCATCCATGGCATTATCGTGTATGGTCAGCGAAAACACAATTAAACATGATGATTAGTTTAGAAACATTGCAATGAACAACAATCCACAAATAAAAATGCAAGAAAATGCGTTAATGATGATCTATGATTTCAAAAAAATCGTGGTGCAGTTTGAACGTAATCTACCAATTCTTGAGGTTTTTGCTGTTGTTAATGATTGGAAAAGGTTCTGAATGGTCCAAGGAAGCTATTGCAACAAAGATCCAAGCTTGAATCGTCCTAAAAGCTAGATTTCAGTGTTTGACTTTTTATGAGAATTTTTTCAATTTGCCAATGCTTGAGTATGCGCAGCTTTCAGTCTAGGATGATTAGGGTTGTGATGCTGATCATATATGGAGTGATTTAGGTCAATAAAACTAGACAAAATCTTAGGCATTGATGAATTTCAATATTTGATTTCATGGATCTTTTTTCATATCTTTTTCATGTTGTTTTTATTCAATCATGATCCAATCTCATCAAAACTTGCCCTAATCATTTAAGCACGAAATATTAACCTTATAATGTGCATAAAAAAGATTTTTTAGGTTAAGGTTATATTTTTCATGAATTAAAATCATTTAAATGAATATAAATTAATATTAATTCAAATAAATAATTAAAAAATATGAGAATACTTCCCTTTGGGCCTAGTGGTCGTGCATAGGCTTGGCATGAAGAAATTTGGAAGATAAATGGGCCCATTTGCATTTTTAGGCCTTTTGCATCAATGTTGACTTTCAAAAATTTCCAAAAATTTCCCAACTTCCACAAGGCATAACTTGGTCAATTTTTAAGCTTTTCACATGTTCTTGGACATTTTGGAAAGGTCTTTGAGTCCTTTAACCAATGCCTTTGGTCCCATGTCATTTTGATTTACCAATCTCAAGTTATGGCCTTTGACTTAAAGTCACTTTTTGTTGACTTTTGAAAATGACCTATAATGTTGAAATTGATAACTTTTTGTGAGAGCATTTCTTGGACTTGGAACATGAAGATGAATTGTAGGAAATGTCTTTCTCTTCAAAATGAGCTTTGGATGGAATTTTTTCTGATAATCCATGTGAAAGTTATGCCCTGGTCAATTTCAGTTGACTTTTTCAGCTGTCCAAATATAGCAACTTTTGCATCTTTGATGATTTCTGAGCCAAATTTTGAGAATCATGATCAAGCATTGATCAAATGATGTTTGTGGCTTCAAAATAATATATTGACCAAAAATTTGAACTTTTGACTGTCAAATGACCATTTTGCCCCTACAGTTGACTGTAGTGCAATCTAGGGTTTTGACTGTGCAATCTTGAGCTGAATGCCTTGAAACTTGACATGAGGATATTTGACCATCTTTGTAGGCATATGAGACTTGATTGGGCCTTTGAAAAGTTCATTTGCTTGACCAGAACTCAAACCCTAGTTTTGACTGTCTAGGAGACAGTTGAGCTGCACAACCCTGGGGGAATTTTGTGACCTTGACTTTGACAATTCTTGATGAATATGGGAGGGCAAATTTTGGGGTACAACAGTTGCCCCTGTTCAATCTTCTTAGACCTGAGGATGCAGATTGGCTGACGTGCCTTTCGTAATCCGAAGGTAGAAGATGATTGAACACTAAAGTGCCCAGAAATTTGCGCTCACATAGTAGCAATGGTGATGAGGGAATGGGCTTATAGATGCCATTTGGATGTTGCTTGGATAGGATGATGGGCTTATAGATGCCATCTGGACGTTGATCGCGTAGGAGATTCCTTAGCGAGAACCTGCATACCTGCAAACAGAAAAATGAGTACCTGACACGTCGCAGGAGCTGATTTTAGATGCTTGATATAGATATGTCCTGATTGGTTACAGGAGCTGAATCTGGAGCTTCAAACGCTGATGAATGAACCAGGGATGATTACTGCCTTAGCCTGGATGGTAAGAGAATCTTGAATGATTTTAACCTCAACAACGCTCGTTGAGAAAATCTTGGGGAGAATTACCATCTTCGTAGTGTCAGGAAGAGAACCAAAGGACATTATAATCTCAAAGGGAGTCACCTCACTCACCGTCGGAGAGGGAACTATAGGAAATTATAATCTAAAAGGAGATATCACCTCACGCTCATGCCGGAGAGGGAAACATCTAAAAAAAAGGGAATTACCACCTCACACGCCGTTGGAGAGGGGACCATAAGAGAATATCACCTCACGCTCATGCCGGAGAGGAGAACATCTGAAAAAGGAATTACCACCTCACACGCCGTTGGAAAGGGAACCATAGGGAGAATATCACCTCACGCTCATGCCGGAGAGGGAAACATCAGAAAAAGGAATTACCACCTCACACGCCGTTGGAGAGGGAACCATAGGGAGAATATCACCTCACGCTCATGCCGGAGAGGGAAACATCAGAAAGGGATTACTACCTCACACACCGTTGGAGAGGGAACCATAGGGAGAATATCACCTCACGCTCATGCCGGAGAGGGGAATATCAACAAGACTTCTGGAAGCAGTATCAGAACGTCACCATATCTGGTTTACATCTGAAACTATATCTAGAAGGAATATCTGGAAGCAGTATCAGAACGTCACCATCGCTGGGTTTACATCTGAAACTATATCGAGAAGGAAATCTTGAAGCAGTATCAGAACGTTACCATCGCTGGGTTTACATCTGAAACTATATCGAGAAGGAATTCTGGAAGCAGTATCAGAACGTCACCATCGCTGGATCATATCTGAAACTATATCTAGAAAGAATTGCATTAGTTGATAATAATCATTTTTGTATTGATCTTTTTTTTTTTTCTGAAAGGCAAAACATAATTGCATGCAAAATCATGATGCATGAACTGTATGTCTTCAAAAAAATCAATGAGATTCGTGTAGTATGATGCATATGCATGCTATAATGATGTATGTGACGTTTTATGAATGTATGTTTGTCTAAGAAAATAAATCCTTGACGGGTGCCGGGAAGTCGTATCCTGGGCTGATGTTGAAGAATAGTTGCAAGAATTCCAATAGACGAAGATAACTCCGTTGGGGAATAAACTTGGCGAATGGAGGATTCTGCGGGGAGAAAGAGATATTCTAAGACCATGCTGGGAGGAAATACTCTGTGGGGGATGCTTTTGCTGAATTGTTGAGGATGACTTGCTGAGGATACCTTGCTGTATTGGAAGTATGAATGGACTTCGCTGGGGATAAGAAGATTCTGTCGACGACGCTCTTTCCGTGGCTTTTGGCTGAGGATAACCCAGTTATATCCTGTTAAGGAAATAACTCTTTAAATCAAGCCGGACGACGCGTTCGTGCCCTGCTAGGGGATAAGCTTCCAGAATCTACTGGGGATAAGTTTACTGCTTGGGGAGATGGATTCCAACTTTCCTGGGGAAGCTGGGTTGGACTCTCCTGGGGAGGTATTGAACTGTATTGGTTATGTTCTTCCACGGAACCTACTCTGATACCTTGGAGGACAGAACCATTAGGTTGCTTAGACAACTCTTCATTGCCCCTGTTTCTTGTGGGGGAGGTACTTGTGGGATGCTGCTAGTTGTTGAGAGATAGACCTTCTTCTGGCAGACAGATGACAAGAAGACGGGACATAGTCGTACGCTTTAATCCCTAACTTTTGCCTGGACCGCCCTTTCGGGTTTTCAGTCCACCGGGATACCCATTTTTGCCCAAGCCGCCTTTTCAGGTTTTCGACTTGCCGGGTGTACAGATCTTTTTATTTCATCCCTTTATTTTGCCCGAACCCTTTTGGTTCGCCGGGAAGCCCTTATTTTTGCCTAGGTATGTCAGCCTAGCGGGTCTTTGATTGTGCGTAGTATTTTTTAGACTATGTCCGTGCTTTCAGAATGTAGGGAGTTGCCCCTGTTATAAGTGCTTTGTCATGCCACCAGAAGGTGTTTGATCAGGTCAGATTCGTTGTTGGAGTGCCCCAGGTGGCTCATGCGGAGATTTGCCCCAGGCTATTTGACTTTTGAGAGATTCTCCGAATCTTGACTGGATTGCCCCAGATGACGGACCATGATTAGGTCGTGCCCCTTGATTGGAGATGCTCTTGTTCACTAGGTATTTCTCGTGCGAATTTCCCTGTTGTTCAAACAAAAAGTCACATGCAAACAAAGTTATGTTAAAAATGCAACGCTTATGTCTGTCTCGAAGATTTTGAAAATGCATTCCTTTTTTTTTCATAAAACAAGTGAATGTTTGTAAAACGTGATGTCAACTCCGTATTTACCGTAAGCCTTAAGGAGTCAGGATACTTTTCGTAACAGTATGCTTTCGAACTAACCCATGCTTCAGCTAGGACTTTTAAGGGTTATAACGTGGCTTAGTTCACGGTTTAAGAAACAAAGGATAAAGGCTCAAATTATTTGTACCCACCCGCTCTTCGTGATGTTCTCCAAACCTAAAACTCGGTTGATCGTGCGTTAGACCTTGCTTGAGTCTTTGCTTTGATGTTCCAATAATGGTTCAGCTGTTGATGATTTATTCTGACTAGGCAGTCATTTTTGCTTTGGTTGAGGGTTTCTGAGACCTCTTTCTTGATTTTTGTTATCCCTTTCTTTTTTTGCCTGAACTGTTTCCTTTTTGGAATTACAGTCAGCGGGATGCCCCAGTTTCATAAGTCTCTTTTCATAGGTTTAGACTTTTTGGGCTTTTCATTTATGAATTTTGATGATGACTGCCTGTCCTTTTGATTGTTCTGAACCATCACTGTCTTTGTTCGTTTTGTAAAGATCTCTTCGGTGCCATTTGTTATGCACTTGGATCGACTGAGAAACTACCCTGCCCCGGGTTATGATTAAGGGTTTTGATTTTCGAAAATAAAAACTCCTACTTCTTTGGCTCTGATGGGTTGACGAGGGATTATCATCCTTATAACTCCAGTGTTTAGGGGTTGAAACAATGCCTGTACCTCATCAGCGGGGTCTGTTCAAAAGCATACTGTAGATTATGGTATCGTTTTCGTCATCTTCCCTCAAGAGGCTCAGAGTTATTAACCAGGAGTTGATCATCAGAAAAAATATGAAAAGATATTTGAACATAATGAAAATAATTGTATTAATTTCCAAAACAGACATATGCGATGCATTAATAGAATAAAAGAGTTTGCTATGACATTAATTGTTTGTATAAGCAATGAAAAATACAACTCAAAATTCAAATGAACAAAAGGTCTTCAATGATTGGGCAATGGAGCAGTGATTATGTTCGGAGTCTCAGACACTTCAAACTGAATCTCCCCGGCGTCGATCATGTCTTGAATTTTATTCTTGAGAGGCCAGCAATTGTCTGTAGTATGCCCCGGGCTATCTGAATGATATGCGCACCTATCGTTGGGATGATAGTTGGGTGCAGAAGTGTTCGGATTCCGGAGAGGAGCCCGTAAGGTGATTAACCCTGCCTTCAACATTTGTTGCAGTGCTTGATCCAACGACATGTTGAGTTTGGTGTACTGCCGTTTCTCTTTGCGCTGCTGCCCCTGTCCTTGTTGAGCAGGTCCGGGATTGGAAATCTGGATTGCCCCTGCCTCATGACGGCTCTTTTTACCGTGCACGGCATTGGATTCTTTCTTCCCATGGTGAGGCTTCTTATCAGAAGGTGCAGCCTCTTGAATTTTCCCAGACCGGATGCCAGCTTCTATTCGCTCTCCAGTCAAGATAAGATCTGTGAATCCAGCAGACGAATTCCCGATCAGGTGGTTATAAAATGGACCAGACAAGGTCCCCAAGAACATGTCCACAAGCTCCCGATCAGTCAGAGGTGGTTGTACCCTTCCAGCAAGATCCCTCCATTTCTGCGCATATTCTTTAAAACCTTCACTTGACCCTAACGACATACCCTGGAGTTGGGTACGCGTAGGAGCAAGGTCGGCATTATATTGATACTGCTTATAGAAAGCAGTAGCCAACTCCTCCCAGTTACGAACTTTGGTCCCATCCAGCTGATAGAACCATTCGAGATGAGTCCCTGAAAGACTCTCCTGGAAGAAGTGGATCCACAAATTCTTGTCCACCGTATATGGCTGAATCTTCCGAACATAGGACCTTAGATGCAGCTTGGGGCAAGACGCCCCGTCATACTTAGAGAAGGGTGGTACTTTGAACTTTCGAGGAATAACCACACCAGTTGACAAACCCAGATCTCCGAAATCCAGCCCAGGTGCCTGTTGAACCTCCATAGCTTTCATTCTGTCCTCCAGTTGCTTATATCTGTCATCCGCGGGAGGGTACTACTCTTCATCAAAATCTGTCTCGTTGTCGGAGACCTCTGGACTGGGCACCCTTTCCTCTGGATGACTGCTTTTTCCCACAGATGGGGTTGTCCTTTCAGTTTCTATTTGCGGTGTATTCCCAGATCTGCGTCTAGGGCTGAACAGAACAGTCCTCTTCTTTTTCTTGTCCTTCTTCAAAAGCAGAGCCTTCAGGTCTTGTTGCCCCTGAGTCAAATTCATGATTAGCTCTTGGAACTGGGCGTTCTGAGCCTGGAGGTCCTTGATAGTCTGCTCGGCTGATGATTCAGGATTCATGACGATCGGCTGAAATAAACAGCGAGGAAGGGTAAGCAACCTGTCAAGGGATACCTGCAATGCAATGAGATGTATGACATGCATGTAATGTTTTCAAGGACCTCGCGGGGTAAACAGAGAAACTTTGTTAGAATTTGGAACCGGTAGCTTGACTGAAGACACTGCATATTGTTGAGAGTCCTTCATCAAGGGTCAAAGGCTCACCATATCCAGTGGGTCATAGCCCCTGACAACCTTGGCTAGAGGAAAATAAATCCTCTTTGCCCCTGGCTAGACAGTTGGTTCATCATGACCTGCATCACAAGCCCTTGAGATCCTTGAAATGGGTTAGGATGTATGCAATGGCATGCAATGGTATGATGTCATGCTATGCATGAGGTAATGTGAGTAACCCTGTTATGAGTCCCAGTTAAGGACTATAAACAACCCTGCAAGGAATTCAGTATACTTTGTTATGAGTCCCAATTGAGGACTATAAACAACACCTGCGAGAAATTTGGTAAACCCTGTCATGAGTCCTAGTTAAGGACTATAAACGAGACCTGCAAGAAATTTAGTAAACCCTGTTATGAGTCCCAATCAAGGACTATAAACAGAACCTGCAAGTGGTTAGTACACTCTGTTATAAGTCCCAATTAAGGACTATGAACAAAACCTGCAAGAAACCTAAGTAGAACCTGTCATGAGTCCCAATTAAGAACTATAAACAGAACCTGCAAATGGTTAGTACCCCATGTTATAAGTCCCAATTAAGGACTATGAACAAAACCTGCAAGACATCAAGGGTCAGATAACAAGCATGCAAGTAGTCAGGTACGAAGGCACACAAGTCACACAAGAGAAGCCCTTAGAATTTAGGCCAGCATGAGGTCTAGGTATTACCCTCTTGAAGTTGGTGGGTTCAACCTGTCCTAATCAAAGTAACCGGGTTCTTAGAGGATCCCAATATCATTGACTACCCTCAATCGGTCATAACTCCAGCATCGCAATCTTTTCTTGCGGCCAGAACCATCACGAGAGTTTAGCCTCAATGGGTGTAGCATACTGCTACTGTTCTAAAGGCCAAGTTGTGTCAATTAAGGTTCTAAGGTTGTTGGTGCTTAATGACTCCTCAGAAGACCCATATTCTCCTCGTTGCAACACAAGGGATATCGGTACAGACCAAGGTGCCACACCAACGTAGCCACTGTTTCACCCGTGTCGGTCTACGCCGGACAGGTCCCTCACAGCTTATGCTACCTAAACAGGGTATCCCCAGATCCGGGTTAGGATCTATGTAACTCCCATGCAACCCACAATAGTAAAGCAAGCAAATCAATACAATTGAAAACACAGTTATGAACTAGCCCTAAGGTACACCCCACTTTATACGATACTCCCCAGCAGAGTCGCCAGTTCTGTGATCGGTGGATCTGGAACTGACTGTTTAACGCTGGTTCGCGAAATGTCGCGGAAGCAAGAGTCGCCACCGTCTTTTATTTTCTCCAAATGGAAAGGACAAAAGCACAGAAAAATTCCTTATAGAGATTTCTCTCGGTTCGGGAGGTAGGTTATAGAAAGGGAAGGTGTTAGCACCCTTTCTATCCATGGTTATCCATGGGCTCTTAGATACTTGCTCATTTGTGTTTTCAAAATGGTTTGTTTGCTTTTCAATGTGGGTTTTAAAAAGTTTCTTTGAAAATTCCAGTTCGACTCTTGTATCGGTCCTCAAGAGTGTTTGAAAAATTGCTTTCGAAAGCTTTTTGAAAAGGTGTCAGTGTGAAAAGTATTTTTTGATTTATTTTGAAATTAGAGCAAGTATCTACGAGTCATCCACCTACCCTAAGGAATTCGTCTGTGTAAATGTCCTTTAAAGTAGTGCCATCCCACCATTGAGAGGTAGGTAGCACCACCGTTGGAGGTGTTCGGGTCAATTCGAGGTTCGGGACATGGTGATCACCAGAGCAATGGGAAGACACCTTAGAAGCTACCCTCATGCCAGGTTCCCGGATCATGAGGACTTACTAAGACGTCCTCTACTCGACGATCACCTTTCGAGGCAAGGCAACAGTGAGGCGTACCCTAGGGGTGGTGTGTGATTTGTGTGTCAGATTCGTTTGCATTTATCTTGTTCATGTCAAAGTGATCTATGCGTTTGTTTTTATTTAATCATTCATTCTTGCATGCATTTATTTAACAGTTAAAAAGATGCGGAAATTAAAAGTTCCTAAACTATTACAAAGGCGCGGGTCCACATCGCCAAAATTTAACCGGACCCGATTTAGCAGAAAAATAAATAATGCGAAGAAAATAAAGTGCGAAAAATAAATTACAACGCTTTGGGGCAATTACATGATTATATAAACGATAAAAGATAAATGCGCGAAATAAAGAAATTAAAATAAAAATAGGGCGTTGGACCCTTTTACAAATAATTAAAAGTTAACGGGAATTAAAAATTAAATAATAAAAAAAAGGAAATTAAATGATTAAATTGTTTTTTGGTATTTTGTATTTTTAATTTAATGTGAACAAAGGGAATTAATTGAAATTAGATTAGACGGCAAACCCTAAATCTAGTATTTTGATTTGTTATGAAAGATTTAAATTAAGATCTAAATTAAACCTAAGATTTATTATGTACAATTTAAATTATGAAAATAAATAAATAAGTAATTATTATTGTTAGAAATAAAAATTAAAAAAAGAAAATCAACAAAGATATTAAACCTAATTCTACATGTTTTTGGATTTTTATTAAAAAAGGAATTAGAATTAAAACCTAATTACACTAATTTATTTATAAGTATTTATTATGAAAATAATTAAAATTAAAAATTCTATTTTTATTTGGACATTTTATTTTTTATGATGTTTTTCTGTATTTTTTGTAAAAAAAGATATTTAATTTAAATCAGAAAATAAATAAACAAATAAACAATTAAAAATAATAAAAGATAGAAAATTAGAAAAAAAGATAGAACCAGGGGGGGGTTTGCTGTCCCCTTATGGAGGTATGAATTTGAGAGGCCTGGCCCAATAACGTTGGAACTTGGTTGACCTTTTGAATCTCATGCTACGCGTCTGACTCATGCCTGGGGTGTACCATGAAGCCTGGACATTGATTTGATCATCATGGACGCGTGGCTAATGATTGCTGAATGTGCATGGTGAACCTTAACGTTAAGCCTGCATGTGAATTAGTTTTGAAAAATAATATAGCAAACGTACAGACCTGGGACTTGAACCCAGGTCTTGGAAGTCACATGCCTTAGTCCTTGCCAGCTGAGCTATTCGCTTTCAATTAACGTATAATAATACATAAATAATATAATAAGAAAACGCTAATGCTTTTAGAATTCCGCGCGAAATTCAAATAGACCTGTCACTAATGGACACGTCTTCGTCTCTTTCTTCTTCCCTGTAAAACAAACTAATGGGCCACGGTTTTTGCAGCGTGGCTTTAGGCAAGCAAAGGGAAAATAGCGATTAGAGATATGGCAAATATAAATTGGGCGCGATTATAGTTTCTTGCTCGTTGGAGCACGCTGAGTATGGTCATCCCAGTCTCGAGGCTTAATTTTACTCCATGCCAAAAGCCCTAATTCATGAACCCTGCAACCCTAACTTTCATCCATGGCATTATCGTGTATGGTCAGCGAAAACACAATTAAACATGATGATTAGTTTAGAAACATTGCAATGAACAACAATCCACAAATAAAAATGCAAGAAAATGCGTTAATGATGATCTATGATTTCAAAAAAATCGTGGTGCAGTTTGAACGTAATCTACCAATTCTTGAGGTTTTTGCTGTTGTTAATGATTGGAAAAGGTTCTGAATGGTCCAAGGAAGCTATTGCAACAAAGATCCAAGCTTGAATCGTCCTAAAAGCTAGATTTCAGTGTTTGACTTTTTATGAGAATTTTTTCAATTTGCCAATGCTTGAGTATGCGCAGCTTTCAGTCTAGGATGATTAGGGTTGTGATGCTGATCATATATGGAGTGATTTAGGTCAATAAAACTAGACAAAATCTTAGGCATTGATGAATTTCAATATTTGATTTCATGGATCTTTTTTCATATCTTTTTCATGTTGTTTTTATTCAATCATGATCCAATCTCATCAAAACTTGCCCTAATCATTTAAGCACGAAATATTAACCTTATAATGTGCATAAAAAAGATTTTTTAGGTTAAGGTTATATTTTTCATGAATTAAAATCATTTAAATGAATATAAATTAATATTAATTCAAATAAATAATTAAAAAATATGAGAATACTTCCCTTTGGGCCTAGTGGTCGTGCATAGGCTTGGCATGAAGAAATTTGGAAGATAAATGGGCCCATTTGCATTTTTAGGCCTTTTGCATCAATGTTGACTTTCAAAAATTTCCAAAAATTTCCCAACTTCCACAAGGCATAACTTGGTCAATTTTTAAGCTTTTCACATGTTCTTGGACATTTTGGAAAGGTCTTTGAGTCCTTTAACCAATGCCTTTGGTCCCATGTCATTTTGATTTACCAATCTCAAGTTATGGCCTTTGACTTAAAGTCACTTTTTGTTGACTTTTGAAAATGACCTATAATGTTGAAATTGATAACTTTTTGTGAGAGCATTTCTTGGACTTGGAACATGAAGATGAATTGTAGGAAATGTCTTTCTCTTCAAAATGAGCTTTGGATGGAATTTTTTCTGATAATCCATGTGAAAGTTATGCCCTGGTCAATTTCAGTTGACTTTTTCAGTTGTCCAAATATAGCAACTTTTGCATCTTTGATGATTTCTGAGCCAAATTTTGAGAATCATGATCAAGCATTGATCAAATGATGTTTGTGGCTTCAAAATAATATATTGACCAAAAATTTGAACTTTTGACTGTCAAATGACCATTTTGCCCCTACAGTTGACTGTAGTGCAATCTAGGGTTTTGACTGTGCAATCTTGAGCTGAATGCCTTGAAACTTGACATGAGGATATTTGACCATCTTTGTAGGCATATGAGACTTGATTGGGCCTTTGAAAAGTTCATTTGCTTGACCAGAACTCAAACCCTAGTTTTGACTGTCTAGGAGACAGTTGAGCTGCACAACCCTGGGGGAATTTTGTGACCTTGACTTTGACAATTCTTGATGAATATGGGAGGGCAAATTTTGGGGTACAACAACTTCGGTATCAACTATCAAGCTCGGGCGACACTAAATAATCTGATCTACCTTCAACCAAGTAGCAAAGTGATGAGATGCTCGAGGACATAAGGACAATAGCAGAGTTGGAACCCAGTGGGATTATTCACATAGCTGTTTTTCTTTGTTTTCACAAATTGTATAAATTCTATTTGTTCGGCGGTGTTCTCTTACTAGGACGTCAGCCTCTTGTACAAAAACGCCTATTTACAGGCCAAACTTCAAAAATCAATACAATTCATTTTCAGAGAAATTTTAAACTGTTTTTCCTTTTTCTGTTTTATTTTGCAAAGAACGTCCAATGTTCATTTTTGATATATACATTAGACATTAATTGCTGCTCATGAATATTTACATGCGAAACAAAAGACCATTACCTGTAATATCAGAAACAAGGGCAAATAAGAATTGTCCAAACTGTACAGTTGCTCTGTCCACCAGGTACAAGGTAGATTCAACTCAAGAATATGGCTAAGGTGCTCTCACTCTCCGCAGAGTAAGACAGTAATATTAGCTCTCCCCAACTGAGACTTGCAACTGTAAATGAATCGGTAATATTCTCCCCAAGCAGAGTTTACGTACCATCGACACTGAAAGGTCTTAATATTCCCCAACGGATTATAAGAATGTTCCCCGGTAGAGTACAAGATATCCCCAGTGGAGTCTGAAATTTCTTCCAGCACGGTCTGAGAAAGCTTCCCCAGTAGAGTTTGGAGAATCATCCCCAGTAGACTTTGGAAGATTATCCCCAGCAGAGCTCAAAGGATTATCCCCATTAGAGTCTAAAAGATTATCCCCAGTGAAGTCGCAACTGAAAGATCATCCCCAGCAAAGTTCTTTCCTTTCACAAACAGGAATTCAATCCCCAACAGGATTCAGTATCGCCAGCAACGGTAATTCATCCCCAGCGGAATTTATCGGTGGAATCCTCAGCAGAGCATCTCTTCCCCCACAGAGTAACCTCCTCATCAGTCTATTCCCCAACGGAGTTATCCTCTCCTGCAGGTTTATTCTCACAATCATCTTCATCCACTATCTCCAGCGGAAACGAAGAATTCAACTCTTTTTCTCCAGCAGCTATCTGGGATTTATTTCCCCCAGCTAAAAGCATTACATTTCCATACATCATGACACATGCATATACGCATCATACAACACAATCTCATTTATTTTAAGAACGTCATTGCTTGATACATATCATGCATTACATACAACTAACCGTTACTTTTCAGGAAGGATGCGGTTAAATTCTCATAAAATTCAAAGCTATGAAGCTTTTTATATCAGTCGAATTACCGACCAGTTCTTAAATCTCAACCGAATTATCCTCAGTTAAATTACAGACAAGGTCCTAAATCTCGACGAAGTTCCTCCATCGAATTACAAACGAGTTCCTAAATCTCAGCAGAGTTCTCTCAGTTGAATTACTGGCGAGTTCTTAAATCTCGATGAAGATGTTTCCCCAAAGTCGAACTACTGACCAGTTCTTAAATCTCAACAGAATTATCCTCAGTTGAATTACAGATAAGGTTCTAAATCTCGACAAAGTTCCTCCGTCGAATTACTGACAGTTCTTAAATATCAACAGAATTATCCTCGGTTGAATTACAGACAAGTCCTAAATCTCGATGAAGATGTTTCCCTCAGTCGAAGTACTGACCAGGTTCTTAAATCTCAACAGAATTATCCTCGGTTGAATTACAGATAAGGTTCTAAATCTCGACAAAGTTCCTCCGTCGAATTACTGACAGTTCCTAAATCTTAACAGAATTATCCTCGGTTGAATTACAGATAAGTCCTAAATCTCGATGAAGATGTTTCCCTCAGTCGAAGTACTGACCAGGTTCTTAAATCCAACAGAATTATCCTCGGTTGAATTACAGATAAGGTTCTAAATCTCGACAAAGTTCCTCCGTCGAATTACTGACAGTTCTTGAATCTCAACAGAATTATCCTCGGTTGAATTATAGACAAGTCCTAAATCTCGATGAAGATGTTTCCCCAAGCCGAACTACTGACCAGTTCTTAAATCTAAACAGAATTATCCTCAGTTGAATTACAGATAAGGTTCTAAATCTCGACAAATTCTCCTCCGTCGAAGTACAGACAGTTCCTATATCTCAGCAGAGTTTTCTCAGTTGAATTACGGGCGAGTTCTTAAATCTCGATGAAGATGTTTCCCCCCAGTTGAATTACAGCACAAGTTCTTAAAACTCAGCAGAGATGTTCTATCCGTTGAAGTACAAGCAAGTTCCTAAACCTCGGCAAGATCAGACTTCCCCAGCGGAATCTTCCACAACAGGTATGCGAGCTCTCGCTAAGATATCCCTTATGTGATCGACACTCCCTCTGATGGTGTCTTTAAGCCCATCCTCCCACCAGCAACCTCCAAATGGCATCTGTAATCCCATTCCCGACATCACAAGGCTGATACCACTTCATGCGAGTGCAAATTTCTGGGCACTCTAGTGTTCAATCATCTTCCACCTTCGGATCACGAAAGGCATGTGTTGCACCCCAAAATTTGCCCTCTCATGTTTCCCAAAGCCTTCCCCTTGCATGGTTGATCACAAACTCTTGCCTAAGGAAAAGGAAAATTTTTGAGTGATGCTTCGATTTGCATTCTGAAGAAGCACTTCGATTGGCATTCTGAAGGAGCATTTCGATTGGTATTCTGAAGGAGCATTTCGATTGGCACTCTGAAGAAGCATTTTGATTTGAACTCTGAAGAAGCATTTCGATTGGCTTTCTGAAGGAACACTTCGATTGGCATTCTGAAAAACCCTTCGATTGGCATTCTGAAGGAGCATTTCGATTTGCACTCTGAAGAAGTATTTCGATTGGCATTAAGGACAAGTACTTCGATTAGAATTCCAAAAAGGTCCATTCGAAGAAGCATTCAAAGGGTCCATTCGAAGAAGCTTTCGAAAGAGCATTCGAAGGAGGTTATCAACCCATTCAAAAGGGAGCATTCGAAAGAAGCCATCAGCCCATTCAAAGGGGAGCATTCGAAGGCCAGCTGCTTGTCATTCAAAATTCAAAAAAAGGACAGAATCTCATGTGTTTAGCCAACGTTACAAACTCTCATTCATGGCTTTCAAACACACAATTAACGTTACAAATCCTCCTTCATGGCTGTCAAAACACATAATCAAGGTCATTTAAACCTTTGTCTTCCTGTCCCCTTCACCCCCTCTATATAAAGAATTCACAAATGCTGCAAAACGGAAGGAGAAAGAGACAGAAAAATAGAGAACTTGGAGAGACGCTGCCCAGAATTTTCCAAGCCAAAGCTGCCACCCAGCGAACGCCTCCCCCCTCAAAACTACAGGTCGAAGCACCTCCGTTTGGTAAAAGAAAAATCTAATCTCAAGCTCACTCTCAAATTCATTTCGATTGCATATTCATATTTTTATTTCTGTTTGTGAATGATTTAATGTGATTCATGTGAGCTACAGTGCAGAGTTGAGATTGTGCCATTGCTTGGGCACAATCTGAGTTTATCCTTCGAATCCCAGGATAAAACAAACCCAGACCCAAGTTCAGCAGGTGCGAATAAGAGGAGATTCGAACCAGGGGGGTTAAGTCCCCCCTGGACTTTTAATATGTGTTTCGTTTTGCAGGAACCTCATGCTCAGCTTCTTGTTCAGAGCT
The DNA here is from genome assembly GCA_948472305.1 of Vicia faba. NCBI lineage: Eukaryota > Viridiplantae > Streptophyta > Magnoliopsida > Fabales > Fabaceae > Vicia > Vicia faba. The sequence continues at coordinate 70,235,403 of OX451739.1, forward strand.
TCGAAGCTCAACAGTTTAGCTTCGAACTGGACCCAGGACTTCCAGTTTGAAGGATGACATGTCCAGATCGAACCCCCTCGGAGTGCAGCCCCTAATGCACCTTCGATCCAACCTCTTCACTGGGTCGAAAGACAGACTGCCTCTCTTTCGACCCAGGCCTCCAGAATTACTTTTTTTTCTTATTTTGCTGCCTGGCCCATTTGTACTCTGTTTATTTTGTTTCTGTTTATTCCTTTTAGTTTTAGTTTTAATTAACATAAAAATCATAAAAAAATAAATAACTTAGAATTAGGATTTAATTTAGTTAATTATTTTAACTTATTTTCTCCAATTTTAAAACCAGTAGACTTAGGATTATTTTAAATTCAATCCTTTTCATAAACAAAAAATGCAAAAATATTAAGTATGTTTTGGAGTTAATTTTAATCAATTTTTTATTAATTAAATTTGACTTAATTGAACATTTAGCATTTTCCTAAAAAATAAAATAACAAAAAAAGAGTTCTTATTCTTAGGATTTTTCTAGATTCACGCATGTTTATTTTATTGTAACTGCTTACTGGTTTGTAATAGTTTAGCTTAAACTTTTACTTTACTGCATTTTATTCCCCCAATTTTGGACATGTAAATAATCCCCTCCCCGAAGCCTTGCAGTAGTGTAGTATTTATAGTTTCTGCACTTTAAATTCCTGTACATATATTAACTGCTTAGATGTATGCTAACTAGGATTGTATGATAAGATCTAAAAACAAATGGTAGAACACCTAAAAATACAAAGATAATATAAACTGAAAATTGACACACTTGCACATGCCACTCCTAGGGTACACCTCATTTGGTTGCCTCAAATGTGGTCATTAAATATAGGATGTTTTAGAGGTCGTCCTTTTTGTCCCAAGGTCATAAGTTGCCTCGAAATGGTTGCCTCAATAAAAATGATCTAAGACATTAGGATTACCACTAAAGTGTCCTAACGTTGCTTTAGTGACCACAAGTCCCTTAAATCGAATTGACCCGAAAAACTCCAACGACGGTGCTACCTACTCCTTAATAGTGGGATAGCACTGTCTAAAGGACAGTTGCACAGTTTAACTCCTTTTCGAGTAGGTAGATGTTCTTAAGTACTTGCTCTCTTTTAAAACAAAACAAAAACTTTTCGCACTTACACTTTCATCAAAAACAAAACTCTTTTCAAAACCCACAATCACAAAGAAAAGCAAACCTTTTGAAAACATAGTGAGCAAGTACCTAAGAGCCCGTGGATAACCACGAATATAAAGGGTGCTAATACCTTCCCTTTCTATAATCTACCTCCCGAACCCGAGAAACAATCTCGAAAAGGAATTTTTTCTATGCTTTTGTCCTTTCCCTTGTTGGATAAAATAAAAGACGGTGGCGACTCTTGCTTACCGCGACACTTTGCGAAAACAAACGCAAACGCGAACCAGCATATTAAAAAACAGTCAGTTTTCGTTCCCATCGATCACAGAACTGGCGACTCTGCTGGGGAAGTATTAATAAGTGAGGTGTACCTTAGGACTAGATCACTTGTGTTTTCATTTGTATTGCTTTGTATGCTTTTAATTTTGTGGGCTTGTATCAGAGTTCTATAAATCCTCCACCCGGATTTGGGAAACATTCATAGATAGCAATATGTTGTGGAAACTGTGCGGGGTATACCGACACGGTTGAAGCAATAGCTATCTTAGTGTGACATATTTGTGAGTATCGGTAGCCTTTGAGTCAATCATAGAGAATACGGGGCCGCTGAGTGATGTCACTAAGCACTAATGACCTAGAACCTTACTTGACCATCTTGGCCTTTTTTTAGGGGTAGTGAGATGACCGACTTTGGTGCAGTCCGAAGTTGTTAGATACTCGATACTACACTCATTGAGGATTGTTTTCTTGGAATATTTTGGTCTCCAGTTAAGTGGCTAAACCAAAACAATGAACATAGAAAACAATCCAATGATATTGAGCTCCTTAGAACCCGGTTACTATTTATAGGACAGGTTTTTGAGCCAACTACACTCAAGAGTGTACTTGCCTATGAAACCTCCTGCAAGCCTGAAACTAGGGTTTTTGGTGTGACTTGCTTGTACATGTGTTTTTTCATACATCATAAAGCATCATATGCATCTGCTAACCATTTCAAGGGTTTAGATCTTCATCTTTGTTCTTGTTTCGCAGGACATGGAGTCTCTCCGCAGGAAAGCAATTCAAGTCAACCTTGTAAGGGTCCCTCTTCAACTCAAAGAGCTTACATCTAGGATTCCCGAGAATTCTCTCTTCAGTGAAAGACATGGTAGACTCCTCAGCTTGGTCAACACCAACATTGAAGAAGACATGATGAAAGTTCTCTTCCAGTTCTTTGACCCCCTACACCACTGTTTCATATTCCCTGATTATCAATTGGTGCCTACTTTGGAGGAATTTTCTCAACTCCTGAGAATTCCTATTCTTAGTCAACTACCCTACAACGGTACGGAAAGGGAACCAAAACTTGAAGATGTTGCTCAAGCATTACGCCTACAACCATCTGACATCAAGGGGCATTGGGAAACCAAAAGTGGTATCAAAGGATTCTTGGAAAAGTTTCTGTTTGAGAAGGCACGAGAATGCTGGAATTCTCTTGATCTACAAGCCTTTGAAGAGATTGTGGAACTCCTTATCTATGGGTTGGTTTTGTTCCCAAATCCTGATCAACTTATAGATGTGAATGTTGTCAAGATTTTCATATCCAGGAATCCCATACCTACATTGCTTGGGGATATCCTCCACTCATTTTACATACGAACAATAAGGAAAAGAGGTGTTCTCATGTGTTGTACTCCTCTCTTAGCAAGGTGGTTTATTTCTCACCTTCCACAATCAGTTTTGAAGAATGAACAGGGTTTAAGGTGGTCACAACGATTGATGACCCTCACACATTCTGATGTACATTGGTGTTCTCAGTCCAGAGAAAATGTCACTATCATTGATCGTTGTGGAGAATTTCCTAATGTTCCATTACTTGGAATTAGGGGAGGCATTACCTACAATCCCTGTCTAGCTTTGAGATAATTTGGATATGCTCGGAGGGATGGCCCTCATGACATGCTGATCCTTGACCTAGTTTTTGACTTTGACAACGATGCGCAAGGACTTCGACAAAGGTTCATCAGAGCTTGGAGAATGCCTAATAGAGTGGATAGTAAGACACTGGGGCAGAAGAATTCTATCCCCCTTGAGCCTTACCTCAAGTGGGTACGAACCCGCTCCCAGAATCTTATGATGCCATATCCTCACATTCTCCCCTTGATCAAAGAGCCTGTTATGGAAGGAGAGGTTCCATACGCAATCCTACATCCTGACATGCCAACATCATGGGAAGAAATGCAAAAGAGTTGGATCCAACTCAAGGAAGAGCGGAATACTTTTGAAACCAGCTTCTATGCCAGTGAAAAGAATGTTTTGGAGCTTACCTGCCGACTTCAAGAGGAGGAGACCCTCAACACTTACATCGCTCCAAAGAGGATACGCAATGTCTTTCTACATTAAGAATTTTGTAATATTTCGCCCATTGGGCACTTATGTACTAACAAATTGCTTCTTAATGTGACGTGTGTTCTCTTTTGTCTGCAACAAATTTGAATTTTTGAACCCTTGATTGCATTACATAAATAGCATACCATTCATCATATGCATAACAGGTACCCTTTTACAGGTCTCTTATCTTCTTCGCTGTTTATTTCAGCAATCATCATGTCTGCTGAAACTTCCACTGAGCAAGCTATCAAGGCCCTCCAGGCCCAGAATGCCCAATTTCAAGAGTTGGTCATGAATCTAGCGAAGGGTCAGCAGGACCTGAAGACCCTGCTCCTGAAAAAGAAGAAGAAGAAAAGGACCGTCCTGTTCAATTCTGGACGCAGGTTTGGAAACGGACTGCAGAATGAAATTGATCTGGCCACCCCGTTTGGAGAGAAAGACAGTCCACAAGAAAGGAGGGCTCCTAGCCCTGAGGTCTCCGACAACGAGACGGACTATGATGAAGAACAGTATCCTCCTGCTGAGGATAAGTACAAACAGCTGGAGGACCGTTTAAACGCCATGGAAGTACAGAAGGTGCCCAGTCTGGATTTCGGAGATTTGGGTTTATCATCTGGGGTGGTGATTCCCCACAAGTTCAAGGCACCTGCCTTTGCCAAATATGACGGAGCTTCCTGTCCCAAGCTGCACCTCCAGTCATATGTGAGGAAGATCCAACCATACACTACTGATAAGAATTTATGGATCCATTTCTTTCAGGACAGTCTCTCAGGGACTCAGCTTGAGTGGTTCTATCAGTTGGATGGAGCCAGTATCCGCAGCTGGGAGGATTTGGCTGCTGCATTCTTTAAGCATTATCAGTATAATTCCGACCTCACTCCTACGCGTACCCAACTCCAGGGTATGTCAATAGGGAAGGGAGAAGGATTTAAAGAGTATGCTCAAAAATGGAGGGACCTGGCCGGAAGGGTGCAACCACCTTTGGCTGATCGTGAACTGGTTGATATGTTTCTGGGGACCCTGTCTGGTCCATTCTTTAACCATTTGATTGGAAGCTCCTCAGCCGGGTTTACAGACCTTATCTTGACTGGTTAGAGGATTGAAGCTGGAATTAAGGCTTGAAAAATACAGAAGGGTGCCTCCTCGAGCACCGAGAAGAGACCGTTTAAGAAAGAATCCAGTGCGGTCTACAGTTCGAGAAGGAAGAATAGACCTGAACACCGCCAAGCTGTCAATGCGGTTGTTATCTCAAAACCTGCCGGTGCTCCTCAGCATCACAACCAACGAAGGGACGAGAGACCTCAAAGGCAATTCACTCGTCTCAGCATGACCTTGTCTCAGATTCTGCCACAACTGCTGAAGACCAATCTGGTGACCCTAAAAGAAGCTCCAAAGAATCCAAATACAATGTCACCAAGGTATAACCCTAATTCCCGCTGTGCTTTTCACTCTGATAGCCCGGGGCATAATACAGACGATTGTTGGGTTCTGAAGAACAAGGTGCAGGACTTAATTGATGCAAAGGAGATTGAGTTCGAGGCGCACGAGAGGCCTAATGTTGTAACTTCTCCCATGCCCAGGCATGGAGTGAATGCTGTAGAGGAATACTCGTTTGTAGTTTCTGTGGATGATGTTGTTACCCCTCTAATGACTATCAAGAAGAACCTGTTACTAGCCGGTTTATTTTCGGGTCGTGGTGAAGGTTGCCCTATGTGTTCTGTTTTACCTACTGGTTGTCCATCTTTGAGGTCAGGTATCCAGAACCTGATGGATAGTAAAGAGATTCTTTTTGAGAAGACTGTTGTTCCACCCGTTCATTCTGAAGAAGTTTCAATCATTACCATTTTCGACAATTCTTCCAAGGCTCCCTCGAGGACGCCTGTTAGAATTACATATATTCCGAAGACCGCACCCATAATCATCACTATTCTGGGGCCCATCCCCTATACGTCTGACAAAGTTGTCCCTTGGCACTATGGGGCAGATATTTATGTTCTCGGAGTTAAACAAGAGTTTGATGTTGATGCCGGCGTCAGCAACATTACAGGGCTTGCTAAAGTCACCCGGAGTGGTATACTTTTCTCACCTGATATTACTCCGCCAGCTGTCCGAAGACCTGCTGTCATTAAGCCTGCAAGTGTACCTACTGTTGTTCCTGATCAAATTCCTATCCTTCCCCCTGTCACCCAGTCATCTAGTGCTCAGGGCAAAGGGATCGCTACTGATATGCCTGCCCAGACGGAGGCGCCAAAGACAATCAGCGTTGAAGCTTCAAAACAGGAGATGGAAGAGATTATGAAAATCATCAAGAAGAGTGATTATAATATGGTTGAGTAACTGGGGCAAACCCCATCCAAGATTTCCATGTTATCGTTGTTGTTGTGTTCATAGGCCCATGCCAAGGCCCTGATTACCTTCCTGAAGATGGCCCACGTGCCACAAGAGGCGTCAGCTGATCAATTTACCGATTGTGTGGCCAATTTAACTGCTGATAATGGTTTGGGTTTCTCCGATGCTGATCTGACTGCTAAAGGGAAGAACCATAATGATGCCCTGCATGTCTCCATTGAATGCAGGGGCACTACTCTTGCACATGTGTTGGTTGACACTGGTTCCTCGTTGAACGTCTTGCCCAAGAAAGCTCTAGACAGGCTGGATTGCGAAGGTTTGGAGCTAAAGCCGAGTAACATTGTTGTCCGGGCCTTTGATGGGTCTAAGAGGATGGTGCATGGTGAGGTTGATATTCCAATCAAAGTTGGTTCTCAGGTCTTCAACTATACATTTTACGTGATGGACATTCGGCCGTCCTATTCTTGTTTACTAGGTCGTCCATGGATCCACAAAGCTGGAGCCGTAACCTCAACGCTCCGCCAGAAGTTGAAGTATCCGGTCAGAGGGAAGATTGTAACATTTCAAGGGGAGGAGGAGTACATGGTCAGCCACCTCAACTCGTTCCGGTACGTGGAGATGGATGGGGAGTTCATTGAGACCCCATTTCAACACTTTGAAGAGGTTCCTCAGACACTAGCGTCAGCCGAGACTATGATGGAAGATTCTCCTATGAAGATGGCTTCCTTAAAGGATGCCCGGGCTGTTATTGAGAAGGGTGAATACGCAAACTAGGGCCGACTTCCTGATTTCACTCAGAAGACTAACAAGTTTGGTTTGGGTTTCACTGCAGAAGCTCAGAAGGCTGTTCGAAGTGCAATGATTGGAAGACCTCCTGTGTTCATCAGCAACTCGGGAGTAAATGCCATCGAAGATGACGTGGAGGAGTCTGAATTCGACAGTTGGATCTATCCTACTACTGATGGAGGACTAAGAAACTGGACAACAAAGGACTTCATCCATATTACTTTTATTACTCGGTAATGAGCTCTTTGTTTCGAATTTGTAACAGACAATGTTTTGAAACTTTATGGCCCGGTGTCTTACCCGAGGCACCATGGCTTCATTCGTGAGGGCTTTTGTATGCCATTTTCATATATCATTAATAAAAGCATTGGACGTTTTCGCATTTCAAATTTTGTGCTCCTTGTCTTTCTTTATTACATATTGAAAAATAGCTATTTTACACACACTCACATGTACAGGTCTCAATCCACTCTGGATCTCATTGGTAACGACTCTGCTACTGCCAGTTATGACTTCGAAAATCTGATCAACTTAGCCGAAGACGAAGGTGAAGATGATTGCGAAGTGCCTGGTGAGCTTGCAAGACTACTACTCCATGAAGAGAGGGCCATTCAGCCACATGAAGAGCCGGTGGAAATAGTGAATCTGGGTACCAAGACAGACAAGAAAGAAGTCAAGATCGGTGCAAATCTAGAGCTTAGTGTGAAACAACGGTTGATTCAGATGCTGCATGACTACGTGGAAATATTTGCCTGGTCTTACGAAGATATGCCTGGGTTGGATACTGACATTGTGGTTCATCGCCTGCCTACCAAGGAAGACTGCCCTCGCGTAAAACAGAAGGTTCGTCGTATGCGTCCAGAGATGTCTGAGAAAATCAAGGTCGAAATTATGAAACAGTTTGACGCCGGTTTTCTAGCAGTAACTTCTTACCCTTAGTGGGTCGCCAATGTGGTTCCAGTGCCAAAGAAAGATGGTAAGGTCAGAATGTGTGTTGATTACAGAGATTTGAACAGGGCAAGCCCTAAGGATGACTTCCCTCTGCCTCACATCGACGTTCTAGTCGACAATACTGCTCAGCACAAGGTATTCTCCTTTATGGACGGCTTCTCCGGTTATAATCAGATCAAGATGGCTCCTGAAGACATGGAGAAGACCACTTTTGTTACTCAGTGGGGTACCTTTTGTTACAAGGTCATGCCTTTTGGGTTGAAGAATGCTGGGGCAACATATCAGCGTGCCATGGTTGCTTTATTTCATGACATGATCCATCATGAGATTGAAGTATATGTCGACGATATGATTGCAAGGTCCCAAACTGAGGAGGAAAACCTTGACCATCTACAGAAACTGTTTGACAGGTTGAAGTTATACAAGCTGAGATTGAACCCAAACAAATGTACCTTCGGGGTGAGGTCTGGAAAATTTCTAGGTTTCATCATGAGCGACAAAGGTATTTAAGTGGACCCTGCCAAGGTGAAAGCCATACAAGAGATGCCAGCTCCCAAGACAGAGAAAGAGGTCAGAGGCTTTCTAGGACGTCTGAACTACATTGCCCGATTCATCTCGCACCTAACTGCTACTTGTGAGCCAATCTTCAAACTGCTGAAGAAAGATCAAGTGGTACGTTGGAACGATGAATGCCAAGCCGCTTTCGAAAGAATCAAAGAGTACCTCCAGGAGCCACCTATTCTTATGCCACCAGTGGAAGGGAGACCTCTAATCTTATACTGGACAGTACTTGACAACTCAATGAGGTGTGTGTTGGGGCAGCATGACGAGTCTGGCCGAAAAGAGCATGTCATTTATTACCTTAGCAAAAAGTTTACCGACTGTGAGACCCGATACTCACTGCTCGAGAAAACTTGCTGCGCTTTGGCATGGGCTGCTCGCCAGCTGAGACAGTATATGTTGACTCACACTACTCTTTTGATTTCAAAAATGGATCCAATCAAGTATATCTTCGAAAAGCCCGCCTTGTCTAGAAGAATAGCAAGATGGCAGATGATCCTGACTGAGTATGACATCCAGTACACAACTCAAAAAGAAATCAAGGGAAGTGTATTGGCATACCATTTGGCACATTAGGCAGTGGATGATTACCAGTCCATGAACTTTGAATTCCCAGACGAGAATATCATGGTAGTAACTGATTGTGAAACACCTGGACCGGATGAAGGACCTAAGGAAGGATCCCAATGGTCTATTCATTTTGATGGAGCTTCAAACGCTTTGGGTAATGGCATTGGTGTTGTGATCATATCTCCTAAAGGCTCTCATACTCTGTTTACCGCCTGACTATGTTTTAACTGCACCAACAACATGGCAGAGTATGAAGCATGCATTATGGGTCTCCGAGCTGCAATTGACCTAAGGATTAAGTTTCTGAGTGTCTTCGGAGATTCCGCTCTTGTGATCAGTCAGATCAAAGGAGAGTGGGATACGAAACACCCAAATCTTATTCCTTACAAAGAGTATGTATTGACGTTGCTTCCCCATTTCGAGGAAATAACCTTTGAACACTTCCCAAGAGAGGAGAATCAGTTGGCGGACGTGTTAGCTACGATGTCTTCTATGTTCAAAGTTAAGTGGGACAACGAGGCTCCCTGGATCATTATTTGGAAATTGGATGAACATGCACATTGCTGTGATCTTGAGACCGAAGAGGCAACAAAAAAGCCTTGGTATCATGAAGTGAAGAGGTACCTTGAGACTCAAGAATACCCTGAGGGTGCATCTGTTAATGACAAGAAGTTTCTGAGAAGGTTCGCGGCAGAGTTCTTCATTAGCAATGGCATTCTTTACAAACGTAACCATGATTCAACCTTACTGCGTTGCGTGGATAAAATTGAAGCAGAAAGGATCATGGCAGAGCTGCATGAAGGTGCCTTCGGAACTCATTCCAGTGGACATACCATGGCAAAGAAAATCCTTCGGGCAGGATATTACTGGTCCACAATGGAAGCCAACTGTTATCAGCATTCTCAGACTTGTCACAAGTGCCAGGTCTATGCTAATAAGGTGCATATTCCTCCAGTTCCTCTGAATGTTTTGACAGCACCTTGGCCTTTTGCAATGTGGGGCATTGATATGATCGGCGAGATCAGACCTACGACATCCAACGGGCATCGTTTCATCCTGGTAGCGATTGATTACTTTACCAAGTGGGTTGAAGCAGCTTCCTTTGCTACCGTAACCAAGAACGTCGTGGCACGTTTCATTCGGCACAACCTGGTCTGTCGATACGGTGTACCGGAGAGGATTATTACGGACAATGGTACCAATCTTAACAACAAGATGATCACTGAGCTCTGCGAACAATTCAAGATACAGCATCATAACTCTTCTCCCTACCGGCCGAAGATGAATGGGGCTGTAGAAGCAGCTAATAAGAACATTAAGAAGATTGTGCAGAAGATGACAGTAACATACAAATACTAGCATGAGATGTTACCATTTGCTCTTCATGGGTACCGTACCTCAGCACGGACGTCAACAGGGGCAACACCTTATTCCTTGGTTTATGGCATGGAGGCAGTCTTGCCCATTGAAGTTCAGATACCCTCTCTTTGGATCATGAAGGATGCAGGTTTGAGCGAAGACGACTGGATCCATACCCGACTTGATCAATTGAATCTAATCGACGAAAAGAGACTCACAGCTATTTGTCATGGTCAGACGTACCAAAAACGGATGATCAAGGCATTTAACAAGAAAGTCAGACGACAAGAATATCAAGTTGGGGACCTGGTAATCAAGCATATTATTCTACCTCAAGGTGATCCCAGGGGAAAATGGACCCCTACTTACGAAGGGCCATTTGTGGTTAAGAACATCTTCTCAGGAGGAGCGATGATTTTAACCACCATGGATGGTGACGATCTTCCTCACCCCGTCAATGCAGACATAGTAAAAAGATACTACGCATAATCAAAGACCCGCTAGGTTGACTAGCCTAGGCAAAAATAAGGGCTTCCTGGCGAACCAAAAGGGTTCGGGCAAAAATAAGGGATGAAAATAAAAAAATCTGTACACCCGGCAAGTCGAAAACCTGAAAAGGCGGCTTGGGCAAAAATGGGTATCCCGGTGGACTGAAAACCCGAAAGGGCGGTTCAGGCAAAAGTTAGGGATTAAAGCGTAATACTATGTCTCACTGGATCACCTCGCATCCGGACTTCGGTATCAACTATCAGGCTCGGACGACACCAGTCAATCAGATTCACCTTCAACTAAGCAACAAAGTGATAAGATGCTTGAAGATATAAAGGCAATAGCAGAGTGGTAACCCAGTGGTATTATTCACATAGCTATTTTGTTTTCACAAATTGTATAAATTCTATTTGTTCGGAGGCGTTCTCTTACTAGGACGTCAGCCTCTTGTACAAAACGCCTATTTACAGGCCAAACTTCAAAGTCAATACAAACTCATTTTCAAACAAATTTCAAATTGTTTTTCCTTTATCTGTTTTGTTTTGCAAAGAACGTCTAATGTTCATTTTTGATATATGCATTTGACATTAAATTTCTGCTCATAAATATTTACATGCGAAACAAAGGACTAATTACGGGTGATATCAGAAACAGGGCAATAAGATTTGTCTGAGCGGTCTAATTGCTTTTCCCACCAGGTACCAAGGTATATATTCAGCTGAAGAATATGGCTAAGATACTTTCACTCCCCGCAGAGTGAGACAACAATGGTGGCTCTCCCAGCTGAGACTTGCAACTATGAACAAATCAGCAATGCTCCCCCCAAGCAGAGCTCGTCCACCATCAGCACTAAGAAGGTTGGGTATCCCCCAGAAGGTCTTAATATTCCCCGGCGGAGTATAAGGATATCCCCCAGCAAACATAAGAGTATCCCTGGCAGTCTTAAATATTCCTCAACGGAATATAAGAATGTTCCCCGGCAGAATGCAAGACACCCCCAGTGGAGCCATTTCCCCAGCGCAGTCTAAAAAGCTTCCCCAATGGAGTTGAATCATCTTCCCCAGTAGATTCTGGAAGCTTATCCCCTACAGAGTACAAAATAAATCTCCCCAGCCAATTTCAGAAGGATATCCCCAGCAAGTTGCAACTGAAAAGTCATCCCCAGCGAAGTTCTTTCTTTCCCCAAGTAGGATTTCTATCCTCAAAAGATTCAATATCACCAGTAATGGTAATCAATCCCCAGCAGAGTTTATCGTCAAAATCCCCAACAGAGCTTATCAGCGGAGTCCCCGGCAGAGTTTATAATCCTCAGCAGAGTATCTCTTCCCCACAGAGTATTTCCCCGCAGAGTAATCTCTTCATCAAGTTTATTCCCCAACGGAGTTCTTCTCTCCTGCAGGTTTATTCTCACAATCATCTTCGTTCATCATCCCCAGCGGAAACGAAGAACTCAACTCTATTCGCCAGCAGCTCCGGGATTTGTTTTCCCCAACTAAAACATCACATTCCCATACATCATGATACATACATATACGCATCATACGAATACAATCTCATTTATTTTGAGAACATCATTGCCTGATCCATATCATGCATTGCATATGACTGACCTTTACCTTTCAGGAAAAATGCAGTTAAGTTCTCAGCTTAGTCGAAGATCTGACCAGTTCTTAAATCTCAATTGAATTGTCATCAGTTGAATTTTCAGATAAGGTTCTCAATCTCGACAGTTTTCCTCCGTCATAGTGTGGACAAGTTCTATAACCTCAGCGGTTTACTCCATTGAGCACGAGACAATTCCTAGATCTTGATGAAGATGTTTCCCTACGTCATAGTGTGGACAAGTTCTATAACCTCAGCGGTTTACTCCATTGAGCACGAGACAGTTCCTGGATCTTGATGAAGACGTTTCCCTACGTCATAGTGTGTACGAGTACTATAACCTCAGCGGTATACTCCATTGAGCACGAGTCAGTTCCTAGATCTTGATGTTTTCCTCCGTCATAGTGTGGACAAGTTCTATAACCTCAGCGGTTTACTCCATTGAGCATGAGACAGTTCCTAGATCTTGATGAAGATGTTTCCCTACATCATAGTATGGACGAGTACTATAACCTCAAAGGTATACTCCATTGAGCACGAGTCAGTTCCTAGATCTTGATGTTCTCCTCCGTTATAGTGTGGACAAGTTCTATAACCTCAGCGGTTTACTCCATTGAGCACGAGACAATTCCTAGATCTTGATGAAGATGTTTCCCTACATCATAGTGTGGACGAGTACTATAACCTCAAAGGTATACTCCATTGAGCATGAGTCAGTTCCTAGATCTTGATGTTCTCCTCCGTCATAGTGTGGACAAGTTCTATAACCTCAACAGTTTACTCCATTGAGCACGAGACAGTTCCTAGATCTTGATGAAGATGTTTCCCTACATCATAGTATGGACGAGTACTATAACCTCAATGGTATACTCCATTGAGCACTATTCAGTTCCTAGATCTTGATGTTTTCCTCCGTCATAGTGTGGACAAGTTCTATAACCTCAGCAGTTTACTCCATTGAGCACGAGACAGTTCCTAGATCTTGATGAAGATGTTTCCCTACGTCATAGTGTGGACGAGTACTATAACATCAACGGTATACTCCATTGAGCACGAGTCAGTTCCTAGATCTTGATGTTTTCCTTCGTTACAGTGTGGACAAGTTCTATAACCTCAACGATATACTCCATTGAGCACGAGACAGTTCCTAGATCTTGATGAAGATGTTTCCTTACGTCATAGTGTGGACGAGTACTATAACCTCAACGGTGTACTCCATTGAGCACGAGTCAGTTCCTAGATCTTGATGTTTTCCTCCGTCACAATGTGGACAAGTTCTATAACCTCAACGGTATACTCCATTGAGCACGAGACAGTTCCTAGATCTTGATGAAGATGTTTCCCTATGTCATAGTTTGGATGAGTACTATAACCTCAATGATATACTCCATTGAGCACGAGTTAGTTCCTAGATCTTGATGTTTTCCTCCTTCATAGTGTAGACAAGGTCTATAACCTCAACGGTTTACTCCATTGAGCACGAGACAGTTCCTAGATCTTGATGAAGATGTTTCCCCCCAATCGAATTATGAACAGGTTCTTAAAACTGAGCTGAGGCATTCTCCCAGTTGAAGTACAGGCAGGTTCCTAAATCTCAACAAAGTTAGACTTCCCCGTTGGAATCTTCTACGACAACAGGTATGCAAGTTTTCGCTAAGGAATCTCTTATGCGATCGACACTCCTGCAGATGGCATCTATAGGCCCATCCTCCCACCAACAATCTCCAAATGGCATCTGTAAGCCCATTCCTGACATCACAATGCTGATACTTCACCATGCGAGTGCAAATTTCTGGGAACTCTAGTGTTCAATTATCTTCCACCCTCGGATCACGAAAGGCTCGAAAGCCAATCTATATCCTCAGGTTTAAGAAAAGTGAACAGGGGCAACTGTTGCACCCCAAAATTTGCCCTCTCATGTTTCCCAAAGCCTTCCCCTTGCATGGTTGATCACAGACTCTTGCCTAAGGAAAAGGAAAAATTTTGAGTGATGCTTCGATTTGCATTCTGAAGAAGAACTTCGATTGGCATTCTGAAGGAGCATTTCGATTGGTATTCTGAAGGAGCATTTCGATTGGCACTCTGAAGAAGCATTTCGATTTGCACTCTAAAGAAGCATTTCGATTGGCTTTCTAAAGGAACACTTTGATTGGCATTCTGAAAACCCTTCGATTGGCATTCTGAAGGAGCATTTCGATTTGCACTCTGAAGAAGTATTTTGATTGGCATTAAGGACAAGTACTTCGATTGGAATTCCAAAAAGGTCCATTCGAAGAAGCATTCAAAGGGTCCATTCGAAGAAGCTTTCGAAAGAGCATTCGAAGGAGGTTATCAGCCCATTCAAAAGGGAGCATTCAAAAGAAGCCATCAGCTCATTCGAAGGGGAGCATTCGGAGGCCAGCTGTTTGTCATTCAAAATTCCAAAAAGGGACAGAATCCCATGTGTTTAGCCAACGTTACAAACTCTCATTCATGGCTTTCAAACACACAATTAACGTTACAAATCCTCCTTCATGGCTGTCAAAACATATAATCAAGGTCATTTAAACCTTTGTCTTCATGTCCCCTTCACCCCCTCTATATAAAGAATTCACAAATGCTGCAAAACAGAAGGAGAAAGAGACAGAAAAATAGAGAACTTGGAGAGACGCTGCCCAGAATTTTCCAAGCCAAAGCTGCCACCCAACGAACGCCTCCCCCCTCAGAACTACAGGTCGAAGCACCTCCGTTTGGTAAAAGAAAAATCTATTCTCAAGCTCACTCTCAAATTCATTTCGATTGCATATTCATATTTTTATTTCTGTTTGTGAATGATTTAATTTGCTTCATGTGAGCTACAGTGCAGAGTTGAGATTGTGCCATTGCTTGGACACAATCTGAGTTTATCCTTCGAATCCCAGGATAAAACAAACCCAGACCCAGTTTCAGCAAGTGCGAATAAGACGAGATTCGAACCATGGGGGTTAAGTCCCCCCTGGACTTTTAATATGTGTTTCGTTTTGCAGGAACCTCATGCTCAGCTTCTTGTTCAGAGCTTCGAAGCTCAACAGTTTAGCTTTGAACTGGACCCAGGACTTCCAGTTCGAAGGATGACATGTCCAGATCGAACCCCCTCATAGTGCAGCCCCTCATGCACCTTCGATCCAGCCTCTTCACTGGGTCGAAAGACAGTCTGCCTCTCTTTCGACCCAGGCCTCCAAAATTACTTTTTTTTCTTATTTTGCTGCCTGGCCCATTTGTACTCTGTTTATTTTGTTTCTGTTTATTCCTTTTAGTTTTAGTTTTAATTAACATAAAAATCATAAAAAATAAATAACTTAGAATTAGGATTTAATTTAGTTAATTATTTTAACTTATTTTCTCCAATTTTAAAACCAGTAGACTTAGGATTATTTTAAATTCAATCCTTTTCATAAACAAAAAATGCAAAAATATTAAGTATGTTTTGGAGTTAATTTTAATCAATTTTTTATTAATTAAATTTGACTTAATTGAACATTTAGCATTTTCCTAAAAAATAAAACAACAAAAAAAGAGTTCTTATTCTTAGGATTTTTCTAGATTCACGCATGTTTATTTTATTGTAACTGCTTACTGGTTTGTAATAGTTTAGCTTAAACTTTTACTTTACTGCTTTTTATTCCCCCAATTTTGGACATGTAAATAATCCCCTCCCCGAAGCCTTGTAATAGTGTAGTATTTACAGTTTCTGCAGTTTAAATTCCTATACATATATTAACTGCTTAGATGTATGCTAACTAGGATTGCATGACAAGATCTAAAAACAAATGGTAGAACACCTAAAAATACAAAGATAATATAAACTAAAAATTGACAAACTTGCACATGCCACTCCTAGGGTACACCTCATTTGGTTGCCTCAAATGTGGTCATTAAGTATAGGATGTTTTAGAGGTCGTCCTTTTTGTCCCAAGGTCATAAGTTGCCTCGAAATGGTTGCCTCGATAAAAATGATCTAAGACATTAGGATTACCACTAAAGTGTCCTAACGTTGCTTTAGTGACCACAAGTCCCTTAAATCGAATTGACCCGAAAAACTCCAACGACGGTGCTACCTACTCCTCAATAGTGGGATAGCACTGTCTAAAGGACAATTGCACAGTTTAACTCCTTTTCGAGTAGGTAGATGTTCTTAAGTACTTGCTCTCTTTTAAAACAAAACAAAAACTTTTCGCACTTACACTTTCATAAAAAATAAAACTCTTTTCAAAACCCACAATCACAAAGAAAAGCAAACCTTTTGAAAACATAGTGAGCAAGTACCTAAGAGCCCGTGGATAACCACGGATAGAAAGGGTGTTAATACCTTCCCTTTCTATAATCTACCTCCCGAACTCGAGAAACAATCTCAAAAAGGAATTTTTTTATGTGCTTTTGTCCTTTCCCTTGTTGGATAAAATAAAAGACGGTGGCGACTCTTGCTTACCGCGACACTTTGCGAAAACAAACGCAAACGCGAACCAGCATATTAAAAAACAGTCAGTTCTCGTTCCCACCGATCACAACATGAAAGCCAATCTACATCCTCAGGTTTAAGAAGATTAAACAGGGGCATCTGTTTTACCCCCAAAATTTTCCCTCTCATATTCCTCAAAACATTGCAAGAAAAATCTACAAGTTGCTCAAGATAGCTCAAGAGTTGGTCAGACAAGCTATCTCCTAAGACAGTCAACCCCAAATTAGGGATTTGTGTTGCATCAAGATCCTTGATTCCAAATGACATCAAGTGCTCCCCAATGTCCTAATATGTTCTCAAGATCATCCATGTCAAATTTCAAGCCTTGCAGAGGAAGTTTGCTCAGTCAAATTCTCAAAGGGTCCAAAAATCGACTATGTTAGGGCAAAAGTCAACGGTGACCTATAAACAGTCAAACTTCAAGATTATTTGTCAACATTCTCATTTTGAAGGATATTTCATCATTTTATCAAGGGTTGATCATGATTCATCAAGGATTGCTCAAAATTCATCAATACTCAAAAGTTGCTAAATTAGGGTTTTATAGGAAAAGTCAACTCAACTTTGACCAAGCATATCATTCTCATACTTTATGAGAAATGACCCATCAAAAGCTAATTTTGAAGAGGATTCAATTTACTACAATCCATCTTCATACCCCAAGATCAAAAAATGCACTCACAAGAAGTTATGAATTTGGACATTATAGGTCATTTTTTAAAGTCAACAAAAACACCTTTTTTGCCAAAGCTTATAACTTGAGAATGGAATATCAAAATGCTATGAGACCAAACTGGTTGGTTAGAGGACATTTCAAGCTTTCTAAAAAGTCTAAGAACACCTCCAAAAGTTTAAAATTGAAGAAGTTATGCATTGTTGAAGTTGGACATTTTTGCAAAATTGCCAAAAGTCAACTATCCCCAAAACTTCAAATTTTGTCAAATGGTCCCATTCTTTTTCACTTGTTTTGAGTTTGCATTATAGCCCACGTGCCCTAGCTTCAGCCATGTGTCCATATCTCATTTTTATTATTTAATTTAGTTTTTATTTGAATTTATTCATTTTAAATCAAATAAAATCATATAAAATCAAAAATATTGATAACCAAAGATTTTTTGTTGATTATAGGCTTCAATGGACAGCTAGCACATCTCCAAACTCGTATCAAGGCATAAGTGTACAAGAAGATATGATTTGAATCAAATTTTGAAAGGTTTAATGGAAGAATCAAATCCAATTCATGGGCATTGATATGGAGAGATTTGAACCAAATTTGTAGACCTAATGCAAAGCACAATACAAAAGCACAATACATAAGCAAGCTGAAACAGACGAAATAAGGGTTGGCAAGTGTTGGAAGAGGAAGAACAAAAGTGCAAAAATTCACAAAAAAGTGAGAAATCAAAATCAGGGTTAGAGGCAGTTTCAAGACACGAGACTTGTTCCAATCTCTTCCTGGGCATTCACACAAGCCATCCCAACAAAAACCAAGCATTTTCAGACTCCCAAATGCACTGTAAGTCTCACGTAACACAGCTCTGTTCTTGAATTCGATTTGGTTTGTTCTTGCATCATTTGAGAAAACTAATGGCATATTCATGATCACAAGAACATTTCCAAACTTTTTGCATCATTTGATTTCGTTTATATGATATGTACTGCAAACCACCACTGTTAGGATTTGGTCTGCATTTTTGGGTGTTTTTATTCCAGGTACAATTGACCCCTATAATGGACATGGTTATGACCGGGAGGGTGAGACGAACACAACCATGCCCTTGAAATTCATTTTTGTGACCTGTAGCAGATTTTGGAGATGGACATACTTGTAGCTACGGACTTCTGTCCGTTGGTATATGTATTTGGCGTTTTAGCCACGAACGAAAGGTTGGGGATGATGTGTGGCATCCCATTACTGGACCATTCAAATATTACGCGCGTTCTTTTTTTTATTTTCTGGAAATGGTTTTGTTTTTTATATAATATATATCTTTTGTAAATTTATAACAAATCCAACAGCGTGTCCCAGTGGTCAACATGTCAGCTTCCAAGGCGTTAGGGGCTGGGGGTCAGGGGTTCGATCCCTGCCTCCAGCACTTTGTATTTTCTTATTTCTTTTCAGGTTATCACATGCATACGCTGACTTGCAGTACACCATGCTCCCTCTCCCATCCAAAGGCCAGATGGCCAAGAGCCAGATCTGGTGGCCAGTAATTGGAGGTCCACATGGAGCCAAGTCAATGCGCCCCCACCAGATCAGAGAAAGTCAAACAAGCTGGCTGATGATGGGCCTCCAAATTGCTACCAACACCCTTAAATCAGGCCCAACATTCCTCTTATATTTTATTTTTGTTTATTTACTTTAATTTTTTTTTTATTAATCTTCTAACCAATCACAAAATTCTCTTTTTTATTAAATAAAAATCACAAATATTTTTATTCAACCAAATTTTTAACTTTTATTTTTCTTAATAAATTTATTAATTGATTAGGTTTTTTTTATTATGTAGAAAACTTTAATTCATTTTTTTGTAAATAATTAAAATTAATTAGATTTAATTAGGTTTTAATTACTAATTTAATTAATTCTATTTTCTTTCCTAAATAATCAAAAACTCCAAAAATAATTAATTTTTTTCATTTAATTAATTTATTAATTTAATTTAGTTCTTTAATTTAGGTTTAATTTCTTTCTTAATTTAAAAATAACAAAAAAAACCAAAAGGACATGTTTTTAACCAAAAGGGTCAAAACCCTAGTCATACGTCCGACTTAATTTTGCGTCACGATTTACTTTCCCTTATCCAATAATGTACCTGCTTCCGGATTGTAATAGTTAAATAGGACATTTAATTACTTTTTATTCGCCTTTATTTTATTTTTCAAAGGGTTTGTCTTTGGCGATGTAAATACCCAACGCCTTGTAATTTAAATTCTGCATTTTATTTCCACAAATTATAACTGTTAGATGTTTGATAATAGGGTTGCATGACAAGACCGAATGCTTAATCTTAAAATCAACTTAGATCACCCTTAACATGTACAAAGATAAAATAACTGAAAACGACACACTCGCACATGCGCACTCCTAGGGTACACCCCACTTGGTTGCCTTCGTACACGGTCATTGAGTATAGGTCGCTTTATAGGTCGTCCTCTTGTCTAAAAGATCATAAGTCGCCTCGAAACGGTTGCCTCGTATATTGTTACCTCAAACAAATGATCTAAGCCTTTAGGGTTACCGCTAAGGCGTCCTAACATTGCTTTTGTGACCGTATGTCCCTCATTTAAATTGACCCTTAAACTCCAACGACGGTGCTACCTACTCATCAATAGTAGGATAGTATTGTCTAAAGGTCATAAGCATAGAACGATTCCTTTTTCGAGTAGGTAGATGGTTCTTAGATACTTTCTCTTTCAAAAAACAAAAACTTTTCACACTTACACTCCTTTTCGAACAAAGTTTTCAAAAACACTTCATTACACTCTTGTGGACAGAAGCAAGAGTTAAATCGAAGTTTTCAAACAAAAACTTTTTCAAACCCACAAGCACAAAGAAAACAATTTTGAAAACAATTGAGCAAGTACCTAAGAGCCCGTGGATAACCACAGATAGAAAGGGTGCTAACACCTTCCCTTTCTATAATCTACCCCCCGAACCCGAGAAACATCTCGAAAAAAGGAATTTTTCTGTGCTTTTTTCCTTTCCTTGTTGGATAAAATAAAAGTCGGTGGCGACTCTTACTTACCGCGACATTTTGCGAAAACAAACGCAAAACGCAAACCAGCACTCCAAAAAACAGTCAGTTCTTCCCAACGTATCACAGTAAGTATGAAATGTAAAATAAAAATATTAAGTATATTTAATTATATTTATGAGCTTATTAAGAAAATAAATTAAATCCTATCAAAATAAATTAATTTTCTATGTGAAAAATAATAAAAAAATTAAATAAAAGTGTAAAAATAATTAAATTATTTTTTAGGGTTTTTTATCATTAAAGAAAATAATTTAAAGTATTAAATATAAAAATGAAAAAAATAAAATATGAAAGAGTTAGCAAGGGGTGAGATAGCAAATCAATGGTAGTGTTAGCAAAAACAAACAACCCAAGAAGCAAAAAGCCCAATACAGCTTCGTCCATGTCCTGCCTTCTCCTTCCTCACGCCATGGTCGGTTCAACCTGTAACTTCCTCATGCTTGCATAAAAATGAAAACTTATAACATGAAAAATGTAGCATTTGAACTCACGATTCCAACCATATAAATTATGTAATCTAACTATCAAAGATCAAAGAGAATTTTGAAATCCCTAAATCCTAACCTAAAAATTTCAGAGATTTCAACCTCCAAATTCTCTTAGCACAAGTAATATAAATGCAAGATAATGATATGTACAGCTTCGTTATGATGAGAACTACATTTTTTATTCACAGATCGTGGCATGAGGTTGCCTGTACAAGGAGATAGAGTTTGAAAAATTACCTCCTTCAGCTGGAATCGTGTATGGAAATGCAGGGACTTTGATGGAGGCCTGCTGATTGCTTGAGCTTCCTTGAGCTTCCTTGAATCTATTTCAACCCCTACCTTGCTCTGAAAGTGCCTAGAACTCCCTGACCAAGTCCAACTGCAAGCTTCAAAGTTAACAATGGAAAATGGTGAAACAGAGGTTACAGAACAGGGATGATGGTTTGGATTGACTAGGTATCAAGTATGTAAGATGTTTGGATGATCTAAACACAAAACGCACAAGCCAAATGGATGCTGGATATGTTTGTGCAGAAACTGTATGTTTTGGATAGTTTTTGGTGCTTTTCTTGCTCTAAGTGTTTCAGGCCTTTGCTTGGTGTTCTATGTGTTTTATATTGTTTGCATATTAGTATAGAAATGGTTTTAAGTCAACTCTTTATCAACTGTACAAGCCCTATCCTTTTTGCAACTTTTCTTGTACTTGAAGTAAAGTGACAAGACAAAACTCTCATGCTTGTACCAGCTTGCTTATGGTTGGTATTTCTTCCCTACAAGTTGCCTTTGGTCTGTGGTACTTTCTTGTATCAAAGGTACAGGTCCAATGCTCAAGATCACAAAGTTTGAAAAAGTTGCCCTTTATGAAAATGGCAATGGAACCTTTTTGCCATAAGTGGAATTATCAATTGGATAAAGGTTCAAAAGCATGGATAAAGGATTTTTCAACTGAGTAAGCATTTAATTAAGGAGTGTGTAGCAATTTTAGGACCTGTAAAGCATGAAATAGCCAGCATATGATTGGTTTGCAACTTGGTTCTTTATGAAAATGGCTTGAACAAAAATTGAGAAAATGCCAACTTCCTCTCTTCGATTCTCCCTACTCAAAAATGATCTTGGGGATTTCTTGGACATTTTGGAAAGCTTGAAATGTGCTTTGTAATCCATATTTGAAATTAATTTTGAGATACCTCTTGGAACTATATGAAAACGTGTCATGAAGTTGGGTCCAAAACCTGCCTAAATTAGGGCAAAATTTCACTAAGTTAAGAAGTTCATGACCATGTATTCACAAATTTATAACTTGAGATACAAGCATCTTTAGGGAAAAGTTTGTGAAGCAAAGTTGTAGATTTCATGCAGGTCTAAAACTGTCATGTTGGGGACTTTCCTTGAATCAAAATGCATCATGGTGAAAAAGTGGTGCAAAGTTGAGAAAAAATAAGAAAAATTTTATACTTAGAAAAATTCTAAGTTATGAAAATTTTCAAATTCAAAACCCTAATTTTCAAATTTGGTTTTCTTGATGAACAAGTTTCACATTTTGACATATCTTGATGAATTATGACTCTTGGTACTTGATTTTGACCAAAAAGTCAAAGTTTGACTTTTCAGTATACAGTTGACTTTTGATCAGTTGACTGCAAATTTCATCTGTCAATCCAATGAACTTGAGATGTTTTGAACCATGTAATTAAGTAAAGATGATGCCATTGAATCCTTGAAATCATGCTTGAACTCAATTAGTCATTTGCTAAGTTAAAAATCAGAAATTTCCCTTTCTCAGTCAAAACCCTAATTTTGACCATTTTGCCCTTTTGATGATTTGATCAAATTTCTTGAGGAGTTGTAATCTAAACTTGATTAAATGGTAAATATGAGTCTAAAATGTTGATGTGGATAAAAAATTATGAAGTTTGACTGAAAATTGGCCATGGTTGACTTTTTCTCCAATACAGCTGATTTTTAGGTCAACTATCTAATTGACTGATCAAAAATGTGGTTCAAGGCTTGAAACTTATCATGATAAATCTTAGGGGTCCAAAATGATGTATGAAAGTTACATGAAGCATTGGTGGTCCAAAAATCCTTGTGCAAACTCAAACCCTAATTTTGGGTTATCAGTGCAAGATGAGATGTCTTGAGCTGACCAAACCCTAATCTTGTCTTGAGTCAAAGAAGTCTTGTGAGAAAAGTCTTGATAAATGAGAGGGAAAATTTTGGGGTACAACAGCTGCCCCTGTTCAATCTTCTTGAACCTGAAGAGTTAGATTGGCGAGCTTTGTCGTTCGTGACTCGAAGGTAAAAGATGATTGGACACTAGAGTGCCCGTAAATTTGCACTCGACAAAGTGTAGTTGAGGGAATGGGCTTAAAGA
The DNA here is from genome assembly GCA_948472305.1 of Vicia faba. NCBI lineage: Eukaryota > Viridiplantae > Streptophyta > Magnoliopsida > Fabales > Fabaceae > Vicia > Vicia faba. Next base: position 70,258,702 of record OX451739.1, read on the forward strand.
TGCCATTTGGAGAGGTGATAGAATCTTGTTGGAGATGGGCTTGTAGATGCCATCCAAGAATGTTTGTTGAATTGTAAGTTGTAAGTCAAAAGAATAAGTATCAGAATGGTGTCTGTATCTGGAACGTATCTGAGTTGTATTTGGAGATTGGATCTGTATGAGCAATAGAATAGCATCCATGTCTGGAGCATATCCGAGTTGTATCTGAACTTGAATCTGAATGAGTAACATAATGGCTTCCGTGTCTAGAGCGTATCTGAACTGTATCTAAATGTTGAAATCTGAATGAGTAGCAGAATGGCTTCCGTGTCTGGAGCGTATCTGTATTGTATCTGAAAGATGAATCTGAATAAGTAACAGAATGGCAACCGTGTCTGGAGCATTTCTGAATTGTATCTGAAAGATGAATCTGAATGAGTAACAGAATGGCAACCGTGTCTGGAGCGTATCTGAACTGTATCTAGATTGCATATTGTTAATGGTAGCTTGTTAATCTTATCTTGAAAAGGGTAAAATGTTAGCTGAAACACAAAGTTATGTTGCATGAAATGTATGATGCAATATATGTGTTTTATCAATGTTTATGATATGTGGATGTAATGTATGCACATGTAAGCTGATTTGTTGTATTACTGAGGAAAATAAATCCTTGACTGCTGCTGAGGATATGTGGATTCTTCATGTCTTGAAGTTGGAGTAATTGACAAAAATTCTGTTGTGAGCAATATTATATATTGCTTGAGTAATCTGTTTGGGGAATCCAGAGAATTTTGATGACTTCTACTGGGAATTAATAATAGGAGTCTTTGTTCCATTAGGGAGCAATGAAAACTCTGTGGGGAAAAAGCTTATTCTTGTTTGGGAAAAAGTTCAGGAGTTTCGGTCGTCTGCCACTCTACTGGGGAGTTATCCTAGGTTTGAGAGTAATAGAAGTTAACTGTTATCCGGTTGATTTTCAGGCTTCAAGACAACTTGCTGGGGAATTTGGAGAAACTGGATGGTTTCCACTGGGGATTAATAGTTTGAAGTTTCAGCTCCGTTGGGGATCTTAATGACGTATTGTAGGGATTGCTCATGGAATAGCCTAAAGACATTTCCTATTCTTTCAACCTGTCAGTAATTGTTCTTTTCCATTTTGTTTATTTGTAAACAGTAATTATGTTCAAATGCACATGTTCATTAATGAATCATTGGACGTTTTTGCAAATAAAACACAAGTGTAAAAAGAAAAGGACAAATAGTTTTCTGTACTTTAAAGAGATATCTTTGTATTCACTTTGAATAAGTATTTTGTACAAAGGAAACAGACATCCTAGTAAGAGGATGGTGCCATAAAAATAAGAAAAATTTATACAAAGATAGCCATGTGTGATAATCCCATGGGGTTCCCATTCTGCTATAGCCTCCGTATCTCTGAATATCTTGTCTATTTGTTGCTTCGTCTGAAGATGATTGAATTGATCAGAACTTCGTGTTTGTCAGTGAAGAGATTGATGTTGTCCTCAAAGTGATCCAACGAGATATAGTCATACGCTTTAATTCCCTAACTTTTTCCTGGACCTCCCTTTCGGGTTTTCAATCCACCGAGAAACCCTTTTTTTCCCAAGTCGCCCTTTCGGGTTTTCAACTTGCCGGGTGTACAAATTTTATTGTTTTATCCCTAATTTTTCCTAAACCTTTTGGTTCGCCGGGATGCCCTTATTTTTCCTAGGTGTGTCAACCTAGCGGGTCTCTTATGCGTAGTATCTTTTTACTATGTCTGCATTCGTAGGGTGTGGCAGGTCGTCGCCGTCCATGGTGGTTAAGATCATTTCCCCACCGGAAAAGATATTCTTGATTACAAATGGTCCTTCATAGGTAGGAGTCCATTTTCCCCTGGGAACACTTTGTGGCAATATAATGTGCTTGATCACTAGATCTCCAACTTGATATACTTGGCGTCTGACTTTCTTGTTGAAAGCCTTGATCATCCATTTTTGATACATCTGACCATGGCAAACAGCAGTAAGTCTCTTTTCATCAATTAAGTTCATTTGATCAAGCCGGGTCTGGATCCAATCGTCCTCACTCAAACCTGCATCCTTCATAATTCTCAAGGAGGGGATTTGAACCTCGATAGGCAAGACAGCCTCCATGCCATAAACCAAAGAATAGGGTGTTGCCCCAGTCGATGTGCGAGCCGTGGTACGGTACCTTTGGAGAGAAAACGGTAGCATTTCATGCCAGTCCTTATAGGTGACTGTCATTTTTTGTATGATCTTTTTAATGTTTTTATTAGCAGATTCGACTGCACCATTCATCTTTGTCCGATAGGGGGATGAATTGTGATGTTGAATCTTGAACTGCTCGCACAAGGCGGTGATCATAGTATTGTTAAGGTTCGTACCATTATCAGTGATGATCCTTTCCGGGATACCGTACCGGCAAATAAGATTTTGTTTGATGAAGCAGGCAACAACATTCTTAGTAACGAATGCGAAGGAAGCTGCTTTGACCTACTTTGTGAAATAGTCAATGGCCACTAGAATGAAGCGGTGTCCATTGGAGGCTGTAGGCTTGATCTCCCCAATCATATCAATTCCCCACATAGCAAAGGACCAAGGAGTTGTTAAGACATTTAGAGGAACCGGAGGCACGTTGACCTTGTCTGCATAGATTTGACACTTATGACAGGTCTGGGAGTGTTGATAGCAGTCTGCTTCCATGGTAGACCAATAATAGCCTGCCCGTAGAATTTTCTTCGCCATCGTATTCCCACTAGAGTGAGTGCCAAAGGTTCCTTCATGTAATTCAGCCATGATCTTTTCAGCTTCAATCTTATCCACACAACGGAGCAGAATAGAATCATGATTACGTTTGTACAGGATGCCATTACTTAGGAAGAACTTAGCGGAGAATCTCCTTAGGAACTTTTTATCATTGATTGAAGCTCCTTCTGGATATTCTTGAGCCTCAAGATACCTTTTGACTTCATGAAACCAAGGCTAGTCCACTACTTCTTCAGTATTAATCTTGTGACAGTGTGCAGGTTCGTCCATTCGTTCAATGGTGATCTGGGGAGCCTCCTTATCCCAATTAAGTTTAAACATAGATGACATTGTGGCTAGAGCATCTGCTAGCTGATTTTCTTCTCGCAGGAAATGCTCGAAGGTAATCTGCTCAAAATGTGGTAGCAATGTCAAAACATGTTCTTTGTAAGGGATAAGGTTTGGGTGCTTAGTGTCCCATTCTCCTTTGATCTGACTGATGACCAAAGCTGAATCTCCAAATACAACTAAAGACTTGATTCCCAAGTCTATGGCCGCCTTGAGACCAAAGATGCATGCTTCGTATTCCGCCATGTTGTTCGTACAGTTGAAGCAAAGTCTGGAAGTAAAGGGAGTATGACACCCTTCCGGAGATATGAGTACAGCGCCGATACCATTACCAAGTGCATTGGATGCCCCATCAAAGAACAGGGTCCATTGGGATCCTTGTTCAGGTCCTTCATATGGTCTAATTTCTTCACAGTTGTCTAATGTCATGATGTCTTCGTCCTGGAATTCAAACTTCATGGACTGATAATCTTCTACAGCTTGATGAGCAAGATGATCAGCTAGCACGCTGCCCTTTATAGCCTTTTGGGTAGTGTACTGTATGTCATTTTCTGTTAAGATCATCTGCCATCTAGCTATTCTTCCAGATAGAGCAGGCTTTTCGAAGATGTACTTTATCGGATCCATCTTATATATCAACAGAGTGGTATGAGTCAACATATACTGTCTTAGTCGGCGAGCAGCCCATACCAGAGCGCAGCAAGTTTTCTCGAGCAGTGAATATCTGGTTTTACAGTCGGTAAACTTTTTGCTCAGGTAGTAAATAGCGTGCTCTTTTCGGCCAGACTCGTCATGCTGCCCTAATACACACACCCATTGAGTTCTCTAAAACGGCCAGATACATGATCAGTGGTCTTCCCTCGACTGGTGGCATCAAGACAGGAGGCTCTTGTAAATACTCTTTGATTTTGTCAAAAGCAATCTGACATTCATCATTCCATCTGACTACTTGATCTTTCTTCAACAGTTTGAAGATTGGTTCACAAGTAGATGTTAGGTGAGAAATGAATCTGGCAATATAATTCAGGCGTCCCAAGAATCCTCTGACTTCCTTCTCAGTACGAGGAGCAGGCATTTCTTGTATCGCTTTAACCTTGGCAGGATCAACCTCGATGCCTTTGTTGCTGACAAGGAAACCTAAGAGTTTATCGGACCGGACTCCGAATGTGCACTTGTTTGGATTTAACCTTAGTTTGTACTCCTTCAATCTCACAAACAGCTTTTGCAAGTGATCAAGGTGCTCCTCTTCAGTTTGTGATCGGGCTATCATGTCATCTACGTAGACCTCTATCTCATGATGTATCATATCATGAAACAAAGCTACCATGGCGCGTTGATAGGTTGCCCCGGCATTCTTTAGTCCGAATGGCGTTACTTTGTAGCAGAACGTGCCCCACTATGTGACAAACGTAGTTTTCTCCATGTCCTTAGGTGCCATTTTGATCTGGTTATAGCATGAGAATCCGTCCATGAAAGAAAATACTTTGTGTTGGGCCGTATTATCAACTAGGATGTCGATGTGTGGAAGTGGAAAATCATCTTTAGGGCTGGCCCTGTTTAAATCTCTATAATCCACGCATATTCTTACTTTGCCGTCCTTTTTAGGCACGGGAACGATGTTGGCCACCCATTGAGGATAAGAAGTAACAGCTAGAAATCCAGCATTGAACTGTTTCATGACTTCCGCTTTGATATTTTCTGACGTGTAAGGTCTCATGAGGCAGACTTTTTGTTTCACTGGTGGACAATCTTCTCTTGTGGGTATACGATGTACCATGATATCTGTATCAAATCCTGGCATGTCTTCGTACGACCAGGCAAAGATCTCAATATAATCATGCAATAGCTGAATTAGGCGCTCCTTGACACTCGGCTCTTAATTGGCACCCACTTTAATTTCCTTTTTATCTTCCTCGGTACCCAAGTTGATTGTATCCAACATCTCCTCATGAGGCTGAATAGCTCTTTCCTCTTGTTGTAGTAGTCTGGCCAATTCCCCTGGCACCTCACAATCTTCCTCACCTTCGTATTCGGCTTGGTAGATCAGATCTCCAGGGTCACTGAAGGCTATAGCAGTATCGTTACCCATGGGATCCGGAATGGAAGGGTACTTGCATTTGTGAGTGTGGGTGTGTGTAAGGGTATAGCCATCTTTAAACAATAAAATGTAAAAGAAAGACAATGAGCACAAAAGATTTGAATGTGAAAAAGCGTCCATGATTCATTGAATGTCATATGAAGATGAAATAAAAACCCTTACAAATGGACCATTGTGCCTCAGGTAAGACACAAGGTTTTTAAAGTGTGAATTGTTCGTGAATATTACAAGTCCAACAGAAATGTAAAAGATAAATTACTGAGAGATGAAAGTTATTGGGATAAAGTCTATGGCTTCCCAGTTGCGAAGTCCTCCGTTGACAGTAGGAAATATCTAATCTTCCAAGTTGCCATCTTCTTCATTATCTTCCACTGCGTTGACCCCCTAGTTAGTAAACTTCAAAGGTGGCCCCCCAACACGGGGCACGGCGCACAACCTTCTGAGCAGCTGAAGTAAACCCTAAGCCAAACTTGTCTGATTTGTACGGAATGTCTGGAAGCTGCCCCCAGATGGTGCATCCACCCTCCTCTATTACTGCCTTTGCGTCCTTTAGTGATGACATCCGGAGCGGAGGTTTTGTGATCTTGGGAATCGAGAACACTGCCTTGGTTGCCGCTACTTATTGAGAGACCTCCTCGAAATGTTGGAAAGGGGTTTCAATGAACTCGCCATCCAACTCCACATATCAGAAAGAATTTAGATGACTAATCATGTACTCATCCTCCCCATGGACAGTTATGATCTTTCCTTGGACCGGGTATTTCAGCATCTGGTGCAATGTGGAGGTGACGGCACCGGCATTGTGGATCCAAGGTCGTCCTAATAGACAAGAATAAGAGGGGAGGATGTCCATGACATAGAAGGTTGAGTTGAAAGTCTGAGTTCCCACCTTTATCGGGATGTCCACCTCCCCATGGACCATCCTCTTCGAGCCATCAAATGTTCTCACAATTATGTTACTGGGTTTCAACATCAGCCCTTCGCAATCCAATCTATCAAGAGCTTTCTTTGGTAAGACGTTCAAAGATGATCCCGTGTCCACCAAGACATGGGCCAGAGTCGTTCCTCTACACTCTACAGAGACATGCAATGCCTCGTTGTGCTTTTTCCCTTTGGGTGTCAAATCAGCATCAGAGAAGCCCAGGCCGTTATTAGCTGTCAAGTTGGCTACACATTCTTGGAATTGGTCAACAGACGTCTCTTGTGGCACATGAGTTGTCTTCAGAAATTTTACCAGAGCTTTCGCATATGCCTCAGAGTACAACAGCAATGCTAACATGGAGATCTTGGAGGGGGTTTGCCCCAACTGTTCAACAACATCATAATCACTCTTCTTTATTATCCTCATGATCTCTTCCATTTCCTTCTTAGATGTTTCGGGGATAGCTAGTGATTGAGCCTTCGTCCGGACAGGCTCTTCTTGAATGTTTTTTCCTTTATTCTCAGCAGTGTAAGTATTGGTAGGGATAGGGATTGTGTTGTCTTTGTTGGTGAGCATGCTTGCAGGTATAATCACTGGTGCAGAGGTAATCTTCGGAACGGCCACGGGTTCAAAGACTGCCTTTGGAGGGGCAATCTCTGGAGAGAAGATTCTACCACTACGAGTAATCTTGCTAGTTCCGACAATGTTGCTAACATCGGAGTTTTCTTCTTCGGAGCTCTCTTCTTCGGCAGTCAGTTCATCTTGTTTGATACCATGGTAGTAGATTTCTCCACCATAATTTCATGGTATTGTTTTATCTGACTCATACGGGACCAGCCCGGGCATTGTGATCTTAAGTGGAGTAGTTTTTGGAGCAGGTGTAATCCTAACGGGTCTTTTAGGGGCCCTGGAAGGATTGGCGGAGATGGTTATTGTTGCACCCCAAAATTTTCCCTCCCATATTCTTCAGGAAATTGCCAAGCCAAGCTTCAAAATTCCCCAAGGGTTACACAGTCAAAGAGCCTCCTATATAGTCAAAACTAGGGTTTGTATTCTGGTCAAGAAATTGAAGTTTTCAAAGGCCCAATCAAGTCTCATGTGCCTACAAATGTGGTCAAGCATCCTCATATCAAGTTTCAAGGCATTCAGCTCAAAATTGCACAGTCAAAACCCTAATTGCACTACAGTCAACTGTAGGGGCAAAATGGTCATTTGACAGTCAAAATTTCAAATTTTTGGTCAACATATCATTTTGAAGCCACAAACATCATTTGATCAATGCTTGATCATGATTCTCAAAGTTTGGCTCAGAAATCATCAAAGATGCAAAAGTTTCCTTATTTGGACAGTTGAAAAAGTCAACTGAAATTGACCAGGGCATAACTTTCACATGGATTATCATAAAAATTCCATCCAAAGCTCATTTTTAAGAGAAAGACATTTCCTACAATTCATCTTCATACTCCAAGTCCAAGAAATGCTCTCACAAAAAGTTATCAATTTCAACATTATAGGTCATTTTCAAAAGTCAACAAAAAGGGACTTTAAGTCAAAGGCCATAACTTGAGATTGGAAAATCAAAATGACATGGGACCAAAGGAATTGGTTAAAGGACTCAAAGACCTTTCCAAAATGTCCAAGAACATGAGAAAAGCTTAAAAATTGAGCAAGTTATGCCTTGTAGAAGTTGGGAAATTTTTGGATATTTTGAAAAGTCAACTTTGATCCAAATGACCTAAAATTGCTAATGGGCCCATTTTTCTTCCATGATTCATCATTCTAAGCATGTGCACGACCACTTGGCCCAAAGGGAAGTATTTTCTCATTTTTTATTTATTTATTTGAATTATTATTCATATTAATTCATTTAAATTATATAAATATATGAAAAATACCTAACTTGACCTAAAAAATCTTTTCATGCATGTTTTACCCTCAATATCTCGTGCACATCCCAATATGGCAAGATTTGGTTTGATTTGAGCATGATTGAACAAAGAGCACATGAAAAAGATATGAAACATAATGGTGAAAAATCAAATATTGAAAACTATGAATGAAAAAGATTTTGGCCAATTTTGTTAACCTAATACCTTCACTACATAATCAAAAACATAAACCTAATGCCCATAGACTAAAAAAGCTGCGCCCAAAAGCCATTGTGAAACTTGAAATTTTGGCCAAAAACTCAAAACTGAAATCATCATTCCAGGGCGATTCAAAGCCTAATTTTCATTCCAACCGCTTGCTCAAGTGTCCTTAAACGTGTTCCAATCAGAAACCAACCTTTATACGCCAAGAACTGGTAACATGAACTGGAACTGCATCAAGGAAATTTCATAATCGTGCATCCCATTCTATGCGTTATTTGTGAAATTTAATGGTTGATTCGTGTTCATCATGAAGTTTTGAAGCTAACTGATACTTTTAATTGTGTTTTTCTGTGTTGTATGCGATTATACCATGTATGCTTTTTAGGGTTTGCAGGATAAGAAATTAGGGCTTTCCATCCAAGGCAAAATTAGGACTCGTGGTTAATACCATTGGCATGAGCATGTCCAAACGAAGGGATCTCAACCCTCGCGCCTAATTTATGATCAAAGATAACCCAATCGCTATTTTCTGGAAAGTAGTCTTAGGCAACGTTTGCAAAACCGTTGCCTCATGTTTGTGTTTCAGGAAAAAGAAAGAAGACGACCTCGTTGTCAAAACGTGATAGGCCGGTTTGAATATTTCGCGCGCTCTCCACTAACGCCTTCGTTTCTTTTTATATTATTTATTTGTTATTTATATGTTAAACGCGTTGGCATGGCGTAGTGGCACAGGTGTTGAGTTGCAATGTCCAAGACCTGGGTTCGAGTCCCAGGTCTGTATAATTTCAATATTATTTTTCTATGTGAATTCCTATGCAGCGCTTACGTTGAGACGTACCATACACTCACCAAATCCAGCCGGCCACGTGGTTAGCTTCAGCAATCCAAGGGTGGAGAGTTGATGGACACCCTCAACCCTAGTCAACGTGCCATACGTGGCCTGGAAAAGTCAGCGAATTTCCAGCTTATTGGGCCCAAACTCTTGGATCAAGACCTCCACTTTGGGGCCTGAACCCCCCCCCCCCCCCCCCCTGGTTTGCCCTCTCTATTTTTTTATATTTTTATTTTTTCAATTGTTATTTTATTTGCTTTATTGTTATAAATTAATTAATTATTTTTCTACAAAATATAAAAACTTCATAAAAATCAGAAAAAAGATAAAAACATAATAAAATATTTAATTTTCATATTTTCTTGTAAATAATTGCATGTAAATAAATTTAGTATTAAATAGGTTTTAATTTTAATTCTTTTTAATAACTAAAAATCCAAAAATATAGAATTAGGTTTAATAACTTTTTATTCCTTTTTAATTTCCCCTTTTTCATAATAATAATATTACTTATTTTATTTTCATAATTAAATTGTACATAAATTAACTTAGGTTTAATTTAGGTTATATTTTAATATTTTCATAACAAACTTAAAAACCATTAGAATTAGGGTTAGTTAATTTTAATTAATTCTTTTTTCTGTTAAATCTTAAAAAACATAAAAATACATAAAACATTTTCCTTTAATTTTAATTTTAATTCCTTATTAATAATATTTTGCAAAAGGGTCCAACGCCCTCGTTCGTAATTTATTTAGTTTCGCATATTTATTTTTATTTCATTCAAATAATCATGTACCTCTCCCAAAGCCATGTAACTCGGACAATTTAATTTCTCGCACTTTTATTTCTTTTGCTTTATTTACTTTCCGTCAAATCGGGTCCGGTTTAATTTTGGCGGTGTGGACCCGCGCCATTTGTAATAGTTTAGATTTATTTTCCCGCAAATATTTTAACTGTTAAATAAGCATGCAAGAATGAATGACTTAAATAAAATCAAGCGTAGAACACCTTAACATGAAAAAGACAAATACCAATGAAAACAATACACGAATCGCACACACCACCCCTAGGGTACGCCTCATTGTTGCCTTTCGAAAGGTGATCGTCGAGTAGAGGATGTCTTAGTAAGTCCTCATGATCCGGGAACCTGGCATGAGGGTAGCTTCTAAGGTGTCTTCCCATTGCTCTGGTGATCACCATGTCTCGAACCTCGAATTGACCCGAACACCTCCAACGGTGGTGCTACCTACCTCTCAATGGTGGGATGGCACTACTTTAAAGGGCATTTACACAGACGAATTCCTTAGGGTAGGTAGGTTCTCATAGATACTTGCTCTCTTCAAAAACAAACAAAAATCTTTTCAACACTGACACATTTTCAAAAGCTTTCAAAGCAATTTTTCAAACACTCTGACACAAGAGTCGATCTGAAACTTTCAAAGAAACTTTTTAAAACCCACAGTTGAAAAGCAAACAAACACTTTTGAAAACACAATGAGCAAGTATCTAAGAGCCCATGGATAACCATGGATAGAAAGGGTGCTAACACCTTCCCTTTCTATAATCTACCTCCCGAACCGAGAGCAATCTCTTTAAGGAATTTTTCTGTGCTTTTGTCCTTTCCATTTGGAGAAAATAAAAGACGGTGGCGACTCTTGCTTCCGCGACATTTCGCGAACCAGCGTTAAACAGTCAGTTCCAGATCCACCGATCACAGAACTGGCGACTCTGCTGGGGAATTTCTTTTAAAGTGAGGTGTACCTTAGGATTAAGATCACTATGTTTTCAATTGTTTTCATTGCTTGCTTTAAATTGTGGGTTGCTTGGGAGTTCTATAGATCCTAACCCGGATCTGGGGGATACCTTCTTAGAAAGTAGCAACAAGGCTGTGAGGGAACTGTGCGGGGTATACCGACATGGTTGAAACAGTCTGCTACGTTGATGTGGCACTTCGGTGTGTACCGGTAACCCTTGAGTTCAGTCAAGGAGAGTACGGGGCCTCCGCGTGGTGTCATGAAGCATCAACAGACCTTAGGAACCTTAATTGAACTATCTTGGCCTCTTTAGGGTAGTGAGATAACTGACTTTGGTGCAGTCCGAGGTTGGTTGATACTCGATACTACACTCAATTGAGGGTTGCTTTCCTGGAATATTTCGGTCGCCAGTTCAGTGGCTAAATCGAAACGATGAACAATGAAAGCAACCCCGTGATATTGGGAACCTTAGAACCCGGTTACTTTGATTAGGACAGGTTGAACCCACCAACTTCAAGAGGGTACTACCCAGACCCCATGTTGGCCTAAACTTTAAGGGCTTCTCTTGTGTGACTTGTGTGCCTTCGTACTTGACTATTTGCATGCTTATTACCTGACATTTGTCTCTTGCAGGTTGTGTTTGTAGTCCTTAATTAGGACTCAAAACAGGGTATCCTAAGTTTCTTGCAGGTTTTTGCAGTCCTTAATTTGGACTCCTAACAGGGTTACTCACATTATCCCATGCATACCATAACATCATACCATTGCATACATCCTAACCCATTTCAAGGATCTCAAGGGCTTGTGATGCAGGTCATGGTGAATCAACTATCCCAGCAAGGGGCAGAGAGGATTTATTTTCCTCTAGCCAAGGTTGTCAGGGGCTATAACCCATTGGATATGGTGAGCCTTTGACCCTTGAAGAAGGACTCTCAACAACATGAAGTACCTTCAATCAAGTTACCGGTTTTCAACTCTAACAAGTTTCTCTGTTTACCCCGCGAGGTCCTTGAAATCATTGCATGCATGTCATACATATCATTGCATAACAGGTACCCTTTCTCTGCAGGTTACTTACCTTCTTCGCTGTTTATTTCAGCCGATCGTCATGAATCCTGAATCATCAGCTGAGCAGTCTATCAAGGCCCTCCAGGCTCAGAATGCCCAATTCCAAGGGCTAATCATGAACTTGACCCAGGGGCAGCAAGATCTGAAGGCTTTGCTCTTGAAGAAGGAAAAGAAGAAGAAGAGGACTGTCTTGTTCAGCCCTAGACGCAGATCTGGGAACACCCTGCAGGACCAAGCTGAGAGGACAACTCCATCTGTGGGGAAAAGTAGTCATCAAGAAGAAAGGATTCCCAGCCCAGTGGTCTCCGACAATGAGACAGATTTCAACGATGAACAGTACCCTCCGGCTGAGGACAGGTATAAACAGTTGGAAGACCGGCTCAGTGCTATGGAGATACAAAAGGTGCCTGGCCTGGACTTCGAGGATCTAGGTCTGTCTTCTGGGGTAGTGATCCCGCGCAAATTCAAGGTACCTGCCTTTGCTAAATACGATGGGGCATCCTGTCCTAAGTTGCATCTCAGGGCTTATACAAGGAGGATCCAGCCCTATACAGCTGACAAAAACTTATGGATCCATTTCTTCCAAGAGAGTCTTTCGGGGACTCAGCTCGAGTGGTTCTATCAACTGAATGGAGCCAACATCCGTACCTGGGAAGACTTAGCCACTGCATTTTACAAGCATTACCAGTACAATGCCGACCTTGCTCCCACACGTACCCAACTCCAGGGTATGTCGATAGGGTCAAATGAAGGTTTCAAGGAATATGCACAGAAATGGAGAGACCTTGCTGGAAGGGTACAGCCTCCATTAACTGATAGGGAACTCGTTGATATGTTCTTGGGGACCCTATCCGGGCCGTTCTTCAATCATCTCATTGGTAATTCATCTGCAGGGTTTACCGACCTCATTCTGACTGGGGAAAGAATCGAAGCTGGTATCAAGAGTGGGAAGATCCAAGAGGCCACACCTTCTGATACTCACAAAAAGCCTTACACGGGAAGGAAAGAATCTAATGCTGCATACAGCCAAAAGAGTCGTCGTGACCAACATGCAGGGGCAGTCATGATTTCTGGTTCTGCACCACGCCGCCAATCACAAAAGGGAAATCAGCGGAGGCCGGACGAGCCTAGAAGACAATTCACCAACATTAACATGCCATGGTCACAAGCATTGCAGCACATGTTGAAGATGAACCTGATTGCGGTGATCAACCCTCCTGCAAATCCCAAGACCTCGTCTCCAAGCTACAACCCAGAAGCTCGGTGTGCTTATCATTCTGATAGCCCGGGGCACGATACTGAGGACTGTTGGGCACTGAAGTACAAGATTCAGAACATGATCGATGCCAAAGAGATCGAGTTCGAGCCTGCTGAGACTCCCAACGTGATCACTGCTCCATTACCAAAACATGGCTAGGGTCGAGAGATTTTTGCTCATTTGAATTCAAGTTGTATTTTTCTTTTCTTGTTCAGATAAACAATTATCATGTTAAACTCTTTTATTTCATGAATGCATTACACATGTCTGTCTTGATTTAATTATGGTTACTATGCTTAAAACTGCTTTCATATTTTTGTGACGATCAACTCTTGACTGAAAATTCTAAACCTCTTGAGGGAGGATGACGAAAATGATACCACAATCATTACAGTATGCTTTTGAACAGACCCCACTGATGAGGTACAGGCATTGTTTCAATCCCTAAACACTGGAGTTATAAGGATGATAAACCCTCGTCAACCCATCTGAGCCAAAGAAGTAGGAGTTTTTATTTTCGAAAATTAAAACCCTTTATCATAACCCGGGGCAGGGTAGTCTTCTCAGTTGATCCAAGTGCATAACGAATGGCACCAAAGAGATCCTTACGAAAAAAACAGTGATGGTTCAAAGACAGGCAGTTGTTATAAAAAAAAATCATAAACAAAAAGCCCAAAAAGTCAAAACCTATAAAAGGGACTTATGAAACTGGGGCATCCCGCTGACTGTAATTCCAAAAAGGAAACAGTTCAGGCAAAAAAAGAAAGGGATAACAAAAATAAAGAAAGAGGTCTCACAAACCCTCAACAAAAAAATGACTGCCTAGTCAGAATAAATCATCAATGTTTGAACCATCACCGGAAAATCAAAGCAAAGACTCGAACAAGGTCTAACGTATGATCAACTGAGTTTAGGTTTGGAGAACATCACGAAGAGCGGGTGGGTACAAATAATTTGAGTCTTTATCCTTTGTTTCTTAAACCGTGAACCAGGCCACGATATAACCCTTAAAAGTCCTAGCCGAAGCATGGGTTAGTTCGAAAGCATACTGTTACGAAGGTATCCTGACTCCTGAAGGTTTGCTATAAAATCTTGAGTTGACACCGCACTATATTACAAAAAATGCAAAATTCAAGACAGACATAGGCTCTTGCATTCTTAAAATAACCTTGTTTGCATATGACTATTTGTTTGAACAGCAGGGAAATTCGCACGATGAATACCTTGTGAACAGAAGTACCTCCAATCAAGGGGCACAGTAGGAGCATTGCCCATTATCTGGGGCATGGCAAAATACTTCCAACAGGGGCAACTCCCTACATTCTGAGAGCGTGGACATAGTCGAAAAAATACTGCGCATAATCAAAGACCCGCTAGGTTGACACACCTAGGCAAAAATAAGGGCTTCCCGGCGAACCAAAAGGGTTCGGGCAAAAACAAGGGATGAAATGAAAAAAACCGTACACCCGGCAAGTCGAAAACCTGAAAAGGCGGCTTGGGCAAAAATGGGTATCCCGGTGGACTGAAAACCCGAAAGGGCGGTCCAGGCAAAAGTTAGGGATCAAAGCGTATGACTATGTCCCGACATCTCGTCACTTGTCTACCCGAAGATTTGTCAATCACCCACACAGGTATCCTCTTCCCTCACCTCTGAAACAGGGGCAATGATGAGTTATCCAGGCGATCTAATTACTCTGTCAACCAAAATACAAAGGAAAGATCAACATAAGGATGATTACCATCTACCTTTACAAATTCCAGATCGTGGGTTAACATCCGAAACCAAACAGGACAATCATCCACTTAATCCAAATCATGTAACCCTACACCGGTTCCTTCTCAATTTTCAGACAAAGTCATACACAGACTCATTCTCCGCAAGTAACCTTACCCCGGTTCATCCAGAAGTTTTTACACGAACTTATCCAAGGTAACCTAACCCCGGTTCCCCCAGAAGTTTTTACACAAACTTATCCAGGTAACCTAACCCCGGTTCCTCCAGAAATCTTACAAGGATTTATCTCAAGATGACCTAACCCCGGTTCATCAAGAAGTTTTTACACGAACTTATCCAAGTAACCTAACCCCGGTTCCTCCAGAAATCTTACATGGATTTATCTCAAGATGACCTAACCCCGGTTCATCAAGAAGTTTTTACACAAACTTATCCAGGTAACCTAACCCCGGTTCCTCCAGAAATCTTACAAGGATTTATCTCAAGATGACCTAACCCCGGTTCATCAAGAAGTTTTTACACAAACTTATCCAGGTAACCTAACCCCGGTTCCTCCAGAAATCTTACAAGGATTTATCTCAAGATGACCTAACCCCGGTTCATCAAGAAGTTTTTACACGAACTTATCCAAGTAACCTAACCCCGGTTCCTCCAGAAATCTTACATGGATTTATCTCAAGATGACCTAACCCCGGTTCATCAAGAAGTTTTTACACAAACTTATCCAGGTAACCTAACCCCGGTTCCTCCAGAAATCTTACAAGGATTTATCTCAAGATGACCTAACCCCGGTTCATCAAGAAGTTTTTACACAAACTTATCCAGGTAACCTAACCCCGGTTCCTCCAGAAATCTTACAAGGATTTATCTCAAGATGACCTAACCCCGGTTCATCAAGAAGTTTTTACACAAACTTATCCTGCCGTAACCTAACCCCGGTTCCTCCAGAAATCTTACATGGATTTACCTCAAGATAACCTCACCCCGGTTCATCAAGAAGTTTTACATGAACTTACCTCACCAGGCAACCCTACACAGGTTCTCCTCCTCTAGACGTAGTTTTACATGGACTCGACATCAAGCGACCCTACACAGGTTCTCCTCCTCCAAATGCAGTTTTACATGGACTCGCCACCCAGAAACCCTACACAGGATCTCCCTTTCCAAGAACGAAGTTTTACACGAACTCATCATCAAAGTAATCCTACACAGATTCCTTCTCCATTTCAGATGCGGTTTTACACGAGCTCATCAGCAGGCGACCCTACATAGGTTCCCTCCTTCAACTTATAAAATTGCAGCATATCAAAACTTCCCCAGGAAAGTCCAGACCAGTTCCCCGGAAATTTGGAATTCATATCCCCCAAGCAGTAAGCTTATCCCCAGTAGATTCTGGAAGCTTATCCTCGCAGAGCACGAACGCGTCGTCCGGCTTGATTTAAAGAGTTATTTCCTTAACAGGATATAACTGGGTTATCCTCAGCCAAAAGCCACGGAAAGAGCGTCGTCGACATAGTCTTCCTATCCCCAGCGAAGTCTATCAATACTCCCAATACAACAAGTATCCTCAGCAAGTTACCATCGACAATTCAGCAAAAGCATTCCTCTCCCCACAGAGTATTGCTTCCCAGCATGGTCGTTAGAGTATCTTTTCTCCCCGCAGAATCTTCCATTTGCCAAGTTTATTCCGCAACGGAGTCATCTTCTCCTACCGGTATTCTTGCAGTTATCATCCCCAGCGGAAACGAAATCTATTCTTCAACAATCAGCCCAGGATATGACTTCCCGGCACCCGTCTAAGATTTACTTTCCTATACGAAAACATTCATAAAATATCACACACATCATTATAGCATGCATAGACGCATTATGTCATACAAATCTCATTTATGTTGAGAACATCATTGCTTGATCCATATCATGCATTGCATACGACTGACCTTTACCTTTCAGGAAAGATGCAGTTGAAATTCTCAAACATATTTCAAGGCCTTCTCTAGTCCAGCTAAATCGACTCCCAACAGATTTTTCTGATAAAGACTCAGTAGAAGTTATCCCAGATGTTTCCCTCTCCGACGGTGAGTGTGAGGTGATAGTCTCCCATGGTCCCCTCTCCAACGGCGAGTGAGGTGGTAAGTCCTTTTCAGATGTTTCCCTCTCCGACGGTGAGTGTGAGGTGATAGTCTCTTATGGTCCCCTCTCCAACGGCGAGTAAGGTGGTAATTCCTTTTTCAGATGGTTCCCTCTCCGACAGTGAGCGTGAGGTGATAGTCTCTTATGGTCCCCTCTCCAACGGCGAGTGAGGTGGTAATTCCTTTTTCAGATATTTCCCTCTCCAACAGTGAGCGTGAGGTGAGAGTCTCTCATGGTCCCCTCTCCAACGGCAAGTGAGGTGGTAATTCCTTTTTCAGATGTTTCCCTCTCCGACAGTGAGCGTGAGGTGATAATCTCCTATGGTTCCCTCTCCGACGGCGAGTGAGGTGACAATTCCCTTTCAAGATGTTTCCCTCTCCGACGGTGAGTGAGGTGATAATTCCTTTCAGATTATAATTTCCTATAGTTCCCTCTCCGACGGTGAGTGAGGTGACTCCCTTTGAGATTATAATGTCCTTTGGTTCTCTTCCCGATACTACGATGATGGTAATTCCCACCAAGATTTTCTCAACGAGCGTTGTTGAAGTTAAAGTCACTCAAGGTTCTCTGACCATTCATGCTAAGGTAGTAACCATCCCTGGTTCATTCATCATCTTGTGAAGCTCCAGACTCAGCTCATGTAACCAGTCAGGGTACATCTATATCAAGCATCTGAAATCAGCTCCTGCAACGTGTCAGGTACTCATTTTTCTTTTGCAGGTATGCAGGTTCTCGCTAAGGAGTCTCCTACGCGATCAACATCCAGATGGCATCTATAAGCCCATCATCCTACCCATCAATCTCTAAATGGCATCTATAAGCCCATTCCCACCACACTGCGACTATGTGAGCGCAAATTTCTGGGCACTCTAGTGTTCAATCATCTTCTACCCTCGGATTACGAAAGGCACGTCAGCCAATCTGCATCCTCAGGTCTAAGAAGATTGAACAGGGGCAACTGTTGCACCCCAAAATTTGCCCTCCCATATTCTTCAGGAAATTGCCAAGCCAAGCTTCAAAATTCCCCAAGGGTTACACAGTCAAAGAGCCTCCTATATAGTCAAAACTAGGGTTTGTATTCTGGTCAAGAAATTGAAGTTTTCAAAGGCCCAATCAAGTCTCATGTGCCTACAAATGTGGTCAAGCATCCTCATATCAAGTTTCAAGGCATTCAGCTCAAAATTGCACAGTCAAAACCCTAATTGCACTACAGTCAACTGTAGGGGCAAAATGGTCATTTGACAGTCAAAAGTTCAAATTTTTGGTCAACATATCATTTTGAAGCCACAAACATCATTTGATCAATGCTTGATCATGATTCTCAAAGTTTGGCTCAGAAATCATCAAAGATGCAAAAGTTTCCTTATTTGGACAGTTGAAAAAGTCAACTGAAATTGACCAGGGCATAACTTTCACATGGATTATCAGAAAAATTCCATCCAAAGCTCATTTTGAAGAGAAAGACATTTCCTACAATTCATCTTCATACTCCAAGTCCAATAAATGCTCTCACAAAAAGTTATCAATTTCAACATTATAGGTCATTTTCAAAAGTCAACAAAAAGGGACTTTAAGTCAAAGGCCATAACTTGAGATTGGAAAATCAAAATGACATGGGACCAAATGCATTGGTTAAAGGACTCAAAGACCTTTCCAAAATGTCCAAGAACATGAGAAAAGCTTAAAAATTGAGCAAGTTATGCCTTGTAGAAGTTGGGAAATTTTTGGATATTTTGAAAAGTCAACTTTGATCCAAATGACCTAAAATTGCTAATGGGCCCATTTTTCTTCCATGATTCATCATTCTAAGCATGTGCACGACCACTTGGCCCAAAGGGAAGTATTTTCTCATTTTTTATTTATTTATTTGAATTATTATTCATATTAATTCATTTAAATTATATAAATATATGAAAAATACCTAACTTGACCTAAAAAATCTTTTCATGCATGTTTTACCCTCAATATCTCGTGCACATCCCAATATGGCAAGATTTGGTTTGATTTGAGCATGATTGAACAAAGAGCACATGAAAAAGATATGAAACATAATGGTGAAAAATCAAATATTGAAAACTATGAATGAAAAAGATTTTGGCCAATTTTGTTAACCTAATACCTTCACTACATAATCAGAAACATAAACCTAATGCCCATAGACTAAAAAAGCTGCGCCCAAAAGCCATTGTGAAACTTGAAATTTTGGCCAAAAACTCAAAACTGAAATCATCATTCCAGGGCGATTCAAAGCCTAATTTTCATTCCAACCGCTTGCTCAAGTGTCCTTAAACGTGTTCCAATCAGAAACCAACCTTTATACGCCAAGAACTGGTAACATGAACTGGAACTGCATCAAGGAAATTTCATAATCGTGCATCCCATTCTATGCGTTATTTGTGAAATTTAATGGTTGATTCGTGTTCATCATGAAGTTTTGAAGCTAACTGATACTTTTAATTGTGTTTTTCTGTGTTGTATGCGATTATACCATGTATGCTTTTTAGGGTTTGCAGGATAAGAAATTAGGGCTTTCCATCCAAGGCAAAATTAGGACTCGTGGTTAATACCATTGGCATGAGCATGTCCAAACGAAGGGATCTCAACCCTCGCGCCTAATTTATGATCAAAGATAACCCAATCGCTATTTTCTGGAAAGTAGTCTTAGGCAACGTTTGCAAAACCGTTGCCTCATGTTTGTGTTTCAGGAAAAAGAAAGAAGACGACCTCGTTGTCAAAACGTGATAGGCCGGTTTGAATATTTTGCGCGCTCTCCACTAACGCCTTCGTTTCTTTTTATATTATTTATTTGTTATTTATATGTTAAACGCGTTGGCATGGCGTAGTGGCACAGGTGTTGAGTTGCAATGTCCAAGACCTGGGTTCGAGTCCCAGGTCTGTATAATTTCAATATTATTTTTCTATGTGAATTCCTATGCAGCGCTTACGTTGAGACGTACCATACACTCACCAAATCCAGCCGGCCACGTGGTTAGCTTCAGCAATCCAAGGGTGGAGAGTTGATGGACACCCTCAACCCTAGTCAACGTGCCATACGTGGCCTGGAAAAGTCAGCGAATTTCCAGCTTATTGGGCCCAAACTCTTGGATCAAGACCTCCACTTTGGGGCCTAAACCCCCCCCCCTGGTTTGCCCTCTCTATTTTTTTATATTTTTATTTTTTCAATTGTTATTTTATTTGCTTTATTGTTATAAATTAATTAATTATTTTTCTACAAAATATAAAAACTTCATAAAAATCAGAAAAAAGATAAAAACATAATAAAATATTTAATTTTCATATTTTCTTGTAAATAATTGCATGTAAATAAATTTAGTATTAAATAGGTTTTAATTTTAATTCTTTTTAATAACTAAAAATCCAAAAATATAGAATTAGGTTTAATAACTTTTTATTCCTTTTTAATTTTCCCTTTTTCATAATAATAATATTACTTATTTTATTTTCATAATTAAATTGTACATAAATTAACTTAGGTTTAATTTAGGTTATATTTTAATATTTTCATAACAAACTTAAAAACCATTAGAATTAGGGTTAGTTAATTTTAATTAATTCTTTTTTCTGTTAAATCTTAAAAAACATAAAAATACATAAAACATTTTCCTTTAATTTTAATTTTAATTCCTTATTAATAATATTTTGCAAAAGGGTCCAACGCCCTCGTTCGTAATTTATTTAATTTCGCATATTTATTTTTATTTCATTCAAATAATCATGTACCTCTCCCAAAGCCATGTAACTCGGACAATTTAATTTCTCGCACTTTTATTTCTTTTGCTTTATTTACTTTCCGTCAAATCGGGTCCGGTTTAATTTTGGCGGTGTGGACCCGCGCCATTTGTAATAGTTTAGATTTATTTTCCCGCAAATATTTTAACTGTTAAATAAGCATGCAAGAATGAATGACTTAAATAAAATCAAGCGTAGAACACCTTAACATGAAAAAGACAAATACCAATGAAAACAATACACGAATCGCACACAACACCCCTAGGGTACGCCTCATTGTTGCCTTTCGAAAGGTGATCGTCGAGTAGAGGATGTCTTAGTAAGTCCTCATGATCCGGGAACCTGGCATGAGGGTATCTTCTAAGGTGTCTTCCCATTGCTCTGGTGATCACCATGTCCCGAACCTCGAATTGACCCGAACACCTCCAACGGTGGTGCTACCTACCTCTCAATGGTGGGATGGCACTACTTTAAAGGGCATTTACACAGACGAATTCCTTAGGGTAGGTAGGTTCTCATAGATACTTGCTCTCTTCAAAAACAAACAAAAATCTTTTCAACACTGACACATTTTCAAAAGCTTTCAAAGCAATTTTTCAAACACTCTGACACAAGAGTCGATCTGAAACTTTCAAAGAAACTTTTTAAAACCCACAGTTGAAAAGCAAACAAACACTTTTGAAAACACAATGAGCAAGTATCTAAGAGCCCATGGATAACCATGGATAGAAAGGGTGCTAACACCTTCCCTTTCTATAATCTACCTCCCGAACCGAGAGCAATCTCTTTAAGGAATTTTTTTGTGCTTTTGTCCTTTCCATTTGGAGAAAATAAAAGACGGTGGCGACTCTTGCTTCCGCGACATTTCGCGAACCAGCGTTAAACAGTCAGTTCCAGATCCACCGATCACAGTTATGATTGAAACTTGTTTAACAGGAATAGGTAACACGGGAGCATTCTCAAATAGAATTTCTTGGTTATCAATTAGGCGTTGGATACCTGTTTTTAACAGAGGGCAATCAAATGACGAGGATAGGCAAACAGGGCAGTCTTTATCACAACCTGGGAACATACCAGCTTTCAACAAATTCAACTTAATGATCAGGAGCGGAGTCAACAGTTCATCCACTGTGGCAACAAATAAATCTTCCTCGACAGCATTAGCATTGTGACCATGCCTCGGCATCGGAGCGGAAATCACATTTGGTTTCTCAGGTGCATCAAACTCAACTTCCTTTGCATCTATTAGGTCTTGAATTTTGTTCTTCAGAGCCCAAGAATTTTTAGTGTCGTGCCCTGGACTTTCAGAATGGTATGCGCATCTGGAATTTGGATGATAATGAGGGGATGTAGTATTGGGATTCTTTGGGGCCTCTTTTAAAGTTTCCAGATTCAATTTCAGAAGATGTGGTAGAGCCTGGGATAGAGTCATATTAATCCTGGTGAATTGCCGAACGGGCCTTTCCACCCTTGGCTGGTTATTTCTAGGCTGGTCAGATGAGGGCTTTGGGATCATAACAGCCCCCACCACTAGTCGGCCTTCAGTTCTTCCTTGATTCCTTTATGAATAAATAGCAGATACTTCCTTCTTCCCAGTGAAAGGTTTTTTCACAACTGTAGAGGCTGACAAATCTTTCTGAATCTTCCCACTTCTTATACCAGTTTTCACCCTCTTGCCGGTTAAAATCAATTCAGTAAACCCTGCAGAGGAACTCCAAATCAGATGATTGAAGAAAGGGCCCGATAGAGTTCCCAAGAACATGTCCACCAAATCCCTTTCGGACAGAGGGGGTTGCACTCTTCCGTCTAGATCTCTCCACTTTTGCGCGTAATCTTTGAAGCCCTCATTTGAAACCATAGCCATACTCTGAAGTTGAGTATGGGTATGCGCCAAATCGGCATTGTACTGGTATTGTTTATAGAAAGTTGCGGCAAGGTCTTCCCAATTGTGGAAGTCGGCCCTTTATAATTGGTAAAACCAATCAAGTTGTGTTCTGGATAAACTATCTTGGAAGAAATGGACCCGCAAGTCTTTGTCGGCGGAGTGCGGCTGAATCTTTCTGACATATGATCGGAGGTGCATTTTAGGACACGACACTCCATCATATTTTGCAAATAATGGCACTTTAAACTTTGGCGGGATTACAATTCCTGACACCAACCCTAACTCTTCAAAATCTAGACCCGGTACTCTTTGGATTTCCATAGCGCTTAATCGCTCTTCAAGGTGTTTGTACTTATCATCAGCCGGAGGGTATTGCTCTTTAGAATAGTCTTCCTCTTCATCCTCTTCTTCAGAGTCTGATGGAACTGCTGTTTCTTTTCCTTTTCTTTCCCCTTCATCAGATGTTGCTGGAAAATCTAAGGTCCTTCTAGCTTGTCCCTGAAACCTTCTGCCCATGATTACCATACCAGTTGGTTTCTTCTCTTTCTTCTTTTTCTCTTTTGCTAGCAGATTCTTCAGCTCCTCTTGCCCCTTGGCTAAAGTCATGAGTAACTATTGAAACTATGTCTTTTGAGCTTGAAGGTCTTTGACCGTCTGTTCGAGATCCATCTTACAAAAATAAACAGTAGAGAGATGAGGAAACTTGTTGCAAAGACCTGTTTATGTTTATGATGAATGATATGTATTCATGCAATGCTTTCAAGGATTTTAAAAATTCAAACTTGTTTTAAACAAAAAGAAACACACGTTATATTAATAAGATATAATTTGAGTACATCAATGCCCCTTGGGCAAAATAATACAAAATTCTAAGATAAAATGACATTGCGCATCCTCTTTGGTGCAATGTAGGTATTTAGAGTCTACTCTTCATGAAGTAGCCTAGTGAGTTCCAAAATCTTCTTCTCGCTTGCGTAGAATTGGGCTTCAAAAGTATCACGCTCTCCTTTGAGCTGTATCCAATCCCTTTGTAGATCTTCGAGTGATGTGGGCATGTCAGGATGTAGGATAGTGTATGGAACTTCTCCCTGCTTAACAGGCTCAATAATTATTGGGAGAATGGAAGGATAAGGCATCATAAGACTTTGAGCACGGGTTCATACCCACTTGAGGTAAGGCTCAAGAGGGATGGAATTCTTGTGTCCCAAAGTGTTGCTATCTACCTTGTTTAGCATCCTCCAAGCTCGGATGAATCTCTGGCGAAGTCCTTGATCGTCATTGTCGTAGTCGAAAACCAAGCCTTGAATCAGCATATCATGTGGGCCATCCCTTCGGGCATAACCAAACTACCTTAGAGATAATCACGGGTTATAGGTGATGCCTCCTCTAATGCCAAGTAGAGGGAAATTAGGGAATTCCCCACAACGGTCAACAATGATAACATTCTCTTTGGATCGAGAACACCAATGAATATCTGAATGTTTAAGCGTCATTAACCTTTGTGACCACCTCAAACCTTGCTCATTCCTTAAGACTGATTGGGGAAGATAAGAAATAAACCATCTTGCCAGGAGAGGAGTGCAACACATAAGAACACCTCTTTTCCTCATTGTACGAGTGTGAAAAGAGTGTAAGATATCCCCAAGCAATGTAGGCACTGGATTGCGTGACATGAAGATTTTGACAGCGCTCACATTTATGAGTTGGTCAGGATTGGGGAACAAGACCATCCCATAGATAAGAAGAGCCACAATTTCCTCAGATGCTTGCAAGTCTAAGGAATTCCAACAGCTTTGGGCATTCTCAAACAGAAACTTTGCTAAGAAGCCTTTGACACTACTTCTAGTTTCCCAATGAGTTGTGACATCAGATGAGTGCAAGTGTAGAACTTGAGCAATCTCTTCTGGCCTTGGATCTCTTTCTGTACCGTTGAAAGGTAGTTGGTTAAGAATAGGAATCCTCAAAAGTTGAGAGAATTCTTCTAAAGTGGGCACAAGTTGATAGTCAGGAAATGTGAAGCAATGATGCAAAGGGTCAAAGAACTGGAAGAGAACCTTCATCATATCCTCCTCTGTGTTGGAGGTGACCAAGTTGAGCAGACGACCATGTCTCTCAGTGAATGGAGAGTTCTCAGGGATCCTTGAAGCTAGCTCCTTGAGCTGTGGAGGAATTCTTACAAGGTTGATTTGGATAGTTTTCTTGCGAAGTGAATCCATATCCTACAAAACAAGAACAAAGATGAATCTCCAAAATCCTTGAAATGGTTAGTGAATGCATATGATGTTCATGATGTCCATGATGTTATGTACAAGTATGCATATACAAGAAAATCAAGCAAGTTCTTAGTTTAGGCTTGCATGGGGTTTTATAGGTAAGTACCCTCTTGAAGTTTAGTTGGCTCAACTTGTCCTAATAATAGTAACTGGGTTCTAAGGAGCTCAATATCATTGGACTGTTTCCTTGGTCATTGTTTCAGCTCAAGCCTCTTTAATGGAGACCGAAATATCCCAAGAAACCAATCTTCAATGAGTGTATTATCGAGTATCTACCAACTTTGGACTGCACTAAAGCCGGTCATCTCACTATATCCTAAAGGCCAAGTTGGTCAAGTAAGGGGTTCTAGAAGTTCATTAGTGCTTCATGACATCACTCAGCGGCCCTGTATTCTCTTTGATTAACTCAAAGGCTACCGGTACCCACAAATATGTCACACTAACATAGTTATTGCTTAGACCATGTCGGTATACCCTGCACAATTTCCACAACGTATTGCTATTTACCTATAATGTTTCACAAATCCGGGTGGAGGATTCAAACCCAAACAAAGAACCAAAATGTAAATCAAACAAGTCAAACAATGTAAGCAAATAAATGTGATCTAAACCCTAAGGTAACCCCACTTTATAATTTGTCCCCAGCAGAGTCGCCAGTTCTATAATGCGGTGAGAGAACTGACTTGAGGTTTTGTGTTTTATCGCAAATGTCGCGGTTAGCAAGAGTCACCATCGAATTTTCTTTTATCCAAAAGGAAAGGTGAAAAAGCACAGGAAAGACCTTTGAGATGTTTTCTTGAGTTTGGGGGGTAGATTATGAAAAGGGAAGGTGCTAGCACCCTTTTCATCCATGGTTTTCCATGGGCTCTTAGTTACTTGCTTAGATCACTTGCTTTGGTTTGTTTGAAATGGTGTTTGATGTGGTTTTGAAAGTATTTTGTAAAAGAGGCCATTCGTTTAGGCAATCTTTGTAATGATTCTCGTTCGTAAGAATGTATATAAAGATGTTTGTCTTTTGAAAATGTTTTCAATATTTGTAAGATGTTTTTGAAATGTGTATGTGTTTGTTTTGAAAATAGCAAGGATTGTTTGTTTGAAATGGAGCAAGTAACTAGAAGCTATCTACCTACTCAAATGTCTTTCCTATGTATTTTGTATTCCTTTGACATTGTTGGCTTACCATTAATTTGGTAAGCAACCCTATCTTTGGATGTAAACGGGACGGGCGTGGGTCATCGTATAACCATGATAGCAATGTTACCAAGTATCTTAGCATTTTTGAGGGACCATGATCATTTTGTAAGGAAACTTTTGAATAGCGTCATCGAGGGGCTATGATCTTATATTTGTTTTGTTTTGCCAAGATACTTCGCATGCGTAACATGGCTATTTTATATTAGGCAACCAAATGGGAGAAACCCTAAGGGTGCTTGTGTGCAAAGTGTATCATTTTCATGCTTTTGATCTTGCATTTAGGGTTTTCTATTTGTTTTGTTTCGTTCTTGTCATACAAACCCTAATTACTAATCATGGCATATGAAAGCAATAAATTGCGTAATGTAAATATACTAAGCTATTACAACAATTTTATGGGAGGGGGGAATACAAGTTTGAATGGGGATTTGCACAAATATAAAACTAAATACATTATTACAACCAAATCGAATTTGCGCGAATTAAAATAAATATAATACAATATTTAAAATGTAATGCAATGTAATGTACATGTAAAGAGATTTTTGATGTCTTATTTTCATGTAAGAATATTTAAATTAAACCTAAAAAATATAAGAAAAAGATTTAATTTTTTTGAAAGGCATTAAACCCTAATTTTCATTTAAAAGAAAATAATGTTTCTATATTATTATTTTGTGCATTTTTTTTTGTATGAAAATAATAAATAATTTTGTATATAAATATTAAAAATAAATATATGCAAAAAATAGGTATTTATAAGTATGAAATGTAAAATAAAAATATTAAGTATTTAATTATATTTATGAGCTTATTAAGAAAATAAATTAAATCCTATCAAAATAAATTAATTTTTTATGTGAAAAATAATAAAAAAATAAAATAAAAGTGTAAAAATAATTAATTATTTTTTAGGGTTTTTTATCATTAAAGAAAATAATTTAAAGTATTAAATATAAAAATAAAAAAAATAAAATATGAAAGAGTTAGCAGGGGGTGAGATAGCAAATCAATGGTAGTGTTAGCAAAAACAAACAGCCCAAGAAGCAAAAAGCCCAATACAGCTTCGTCCATGTTCTGCCTTCTCCTTCCTCACGCCATGGCCGGTTCAACCTGTAACTTTCTCATGCTTGCATAAAAATGAAAACTTATAACATGAAAAATGTAGCATTTGAACTCACGATTCCAACCATATAAATCATGTAATCTAACTATCAAAGATCAAAGAGAATTTTGAAATCCATAAATCCTAACCTAAAAATTTCAGAGATTTCAACCTCCAAATTCTCTTAGTACAAGTAATATAAATGCAAGATAATGATATGTACAACTTCGTTATGATGAGAACTACATTTTTTATTCACAGATCGTGGCCTGAGGTTGCCTGTACAAGGAGATAGAGTTTGAAAAATTACCTCCTTCAGCTGGAATCGTGTATGGAAATGCAGGGACTTTGATGGAGGTCTGATGATTGCTTGAGCTTCCTTGAGCTTCCCTGAATCTATTCCAACCCATACCTTGCTCTGAAAGTGGCTAGAACTCCCTGACCAAGTCCAACTGCAAGCTTCAAAGTTAACAATGGAAAATGGTGAAACAGAGGTTACAGAACAGGGATGGTGGTTTGGATTGACTATGTATCAAGTATGTAAGATGTTTGTATGATCTAAACACAAAACGCACGAGCCAAATGGATGCTGGATATGTTTTTGCAGAAACTGTATGTTTTGGACAGTTTTTGGTGCTTTTCTTGCTCTAAGTGTTTCAGGCCTTTGCTTGGTGTTCTATGTGTTGTATATTGTTTTCATATTAGTATAGAAATGGTTTTAAGTCAGCTCTCTATCAGCTGTACAAGCCCTAGCCTTTTTGCAACTTTTCTTGTACTTGAAGCAAAGTGACAAGACAAAACTCTCATGCTTGTACCAACTTGCTTAAGGTTGGTATTTCTTCCCTACAAGTTGCCTTTTGTCTGTGGTACTTTCTTGTATCAAGGGGACAGGTCCAATGCTCAAGATCACAAAGTTTGCAAAAGTTGCCCTTTATGAAAATGGCAATGGAACCTTTTTGCCATAAGTGGAATTATCAATTGGATAAAGGTTCAAAAGCATGGATATAGGCTTTGTCAACTGAGTAAGCATTTAATTAAGGAGTGTGTAGAAAGTTTAGGACCTGTAAATCTTGAAATAGCCAGCATAGGATTGGTTTGCAACTTGGTTCTTTATGAAAATGGCTTGAACAAAAAGTGAGAGAATGCCAACTTCCTCTCTTCGATTCTCCCTACTCAAAAATGATCTTGGAGAGTTCTTGGAGATTTTGGAAAGCTTGAAATGTGCTCTATAATCCATCTTTGAAATTCATTTTGAGATACCTCTTGGAACTATATGAAAACTTGTCATGAAGTTGGGTCCAAAACTTGCCTAAATTAGGGCAAATTTTCACTAAGTTAAGAAGTTCATGACCATGTATTCACAAATTTATAACTTGAGATCCAAGTATCTTTAGGAAAAAGTTTGTCAAGAAAAGTTGTAGATTTCATGGAGGCCTACAACTTTCATGTTGGGGACTTTCCTTGAATCAAAATGCATCATGGTGAAAAAGTGGTGCAAAGTTGAGAAAAAATAAGAAAATTTTTATAAGAAAAATTCTAAGTTATGAAAATTTTCAAATTCAAAACCCTAATTTTCAAATTTGGTTTTCTTGATGAACAAGTTTCACATTTTGACATATCTTGATGAATTATGACTCTTGGTACTTGATTTTGACCAAAAAGTCAAAGTTTGACTTTTCAGTATACAGTTGACTTTTGATCAGTTGACTGCAAATTTCATCTGTCAATCCAATGAACTTGAGATGTTTTGAACCATGTAATTAAATCAAGATGATGCCATTTAATCCTTGAAATCATGCTTGAACTCAATTGGTCATTTACTAAGTTAAAAATCAGAAATTGCCCTTTCTCAGTCAAAACCCTAATTTTGACCATTTTGCCCTTTTGGTGATTTGATCAAATTTCTTGAGGAGTTGTAATCCAAACTTGATTAAATGGTACATATGAGTATAAAATGTTGATGTGGATAAAAAATTATGAAGTTTGACTGAAAATTAGCCATGGTTGACTTTTTACCTGTAGAAAAGCCAGCAATTTCTGAAACCACACAGTGTAATATTCTTGAAAACGCTCAGAAACTCGACTCTTCACAAGTAACCTATATAAATGATCAATTAATTTAATTATAATAAAAAAATCTATAGAATAAGAATTACATTAGAATATTTATGTAATATTAAACATATATGTATACACCATTAAATAATCACTAATATTCTTTTTAATATATATTTTACTAATAAAACAATATTAAACTAATAAAACAACATTAAATAATCACTAATATTTATACACCATGCATCAAGAATATTTATATTATCGATGACCGTCAAAAATCATCACTAATATTTATATCTATATTATCACTAATATTTATACACCATCAAGAATATATATTATTGTTTCTATTCTATATTATCACTAATATTTATATTATCATTTCAAATTTACATTATCATCAAATAGTCACTTATATTATCAACTTTACACCATCAACTATATGATTTCTTTCAATTTCAATTTCAATTTCAACTCTATGTGAAGTGCTTTCAATTTCAACACTATAAGTGTTATTACGACAACCTCTCAAACCAAAATGTATAGCTCGATTAATTATATAGGAACATATTTTCTCTCAATCAATACATACAATATTCATTGTGACATTTACACAAACACCTTACATGCAAAACTTATTGTGACATTTTCACAAACACCTTACATGCAAAAACCACATGCCACACAATACACAACATCATGCAACATTATTAACACTAAATCAACACTATCAACTAAACCAAATACAACATTATATATCAACATTATCAAATATATCAAAAATCATACTTAGAGGAGAAGAGAATCTTGGTTGTGAATGGAAGAAAGGATGAAATGGTCTTGAATAGAAGAAGGATGAGAAACTTGAAGAAAGGATGAAACGATTTTCGTTTAGAATCAAACAAAAAAAATGGAACTTCGTGAAAACGGGTTCAGCGGGTTCGTAACTGTGTTAGGCGTAGGGTTCGTGAAAATAGGTTTCTGAAAATAATAACGTTACTGTGATACTGCTGGGCGTGTTTTATTTTTTTTATAACAGGACTTTAGGCAGCGCTTTCAATAGCGCTGCGTAAGCCCCCTTAGCTAGCGCTTCTAGTAGAAAGCGCTGCTTAATCCCCCCTTTAGGCAACGCTTTTACAAAGCACTGCGTAAGCCCACCCTTTAGCAGCACTTATAAAAGCGCTTTGTAATCCCACCCTTTAGGCAGCGCTTCTCCAAAGCGCTACAGTACCTACCCCCTTTAGCAGTGCTTTATCAAACCACATTCACCCCCTTTAGGAAGCGCTTTCACAAAGCGCTGCTTAAGCCCGCCCTTTAGACAACACTTTTAAAAAACGCTTTGTAAGCCCACCCTTTAGGCAGCGCTTCAGTACCTACCCCCTTTAGCAATGCTTTATCAAACCACATTCACCCCCTTAGGCAACACTTTTTTAGAAAGCGGTGTCTAAGGTATACGACCAAATTCCCGTGTTTTTAAAATGAAATTTTAGCAATGCTTTTGATAAGAAGCGCTGCCTTAGGTGTGTTATCTAATCTTATTTTTAGCGTAGTGGTATAACACCATGATTAAAGAAAATACACACTGTTTCGAAGAACTTACAACCAATCCCAACAAGAGAGGGATTTAGATACACATGGTAGCTTGATGTACAATGGAATATTTGAGTTGAAACGACATCAATGGCGATTTCCCGACTCTTGATGAGTATCCATCCCTTATGCCTAAAACCTCGTCTATTCCTACTTCAATTATAGCTATATAGTGTATAACAAGATAAAAACTGAATGAATCCCTTGAACTGAGTTTCTGTCCTTTTAATAACAATTTTGGCCGCTTGAGTTCACTAAGCAAACTATATTTAGCTAAGCAAAGTCTTAATTCTTCATTAAGTTTTCTAATCAAATTGTCTTCAGGAAACCGCCAAAGTTCGATAAGCAAAGTGTGGATCGCTTAGCGAAGTTTCTTTCTTTAGCCTTAAGTCTTTTCAAAATATATTTCTTTGACAACCCTGTTTCTCTAAGCGAAGGCCCAATTTTCTAAGCGAAATGCTTTACTTCTCCTCGTTGCTGGAAAAACTGGTTGATTTTATTTCTGTCTTGGTTTCACTAGGTGAACTATGATTCACTAAGCAAATCTACTTTTCGCTGCACCTTCGCTTAGCGAAGTGTCTGTCTTCTGGATTTTGTATCCTTTTGTCATGACTTCGTTGGAGTTCGCTAATGCTCGCTTAACGAAGTGTCTGATTGCTGATTTTTTCTTTAAGGATCAAAGTCTGCACAAAAGACAACAAAACCGAAGGTAGCTTGCACAATACTACGTTTGCTCATTAGTTAAGGTTTTTATGTTAGAATCTTGTTGTTTAATTAAGATAAATGCAATGAAATAATGTGATATTTTCCATGAGGCAAGAGCAACACAGACAAATGGAGGTCATGGCGAATAGGCAAGCTGATATGGAGCAGTAAATGAGACAATTTATGCAAGGGTTTGGTGGAAATCAAGAGTCGGAGGATGACGAAAACGAAGATAAACCGTAGAATTAATTTTTTTTTTAATTTTGCTTTCAAATTTGAATTTGTGTAGTTTAATTTTTTTATTTTAAATTAAGAAATCTTAAATTTATAATTTTAGTTTATTAATTTTGTTATTTTAAATTTATTTAGTTTATTAATTTATATATTTAATATTTTTATTTTATTAAATAGGTTTAGTTTAATTTAATTAATTAATTTTATTAATTAAATTTAGTATATTTTGTTTAAGTAAAAAATTAAAAAAAAATTAGTGACGTGATTTCCATGTCACAAGGTTGTGACATGTAAATCACGTCGCAACCTTTAATATATTAAAAAAAAACCTAGGTAGCTTGAAAACTAAATTATTTAGTGACGTGATTTTCACCTCACAACGTTATGACGTGAAAATAACGTGGCAAATAAAGTGTCTGCTCTGACCCTAATTATGCTATGCTACTCCCACTGAAATACCCTGAAAATTATGTAAATATGTTGCAACGTGATTTTTCCGTCACAACTTTGTAACATGAAAATCGCGTCGCAATAAAATTATCACATACCCTCTTGCGAAATAATTATTCATATCGCAAAAAACACGTTGCGAAGTGATTTTGCATGTTGTGATGATATCGCAACTGAGTTTTTTTTTGTAGTGTTATTAATCTCATCAATTATTATTTTTAAGTTTGTATTCATCATAAATAAAAATGAATCAATAATTAATTAATTTAATTTTAATAAACACAAAAACTTGATTATAGAATAAATTAATGATATAAATTTGTATGGATTCAAATGTGTCATAAACCACCATTATTATTTTCCGTCAAATTAAAATAATATAACTCCTAATTTAATGAGTTTAAAATTTGACTGTGTTTATTAGTTATTAGTTATTTGACTGTAACAAACTTTTGGTCCACTTTATGACACGCAGTTTCAACACGTGTCATCGTATATTAAAACCGAAACATCACATCACCTTACCTTTCAATCCTTACCGTACACTCAAGTGCAGTCATGCAAAACCCCACTCAAGGGTCCACCCATTCGTTCCAACTAACAACGCGTAGAAACAGAAAACGTGTGAAATTTTAACGGCGCTATATAAATCACACCACAAATCCAAAACCCTAACGCGTCGGGTAGCAAGTAGCGGCAGATACTCAAATTTTCATTCTCTTTCGTTTTGACGAAGAAAAAGCAAAAGCAACGCTATGGACGAAGAAGTGCAGAAAATCTTCAGCAAGTTCGACAAAAACGGCGACGGAAAGATCTCTTGTTCCGAGCTAAAGGAAATTCTTTCATCGTTCGGATCCCAAGCTACCTCCGAAGAAGTGAAACGCATGATGGAGGAAATTGATCAAAACGGCGACGGTTACATTGATCTCAAAGAGTTTGCTGATTTTCACTTATCCGATGCCGGAAAAGACGACTCCGATGAGCTTCGTGATGCTTTCAATCTTTATGACCTTGACAAGAACGGTGTCATATCTGCTAATGAATTGCATTCTGTTATGACGAAACTAGGTGAGAAGTGTTCTCTCAGTGATTGCCAGAGAATGATTAGTAATGTTGATGTTGATGGCGATGGAAACTGTAACTTCGAGGAGTTCAAGAAGATGATGGCGCGCTAGGTGAGAGAATCGCTTTAATTTTCGTTTCTTCCTACGGTTAGGGTTTGGTGATTCTTTCCGTACGTTTTTTGAATATTTTCTACGCTTTGATTATTTTTTAAGGTTGCAGAATAAGTTAAAGACTTAAACACAGATGATTTGATTTATCCATTAAATGATTGCAAACCTGTGATCATATAGTTCTATATTTCAGTTCAACTTTTCAATGATTCTGAAACAACATTATTCGAACTTTAATACAATTTTAATTTTAATTTTGATTCAATAAAGTTTAGGAGAGGAATAAACGGACATTGTCGTAACTTTATACTATTCCGGTTGAGTTGATATTTTAATTTGGTAGCGTATATTATGTGGTTGGTGTTTTGTTCGTGGTGACCTTAAAGTGCAAGGTGGATTGATGAGATGTAACAGAAATTACGTGAGCGATTATTAGTGATCCATCATGTTGTGTTGTGAAGGGAGTAAGGGTAATGTAATGCTGTTGAGCTCAAGGCAGAGTTAGAAATTGAGTTGCCTAGGGTAGAGAGTCAAAATCCTCATCAAATAAGTTTATTTCGAATATAAAACTTTGAATTTTGTTTAACGGTAGAAAATCATGAGTCAGTTTCCTCCTTTTCCTCCCTGCTTCTTCAGTTCCACTACTTTGCGAGATTGACTTTTCATTCAATTCTGAAGCTAAGACATAAATAGAGAGTTTGTTGCCATAGTTAGTGTAACTTGAAATTGCAGATACCAATTCAACGCTAACCGCAATTCTCTCGCAAATTGATGTTTCATTGATAGGTTGACGATTAGATATGCATGCATATTCTTATTTGCAAGCACAAGGTTTCATTAGAATCTTGGTTTAGCATTACCTACAAATTGTCGTTAGCATGCTGGGGTTTTCACAAAAGTAAATGAGATCCTTTGTCACCGTCTTCTTCCTCTCTGTACCAAGACTTCCATCTCGATGCGGTTCACGTGTTGGCACTATAGTATTGTACCACAATCAACCAAGACCCCCATTCGTTCGCAATCAGCTTAAATTGACATATGTCGCATGGATCTGGAAGCTAGCATCGTATCTCCTCTTTGTGTGGATTTTGCCCAAAGTAGTTGTAGTTATGATAGATAGAAACTCTGATTGAATCTCCCATTGGGTTGGGAGAACAATATGATTGATAATTCAAAGCTTGACTGCCTAAAATGCGACTTCAAATTAGTCATACGAAGCAATTCGCAGTATGGATAGGCTTCATCACTGGCAATTTTGTAATATACGCCATGGAGAGACGTGAAGTTGTGAGCTACTTATCAGGACAAGATAGTGTAGTGGTAGAAATGTTGAGACTAAGTCATTGATTGACTTGACTCGCACAAATCAAAATAAAAATCGCCATCACGCTTTATTGTTTTCAAAGAAATGGAAAAAGAGCGATTAACTCAAAAAGAGGGGGAGAGAAATCTAAGTTCGGGGGTGGATTATGCAAAGGGAAGATATTAACACCCTAAACATCTACGGTACTCCATAGGAACCTCTTTGTGAATTTGTGTATTTTGGCTATAAATGTTGTATACAAAAATAGATGGTAGAGATGAGAAAAGAAGTATTTTTTTTACAATTTTTATACATGTCGTGGTTGCGAACCTTTAATGCCTAGGTACCATTTTTTGTGCAATAGGGGATCAAGGTACTCGTAGTTGTACCCCAAAATTTACCCTCTCATTTATCAAATATTTTCTCACAAAGATCTCTCTTGATTCAAGAATATACTAGGGTTGATCAGCTCAAGACACCTCCTTAAGCACGGATGACTGAAAATTAGGGTTTGAGATTGCATAAGGATAATTGAACTTTCATTGCCCCATATGACTTTCATAGATCATTATGGACCCCCAAGATTACTCATGTCAAGTTTCAAGCCTTGAATCACACTTTTGCTCAGTCAATTGAGCAATTGACCTAAAAATCAACTGTATTAGGAAAAAGTCAACTATGGTCAATTTATAGTCAAACTTCTTAATTTTTTATTCACATAAATATTATAAACTCATATGTATCATTTGATCAATTTTGGACCATAATTCCTCAAGAAATTTAATCAAATCATCAAAAGGGCAAAATGGTCAAAATTAGGGTTTTGACTGAGAAAGGACAATTTCTGATTTTTGACCTAGCAAATGGTCAATTGGTTTGAAGCATGATTTCAAAATTTCAATTGCATCATTTTGACCTAATGACATGACCCAAAATATTGCTCAAGATCAATTGGATTGATAGTGAATTTTCAGTCAACTGTACACTGAAAAGTCAAACTTTGACTTTTTGGTCAAAATCCAATGTCAAAGATCACAATTCATCAAAACATGTCAAAATATGAAAATTATTCATCAAGAAATCAAAAAGTCAAGATTTCATTTTGAAAAGTCAAAGTTTTTAACTTAGAAATTTTTTTAAGTGTTTAAAACTTCATGTTTTTTCATAACTTTGAGCAAAGTTTTCACCATGATGCAAGAGGATTCAGAAGAAACTTTCAACATGAAAGTTGTAGATTTCCATGATATCTACAATATTGCTTTACACAACTTCTTCTAAAATTGGTCTTCTAAAATTGGTCAAAATCTCAAGTTATTAATTCATAAAGTCATGGTCTTGAAATTGAACACTAGTGAAATTTTGCCATAGTTTTGGTCAAGATTTTGACCTAACTTCATGGCACTTTTTCATATAGTTTCAAGGGAAATTTTCAAAAGTGATTCAAAGATGGGTTGTATAGCACATTACAAGCTTTC
Source organism: Vicia faba (assembly GCA_948472305.1). Lineage (NCBI taxonomy): Eukaryota > Viridiplantae > Streptophyta > Magnoliopsida > Fabales > Fabaceae > Vicia > Vicia faba. Next base: position 70,294,890 of record OX451739.1, read on the forward strand.
CAAAATGTCCAAGAACTCCTTGAGATCATTCTTGAGCAGGGAGAATCGAAGAGAGAAAGTTAGGATTTTCAAACTTGAAATACAAGTCATTTTGTGATGAACAAGAATTCAATTTCAAATATATGCTGCACAATCTTGCTTTGCATGCCTCTAAACCTCAAGATCTCTCTATAATCAGAAGATTACACTTGCTTTTGAGCTATTATCCACTTGATTCAAGCTTCATCCAAGTAAATTTTCCATTTATGCCACAAAGTAACCATTTCATTCTTGTAAAGAAGCTTTAATCATAAAGTCAATGCATAGAGCTTTGCACTTGTTCCTTCTGATCACAAACAATGTCAAAGCCAAAAGCAACATGTCTAGAGCCTCTCATAAACCCAGGCCATGCTTGTACTACACATTGAAACTTGTTTTCCCACTTTTCTTCAAAATCAAGTAACATAGTCATAAGTCTATATCTTGTGTTTCTGACCTCCTCAAGTGCACCAACCTTTTCCATATAATTATACAAGTGTATTGCAACATAACACACGATTGAAAACCTTCAAAACTCCTTGAAAACTCAGATTGCACAAAACCTCCATTTTCGTGTCATTTCTGACTTTGAACTTCAATCTTCAAAACCACTCGTGTGTTTCTTGGCTTAACACTTCCAAAAGCTTCCTAGCATCATACACAAACCATTCCAATACGTGTTTGCAAACTGTAACACCATTTATACCATCCTCCATAACCAAAAACAGAGGTTTGCATCTTGACTTCGCCAAACCATTCCAGCCACCCTCAACTCAAGCCAGCCATTGCATTAGCTTCCTAGAGGTCCAAGGAAGCTAACATGATCATCACCACTGCCTGAAACAAGCTCAAATCTATTTCACAATTTCCAGTTTTGAGGTATTTTTCTTGAACTTCTATCTTCATATTTAGGCATTGTTAAGCTTTGATTTGTGAAGATAAAATGTAGATAACATTGCCACGAAGCTGTACATATCCATAGTTTGCATTTATATGGCTTGAGCTTAGAGAATTTTAGAGTTGAAGTTTTTTGAAATTTTTAGGTTTTAAATTAGGGCCAGAAAAATTCTCATTCATCTTTGACAATTAGCTTAAGTTATTTATATGGTTGGATTCGTGCCAAAAAATGCCACAACTTTCATGTTTGAACTTTTCATTTTTGTTGAAAGATGAAGAAGATACAGGTCCTTTGGCTGGAGTATGAAGATGAAGTGTAATCAGGGCGCGTTTTGTGTTATGTATTTATCCTTTCACATAAGTTAACAGATGTATCACCATCCCAGTGGTTAAAGCGCGTGCATGTTCACCATTAGGTCCTGGGTTCAAGCCCCAGCGTGACCTTTTGTCATTTTTCACAATTTTATGACTTTTTTTGTGTTTTTGAGCGCTTGGGCTTTTCATGTGGGCCTAGCCATTTTTTCTCACAATACTCCTTGCCTTACTGATTGACTCCCTGGACTTTTCTTTATATTTTTATTTTTTATTTTATTTTTCTTTATTATTAATATTATTATCATTATTATTATTATTAATATTATTATTATTATTTTTACTATTATTATTTTCATAAATCATAAAAAAATTCAAATTTATTTTTTGTACTTATATATTTATTTTCTCTATAAAATAAAAAGATAAAAAACATTTTATTAAAATAAATAAATTTATTTTTTATTAAATAATTATGTTTTAGACTTAGGATAAATTAGTATATTATTTTATTTTCTTAGTTAAAATTAATTTAGAACTTAGATTTATTTTAATAAATTAATCTTCATTTTTTTTATTAATTTACAATCTTTTTCATAAAAAACCTAAAAAATCCTTTTCAAATTAATTTATTTTCTTAATTAGTTTAAGTTAATTTTATTTAATTTTAATTAATCATTTCCTTATTTAGGTCAAAACTAAACCCTTTCATAAAAACAACAAAAATCATTTCTTTTTACATTTATATTCTTGCATTTTATTTTCAATTTTGTACAATATTCAATATGGTTGTAATAGATAATTAGTTTTAATTTTCTTGCAATCCCCATTTGTAAATTTGTACACCCCATCCCCTAATAATGTAATAGCGTATTAATTTTACTTTTCGCAATTTATCGCTTTATATAAATGCTAGAAATTAAGATTTGTATGGAAAGACTAAAACCAATCAATTAGCAAACCTTAATCAAAGACAAATCAAGCATGAAAATCAATACACTTGCACACAAGCACCCCTTGGGTAAAATTCAGTTGGTTGCCTTAAAAAAATGACCATATTATGCATGTGAGGTGTCTTAGCAAAAACAAGCAAAATACAAGATCATAGTCCCTCGATGACGCTATCAAAAGTTGTCTTTCAAAATGATCTTAGTCCCTAAAGAAAAATGCTAAGATAACTTGTAACATTGCTAATCATGGTTATACGATGGCCCACGCCCGTCCTGTTTACATCCAAAGATAGGATTACTTGCCAAATCAATGGTAAGATAACAATGTCAAAGGAAAAAGGAAATGAACATGAAAGACTTTTGAGTAGGTAGAATGTTCCTAGTTACTTGATCAATTTCAAAACCAAAAAACATCATTTCTATTTTCAAAACAAACACCAACATTTCAAAAACATCTTTCAAATTTGAAAACATTTTCAAAAGATCAACACTTTGTATACATTCTTATGAATGATAATCATTATAAAGTTTGTCTAAACGATGACGCCTTTTCAAAATACTTTCAAAAAAACCACATAAAGCACATTTTTCAAACAAAAGCAAGTGATCTAGTAAGTAACTAAGAGTCCATGGAAAACCATGGATGAAAAGGGTGCTAATACCTTTCCTTTTCATAATCTACCCCCGAACTCAAGAAACAATCTCAAAGGTCTTTCTTGTGCTTTTTCACCTTTCCTTTTGGATAAAAGAAAAGTCGGTGGCGACTCTTGCTAACTGCAATATTTTGCGATAAAACGCAAAACAACCAAGTCAGTTCTCCCACCGTATCACAGAACTGGCGACTCTGCTGGGGAGTTTTGTTAAAGTGGGGTTACCTTAGGGTTATATCATATTTACTTGCTTTCTTTGTTTGACTTATGTGCTTTATATTATGGTTCTTTGTTTGGGTTTGAATCCTCTACCCGGATTTGGGATACCTTATAGGTAAGTAGCAATACGTTGTGGAAACTGTGTGGGGTATACCGACGCGGTCTAAGCAATAGCTACGTTAGTGCGACATATTTGTGGGTACCGGTAGCCCTTAAGTAGTCAAGGAGAACACGGGGCCGCTGAGTGATGTCATGAAGCACTAATAAACTTTTAGAAGCTTTAAATGACAAACTTGGCCATTAGGACATAGTGAGATGACCGAATTTGGTGCAGTCCGAAGTTGGTAGATACTCGACACTACACTCATTGAGGTTTGGTTTTTTGGGATATTTCGGTCGCTATTAAAGAGGCTTGTGCTGAAACAATGCATGAGAAAACAAACCAGTGATATTGAGCTCCTTAGAACCCGGTTACTGTTACTAGGACATGTTTGAGCCAACTAAACTTCAAGAGGGTACTTACCTATGAGACTCCATGCAAGCCTAAACCTAAGGACTTGTTTGCTTTGTTTGTATATATTTACTTTTACATAACATCATAAACATCATAACATCATACTCATACTCACTAACCATTTCAAGGATTCTTGGGATTTATCTTTGTTCTGTAGGACATGGATTCTATTCGCAGGAAAACCATTCAAGTCAATCTCGTAAGGATCCCTCCTCAACTCAAAGAGTTAACATCAAGGATTCCTGAAAATTCTCCATTTACCGAAAGACATGGTTGCCTACTAAACTTGGTTACCTCCAACAATGATGAAGACATGATGAAGGTGCTCTTTCAGTTCTTTGATCCTTTACACCATTGCTTCACATTTCCCGATTATCAACTTGTGCCGACTTTGGAAGAATTTTCCCAACTCTTGAGGATTCCCATTCTCAATCAACTACCTTTCAACGGTACGGAAAGAGATCCAAATCCATAAGAGATTTCTCAAGTTCTACACTTGCAACCATCTGATATCACAACTAATTAGGAAACAAGGAGTGGTGTCAAATGTTTCCTAGCAAAGTTCTTGTTTGAGAAAGCCCAAAACTGTTGGAACTCTTTAGATTTGAAAGCCTTTGAGGAAATTTTGGCTCTTCTCATCTATGGGATGGTTTTGTTTCCAAATCCTGACCAACTCATAGATGTAAGCACCGTCAAAATATTCATGTCTCGTAACCTGATGCCTACTTTGCTAGGGAACATCCTACATTCCTTTCACACTCGCACTATGAGGAAAAGAGGTATCCTTATGTATTGTACTCCTCTCTTGGCAAGATGGTTTATTTCACATCTTCCCCAATCTGTATTGAAGAACGAGCAAGGTTCAAGATGGTCACATAGGTTGATGACGCTCAAACATTCAGACATTCATTGGTGTTCCCGCTCTTTGGAGAATGTTACTATCGTCGACCATTGTGGAGAATTCCCTAATGTCCCTTTGATTGGAATTAGAGGGGGTATCACTTACAACCCCTGCTTAGCCCTACGACAGTTTGGTTACGCCCGGAGGGATAGTCCATACGAAATGCTTATTCAAGGTTTGGTATTTGACTACGAGAGTGATGATCAAGGTCACTGCTAGAGATTTATCCAAGCTTGGAGGATGTTGAACAAGGTGGATAGCAAGACGTTAGGACACAATAATTCCATTCCTATCGAGCCTTACCTTAAACGGGTATGAGCTCGTGCTCAGAAACTTGTGATGCCTTATCCCTCCATCTTACCAGTTATCGTGGAGCCTGTGGTCGAAGGAGATGTTCCCTACACTATCCTCCATCCCGACATGCCTACCTCTCTAAAAGACTTACAAAAGGGTTGGATCCAGCTAAAGGAAGAACGGGATACTTTCAAGGTCCAATTCTATGCTAGTGAAAAGAGGGTCTTGGAGCTTACGAAGCAGCTACAAGAAGAGAAAAGTATGAACGCTTATCTCGCGCCAAAGAGAATGCGTTCGGTCTTTTTATATTAGAAAGCTATTTTGTAAGCCCAAGAGGCATGATGTAATATTTCTTGTTTTGTCTAATAAAAATTAACGTTTGTTCATTCTTTTTTCTATACAAATTTAAATCTCATTAATCCTTGAAATCATTTGCATATACATATTCATGCATCATAACATGGTAGGTTTTTGCATAACAGGTTTCCTTATCTTTCTGCTGTTTATTTCAGCAAGATGGATCTAGAGAAAACTGTGACGGATCTCCAAGCCTAGAATTCTTAGTTTCAAGAAGCTCTACTAGCCCTAGCCAAGGGGCAGCAAGATATGATGGCTTTGCTGGCCGTTAAGAAGAAGCCAAAGAAGAAAGCTCTACTCAACACGGGTAGAAGGTTCAAGGAGACAATCCGTCAAATCCCAGTAGGAGGAGACTCATCTGAAGAGGACGAGAACCAGGTCGGTGAGGTCAAGAGTACTCAGGCTAAATGTGCTAATGATCAAGAATCTGAAGATGATTATTTCAACGAGCGGTATCCACCCGCTCATATCAAATACAAGAAGTTAGAAGACAAATTGAAAGCTGTTGAAATCCAAGTCGTCCCCGGTTTAGATTTTGATGATTTAGGTTTGATCTCTGGGGTAGTCATTCCCCATAAATTCAAAATACAAATCTTTGCAAAGTACAATGGGGTTTCTTGTCCAAAACTCCATTTGAAATCTTATGTGCGCAAGATACAGCCGGACACTGTTGATAAAAAGCTCTAGGTTCATTTTTTCCAAGAGAGCTTGGCTGGAACACAACTTGAATGGTTTTATCAGTTAGATGGTTCTCGTATCAATACTTGGGAGGATTTAGCTACTACCTTCTACCATCAGTATCAGTACAACACCGACTTGGCGCCAACGAGGGTTCAGTTGCAAGATATGACCATGGGGAAGAATGAAGGATTCAAGGAATATGAGCAAAAGTGGAGAGAACTTTCTAGTAGGGTCCAACCTCCCTTTACTGATAGGGAGCACATCGACATGTTCATGGCCACTTTATCTGGTCCTTTCTTTAATCTGTTGGTTAGCTGCTCTTCTTCTGGTTTCACCGAATTAATCTTAACCGGTGAAAGAGTTGAAAGTGGCATCAAAAGTGGGAAGATCTCTGTGGCATCTACCTCCACTCCCAATCCTATCAAGAAATATTTTGCTGCAAAGAAGGAAGTCAATGCTGTGTACGGGGCAAGGGCCTATACCAAGAAGAACGATCACCCGTCTGTCAATGCTGTCTGAATCTCCAATCCAACTCCTACTCCAAGACCATCTGCAAGTCATCAACATTTTGAAACTCCAAGAAGAAAATTTACGAGGTTAGGCATGTCACTATCTCAAGCCCTTCAACATTTGCTCAAGGCTAATTTAGTGACATTGCGCGATCCTCCTGCCAACCCTGACACCTCGTCACCAAAGTATAATCCAAACGCTAAGTGTGCTTACCATTCAAGTCTCCCCGGGCACGAGAATGACCAGTGATGGGCCTTGAATAACAAAATCCACGATCTAATTGATAACAAGACTATTGAGTTTAATCCTCCTCCAGCGCCGAATGTAATTACCGCTCCGATGCCGAAACATGACAAGAGTGTTAATGCTATTGAAAATACAATTTTTGTTGCCTCTGTTGAAGAATTGACTACTCCGCTGAATGTAATCAAGAACAATCTATTGAAAGTAGGGATCTTCCCTGGCTGTGAAAAAGACTGTGTGTGCTGTACAAGACAACTCAATGGATGTGAAGAGCTGAAGAAAGGCATACAATGCCTGATGGATAGCCACAAAATTCTATTTGAAAATACTTCACTTGCCAAGAGTTTAATTGACAAATGTGAAGACCTCTCCGTTATTACCATCTCAAACAAACCTCTTAGGATCACCTCCAAAGGTCCTATTAGGATTTCAAATGAACCCACTATTGCTCCATTAATAATTACGAATCCCGGACCGATTCCCTACTCTTCAAACAAAGTGGTACCATGGAATTACAATGCTGAAGTGTTCTATCATGGGATTAAACAAGATACTTGGATAGAAGAAGAAAAAGACGACAATGTTGGCAACATAACTGGCTCAAGCAAAGTAACTAGAACTGGGAGAATATTTTCACCCAATATCTCACCACCAGTTGTTACAAAGACGGCTATCCACATTATTGCTGCCAAGCCAAGTGCCGATACAAGAGGGAAGGAGAAGGTTGTTAAGCTGATTGTAACTGAAACACCCTTCAAGGATGTTGCTGATGGAGAACTCTCCGCTCGCGAGACGGACGAGATTTTGAAGATCATAAAAAGAAGAGACTTCAAAATTGTAGAACAGTTGAGGAAAACCCCTTCTAAAATTTCAATGTTGTCATTGCTGCTTTGCTCTGATGCCCATGCTCGAACATTAATCAAGTTCCTGAAAAAGGCTCATGTCCCCCATGAGACAACAACAGATCAATTTGATAATTGCGTGGCTAGCCTGACAGCTGATAATGGTTTGGGATTTTCAGATACTGACTTAACGTCTCTTGGGAAAAATCACAATAAAGCTTTACATGTTTCTGTCGAGTGCAAAGGGACTACCTTAGCACATGTGCTAGTCGACACTAGTTCTTCTCTGAATGTATTACCCAAGGGGGCGTTAGACCGTATTGACTATGAGGATTTAGTCTTGAAGCCAAGTGATATCATTGTAAGGGCATTTGACGGATCAAAGAGGCTGTTCATGGGGAGGTAGATCTTCCAATCAAAGTGGGCTCCCAAATCTTCAACTCCACTTTCTATATTATGGATATTCGTCCTGCCCATTCTTGTCTGTTTGGTCGCCCTTGGATCCATAAAGCTGGGGAAGTAACCTCAACCCTCCACCAGAAACTCAAATATCCAGTCAAGGGCAGAATAGTCACCGTCTATGGAGAAGAAGAGTTTATGGTAAGCCACCTTAACTCGTTCAAGCATGTAGAGATGGATGGACAATTCATTGAAACCCCATGTCAAGCATTTAAGGTTGTACCACCGATGATTGCTGCTACCAAATGTTCTTATGATGAGTCTAAAGATGTTAAGGCCATGCCAAAGATGGTTTCAGTCAAGGATGCCCACACGTCAATTGAAGAAGGAAACTGCGATACTTGGGGGCAACTCCTTGATATCCCATTTAAAGCGGACAAGTTTGGTTTAGGCTTCACCGTCAAAGCTCAAAAGGAAGTGAGGCATGCTCGTGATGGAGAGCCACCTCTCCGCATTGGAAACCATGAAGTCAACGCCGTGGGTGATGCTAAAGAAGGAGCTGCATTTGAAGAGTGGGTGTATCCAACTATAACGGAGCTGAAGAATTGACATACAAAGGATTTTGTGCCCATCGCCTTCATTGAGGAGTAATCTACTTGTTATTGCTTTTCTTTCAATTCAAGAACTTGTTGTCTGTAATATTTTAACAATGACTTTTAAGCCATGTGCCTGGCCCGGGGCATTTTGGTCCATTTGTTAAGGGTTTTATTTATTTTTATCTAATCATATGACCATTCAGTACATTGGACTCTTTTGCATTCAAATATTTGTGTTCATTGTCTATCCTTTCTTGCAAATACATTTTTCAAAAAAAATAGCCATGTATCTTACATGCACGCACACACACACACACACACTCTTGTAGGTCCACATCCACTCTAGATCCTATTGCCATTGACTCTACTATTGCCGACTATAACTTTGAATGTCCTATCAACCAAGTCGAAGACGAAGGTGAGGAAGATTGTGACATACCGGGAGAACTAACCAGACTTCTATTACAAGAGGAAAAAACTATTCAACCGCATGAAGAGTCAGTTGAAGTTATCAACCTGGGTATTGAGTCAGATAAGAAGGAAATCAGAATCTGTGCTAATTTGGAAAGCAGTGTCAAGAGCAGGCTGGTTCAGATGTTGCATGATTATGTGGAAGTATTTGCTTGGTCTTATGAAGAAATGTCTGGGTTGGATACCGACATCGTAGTTCATCGTCTGCCGAAAAGAGAAGACTGCCCTCCTATTAAACAAAAGGTTCATCACATGAGGCCTGATATGTCTGAAAAGATCAAAGCTGAAGTGATGAAACAATTTGATGCAGGGTTCCTAGCAGTGACATCCTATCCTCAATGGGTTACCAATGTGGTGGCAGTGCCAAAGAAAGACGGGAAAGTTCGCATGTGCGTAGACTATAGGGATCTGAGTAGGGCAAGCCCCAAGGATGACTTCCCTCTACCACACATTGACGTCTTAGTTAATAATAATGCTAAACATAAAGTCTTCTCATTCATGGATGGCTTCTCAAGCTATAATCAAATAAGGATGGCTCCCGAAGACATGGAGAAGACTACTTTCGTTACGCAATGGGGCACCTTCTGCTACAAGGTCATGTCGTTCGGATTAAAGAATGCAGGGGCAACATATCAAAGGGCTATGGTAGCTTTATTTCATGACATGATTCATCATGAGATAGAGGTATATGTGGATGATATGATTTCTAGATCACAAACCGAAGAAGAACATCTCGATCACCTGTACAAATTATTCGATAGGCTGAAGAAGTATAAGTTGAGGTTAAACCCTAACAAGTGCACGTTTGGAGTACGATCTGGAAAGCTTCTAGGTTTTGTCGTCAACAATAAAGGCATTGAAGTTGATCCTACCAAGGTAAAGGCCATCCAAGAAATACCAGTCCCTCATTCTGAAAAAGAAGTTAGAGGATGCTTGGGTCATCTCAATTACATTGCTCGCTTCATATCACACTTGACTGCTACTTGTGAGCCCATTTTCAAACTCTTGAAGAAAGATCAAGTAGTCAGATGGAATGATGAATGCCAGATTTCCTTTGACAAAATCAAAGAATACCTACAAGAACCTCCTATTCTCATCTCTCCAGTTGAAGGAAGACCCTTGATCATGTACTTGACAATATTAGAGAACTCTATGGGGTGTGTTTTGGGCCAACATGACGAGTCTGGCCGAAAAGAGCATCCTATTTATTACCTGAGCAAAAAGTTTACCGACTGTGAAACTAGATATTCACTGCTCGAGAAAACTTGCTGCGCTCTGGCATGGGCTGCTCGCCGGCTAAGACAGTATACGTTGACTCATGCCACTCTGTTGATTTCTAAGATGGACCCAATCAAGCACATCTTCGAGAAACCTTCCCTTTCCAAACGGATAGCCAGATGGCAAATGATCTTGACTAAGTACGACATTCAATACACGACTCAGAAGGCCATCAAAGGAAGTGTACTGGCAAATCATTTGGCCTATCAAGCTGTGGATGATTATCAGTCAATGAAATTCGACTTCCCTGATGAGAACATCATGCTGGTAACTGACTGTGTGAAACCTGGACTGTATGACGGACCTGAACAAGGATCCTGATGGACTATGGTATTCGATGGGGCTTCCAACGCCTTAGGTAACATAATTGGTGCTGTGATAATCTCTCCTGAAGGTTGCCACACTCCTTTCACTGCCAGACTATGCTTCGATTGCACAAACAATATGGCCGAGTATGAAGCATGCATCTTAGGTCTGAAAGCTACTATTGACTTAAGGATCAAGCATTTGGATGTGTTTGATGATTCCGCTCTAGTGATCAGCCAAGTAAAAGGAGATTGAGACACTAAACACCCTAATCATAATCCTTACAAGGAACTTGTGTCATCCCTAATTCCTTATTTCGAAGAGGTCACTTTTGAGCACTTCCGTAGGGAAGAAAAATAGTTGGCTGACGCTTTGGAAACCATGTCTTCAATGTTTAAGGTCAGATGGGACAACGAAGCCCCTATGATAACAATTGAAAGATTCGATGAACCTGCACATTGCTATGAGCTTGACACCGATGCGAAAAATCCATGGTACCATGAGGTGATGAGATACCTTGAAGCACAAGAGTATCCAGAGGGGGCACCTATCAATGACAGAAAGTTCTTGCGAAGATTTGCAGCCAAATTCTTACTAAGTAATAGGATATTGTACAAGCGCAACCATGATTCAACTCTACTCTGATGTGTGGACAAGAAGGAGGCGGAGGAGATCATGGAAGACATGCACGATGGTATTTTCAGTACTCACTCAAGTGGACATATGATGGCTTAGAAAATCTTAAGAGCCGGTTACTATTGGTCAACGATGGAGACTGATTGCCATTAACATTCAAGAACTTGTCACAAATGCCAAATCTACACTGACAAGGTCCATGTGCCTCCTATCCCTCTGAACGTCATGACCTCTCCGTGGCCATTTTCAATGTGGGGCATTGACATGATTGGAGATATCAAGCCCACCGTTTCCAACGGACATCGCTTCATTCTTGTTGCTATCAACTATTTTACCAAATGGGTCGAAGCCGCCTCATTTGCCACAGTCACCAAGAATGTGGTAGCCAGATTTATCAGACACAACCTCATCTGGCGTTATGGTATCCCCGAAAAGATCATCATCGACAATGGGACTAACCTCAACAATGCTATGATCACTGAGCTTTTCACCCAGTTTAAGAACAAGCATCACAATTCTTCTCCATATGGACCAAAAATGAATGGCGCAGTCGAAGCGGCCAACAAAGATATCAAGAAGATTATGCAGAAAATGGTAGTAACCTATAAGGATTGGCATGAGATGTTTCCATTTTCTCTACATGGCTACCACACTTCCGCTAGAACATCAACTGGGGCAACTCCCTTTTCTCTAGTCTATGGCATGGAAGCTATTTTGCCAGTGGAAGTTCAGATTCCCTCGCTGAGAATTATGAATGAGGCAGGCCTAGGCAAAGACGAGTGGATTCAAACGCGGCTGGATCAGCTGAACCTGATTGAAGAAAAATGATTGGCTTCTGTCTGTCATGGTCAGACGTACCAAAAACGGATGATCAAGGCTTTCAACAAAAAGATCAAGCCTCGAGTATATCAAGTTGGTGACTTGGTGATAAAACACATCATTCTACCACAAGGTTACCCCAGAGGCAAATGGAATCCCACATATGAAGGGCCATTTGTTGTTGTTGTACCCCAAAATTTTCCCTCCCATATTTCTCAAGACATTGCAAAAATAATCTCCAAATGGCTCAAGATTGCTCAAGAGTTGGACAGTCAAATCATCTCCCAAGGCAGTCAATCTCAAATTAGGGTTTTGTGTTGCATCAAGGTCCTTGCATCCAAATGACCTCAAGTGCTCCCCAATGTCCTAATATGTTCTCAAGTTCATCCATGTCAAATTTCAAGCCTTGCAGAGGAAGTTTGGTCAGTCAATTGCTCAAGAGGTCCAAAAATCGACTGTGCTAGGGCAAAAGTCAACTGTGACCTATGAACAGTCAAACCTCAATATTTTTTGTCAACATTCTCATTTTGAAGGATAATTCATCATTTGATCAAGGGTTGATCATGATTCATCAAGGATTGCTCAAGATTCATCAAGATTCAAAAGTTGCTACATTAGGGTTTTGTAGGAAAAGTCAACTCAACTTTGACCAAGCATAACTTTCTCATACTTTATGAGAAATGACCCATCCAAATCTCATTTTGAAGAGGATGCAATTTCCTACAATCCATATTCATACCCAAAGATCAAGAAATGCACTCACAAAAAGTTACAAATTTGGACATTATAGGTCATTTTTGAAAGTCAACAAAAACACCTTTTTTTGCCAAAGCTTATAACTTGAGAATGGTATATCAAAATGAGAAGAGACCAAAATTGTTGGTTAGAGGACATCTCAGGGTTTCTAAAAAGTCCAAGAACACTTCCAAAAGTTCAAAATTGAAGAAGTTATGCATTGTTGAAGTTGGGCATTTTTTCAAAATTGCCAAAAGTCAACTATCCCCAAAACATCAAATTTTGTCAAATAGGCCCACTTTTTTTCCACTTGATTTGATCTTGTCACACTACACACGTGTCCCATCTTCAGTCTTGTGTCCATTTATTAATTTTTCTATTTTATTTGATTTTTATTGAATTAATTCATTTTAAATCAATTTAAATCCAAATAAAATCTAAATATTGATCACTTGGTATATTTTTGATTGATACAGGTCTTAATTATCATTATGGGCATGGTCAAACTCGTATCAAGCCATATCATGCACAAAATATTGGTTTTTGGACAAATTTGGAAGCTTTTTCATGGAGGATCATATCAAATCCTAAAACATCAATGCATAAAGATTCAAAGTCCAAAACCTGACCTAATTCATCCCATATTACTTATACAATGCAAAGGCACGAAAATTAGAACTTAGAGGCTGCATAATCACCAAAACCAAACTTGAGAAAAACTTGAAAAAGCTTGAAACTGAAATCTGTTCTAGAGGCCGATTCAAAGCAAAATCTCAACGCTATCCTCTTGCTAGACATCCACTGAGTTTGTAGCAATCAAAAGCAAAACCGTTCACCTCCTAAATCGCGCTGTAAGTCCCCCTGAAAACGCCCTTGTACTCGAAATCGCATCCTCTTATTCTTGCACTTTTTACCAAAATCTTTACTCAATCATGCTTATCGTACCATTTAGAAGCTTTTTGCATTATTGAATTGCATTTTCATGGCCTGTAACCCCCTAGCCGATTCTAGGGTTCTTGGTATTCGTTTTTGGGCGTTTTCTTTGCAGGAAAAATTGGAACCAATAATGGACATGGATGAAATCAGGATGCCCAGACGAAGCGAACCATGGTCTTAGAATCAATTTCTATGGCCTGTAATTGATTTTAGGGGACACCTATGGATTTAGCTGCGGATAAAAATCCACAGGTAAATAACCAAGTTTTCAATGAGGAAGACGATGACACGTCCCCTTCCCATTGGATGATTCAAATATTCGCGCTTCTTTTTATTAATTCTGGCATATTTATTTGTTTTATCATATAATGCTTATTGTTCATTCCACTAACAATTACAACACATTGGCTAAGTGGTAGTGGAACGCTTGCATTGGACTGCAGGACCTGGGTTCGAATCCAAGGTCTCCAACCTATTTGTTATATTTTTCTTTCAGATATTCCAGCGTATCTCATGCCTTGCAGTGCATCATACTCCCTCAGATCTCAAGACGCCAGATGGCCTCCAGGCCAAATCTGATGGCCCAAAGGTGATGACTATCATAAGGCCAGGTCAACGTGCCACATGGAATCAAGGAAGGTCAATGCAGGCTTGCACGTTTGGGCCTTTGAATTGCTGAACAAACCTCCTAATCAAGCCCAACACCCCCCGTTGGTTATTTCTATCTTTTTATTTTATTTACTTATTTGATTAATGATTTTTATTGTTTAATTAACCAATTAAGTTTTTCCTCATAAAATCAAAAACACAAAAATATATTTTATTTATTAAAATTAAATTCATCACTTTATTTTTGTAAATAAATTAACTCAATTAATTTAGTTTAATTAGGTATAATTTTTAATATCTTTTGCAAATAATTAAAATTAATATAGAAAATTAGGTTTTTACTAACTTTAAATCAAATTTATTTTATTTCTTTAAATATCTAAAAAATCCAAAAATATCTTTTTTAATTAATTAATTAATTAATTTAATTATTAACTTAGATATAACTTCCATTAATTCAAAAATAGACAAAAAAAAGCTTTCTTTCAAAAAAGGGTCAAAACCCTAAAAAATGAATTCGATTTAATTTTTCGCGCGCGATCTATTTCACCATTGATGTAATTGTTTCCCGAAATGTAATAGCTTTTAATTAGGACTTTATTTTATCGCTTTATTTATTTTCCACATTTTAAATTCAAGGGTTGTTTTTGGCGATGTAAATACCTGACGCCTTGTAATAGTTTAGATTTAATTTCCGCAATTTAAAATTCCGTAACTTATTAACTGTTAGATGTTTGATAAATAGGGAATGCATGACAAGATCGAATGTATGAACTTAAAATCAATATAGCTTACCCATGACATGTACAAAAGATAAATTAACCGAAATAACACACTCGCACATGCGCACTCTTAGGGTACACCTCACTTGGTTGCCTTCGTAACGCGGTCATTAAGTATAGGAAGTTTTAGAGGTCGCCCTCTTGTCCAAAGATTATAGTTGCCTCGAAATGGTTGCCTCGGAAAAATGATCTAAGACATTAGGGTTACCACTAAGGCATCCTAACATTGCTTTAGCGACCACACGTCCCTAAAATCGAATTGACCCTTAAACTCCAACAACGATGCTACCTACTCATTCATAGTGGGATAGCATTGTCTAAAGGACATTAGCACAAATTGATTCCTTTTTCGAGTAGGTAGATGGTTCTTAAGTACTTGCTCTTTCTAAAACAAAATAAAACTTTTCGCACTTACACTTTTCAAACAAAAAACCTCTTCAAACCCACAAACACAAAGAAAAGCAAATTTTGAAAACACTTTGAGCAAGTACCTAAGAGCCCGTGGATAACCACGGATAGAAAGGGTGCTAACACCTTCCCTTTCTATAATCTACCCCCCGGACCCGAGAAACATCTCGAAAAAGGAATTTTTCTGTGCTTTTTTCCTTTCCTTGTTGGATAAAATAAAAGACGGTGGCGACTCTTGCTTACCGCGACATTTTGCGAAAACAAACGCAAAACGCGAACCAGCATTCCAAAAAACAGTCAATTCTCTCCCACCGTATCACAGAACTGGCGACTCTGCTGGGGACATCTTATAAGTGGGGTGTACCTTAGGAATAGTTCATAATGTTTTCAATTGCTTGATTTATATGATTTATCTTTGTGGGCTTGAATCGGAGTTTCTATAGATCCTAACCTGGATCTGGGGATACCCTTTAGGTAAGTAGCAATAAACTGTGAGGGAACTGTACGGCGTAGACCGATACGGTTGAAGCAGTAGCTACGTTGGTGTGGCACTTTAGTATGTACCGATATCCCTTGTGGCGCAACGAGGAGAATATGGGTTTGCTAAGGGGTCATTAAGCACCAACTGACCTTAGAACCTTTAAATTGACCAACTTGGCCATAGAACAGTAGCAGTATGCTACACTCATTGAGACTAAACTCTCGCGATGATTCTGGACGCAAGAAAAGGTTGGTAAACTGGAATTATGACCGATCGAGGGTAGTCAGTGATATTGAGATCCTCCAGAACCCGGTTACTATTTTTAGGACAGGTTTAAACCAACTGAACTGAAAGAGGGTAGTACCTAAGCTCCTTGCTAGCCTGAAATTTAAGGGCTCTCTGTGTGACTTGTGTGCCTTTACCATGTTTGTTATTTGTGGATACTTGTGATGTGCTTATTATCATGACATCATGACATCATAACATTGCATACATCTTGCATTGGACTAACCTATTTCAAAGACAGGAGGGATTCATCTTTGTTCTGTTTTGTAGGTCATCATGATGCCCATGCGTAGGAATACCATCCAGATCAATTTTGTTCAGGTTCCCACCTTGCTTAAAGATCTGATTGCAAAGATGCCTGATAGTACTTCTTTCCTCAGGAGACATGGTTATCTTCTCAGTTTGGTCACCTCCAAATTGGACGAGCAGATGATGAGTGTCCTAGTCCAGTTCTATGATCCATTGTACCATTGTTTTACTTTCCAGGACTACCAGCTGGTTCCCACCTTAGAAGAATTCTATGATCTGCTCGGTATCTCCATTCTGGAGCAGACCCTGTTTACTGGTTGGGAGAAGATTCTTAGGCCCGAAGAGATTGCTGCAGCCCTTCATTTTACCAAGGAGGAGGTAATGTCTAATTGGGAGACTAGAAGTGGAGCAAAGGGATTTCTGACTAAGTTCTTGGTTAGTAAGGCTAACTATTTATGGGATAGTCTAGAATTCAAGGCATTCGAGGATATTCTGGCTCTTCTGATATACGGCTTGGTATTGTTTTCAAACTCTGACTCCTTTGTTGATGTGAATGCGATAAAAATCTTTATCTCTCGCAATCCTGTACCCACTCTCTTGGGTGACATTCTTCATCAGCTCTATGCTCGTACTGCCCGAAAGAGGGGAACCTTGATGTGTTGTGCTCCCTTATTGGCAAGGTGGTTTATTTAGCACCTTCCCAAGTCAGTGCTGAAGAACAAAGAAGGCATGGGCTGGGCCTATAGGGTCATGTCTCTCTCTCACAGTGATATCATTTGGACTCTTAAGGGTATGGACGAGGTGGCCGTTATTGATCATTGTGGGGAGTACCCCAATGTTCCACTGTTAGGAACCCATGGAGGAATTTCTTACAACCCGTGTTTAGCCTTACGTCAGTTTGGGAGAGCCAGAAGAGAAGGACCTCATGAGATGCTAATACCTAGTATCATCTTTGACTTTTAAGGAGATAGCGATGAGCAACGTTGCAGATTCATAAGGGCTTGGGATAGAGTTCACAGATCTGATCCACACGAGTTGGGCCCAAAGACTTCTCTGCCAATGGAGCCATATCTCCGATGGGTCCGTATCCGTGCCCAGAAGCTGGGTATGCCATATGAAGCCGTCCGTCCTATCATTGTTGAAGTTGCTAATGAAGAAGGGGTTCTTCCGACCATCCTCCATCCTTACATGCCCACTGACATTGGGGCACTAAAGAGATCTTGGATGCAGCTGAGAGAGGAACGAGATGCTTACCGAGAGAAGTTCAATGAGCAAGAGCAGAAGATCCAGAGGTTGACTAGGCAGTTGGAGAACGAGCAGATTCTCAATGACTATGTCCGCACCGACAAGAAGAGACCATGGGAGCACTGATCGTCCTTTGATTGTTTCCTTTCCAGTTTTATTTACTTTTTAGTATTTCCATTCTTGTAGCGCCTCAAGGGCAGTTTGTTGAACAATTTGAATTCCAAAGTTTATCTAATAAAGTGTGTTTCATTTATTGTTTACAAATTTGAATCTCCCGATTGTCTTTGAAATCATAATCATACGTATTTCATCCCATTCACTTCATAAACAGGTACCCATTACAGGGCTCTTATCTTCTTCGCTGTTTATTTCAGCACTCATCATGTCTGCTGAACCTTCAACTGAGCAAGCAATCAAGGCCCTACAGGCCCATAATGCCCAATTCCAAGAGCTGTTCATGAATCTAGCTAAGGGTCAGCAAGATCTGAAGACCCTGATTCTGAAAGAGAAGAAGAAGAAGAAGAAGAGGACAATCCTGTTTAACACGGGGCACAGGTTTGGAAACAGGCTACAGAATGAAGTTGATTTGACTACCTCATCTGGAGGGAAAGATAGTCAGGAAGAAAGGAGGGCTCCTAGCCCTGTGGTCTCCGACAACGAGACGAACTTCGATGAAGACCAATATCCTCCTGCTGAGGATAGATACAAACAACTGGAAGACCGATTGAGTGCTATGGAAGTTTAGAAGGTGCCTGGTCTGAACTTTGGTGATCTAGGTCTATCACCTGGGGTGGTGATCCCCCACAAATTCAAGGCACCAACCTTTGCTAAGTATGACGAAGTTTCTTGTCCGAAGCTGCACCTCCGGTCATATGTGAGGAAGATTCAGCCGTACATCGCTGATAAAAACCTATGGATCCATTTCTTTCAAGACAGTCTCTCAGGGACTCAGCTTGAGTGGTTCTACCAGTTAGACGGAGCTAGTATCCGCAGTTGGGAAGATTTGGCAACTGCATTCTACAGGCAGTATCAGTACAACTCCGACCTCGCTCCCATGCATACCCAACTCTAGGGTATGTCAATGGGAACGGGTGAAGGATTCAAAGATTATGCTCATAAGTGGAGGGACCTTGCCGGTAGAGTGCAACCACCCTTGGCTGATCGGGAGCTTGTGGACATGTTTCTGGGGACCTTGTCCGGTCCATTCTTCAATCATCTGATTGGAAGCTCTTCATCTGGGTTTACAGAGCTTATTTTGACCGGTGAAAGGATTGAGGCTGGTAAGATACAGAAGGGTGCCTCATCAAGCACCGAGAAGAAGCCCTTTAAGAAAGAGTCCAGTGCTGTCTACAGTTCGAAAAGACAGAATAGACCTGAACATCGCCAAGCTGTTAATGCGGTTGTTATTTCAAAACCTGCTGGTGCTCCTCAGCACAACAATCAACAGAAGGACGAGAGACCTCGAAGGCAATTCACCCATCTCAACATGACCTTATCTCAGAGTCTTCCACAGTTGCTGAAGACCAATCTGTTGATTCCAAGGGAAGCCCCAAAGAATCCAAATACAACATCACCGAGGTATAACCCTAATGCCCGCTATCACTTTGATAGCCGGGGGCATAATACAAATGATTGTTAGACTTTGAAGAATAAGATACATGACTTAATTGATGCGAAGGAGATTGAGTTTGAGGCGCCCAAGAGGCCTAACATTGTGACTGCTCCTATGCCCAAGCATGGAGTAAATGCTATAGAAGAAGATTCGTTTGTGGTTTCTGTGAATGATATTGCTACCCCTTTGATGACTGTAAAGAAGAACCTTTTGCTAGCCGGTTTATTTCCGGGCTGCGACGAAGGTTTCCATGTGTGTTCTATTCTACCTACCGGTTGCCATCTCTTGAAATCAGGTGTCCAACGCTTGATGGATAGTAAAGAAATTCTGTTTGAGAAGACTGTTGTTCCCTCAGTTCCTACTGAAGAAGTTGCCATTATCACCATTTTCGACAATTCTTCCAAGGCTCCCTCGAGGAAGCCTGTTAGAATTACATCTGTTCCAAGAATCACACCTATGGTCATCACTGTTCCGGGGCCCATCCCCTATACCTCTGATAAAGTTGTCCCTTGGCACTATGGGGCTGATGTTTATTTTCATGGAGTTAAGCAAGAGTTAGATGCTGATACTGACATCAACAATATTGTTGGACCTGCTAAAGTCACCCGCAGCGGAAGACTTTTCTCACCTGATATTGCTCCACCAACAGCCCGAAAACCTGTTGTTATTACACATGCCAGTGTACCTGCTACCATTCCTGTTCAAGTTCCTATTCTTACCCCTGTCGTCGAGTCATCTGACACTCGGGGAAAAGGGATCACCACTGATGTGCCTGCCCAGACGGAGGCACCAAAGACGATTACTGTTGAAGCTTCTAAACAAGAGATGGAAGAGATTCTGAAAATTATCAAAAAGAGTGATTACAATGTAGTTGAACAGCTGGGGCAAACCCCGTCCAAGATGTCTATGTTGTCACTGTTGCTATGCTCAGAAGCCCATGCCAAGGCTCTGATTACCTTCTTGAAGAGTGCCCACGTGCCACAAGATACATCAGCTGATCAGTTTATAGATTGCATGGCCAATTTGACTGTTGATAATTGGTTGGGTTTTTCTGACGCCGACTTGATTGCTAAGGGGAAGAATCACAATGATGCCCTGCATGTCTCCATTGAATGAAGGGGCACTACTCTTGCACATGTATTGGTGGATACTGGTTCCTCGTTGAATGCTCTACCAAAGAAAGCTCTAGACCGGTTGGACTGTGAAGGGTTGGAGCTGAAACCAAGCAACATCATTGCCAGGGCCTTTGATGGGTCTAAAAGAATGGTACATGGAGAGGTTGATATCCCAATCAAGGTTGGTTCTCAGGTCTTCAACTCTACGTTCTATGTGATGGACATTCAACCATCTTATTCTTGTTTGCTGGGTCGTCCATGGATCCACAAAGCCGGGGCCATAACCTCAACGCTCCACCAGAATCTGAAGTATCCGGTCAAAGGGAAGATTGTGATAGTGCAAGGAGAGGAAGAGTACATGGTTAGCCACCTCAACTCTTTCCGATATGTAGATATGGATGGGGAGTTCATTGAGACCCCATTTCAGCATTTTGAAGAGGTTCCCCAGACGCTGGCGTCAGCTGAGACTGTTGTTGAAGACTCTCCTATGAAGATGGATTCCTTTAAGGATGCCCGGGCTGTTGCCGAGAAAGGTGGGTGTGCAAATTGGGGCCGACTCCCTGATTTTTTACAGAAGACTAACAAGTTTGGTTTGGGTTTCACTGCAGAAGCTCAAAGGGCCGTTCGGAGCGCACGAATCGGAAGACCTCCCGTGTTCATCAGCAACTCGGGAGTGAATGCCATTGAAGACGATGTAGAAGAGTATAAATTCGAAAACTGGATCTATCCTACGACCGGCGGTGGACCAAGCAACTGGATAACAAAGGACTTCATCCCTATTACTTTTGTTACCCAGTAATGAAACTTTTTGTTTTGAATTTGTAATATACAATGTTTCAAACTTTACGGCCCGGTGTCTTACCCGGGGCACTGTGGATTCATTTGTGAGGGCTTTATGTGTGTCATTTTCATATATCATTAATAAAAGCATTGGATGTTTCTTGCATTTCAAATCTTACGCTCCTTGTTTTTCTTTCATTATATATTCCAAAACAGCTGTTTTACACACACTCACGTATAAAGGTCCACATCCACTCTGGATCCCACTGATAACGACTCTGCTACTGCCAGTTATGACTTTGAAAGTCCGATCGACTTAGCTGAAGACGAAGGTAAAGATGATTGCAAAGTGTCTGGTGAGTTTGCTAGACTACTGCTTCAAGAAGAGAGGGCTATACTACCTCCGGGCCATCAATTCTGATGCCTCCAATTGCAGGAAGACCGTTGATCTTATACTTAAAAGTGCTGGACAATACAAAGAGGTATTGGGACAGCATGACGAGTCTGGCCGAAAAGAGCATTCTATTTACTGCTTTAGCAAAAAGTTTACCGACTGTGAGACCCAATACTCACTGCTCGAGAGAACTTGTTACGCTTTGGCATGGGCTGCTCGCTGGCTGAGACAATACATGCTGGCTCATACTGCCCTTTTGATACCAAAAGATGTGAACATCTTGACGACACCTTGGCCTTTTGCAATGTGGGGCATTGATATGATCGGCGAGATCAGACCTACAACATCCAACGGGCATCGCTTCATCTTGGTAGCTATTGGTTATTTTAAGAAGTGGGTTGAAGCAACTTCCTTTGCTACTGTAACCAAGAACATCGTGGCACGGTTCATTCGGCACAATCTGATCTGTCGATATGGTGTACCAGAGAGGATCATTACAGACAATGGTACCAATCTCAACAACAAGATGATCACTGGGCTCTGCGAGCAATTCAAAATACAGCATCATAACTCTTCTCCCTACCGTCCGAAGATGAATGGGGTTGTTGAAGCGGCTAACAAGAACATTAAGAAGATCGTGCAGAAGATGACAGTAACATACAAAGATTGGCACGAGATGTTACCATTTGCTCTTCATGGATACCGTACCTCAGCGAGGACGTCGACAGAGGCAACACCCTATTACTTGGTTTATGGCATGGAGGCAGTCTTGCCTATTGAAGTTCAGATACCCTCTCTTCGGATCATGAAGGATGCAGGTTTGAGTGAAAATGACTGGATTCAGACCCGGCTTGATCAGCTGAACCTAATCGACGAAAAGAGACTTACTACTATTTGTCATGGTCAGACGTATCAAAAACGAATGATCAAGGCATTTAACAAGAAAGTTAGACGACAAGAGTATCAAGTTGGGGATCTGGTAATCAAGCGCATTATCTTACCTCAAGGTGATCCCAGGGGAAAATGGACCCCTACTTATGAAGGGCAGTTTGTGGTTAAGAACATTTTCTTAGGAGGAGCTATGATTCTAACCACCATGGATGGTGACGACCTTCCTCACCCCGTCAATGTAGACATAGTGAAAAGATACTACGCATAATCAAAAACCCGCTAGGTTGACTGGCCTAGGCAAAAATAAGGGCTTCCCAGCGAACCAAAAGGGTTCGGGCAAAAATAAGGGATGAAAATGAAAAGAATCTTTACACCCGACAAGTCGAAAACCTGAAAAGGCGGCTTGGGCAAAAATGGGTATCCCGGTGGACTGAAAACCCGAAAGGGCGGTCCAGGCAAAAATTAGGGATCAAAGCGTAACACTATGTCTCGTTGGATCACCTTGCATCCAGATTTTGGTATCGACTATCAAGCTCAGACGGCACTAATCAATCTGATTCGTCTTCCACCAGTAGCAAAGGGATGAGATGCTCGAGGATATAAAGGCAATAACAGAGTTGGAACCTAGTGGGATTATTCATATAGCTGTTTTGTTTTCTCTTCACAAATTGTGTAAATTCTGTTCGGCGGTGTTCTCTTATTAGGACGTCAGCCTCTTGTACAAAAAACGCCTATTTACAGGCCAAACTTCAAAATCAATACAATTCATTTTCAGACAAATTTCAAACTGTTTTTCCTTTTATCTGTTTTGTTTTGCAAAGAACGTCCAATGTTTGTTTTTGATATATGTATTTGACATTAATTGCCGACCATAAATATTTACATGCGAAACAAAAGATAAATTACTGGTAATATCAGAAATAGGGACAATAAGAAGTGTCCAAGTTGTACAATTGTTCTGTCCACCAGGTACAAAGGTAAATTCAACTGAAGAATATGGCTAGGATACCTTCACTCCACGCAGAGTAAGGCAGTAATGGTAGCTCTCCCCCGGCTGAGACTTGCAACTGGGAATGAATGAGTCGGTAATATTCTCCCCAAGTAGAGTTTATCTACCATCAGCCCTAAAAAGGCTTGATATCCCCGAATGTCTTAATATTCCCCAACAGAGTATAAGAATGCTCCCCGGAAGAATACAAGACACCCTTAGTGGAGTCAAAATTTTCCCAGCACAGACTAAAAAAAAAGCTTCCCCAATGGAGTTGAATCATCATCCCCAGTAGACTCTGGAAGTTTATCCCCATTGGAGTACAAGAATAAATCTCCCCATCTAAGTTCAAAGAATCATTCCCAGCAGAACTCAGAGGGTTATCCCCACAAAAGTTTAACAGGGTTATCCCCAGCAAGTCACAACTAAAAGATCATCCCCCAGCGAAGTTCTTTCCTTTCACGAACAGGTATTCAATCCTCAACAAGATCCAATATCACCAGCAATGATAATCCATCCCCAGCGGAGCTTATCATTGGAATCCTCAGCAAAACATCTCTTCCCCACAGAGTAATCTCCTCATCAGTTTATTCCCCAACAGAGTCATTCTCCCCTGCAGGTCTATTCTCACCATCATCTTCGTTCGTCATCCGCAGCGGAAACGAAGAATTCAACTCTACTCTCCAGCAGCTGTTCGGGATTTATTTTCCCCAGCTAAAACATTACATTTCCATACATCATAATACATGCATAAACGCATCATACCATACAATCTCATTTATGTTGAGAACATCATTGCTTGATCCATATCATGCATCGCATGTGACTGACCTTTACCTTTCAGGAAAGATCCAGTTAAGTTCTCAGCTATGTCAAAGGCCTCCTCTGGTCTAGTTAAATCGATTCCTAAAGATTTTTCTGACGCCAATCCAGTCAAAGAAGACAAAACCTCCTCTCGTCCAGTTAAATCGATTCCTAAAATTTTTTATGATGCCAATCCAGTCAAAGAAGACAAAACCTCCTCTGGTCCAGTTAAATCGATTCCTAAAGATTTTTCTGATGCCGATCCAGTTGAAGTTATCCCAAGACCTTGCCTGGTCCAGTTAAATCTATTCCTAAAGATTTTTCTGATGCCGATCCAGTCAAAGGCCTTCTATGGTCCAGTAAAGTCGATTCCTAAAGATTTTTCTGATGCCGATCCAGTTGAAGTTATCCAAGACCTTGCCTGGTCCAGTTAAATCGATTCCTAAAGATTTTTCTGATGCCGATCCAGTCAAAAGCCTCCTCTAGTCCAATTAAATTGATTCCTAAAGATTTTTCTGACGCCAATCTAGTCAAAGAAGACAAAACCTCCTCTGGTCCAGTTAAATTGATTCCTAAAGATTTTTCTGATGCCAATCCAGTCAAAGAAGACAAAACCTCCTCTTGTCCAGTTAAATCGATTCCTAAAGATTTTTCTGATGCCAATCCAGTCAAAGAAGACAAAACCTCCTCTGGTCCAGTTAAATCGATTCCTAAAGATTTTTCTGATACCAATCCAGTCAAAGAAGACAAAACCTCCTCTGGTCCAGTTAAATCGATTCCTAAAGATTTTCTGATACCAATCTAGTCAAAGAAGACAAAACCTCCTCTGGTCTAGTTAAATCGATTCGTAAAGATTTATCTGATGCCAATCCAGTCAAAGAAGACAAAACCTCCTCTGGTCCAGTTAAATCGATTCCTAAATATTTTTCGGATGCCAATCCAGTCAAAGAAGACAAGACCTCCTCTGGTCCAGTTAAATCGATTCCTAAAGATTTTTCTGATCCAGTCAAAATGGATCCAAGACCTCCTCTGGTTCAGTCAGATTACCGATAAGATCTCCCTGATTTGTATTCCAGTTAAAGTTTAGACCACCTATCAACAATCTCCAAATGGCATCTGTAAGCCCATTCCCGACATCACAATGCTGATACCACTTCATGTGAGTGCAAATTTCTGGGCACTCTAGTGTTCAATCATCTTCCACCTTCGGATTACGAAAGGCCCGAAAGCCAATCTATATCCTCAGGTTTAAGAAGATTGAACATGGGAAACTGTTGTACCCCAAAATTTTCCCTCCCATATTTCTCAAGACATTGCAAAAATAATCTCCAAATGGCTCAAGATTGCTCAAGAGTTGGACAGTCAAATAATCTCCTAAGGTAGTCAATCTCAAATTAGGGTTTTGTGTTGCATCAAGGTCCTTGCATCCAAATGACCTAAAGTTCTCCCCAATGTCATAATATGTTCTCAGCTTCATCCATGTCAAATTTCAAGCCTTGCAGAGGAAGTTTGGTCAGTCAATTGCTCAAGAGGTCCAAAAATCGACTGTGCTAGGGCAAAAGTCAACTGTGACCTATGAACAATCAAACCTCAAGATTTTTTGTCAACATTCTCATTTTTGAGGATAATTCATCATTTTATCAAGGGTTGATCATGATTCATCAAGGATTGCTCAAGATTCATCAAGATTCAAAAGTTGCTAAATTAGGGTTTTGTAGGAAAAGTCAACTCAACTTTGACCAAGCATAACTTTCTCATACTTTATGAGAAATAACCCATCCAAAGCTCATTTTGAAGAGGATGCAATTTCCTACAATCCAGCTTCATATCCCAAGATCAACAAATGCACTCACAAAAAGTTACAAATTTGGACATTATAGGTCATTTTTAAAAGTCAACAAAAATACCTTTTTTTCCAAAGCTTATAACTTGAGAATAGAATATCAAAATGAGATGAGACTAAAAGGATTGGTTATAGGACATCTCAAGGTTTCTAAAATGTCCAAGAACACTTCCAAAAGTTCAAAATTGAAGAAGTTATGCATTGTTGAAGTTGGGCATTTTTTCAAAATTGCCAAAAGTCAACTATCCCCAAAACTTCAAATTTTGTCAAATAGGCCCACTGTTTTCCACTTGATTTGATCTTGTCACACTACACACGTGTCCCATCTTCAGTCTTATGTGCATTTATTAATTTTTCTATTTTATTTGATTTTTATTGAATTAATTCATTTTAAATCAATTTAAATCCAAATAAAATCTAAATATTGATCACTTAGTATCTTTTTGATTGATACAGGTCTTAATTATCATTATGGGCATGGTCAAACTCGTATCAAGCCATATCATGCACAAAATATTGGTTTTTGGACAAATTTGGAAGCTTTTTCATGGAGGATCATATCAAATCCTAAAACATCAATGCATAAAGATTCAAAGCCCAAAACCGGACCTAATTCATCCCATATTACTTATACAATGCAAAGGCACGAAAATTAGAACCTAGAGGCTGAATAATCACCAAAACCAAACTTGAGAAAAACTTGAAAAAGCTTGAAACTGAAATCTGTTCTAGAGGACGATTCAAAGCAAAATCTCAATGCTATCCTCTTGCTGGACATCCACTGAGTCTGTAGCAATCAAAAGCAAGGCCCTTCACCTCCTAAATCGCGCTGTAAGTCCTCCTGAAAACGCCCTTGTACTCGAAATCGCATCCTCTTATTCTTGCACTTTTTGCCAAAATCTTTACACAATCATGCTTATCGTTCCATTTAGAAGCTTTTTGCATTATTGAATTGCATTTTCATGGCCTGTAACCCCCTAGCCGATTCTAGGGTTCTTGGTATTCGTTTTTGGGCGTTTTCTTTGCAGGAAAAATTGGAACCAATAATGGGCATGGATGAAATCAGGATGCCCAAACAAAGCGAACCATGGTCTTAGAATCAATTTCTATGGCCTGCAATTGATTTTAGGAGACACCTATGAATTTAGCTGCGGATAAAAATCCGCAGGTAAATAACCAGGTTTTCAATGAGGAAGACGATGACACGTCCCCCTCCCATTAGATGATTCAAATATTCGCGCTTCTTTTTATTAATTCTGGCATATTTATTTGTTTTATCATATAATGCTTATTGTTCATTCCACTAACAATTACAACACGTTGGCTGAGTGGTAGTGGAACGCTTGCATTGGCCTGCAGGACCTGGGTTCGAATCCAAGGTCCCCAACCTATTTGTTATATTTTTCTTTCAGATATTCCAGCGTATCTCATGCCTTGCAGTGCATCATACTCCCTCAGATCTCAAGACGCCAAATGGCCTCCAGGCCAAATCTGATGGCCCAAAGGTGATGACTATCATAAGGCCAGGTCAACGTGCCACATGGAATCAAGGAAGGTTAATGCAGGCTTGCACGTTTGGTCCTTTGAATTGATGAACAAACCTCCTAATCAAGCCCAACACCCCCTTTGGTTATTTCTATCTTTTTATTTTATTTACTTATTTGATTAATGATTTTTATTATTTAATTAACCAATTAAGTTTTTCCTCATAAAATCAAAAACACATAAATATATTTTATTTATTAAAATTAAATTCATCACTTTATTTTTGTAAATAAATTAACTCAATTAATTTAGTTTAATTAGGTATAATTTTTAATATCTTTTGCAAATAATTAAAATTAATATAGAAAATTAGGTTTTTACTAACTTTAAATCAAATTTATTTTATTTCTTTAAATATCTAAAAAATCCAAAAATATTTTTTTTAATTAATTAATTAATTAATTTAATTATTAACTTAGATATAACTTCCATTAATTCAAAAATAGACAAAAAATGCTTTCTTTCAAAAAAAGGTCAAAACCCTAAAAAATGCATTCGATTTAATTTTTCGCGCGCAATCTATTTCACCATTGATGTAATTGTTTCCCGGAATGTAATAGCTTTTAATTAGGAGTTTATTTTATCGCTTTATTTATTTTCCGCATTTTAAATTCAAGGGTTGTTTTTGGCGATGTAAATACCCGACGCCTTGTAATAGTTTAGATTTAATTTCCGAAATTTAAAATTTCATAACTTATTAACTGTTAGATGTTTGATAAATAGGGAATGCATGACAAGATCGAATGTATGAACTTAAAATCAATATAACTCACCCATGACATGTACAAAAGATAAATTAACCGAAATAACACACTCGCACATGCGCACTCTTAGGGTACACCTCACTTGGTTGCCTTCGTAATGCGGTTGTGATTGGTGGAAATAGAACTGACTGTTTTGGAATGTTGGTTCGCGAAATGTCGCGGTAAGCAAGAGTCGCCACCGTCTTTTATTTTCTCCAACAAGGAAAGAACAAAAGCACAGCAAAATTCCTTTTCGAGATGTCTCTCGGTTCGGGAGGTAGATTATAGAAAGGGAAGGTGTTATCACCCTTTCTATCCGTGGTTATCCACGGGTTCTTAGGTACTTGCTCACTATGTTTTCAAAAATGTTTTGCTTTTCTTGTGTTTGTGGTTTTTGAAAAAAAGTTTGTTTGAAAACTTCGATTTAACTCTTGTATCTGTCCTCAAGAGTGTATGAAGTGTTTGTTTGGAAACTTTTGTTAGAAAAGTGTAGGTGCAAAAAGTATTTTTGTTTTTTTGAAAGAGAAAGTACCTGAGAACCTCTACCTACTCAAAAGAAATTAAGTTGTGTAAATGTCCTTTAGACAGTACCATCCCACTATTGAGAAGTAGGCAACACCGTCGTTGGAGTTTGTCGGGTCAATTCGATTATAGAGACATGTGGTCACCAAAGCAATAGTAGGACGCCTTAGCGGTAACCCTGATGTCTTAGATCGTCTTATCCTAGGCAACCGTTTCGAGGCAACTTGATCTTTAGACAGGAGGGAGACCTCTAAAACATCTTATACTCAATGACCACGTCGAGGCAACCAAGTGAGGCGTACCCTAGGAGTGGCATGTGCGAGTGTGTCAGGTTTCATGTTAAGTTATCTTTGTACATGTTATGGTGAGCTACGGGTTGATTTTAATTTTAGAGAAGTCTTGTCATGCATAGCCTAGTTAACATACATCTAACAGTTAATAGTTGCAGAAAGTAAACTAAGCTATTACAAGGCATCGGGTATTTACATCGCCAAAAACAAACCCTTGGAAAAGTAAATGCGGGAAATTAAAGAAAGCGATAAAAAGTCCTAATTAAAGCTATTACATCCTCGGAGCAAATACATTATATGGATCAAAAATTAATAAAACAAACATACGCGCGAGAGAAAATTGAATCGGAGAAGTCCTTAGGGTTTTGACCCTTTTTTGAGAAAGAAAGAAATTTTGGTTATTTTGCATTTAATTAAACCTAAGCTAATTAATTAATTAAAAGAAATATTTTTTTTGAGTTTTTTATGTTTTAAGGAAATAAAAAGGAAATAAAAATAAAAGGATTAAAATTGTCAAAACCCTAATTCTATGTTGATTTTATTTATTTTGAAAATATTAAAATTAACCTAATTAACTAAATTAATTTATGTTAGTATTTATTTACAAAATAACTAATTAAAGGTGAAATTAATTTTAATAAATAATAATAAAAAAAAATTATATTTTAGTTTTTCTGATTTTATTATGAAAATAATTAATTATTTTTGTTAGTGAAAATATTAATAATTAATAATAGTAAAAACAATTAAATATAAAATATAAAAAAAGAGAAAAAAGAAATAAAACCCAGGGGGTGTTGGGCCCAGAAGGAGGTGTTTCTGGAAATTCTGAAGCCCATTAAGCTGCAAGCCCTTTTGACTTTTGTGATCATCTACACGCCTGTTGACTAAAGCGTATGGTGGTTATCATCTCATGACCCTTGGATTTGGACTTGAAGACACATGGCTCATTGAGACGTGAGGTGCATAGTGGACCACTCTTGGAAATCTGCATAGGAACACACAAAGAAAAATAGGAATAAATGTTTTGGGGGACCTGGGATTCGAACCCAGGTCCCAATGCTTCCAAGCCAACGCACCAACCACTACACCACTTGCATGCTTTTGATATTATAATGATCAGCAATTATTATATTAAGAATTTAATCAATATGCTGTAAAATACAAAAAAAACGCGCGTGTTTTCAAATTATCCAATGGAGTATCAACACCTCATCGTCTTCTTCGCTGTACCTGCAAAATTAACATTAGATAGCGGGGGTTTTTAACCCCCACTAACCACTACAGGGAAACATAGCGATTAGCAGCTCAATGTATACAAATATTTCGCGAGGGTTTGGTCAAGTTCGTCTGGTTCTCATGATCTCAACCATGTATCTCACAAGTCTTAATTTTTCCTGGATTGCAAAGCCCCAATTTCAAAGCTTAAGAACCCTAGAAATTAATCATGGTATCTTTTGATTCAGGGCATTATAATTCAATTAAGTTATACCGTTAGCTTCGTATGGTTCCTAGCAATGCAAAACAATCAAGAAATTATGTTAAATACGCATGAATTAGACAATACGATTTTGAATAAAAATGTCAAACCGTGGTTCTGTGAAGGACGATTCTTTGAGCTTTGGTACTGGAATTCAATTGCAAAAGGTTCCTGGGAACTCCTGCAATGTATTAGAATCAACAAAAATCCTTAAATCGCACTAGAATGCAAAAATCAGTTTTGAGTTTTCTTGGAAATTTCTTGAATTGGCTATGGTTTTTCTGCAGCTTTTTTCACGTGTCCCCCATCAGGGTTTGCTTGCTTAGTTATAAGAGAATGGAATTAGGTCAAAAACTTGGGCCAATATCCATTGCAATGATGATTGAATCCTTGATTGGAAATCAAATCTTTTTGATTTTTCATGATTGGAAAATGTTGCCAAATTTGGAGATTTTCTATCTTTGACTTGGTGCACGAAATTGCCAGCCTTTTTAGGTCATATTTGCTTCACAAAAAGATTTAAAAACAAAATCTTGTATTTTCCTACAATTTAAATTAATTAAATGAATTAATATTATTTAAAAATCCAATTAATCAATAAAAATAAGAAAATAAATTCAATTAATCTTGATGGGTCGTGAATAGGCCATGGATGAAGTTTCAAGAAGAGATTTGAGGCCCATTAGCAAAAATAAGGTGTTTTGAGCAAAGTTGACTTTTGCAAATTCATAAAAATTTCCCAACTTCTCCAATGCACAACTTGCTCAATTTTGATCATATGAACATGTTCTTGGACATTTTGGAAAGCTCTTGAAGCACTATAACCAATGCCTTTGGTCCCATGTCATTTGGATTTACCAATCTCAAGTTATGGCCTTTGACTTAAAGTGCACTTTTGTTGACTTTTGAAATTGACCTATAATGTCAAAATTGGTAACTTTTTGTGAGAGCAGTTCTTGGACTTGGAATGTGAATATGGATTGTAGGAAATGTCATCCCCTTAAAAATGAGCATTGGATGGAATTTTTCTGACAAACCATGAAAAAGTTATGCCTTGGTCAAGATACAGTTGACTTTTCTGCTGTCCAAAAATAGTAACTTTTTGCACCTTGATGATTTTTGAGTTATTCTTGTGGAATCATGATCAATACTTGATCAAATGATGATTGTGGACTCAAAATAAGATGTTGACCAAAAATTCTGACTTTTGACTGCAAAATGACCATTTTGCCCCTACAGTTGACTGTGGATCAAATGAGGTTTTTGACTGTGTAAATTGGCACTGTGAGTCTTGAAATTTGGCATGTAGGTGCTTGAGGATGTATATAGGCCTATGAGACTAGATTGAACCATTGAAAACCCCAAATTCCTTGAGAGAACCAAAACCCTAATTTCAGCTGTCTTAGGAGGTGGTTTGACTGTATTTTCCTTGAGCAATCTTGAACCCTTTGAAGATCAACCTTGACAAATCTTGAGGAATATGGGAGGGAAAATTTTGGGGTACAACAGTTGCTCCTGTTCAATCTTCTTAGACCTGAGGATGTAGATTGGCTTGCGTGCCTTTCGTGATCCGAAGGTGGAAGATGATTGAACACTAGAGTGCCCAGAAATTTGCACTCGCATGGTGTAATATCAACAATGTGATGTCGGGAATGGGCTTACAGATTCCATTTGGAAAGATGATGGATAGGAGGATGGGCTTATAGATTCCATCTGGAGATTGTTGGATAGTTGTGGAGATGGGCTTAAAGATTCCATCCAGGGGTGTCAATCGCATAAGAGATTCCTTAGTGTGAACTTGCATACCTGTAGTTTGTAGAGTTGTAACTTG
This sequence comes from Vicia faba, assembly GCA_948472305.1. Taxonomy (NCBI): domain Eukaryota; kingdom Viridiplantae; phylum Streptophyta; class Magnoliopsida; order Fabales; family Fabaceae; genus Vicia; species Vicia faba. The sequence goes on from OX451739.1 coordinate 70,327,351, forward strand.
GTAGGTTGAAATAAGGAACCTGTGTAGGGTTGCCTGATGACGAGTCCGTGTAAAACTGCATCTTGGAAGAGAAGGAACCGGTGTAGGGTTGCTTCATGATGATCAAGTAGATAATTGTCCTGTCTGGTTTCAGGTATTAATCTATAATCCGTCGTCCACAGATTTTTCCTGGCTTGTTACCGGTATTGATCTGGAACTTGAAAAAGGTTGGCCGATGAGATAGTTTTCCTGTCTGGTTTCAGGTATTAATCTCTGACTTGAGAAAGAAAGATAGTTTTCCTGTCTGGTTTCAGGTATTAATCTTCAGTTCTGTTCAATGTAGATAACTTTCCTGTCTGGTTTCAGGTATAGATCTACAATCAGTCGTCCACAGATATTTCCTGGCTAGTTACAAGTGTTGATCTAGAACTTAAGAAGGTTGGCAGATGAGATAGTTGTCCTGGCTGGTTACAGGTATTAATCTCTGAATTGAGAAAGAAAGATAGTTTCCTGGCCTGTTACAGGTGTTAATCTTCAATCTCTTCAATGTAGATAACTTTCCTGTCTGGTTTCAGGTATAGATCTACAATCAGTCGTCCACAGATATTTCCTGGCTAGTTAAAGGTGTTGATCTGGAACTTAAGAAGGCTGGCCGATGAGATAGTTTTCCTGTCTGGTTTCAGGTGTTAATCTCTGACTTGAGAAAGAAAGATAGTTTTCCTGTCTGGTTTCAGGTATTAATCTTCAGTTCTGTTCAATGTAGATAACTTTCCTGTCTGGTTTCAGGTATAGATCTACAATCAGTCGTCCACAGATATTTCCTGGCTAGTTACAGGTGTTGATCTGGAACTTAAGAAGGCTGGTGGTAATCATCTTTTGATTGACCTTTTCCTGAAAAGGAAAAACATTAGTTGTATGCAATGTCATGATGTATGAAATGCATGATGTTCTCAAAATGAGATCGTGTCGTATGCACTTTGTCATGCATGAAATGTGAAATGTCTTATGAATGTATTTTTGTCTGGGAAAATAAATCCTTGACAAGTGCCGGGGAGTTTGTTAAATCCTGGGCTGATGTTGAAGAGTAGAGTTCTTCGTTTCCGCTGGGGATGATGAACGAAGATGATTGCAAGAATAAACCGGTAGGAGAAGATGACTCAGTTGGGGAATAAACCTGGTGAAGAGATTACTCTGCGGGGAATTACTCTGTGGGAAGGGATGCTTCGCTGAGAGTTTAACGATAACTCCGCTGGGGATTCCGTTGATAAGCTCTGTTGGGGATTTTGATGATGAACTCCACTGGAGGATAGAAAGAACTTCGCTGGCGACGATCTTTCAGTTGCAACTTGCTAAGGATAAACCAGTTAGACTCTGGTGGGGAATAACCTTTGTACTCTGCAGGGGACATGCTTCCAGAATCTACTGGGGAGATGATTCAACTCTGGCGGGGAAGCCTTTTTCAGACTGTGCTGGGAAATGGTTCCACTGAGGGTACCTCGTATTCCACCGGGGAACAATCTTATATTCTGTCGAGGAATATTAAGACTGCCGGGGATGCTTGCTGAGGAATATCTTTATACTCCGCTGGAGAACATTAGGATCTACTGGGGATACCCAACTTTTTTAGGGCTGATGGTAGACCAACTCTGCTTGGGGAGAGTATTGCTGATTTGTCCATGGTTTCCAGTCTCAGTAGGGAGAGCTTCCATTACTGTCTTACTCTGCGGGTAGTGAAGGTATCTTGGTCAAATTCTTCAGCTGAATCTACCTTTGTACCTGGTGAGCAGAGCAGCTTGTACCGTTCGGAAAATTCTTATTTCCCCAGCTTCTGTGGGAGAAGGTACCTGTGGAGGTGCTTGATAACTGCCGATTGACAAATCTTCTTCTGGTAGGCAAGTGACGAGATGACAGGACATAGTCGCACGCTTTTGATCCCTAACTTTTTCCTGGACCGCCCTTTCGGGTTTTCAGTCTATCGGGATACCCCTTTTTTGCCCAAGCCGCCTTTTCAGGTTTTCGACTTGCCGGGTGTACAGATTTTTCTTTTTTATCCCTTATTTTTGCCTGAACCCTTTTGGTTCGCCGGGAGGCCCTTATTTTTGCCTAGGCCAGTCAACCTAGCGGGTCTTTGATTATGTGTAGTGTTTTTTTTACTATGTCCACGTTCTCAAAGCGCAAGGAGTTGTTACTGTCAGTAGTGTTGTGTCGCCATACTACCAGAAGATGTCTGATCATGCAAGATTCGTTGCTGGAATTCATGTCCAATGCCCCAAGTGACTCAGGCGGAGATTTGCCCCTGGCTATTTGGCATTTTGAGAGATTCCTTGAATCTTGACTTGACTGCCCCAGATGATGATAATTCCGTTCCCCTTGATTGGAAGTGTTTTTTCCACTTGAGGTGATCCTTTTTGTTGAAAAGGTTTTTTGTTCACTAGATATTCGTCGTGCGAATTTCTCTGCTGTTTGAACAAATAGTCATATGCAAACAATGTTATTTTAAGAATGCAAAGCTTATGTCTGTCTTGAAGTTTTTGAAAATGCAGTTTTCAATAAAACAAGTGAATTTTTGTAAAATGTGATGTCAACTCAGGATTTTACAGCGAGCCCTACAGGAGTCAGGATACCTTTTGTAACAGTGTGCTTTCGAACTAACCCATGCTTCATCTAGGACTTTTAAAGGTTATAACGTGGTCTGGTTCACAGTTTAAGAACAAAGGATAAAGGCTCAAATTTTATTTGTACCCACCCGCTCTTCGTGATGTTCTTCGGTCATAAACTCAGCTAATCGTGCATTAGATCTTGTTTGAGTCTTCGCTCTGACACAGTGATGGTTCGGATACTGGCAATTTATTTTGAACAGGCAGTCAATTTTTTTTTTGGTGAGGGTTTGTAGGACCTCTTTCTTTTTGATTTCATTATCCCTGTTTTTTGCCTGAACTGTTTCTTTTGTGATTACAGTCAGCGGGATGCTCTAGTTTTGTAAGTCTCCTTCATAGGTTTTGACTTGTTGGGCTTTTATTTTGAGAGACAATGACTGCCTGTCCTTACAATTATTCGGAACCATCACTGTCTTTTGTTTTGGAAGGACTCCTTTGATGCCATTCATTGTGCACCTGGATCAACTGAGAAAACTACCCTGCCCCAGGTTATAATTAAGGGTTTTAATTTTTGTGAAAAGAAAAACTCCAACTTCTTTGGCTTGAAGGGGTTGACTAGGGATTATCTTCCTTATAACTCCACTCTTTAGGATTTGAAACAATGTCTTTACTTCATCAACGGGGTCTGTTCAAAAGCATATTGTAAAGATCGTGGTATCGTTTTCGCCATCCTCCCTCAAAAGGCTTAGAATTTTTAATCGAAAGTTGAACATCACCAAAAAAATGAAAGCAATTTGAATATAGTGAATACGAATGGATTAATTCAAAACAGACATATGCGATGCATTAATGAAATAAAAAAGTTTGCCATGACAATAGTTGTTTGAATAAGCAAAGAAAAATACAACTTGAAAATTTAAATAAAACAAAAGCCTTCAATGATTTGGCATAGGAGCAGTGATTATGTTTGGAGTCTCTGGAGGGTCAAACTGGATTTCTTTGGCATCAATCATGTCTTGAACCGTATTCTTCAGGGCCCAACAGTTGTTTGTGTCATGTCCCGGACTGTCAGAGTGGTATGCACACCTTTCATTGGGATGATAGGTAGGAGCGGAAGTGTTTGGATTCCGGAGAGGAGCCCTTAATGTAATCAGCCCTGCCTTCAACATTTGCTGTAGCGCTTGAGTCAGTGACATGTTGATCTTAGTGAATTGTCTTTTAGGTGCGACCTCCTTACGTTGATGCCCCTGTCTTTGTTGAGCCGGCGTAGGATTAGAGATCAATATTTCTCCTACGCGTTAGTCATGACGACTCTTTTGACCATACACATCATTGGACTCTTTCTTCCCATTGTAGGGCTTTTTCTGAGCATTGGAAGGTGTAGCTTCTTGAATCTTACCGCTTTTGATGCCAGCTTCAATTCTTTCACCAGTCAAGATAAGGTCTGTGAATCCGGCTGAAGAGTTTCCAATCAAATGGTTGAAGAACGGACCGGACAGGGTCCCCAAGAACATATCAACAAGCTCGCGGTCAGTTAAAGGTGGCTGCACCCTTCCAGCCAGGTCTCTCCACTTTTGGGCATATTCTTTAAATCCTTCACCCGTCCCTAGTGACATACCCTGGAGTTGGGTACGCGTAGGAGCGAGGTCAGAATTATACTGATACTACTTATAGAACGCAGTAGCCAAATCTTCCCAGTTGCGAACACTGGCTCCATCCAGCTGATAGAACCACTCGAGTTGAGTCCCCGAAAGACTGTCCTGGAAGAAATGGATCCAAAAATTCTTGTCAGCGGTGTAAGGCTGGATTTTCGTTACATACGACCGGAGGTACAGCTTTAGGCAGGAAGCTCCGTCATATTTGGCAAAAGCAGGTGCCTTGAACTTATGTGGAATTACCACCCCAGAGGATAAGCCTAGGTCTCCAAAGTCTAACCCGGGCACATTTTGTATCTCCATGGCGCTTAAGCGGTCCTCCAACTGTTTATACCTATCCTCAGCAGGAGGGTACTGTTCTTCCTCATAATCCGTCTCGATGTCGGAGACCACGGGACTAGGAACCCTTCTCTCTTGTGGGCTGTCTTTCCCTACAGATGAGGTAGTCAGATCGACCTCATTCTGCAGTCCATTCCCAAATCTGCGTCCAGTGTTGAACAAGACGGTCCTCTTCTTCTTCTTCTTCAGAATCAGGGTCTTCAACTCCTGTTGACCCTTGGCTAAGCTCATAACCAACTCTTGGAACTGGGTGTTCTGGGCCTGGAGGGCCTTGATAGCTTGTTCAGTGGTAGGTTCAGAAGACATGATGATTGCTGAAATAAACAGCGAAGAAGATAAGAGACCTGTAATGGTACCTGTAATGCAATGATATGTATGATATATGTATGCAATGTTTTCAAGGATCTCGCGGGGTAAACAAAGAAACATGTTAGAATTTGAATCTGGTAACTTGATTGAAGGAATTTCATGTTGTTGAGAGTCCTTCTTCAAGAGTCAAGCTCACCATATCGAGTGGGTCATAGCCCCTGACTCAAGTCATCATGTTTTGATCTCCAAACAACCTTGGCTAGAGGAAAATAAATCCCATTTGCCCCTTGCTAGACAGTTGGTTCCTCATGACCTGCATCACAAACCCTCGAGATCCTTGAAATGGGTTAGTCCTTATGCATGATGTATGCAATATTATGATGTTATGATGTTATGATAAAGGCACACCACAAGTATTCACAAAAGGCAAACATGGTAAAGGCACACAATTCACACAAGAGAGCCCTTAGATTTCAGGCTTGCATGAAGTTTAGGTGCTACCCTCTTAAAGTTAGTTGGCTCAAAACCTGTCCTATAAATAGTAACCGGGTTCTAAGGAGCTCAATATCATTGGATTGTTTTCTATGTTCATTGTTTTGATTTAGCCACTTAACTGGTGACCAAAATATTACAAGAAAACAACCCTCAATGAGTGTAGTATCGAGTATCTACCAACTCCGGACTGCACCAAAGTCGGTCATCTCACTACCCCTAAAAGGCCAGGATGGTCAAGTAAGGTTCTAAGGTAAGTTGATGCTTCACGACACCACGCGGAGGCCCCGTACTCTCCTTGACTTGACTCAAGGGTTACCGGTACTCACCAAAGTGCCACATCAACGTAGCTACTGCTTCAACCATGTCGGTATACCCCGCACAGTTCCCTCACAATTTGTTGCTACTTCTAAAGGGTATCCCCAGATCCGGGTTAGGATCTATAAAACTCTGATACAAGCCCACAATATTAAAGCATTCAAGGCATACAATTGAAAACAAGAGTGATCTAATCCTAAGGTACACCTCACTTATTATATTTCCCCAGCAGAGTCGCCAGTTCTGTGATCGGTGGAAATAGAACTGACTGTTTTGGAATGCTGGTTCGCGAAATGTCGCGGTAAGCTAGAGTCGCCACCGTCTTTTATTTTCTCCAACAAGGAAAGGACAAAAGCACAGCAAAATTCCTTTTCGAGATGTCTCTCGGTTCGGGAGGTAGATTATAGAAAGGGAAGGTGTTAGCACCCTTTCTATCCGTGGTTATCCACGGGCTCTTAGGTACTTGCTCACTATGTTTTTCAAAAATGTTTTGCTTTTCTTGTGTTTGTGGTTTTTGAAAAAAAGTTTGTTTGAAAACTTCGATTTAACTCTTGTATCTGTCCTCAAGAGTGTATGAAGTGTTTGTTTGGAAACTTTTATCAGAAAAGTGTAGGTGCGAAAAGTATTTTTGTTTTTTTGAAAGAGCAAGTACCTGAGAACCTCTACCTACTCAAAAGAAATTAAGCTGTGTAAATGTCCTTTAGACAGTACCATCCCACTATTGAGAAGTAGGCAGCACCGTCGTTGGAGTTTGTCGGGTCAATTCAATTATAGGGACATGTGGTCACCAAAGCAATAGTAGGACGCCTTAGCGGTAACCCTGATGTCTTAGATCGTTTTATCCGAGGCAACCGTTTCAAGGCAACTTGATCTTTAGACAGGAGGGCAACCTCTAAAACATCTTATACTCAATGACCACGTCGAGGCAACCAAGTGAGGCGTACCCTAGGAGTGGCATGTGCGAGTGTGTCAGGTTTCATGTTAAGTTATCTTTGTACATGTTATGGTGAGCTACGAGTTGATTTTAATTTCAGAGAAGTCTTGTCATGCATAGCCTAGTTAACATACATCTAACAGTTAATAGTTGCAGAAAGTAAACTAAGCTATTACAAGGCGTCGGGTATTTACGTCGCCAAAAACAAACCCTTGGAAAAGTAAATGCGGGAAATTAAAGAAAGCGATAAAAAGTCCTAATTAAAGCTATTACATCCTCGGAGCAAATACATAAATATGGATAAAAAATTAATAAAACAAACATACGCGCGAGAGAAAATTGAATCGGAGAAGTCCTTAGGGTTTTGACCCTTTTTTGAGAAAGAAAGAAATTTTGGTTATTTTGCATTTAATTAAACCTAAGCTAATTAATTAATTAAAAGAAATATTTTTTTGAGTTTTTTATGTTTTAAGGAAATAAAAAGGAAATAAAAATAAAAGGATTAAAATTGTCAAAACCCTAATTCTATGTTGATTTTATTTATTGTGAAAATATTAAAATTAACCTAATTAACTAAATTAATTTATGTTAGTATTTATTTACAAAATAACTAATTAAAGGTGAAATTAATTTTAATAAATAATAATAATAAAATATTATATTTTAGTTTTTCTGATTTTATTATGAAAATAATTAATTATTTTTGTTAGTGAAAATATTAATAATTAATAATAGTAAAAACAATTAAATATAAAATATAAAAGAAGAAAAAAAAGAAATAAAACCCAGGGGGTGTTGGGCCCAGAAGGAGGTGTTTCTGGAAATTTTGAAGCCCATTAAGCTGCAAGCTCTTTTGACTTTTGTGATCATCTACACGCCTGTTGACTAAAGCGTATGGTGGTCATCATCTCATGACCCTTGGATTTGGACTTGAAGACACATGGCTCATTGAGACGTGAGGTGCATAGTGGACCACTCTTGGAAATCTGCATAGGAACACACAAAGAAAAATAGGAATAAATGTTTTGGGGGACCTGGAATTCGAACCCAGGTCCCAATGCTTCCAAGCCAACGCACCAACCACTACACCACTTACATGCTTTTGATATTATAATGATCAGCAATTATTATATTAAGAATTTAATCAATATGCTGTAAAACACAAAAAAAAAACGCGCGTGTTTTCAAATTATCCAATGGAGTATCAACACCTCATCGTCTTCTTCGTTGTACTTGCAAAATTAACATTAGATAGCGGGGGTTTTTAACCCCCACTAACCACTATAGGGAAAAATAGCGATTAGCAGCTCAATGTATATAAATATTTCGCGAGGGTTTGGTCAAGTTCGTCTGGTTCTCATGATCTCAACCATGTATCTCACAAGTCTTAATTTTTCCTGGATTGCAAAGCCCCAATTTCAAAGCTTAAGAACCCTAGAAATTGATCATGGTATCTTTTGATTCAGGGCATTATAATTCAATTAAGTTATACCATTAGCTTCGTATGGTTCCTAGCAATGCAAAACAATCAAGAAATTATGTTAAATGCGCATGAATTAGACAATACGATTTTGAATAAAAATGTCAAACTGTGGTTCTGTGAAGGACGATTCTTTGAGCTTTGGTACTGGAATTCAATTGCAAAAGGTTCTTGGGAACTCCTGCAATGTATTAGAATCAACAAAAATCCTTAAGTCGCACTAGAATGCAAAAATCAGTTTTGAGTTTTCTTGGAAATTTCTTGAATTGGCTATGGTTTTTCTGCAACTTTTTTCACGTGTCCCCCATCAGGGTTTGCTTGCTTAGTTATAAGAGAATGGAATTAGGTCAAAAACTTGGGCCAATATCCATTGCAATGATAATTCAATCCTTGATTGGAAATCAAATCTTTTTGATTTTTCATGATTGGAAAATGTTGCCAAATTTGGAGATTTTGTATCTTTGACTTGGTGCACAAAATTGCCAGCCTTTTTAGGTCATATTTTCTTCACAAAAAGATTTAAAAACCAAATCTTGTATTTTCCTACAATTTAAATTAATTAAATGAATTAATATTATTTAAATATCCAATTAATCAATAAAAATAAGAAAATAAATTCAATTAAGCTTGATGGGTCGTGCATAGGCCATGGATGAAGTTTCAAGAAGAGATTTGAGGCCCATTAGCAAAAATAAGGTGTTTTGAGCAAAGTTGACTTTTGCAAATTCATAAAAATTTCCCAACTTCTCCAATGCACAACTTGCTCAATTTTGATCATATGAACATGTTCTTGGACATTTTGGAAAGATCTTGAAGTCCTCTAACCAATGACTTTGGTCCCATGTCATTTGGATTTACCAATCTCAAGTTATGGCCTTTGACTTAAAGTGCACTTTTGTTGACTTTTGAAATTGACCTATAATGTCAAAATTGGTAACTTTTTGTGAGAGCAGTTCTTGGACTTGGAATGTGAATATGGATTGTAGGAAATGTCATCCCCTTAAAAATGAGCATTGGATGGAATTTTTCTGACAAACCATGAAAAAGTTATGCCCTAGTCAAGATACAGTTGACTTTTCTGCTGTCCAAAAATAGTAACTTTTTGCACCTTGATGATTTTTGAGTTATTCTTGTGGAATCATGATCAAGACTTGATCAAATGATGATTGTGGACTCAAAATAAGATGTTGACCAAAAATTCTGACTTTTGACTGCAAAATGACCATTTTGCCCCTGCAGTTGATTGTGGATCAAATGAGGCTTTTAACTGTGTAAATTGGCACTATGAGTCTTGAAACTTGGCATGTAGGTGCTTGAGGATGTATATAGGCCTATGAGACTAGATTGAACCATTGAAAACCCAAAATTCCTTGAGAGAACCAAAACCCTAATTTCAGCTGTCTTAGGAGGTGGTTTGACTGTATTTTCCTTGAGCAATCTTGAACCCTTTGAAGATCAACCTTGACAAATCTTGAGGAATATGGGAGGGCATATTTTGGGGTACAACAGCGGTCATTAAGTATAGGAAGTTTTAGAGGTTGCCCTCTTGTCCAAAGATCATAGTTGCCTCGAAACGGTTGCCTCAGAAAAATGATCTAAGACATTAGGGTTACCTGAAAGGGAGACTTGGGAAAAAAGGGCATCCTGGTGGGCTGAAAACCCGAAAGGACGGTCCAGGAAAAAGCTAAGGATTAAAAGCGTATGACTATGTCCCGTGGAATCAACACAGTCAATTTTATCACCAGGGTCCAAGTTCAAACGGTCCAAGATCAATCCAATCAGCTTCCATCAACGACAAGGGACATTCGAAGACATTGGGGCAATAGTAGAGTTGGAAGGCAATGAGATTATTTCACATGGCTATTTGTTTTCATTCTCAATTTTCGTTTTCCTTTCGACGATATCCTCTTACTAGGATCTCCGTCTCTCTGTATAAAAATGCATATTCATGGGCAAAATATCAATACAAATATACTTTGAAGTGCAAAATTTCTGTCTTTGTTTTGAATGCAAATTTGTCCAATAACTAAAATTGAATGAACATATGCATATGAACATAATTAAAACTATTTGGCACACGTGTCCTGCTAAGCAGCAACAAGTATCTCTTTAATGTACATGAAGTGTCCTCACATAGTTATCTCATTATCATTATCTCTATAAGGACGGCTACAATAAACCTTTCCTCAATGGAGTTTCCCACCAAGTCTCTTTGCATAGGATAATCACCGACCGAAGTCTCAATCTCTTGGCAAGTCTCTCTCCAACTAGGTTGATTTTTACAAGTTGAAGCCTCGTAGATCTCTTCCTAAAAGAAACTCACTTCCTCAACATGGTTTATTTCCCCAACAGGTTTATTTCCCCAACAACAATCGAGGAACCACAAAATTCCCCAGATGAGATAGCATAACTCCCCAGCCGAGTTCAAATTTCCCTAACATACAACAATCAAGACACCACAGAATTCCTCAGCTGAGCCTGTCTTCCCCAGCTGAGTATATCTTCCCCAGCCAAGGCTATTATCCCCAAACAGAGTCTATCCTCCCCAGTTGAGTGTATCCTCCCCAAGCTGAGTCTGTCCTACCCGACTGAGTCTACACTCTCCAGTTTGAAGTTTCCTTTCAGATTATTGCAAATTATAGGGCCACAACCCCTGATCCCCAGTAAAGCCGGAAGTAAAGCCTTTTACTATTTCTAAAAAGATACTATGAAGCCTGGACCCAACCAGATATTAGTACAATTTTCAAGCTATTACTGAAGCCTGGACCCGACCAGATAATAATTTGACTTCTTCAATTGCCAAAGCCTGGGCCCGGCCAGATAGCAGTTTAATTCCTACAAAATCATTAGCAAAACTCCTCTTCTCCAGTAGAGTTTGCCACTATCCCTAGTAAATCACTGAAACCTGGACCCGACCAGATAACAGTTTGAGTATCTGAAACCTGGACCCGACCAGATAATAATTGATCTCAATTCCAAGACACTATGAAACCTGGTCCCGACCATATAATAGTCTAACTCTTCAAATATATAGAATAACCTGGACTCAACCCGACCAAGGTTTAACTTCTTTTCCCCAGTAGAGTTTGCCTCTGCCCCAACAAATTACTGTGAAGCCTGGATCCGACCAGATATCAGATTTCAACTTCAAGTAAGTTATTGTGAGGCCTGGATCCGACTAGATAGCAATTCCCCTCAGAAATTCATTGTGAAACCTGGAATCCTACCAGATAACAACTAAATCCCCAAGTAGTTTATTGTGAAGCCTGGACCCGACCAGATAACAACCAAGCTCCAAGCAAGTACTGTAAAACCTGGATCTGACCAAATATCAGTTAAACTTTGTCTATTCAAGCAAGCTTATTATGAAGCCTGGAGCCCGACTAGATAATAACTAGCTACAATTCCCAGCAAAACACTATGAAGCCTGGACCCGACCAGATAATAGTATAACTAAAAAAAAGACTATGAAGCCTAGACTCGACCATATAGTAGTTACCACTGCAAGTTACTGAAAAGCCTGGAATTCGACCAGATAACAGTTAACTTCCTTATCTCGAGCAAGTTGTTGTGAAGCCTGGATCCGACCAGATAACGATTCAATTTCAAGAAATTTTCTGCAAAGCCTGGAATCCGACCAGATAACAGTTAATTTATTCTTCCCTGGTAAGTTACCGTGAAGCCTGGATCTGACCAGATAGTATTTGAATTCCTCATCCTCAGCAAATTGTGAAGCTTGGGTCCAACCAGATAACATCTAGCATTCAAGAAATATTCCCCAGCGGAAGCATTCTTTCAACAAAGTTTGAAGATATGTATATTCTTCATCACCGATGGCAATCAGGGATTCAACCACCCAGAATTTCCTCAGCAGCAGTCAGATATTTATTTTCCCGGACAAAAACATACATCTCACATTCATACATCATAGCATGTACATACCATATGCACTTAACATAATACCACATCTGGTGAACATCATGTAGGCATCTGCATTTTACTAACTCTTTTTCTCACAGGTAAAACATAAAGTTTTAGTATAAATCAACAAGAGTTTTTTGCTGATACTTCTTCTAGTGTTTACCAGCATTCCTCCAAATGAAATCTATAATCCCATTCACTATCCATCTTCGAGTGAAAATTTCTGGGCACTCTAGTGTTCAATCATCTTTCACCTTCAAGTCACGAATGACGGATCCGCCAATCTAACTCTTCAGGTTTAAGAAGATTGAACAGGGGCAGCTGTTGTACCTTAAAAATTTCCCTCTCATTTATCAAATATTTTCTCACAAAAATCTCTCTTGGTTCAAGAATGTACTAGGGTTGATCAGCTCAAGACACCTCCTTAAGCACTAATGACTGAAAATTAGGGTTTGAGATTGCACAAGGATAATTGAACTTTCAATGCCCCATATGACTTTCATGGATCATTATGGACCCCCAAGATTACTCATGTCAAGTTTCCATCCTTGGATCACACTTTTGCTTAGTCAATTGAGTAGTTGACCTAAAAATCAGTTGTATTGGGGAAAAAGTCAACTATGGCCAATTTACAGTCAAACTTCATAATTTTTTATCCTCATAAATATTATAAACTCATATGTATCATTTGATCAAGTTTGGACCATAATTCCTCAAGAAATTTGATCAAATCATCAAAAGGGCAAAATGGTCAAAATTAGGGTTTTGACTGAGAAAGGGAAATTTATGATTTTTGACCTAGCAAATGATCAATTGGTTTGAAGCATGATTTGAAGAGTTCATATGCATAATTTTGACCTAATGGCATGACCCAAAACATTGCTCAAGATCAATTGGATTGATAGTGAGTTTTCAGTCAACTGATCAAAAGTCAATTGTACACTAAAAAGTCAAACTTTGACGTTTTGGTCAAAATCCAATGTCAAAGATCGCAATTCATCAAAACGTGTCAGAATATGAAACTTATTCATCAAGAAATCAAAAAGTTAAGATTTCATTTTGAAAAGTCAAAGTTTTCTAACTTAGAAATTTTTCTGTGTTTAAAACTTCATGCTTTTTCATAACTTTGAGCCAATTTTTCACCATGATGCAAGAGGATTTCAGAAGAAACTTTCAACATGAAAGTTGTAGATATCCATGATATCTACAACATTTCTTTACACAAATTCTTCTAAAAATTCTTGGATCTCAAGTTATTAATTCATAAAGTCATGGTCTTGAAATTGAACACTTAGTGAAATTTTGCCCTAGTTTTGGTCAGGATTTTGACCTAACTTCATGGAAATTTTTCATATAGTTCCAAGGTGACTTTTCAAAAGTGATTCAAATAGGTGTTGTATAGAACATTACAAGCTTTCCAAAATGTCCAAGAACTCCTTGAGATCATTCTTGAGCAGGAAGAATCGAAGAGAGGAAGTTAGGGTTTTCAAACTTGAAATACAAGTCATTTTGTGATGAACAAGAATTCAATTTCAAACCTATGCTGCACAATCTTTCTTTGCATGCCTCTAAACATCAAGATCTCTCCATAATCATAAGATTACACTTGCTTTTGAGCTATTATCCACTTGATTAAAGATTTATCCAAGTAAATTTTCCATTTATGGCACAAAGTAACCATTCCATTCTTGTAAAGAAGCTTTAATCAAAAAGTCAATGCATAGAGCTTTGCACTTGTTCCTTCTGATCACAAGCAATGTCAAAGGCAAAAGCAACATGTCTAGAGCCTCTCATAAACCCAGACCATTCTTGCACTACACATTGAAACTTGTTTTCCCACTTTTCTTCAAAATCAAGTAACATAACCATATGTTTATATCTTGTGTTTCTGACCTCCTCAAGTGCACCAACCTTTTTCATATAATTATACAAGTGTATTGAAACATAACACACGATTGAAAAGCTCCAAAACTCCCTGAAAACTCAGATTGCACAAAACCTCCATTTTTGTGTCATTTCTGACTTTGAACTTTAATCTTCAAAACCACTCGTGAGTTTCTTGGCTTAACACTTCCAAAAGCTTCCTAGCATCATGCGCAAACCATTCAAATACCTGTTTGCAAATTGTAACACCATTTATACCATCCTCCATAACCAAAAACACAGGTTTGCATCTTGACTTCTCCAAACCATTCCAGCCACCCTCAGCTCAAGCCAGCCATTGCATTAGCTTCCTAGAGGTCCAAGGAAGCTAACCTGATCATCACTACTGCTTGAAACAAGCTCAAATCCATTTCACGATTTCCAGTTTTGAGGTATTTTTCTTGAACTTCTACCTTTATATTTAGGCATTGTTAATCTTTGATTTGTGAAGATAAAATGTAGTTAACATTGCCACGAAGCTGTACATATCCATAGTTTGCATTTATATGGCACGAGCTTAGAGTATTTTAGAGTTGACGTTTTCTGAAATTTTTAGGTTTTAAATTAGGGCCAGAAAAATTCTCATTCATCTTTGACGGTTAGCTTAAGTTATTTATATGGTTGGATTCGTGCGAAGAAATGCCACAACTTTCATGTTTGAACTTTTCATTTTTGTTGAGAGATGAAGAAGATACAGGTCCTTTGGATGGAGGTTGAAGATGAAGTGTAATCAGGGCGTGTTTTGTGTTATGTATTTATCCTTTCACATAAGTTAACGGATGTATCACCACCCCAGTGGTTAAAGCGCGCGCATGTTCACCCTTAGGTCCTGGGTCTAAGCCCCAGCGTGACCTTTTGCCATTTTTCACAATTTTCTGACTTTTTTTTTTGGTGTTTTTGAGTGCTTGGGCTTTTCTTGTGAGCCTAGCCATTTTTTCTCACAATACTCCTTGCCATACTGATTAACCCCCCCTGGACTTTTCTTTATATTTATATTTTTTATTTTATTTTTCTTTATTATTAATATTATTATCATTATTATTATTAATATTATTATTATTATTTTTACTATTATTATTTTCATAAATCATAAAAAAATCCAAATTTATTTTTTGTATTTATATATTTATTTTCTCTATAAAACAAAAAGATAAAAAAAAAATTTCTTAAAATAAATAAATTTCTTTTTTTCTTAAATAATTATTTTTTAGACTTAGGATAAATCAGTATATTATTTTATTTTCTTAGTTAAAATTAATTTAGAACTTAGATTTATTTTAATAAATTAATCTTCATTTTTTAAAATTAATTTACAACCTTTTTTATAAAAAACCTAAAAAATACTTTTCAAATTAATTTCTTTTCTTAATTAGTTTAAGTTAATTTTATTTAATTTTAATTAATCATTTCCTTATTTAGGTCAAAACTAAACCCTTTCATAAAAACAACAAAAATCATTTCTTTTTACATTTATATTCTTGCATTTTATTTTCAATTTTGTACAATATTCAATATGATTGTAATAGATAATTAGGTTTAATTTTCTTGCAATCCCCATTTGTAAATTTGTACACTCCTCTCCCCTAATGATGTAATAGCATAGTAATTTTACTTATCGCAATTTATCGCTTTATATAAATGCTAGTAATTAGGGTTTGTATGGAAAGACTAAAACCAATCAATTAGAAAACCCTAATCAAAGACAAATCAAGCATGAAAATAAATACACTTGCACACAAGCACCCCTAGGGTAAAATCCACTTGGTTGCCTTACAAAAATGGCAATATTATGCATGTGAGGTGTCTTAGAAAAAACAAGCAAAATACAAGATCATAGTTCCTCGACGACACTAACAAAAGTTGCCTTTCAAAATGATCTTAGTCCCTAAAGAAAAATGCTAAGATACCTTGCAACATTTCTAATCTTGGTTATACGATGACCCACGCCCGTCCCATTTACATCCAAAGATAAGGTTACTTACCAAACCAATGGTAAGATAACAATGTCAAAGGAAAAAGGAAATGAACATGAACGACTTTTGAGTAGGTAGAATGTTCCTAGTTACTTGCTCAATTTCAAAACCAAAAAACATCCTTGCTATTTTCAAAACAAACACCAACATTTTCAAAAACATCTTTTAAACATGAAAACATTTTCAAAATATCAACACTTTGTATACATTCTTACGAACGAGAATCGTTACAAAGTTTGCCTAAACGATGGCGCCTTTTCAAAATATTTTCAAAAAAACCACACAAAGCACATTTTTCAAACAAAAGCAAGTGATCTAGAAAGTAACTAAGAGCCCATGGAAAACCATGAATGAAAAGGGTGCTAATACCTTCCCTTTTCATAATCTACCTCCCGAACTCAAGAAACAATCTCAAAGGTCTTTCCTGTGTTTTTTCACCATTCCTTTTGGATAAAAGAAAAGTCGGTGGCGACTCTTGCTAACCGCAACATTTTGCGATAAAATGCAAAACAACCAAGTCAGTTCTCCCACCGTATCACAATCGTCATATCCGAGTGGAAGAACATACTTACTACTCACGATTATGAGAAAGGAGAATTTGCGTCATCTCAAAATGGAGAATATGGCTTGGATTTTAAAATCAACAAAGCCTCGCTCAACACCCAAGTGGAAAATGTCTCACTTTACTATATATCGTAGAAGTGTAGTAGCTCACATCACTACAAGGATTGACGAGAGTCTAATATTTTGGGAAAAGTTTTAAAGTAAAAAGCCAAAATGACAAAAATGGTTTGAATGAGATTGATTGACTTTTAGTCTTCTCACAAAAATGTCAAAGTATTACTAAGTTATTTAGAGTTTGATTAAGAAAACATTTTTGAAAAGGCATGGACTTAAGTCCAAGTTTATTACGAAAGCGGTTCACATTTAGAAAACAATAATAATTTTGAAATGGAGGGAGAAGATTTTTGAAATTAAAGAAGAAGGGAGGAGATGAAGGGACTATCCTAAAGCATAAGATAAAATCTAAGGAAAAAACCGTCTAACCAATAAGAAGCCAAAACTTGACACAATGAATCAATGTAGAATTCTCATTCTTTAGATTTGAAAACAAAAAAGCAAAGATAATAAACCTCTTAAGAAAACCAAATTTCAAATGCATTAAGTCTTCTAAAAAAATTAGATAGAGTAACTGCTATATACATATGAACTCCCAATCACACACAAAGCGCGTAATAAGAATAACCTGCACACAAAGAAACAAACAACCCAATATCTTGGGGGTAAACCCCAAGAACTCCAGAAAATATAGCAATAGAAATCACCAAGGTCTCTAGGTAGATCAAGGTCTCTAATCCTAAGTCCAAGAAGTCCATAACTCCAAAATGCAAGCGATAGTAACCAAGTAGTCCAAGTAACCTTAAAGTTTTTTATTGTTCAAGTTGGTTATTAAGTATCTTCAAAAAGAAAATGAAAAAACTCAAGTGAGCAAAACAAAATGACTTAAAGATAAATGCTCAAGTGAGCAAAGATGAAAATAGCATGAAATGTAAATGCTAAGATAAATGGTGCTTAAAGTAAAAGCATAAAAATAAAAGTCAATTGTTAATGATTTAGAAATTAGAGGTTAGTTGAATGACCATCTTGAATCTTACATTTGAAAACTCATTAGAAGATTGATAAAATCAAAGCCTCTCAACATTCATTTTAAAATCTCAAGGCAACAACAAATGATCAACGATGTTTAAATAATTCACTTAGTCCAAAATTTATGATGATTCATTAGATGATTGATAAGACTAAAACCTCCTAACAATAAACCTCAAGATTATTAGATCAAAGGTTTCAAATTAAACATACTTGGGCTTGCAAATATAAGTTTGAGTCACGAATGATCATTTCTCGAATCGGGACAAAATTTAGCGCTATGTTAAACAATCGTAAGTGGACTTATATAGAAGTCGCACCTATTTTGAGGTCGGTCAATATAAATCTATGTGCCATATGTTTGGAGTGATGATATGTAAATAATCCTCTAGCAACATGTAGCACAAAAGAGAAGGGAATAAGATGAAGATGGAGGGGATATATTTGAATAAAAAAATTTAATCAAAATATCATTAAAATCATCCTTCCATTTTAGTGGAGTTAAACTCAACACTCAAGATCCAATGCCGTTAATGAAGTTTATGATCAACAATCACATAGCTAGAATATATTAAAAAAAATTGCATTTAATGAATAAAATAAAAAGGAAAAATGATTTTTTAAAAATGAAAATAAAAGGTTAAATAGCAAACTATATACAAAGTATCAAAAAAAATTAAAAGAGACCATAGAAAAGTAAGAAATGATCTCAAATATTTTTATAAAATTTTTGTTAATTTTTTAAAACAGAAAAGTATTTTTTAAACTAATTAAAATCACTCAAATAAGTAAAAAAAAGATAAAAAATAATAGAAGTCAAAATAAAATTCTAGAAAAAATCCAGTGAGTCAAAATAAAGGAAAAATTATAAAAAATATTAAATCTAAAAATAAAATCATGAAAAAATAAAAACCAGAAAGAGAATATTCTAAAATATTTTGTGAATTTTTTCATAATTTTTGGACCAGAAATGAATTTTTTATGGATTTTTGAAGTTTAAAACAAATAAATATAAAAATTAGAAAAATAAAATAAAGCCAAAAAAATATGGACCACTGGATCATTGTCAAAACGTGTTAGTAAGCAGATCCAAGGAATCTGACACGCTGTGAATGATATGTTCACTATTGGAAATCACACCAAATCAATTATTAAATCAAATTTTAATAAAATAAAAAGAAAAAATATGGTCCATTGGATGAAAAGTCAAAATGTGATAGTAAACGGATCCAAAGGGCTGACACATTGTGCATATCATGGACCCTCAGTCAAAACACGCTGAATCAAAAAAAAACAACAAAAATAAAATAAATGTCCAATGTTCATTGGTTATAGAGCGACACGTAGGTCATCTTCAACCTCCAGACACCCTGCGCGTGGGAATTTCTGAGATTCTTCAAATGGAAACGTTAGAATCTCAGACTAATATCATTGGATTCGTCTCTTCAAAATGATCCTAACCTTACCCTCGTGAAAAATTTATATAAATTGAGCAAAGAGAAAAATGCAGAAAACCAAAAATAATAGCAAGCACTTTAGGTTAGGATTTCTCACTCAATTCTCAACGATTTTAAAAATTGTAACAAGCACAAGGATGAGTAGAGTAAAATAGGCTTTTATTTGGACTAATTTGGTTAAGAAAATTACCTGAACGAGGCTCACAAAAATAGCTCTGAAAGTGAACTTGTGTAACTCAAAATATGGCTCAATGTAGTTGGTTTAAGTGTTGGAGAGTTTGTGTGTTTATGGAGGATGATGAATATGTAAAGAAATTGTGAAGAGATAACTTGAAATTGTGAAATAGAATTTCAAATTTTTGAGTTGCGAATGAACTTTGGCAGGGTGTATTTGGCTCTCAAAGCTTGTGTAAATGAGTGCAATATGGTCATCTATTTATAGGGAAGTGAATGGGAATGAGAATTGAAAGAATTAGTGGAGTTTGGAGGGAAATCGTGAGAAGCCGTGGACATGAAAAACGCGTGACTTGCTTAGCATCAAAACCCACTCAAACTTTGTGTTTCAAGGCTCTAATCCACTTTGGAAAGTTGGTTAAACATGTTTAGATAAAAAACTATTGCTAATTTTGTGTTTAGAAGCTGGATTATGGATTTCAAATTCTGACTTTGGAGAAAACTTCAGTTTCAAGGCACCATCTTTGAATCCATGGTATTCATAGCTCAATGGGTCTTAGGGCATGATTCCTGAAGCATTTGAAAGATAAGGTCACAATATTTACAATGTGAAAATAATGAGATCAAATGGTTTCTTGATCTAGGAGTTGTTATGAGTCAAAGTTGAGAAAAAATGCTGACTTTTTGTACTTAGAAAAATTCTAAGATTTTCTTCAAAAGTGACCTATAATGTTTTGATTCCAAACAAGGCCTTATTCAAAAATATTGCTTTTAACAATGATTATAGCTTGAAATATAATTCTAAAAGAGCATTGTGAAATTTGAATCACTCAAAAATACCAAGTATTGAAAAAGTTATGGCCTTGTAAAATTGGTGAAAATTCATGAGGTGGCCAATAATATTTTGAGTTCTTAGGGAATCTTCCACTCATTTTCAAGCTTTGCACATGAAATAAGAGTTGGAGTTCACATACTTAAGATCATTATGGAAAAGGAATGGGCTCAAGTAGATAAAAATTGACCAAGTTATGATCTTTTGAAGTCACATAAGGGAATTTGATGGCATATCTAGAGGACTTGTAATCTTTCTTCATCATTAGGCATCTTCCACACCAAAATTTCTTGAAACCCTTAAAGTGATTAGTTTATAACCCTTTAAATAGAATCATATCTTTGGAATCACACAAAAATCTCAAAAGGTGAAAAAGATATAACCCTTATAAGTTCAAAACCCTAGCTCCTCAAGCACCAAAATGACATGGAAACCCTTTTCAATTTTGACAAACTTTATTTGCACAATAACTTTTTCCATATGAATAAAAGTTGTTGTGAATGATAATAAGAATCCATAGAAATAATAACCACCTCCAAATATTAAGGATTGAGAGAGTTATGTACTTGTGATCAAAGAATCAAGAATTTGTCCAATTAGGTCAAACTTCTTCAATCAACTCTTGCATCTTTTGACTTCCTTTGACAAATTAAGGCATGATGAATCATTTTAGACCTTGTCATGATATTAATTTAAAGTATCTTTGTGATACAATGGGAGAACTGACTTAAGGGTTTTGCATTTTATCACAAATGTTGCGGTTAGAAAGAGTCACCACCGACTTTTCTTTTATCCAAAAGGAAAGGTGAAAAAGCACAGGAAAGACCTTTGAGATTGTTTCTTGAGTTTGGGGGGGGTAGATTATGAAAAGGGAAGGTATTAACACCCTTTTCATCCATGGTTTTCCATGGGCTCTTAGTTACTTGCTAGATCACTTGCTTTTGTTTGAAATTATGCTTTGTGTGGTTTTTGAAAGTATTTTGAAAAGGCGCCATCGTTTAGGAAAACTTTGTAATGATTCTCGTTCGTAAGAATGTATACAAAGTGTTGATCTTTTAAAAATGTTTTCAAGTTTGAAAGGTGTTTTTGAAGGTGTAGGTGATTATTTTTGAAAATAGCAAGGATGTTTGTTTTGAAATGAAGCAAGTAATTAGGAGCAATCTACCTACTCAAATGTCTTTCTGATTCATTTTCCTTTCCTTTTGACATTGTTGTCTTACCATTGATTTGGTAAGCAACCCTATCTTTGGATGTAAGCGGGACGGGCGTGGGTCATCGTATAGCCATGATTAGCAATGTTGTGAGGTATCTTAGCATTTCTTTTTGAGGGACTGAGATCATTTTGAAAGGCAACATTATTTCGATTGTTTTTGCTAAGACACCCCACATGCGTAACATGACCATTTTTTAGGCAACAAGTGGAGTTAACCTTAAGGATTCTAGTGTGCAAAGTGTGTTTGATTTCTTGCATTTTCAGTCTTGATTTAGGGTTATCTACTTGTCAATTTCATGTCTTGCCATACACGCCCTAAATACTTGTAATATATGAAAGCAATAAAAAGTGCGAAAATATAAAGTTCTACGCTATTACCATATTTTAGGGATGGGGGTACATATTTATGAATGGGGGTTACAAATGAAATTAAATCCTAAGTTACTATTACAACCATATTGAAATGGATAAGAATGTACAAGAAATGTAAAATGGACTTGTTTTGTAAAAAAGAGATAAGTTTGGTTTAAGAAAACATTTTGATCTTTTATGTTAAAAGAAATAAAATAAGATATGTGAATATAAAATAATATTTTTTATGTGTTTTTGATTAATAAAAAAAGGATGGCAAAAATAATAAGGAGAAAGGAAAACAGAATCAGTGCTTTGCTGAAATAAAAGAGGTCAGAAGTTCTGACTTTGGCGTGCTGCACAAATTCAAATTAACATTAGTAGAAACAGGGAAGGTTAAAAGTTCTGGGTCTGCTGAGAACAAAGAAGATTTCAGAAGTTCTGATACCACTGGAAGAACTTCGTCCCCCTCTCCATGCTAGTCAGAGCATCTGCAACTTGGTCATTTCTCAATAAAACAGAAGATGCACATATAACAGTTATGGCAGGTTTCATAGTGTTTCAGAAACAAGAGATATCAAAACTATAAATCAGAGGCAAGCATGAATTTGCTAATCCTAATTCTGAGTTCTAATTTCTTCAAGAAGTTCTGAACTGATTTACTCCTTACTTAGGCAGGAAATTATATGAAACCTCAGACTGTGTACAACATTAAAATCAGGATGTCTACATTGTATTTTTTAGCATGCAAATCTGATAATGCTTAAGTAATATGGTGAGAGTCAGCAGAAGCTTACCTTGCAGCTGGAAGAGATTCTGTGAACTGGATTTTGGTCTTGAACTCTGGTGATGTTCTGAGAAGCTTCTTCACGTACTTAGAAGGTTGGGAGTTTTCACCTTCTGGAACAGCCAAGGGGTAATGTTCTGACTTCTTTGAGGTGAAGGTGGAGGGAGAGTGTATTACAGTATGAACACATAAGTTAGGATAGCTTCTAATATGTGAATCAGAAACTGTGTGAATGGTTTTTAGTCAAGAAACAATTGAGAACAAATGGAGTTTGAATGCAAGGAATCAAAAGTTAATAGGTCTTTGTATTTTGTGTTTGCAACTTTGGACTCTTGGAATTTTAGCAGGGGTTCAAGGCTCTCAATTTTTCGACCCTTTTACAGTTTCCAATAAGGTCTAATTTATAGGAAAAGGTTTTGTAGTTTGGAGAGGTCAAGGGGTACCATCATCATAAGCTGGGCGCTGACTTGCTCTTGAAGTAATTTCAAATAGGTAGGGTGGCCAGCAGTTTTAGCAGCGCCTAAACTGGATTTTTTAAGCAGGAATTAAGGAAAATTGAACTCAAAAGCAAAAGCAACACATGGGCCCAACACACTTCTTGTACACGAGTTTGCTTCTCCAAGACAGTAATGGTACTTCTACGCCACACATGGGGAAATCCTTTGGATAAAGACTCAAAAGTAGTTGTGAGCATTAAATGATGATGAGATTTATCAAACCAGAAATCCTGCAATGGGAGATTTTGCATCATTGCATCATTATAACCTTCTTTGAATTACCCTTGCAAACTCTGACTGAACCTTTGTGAAAACTGGCCTAGAAGTTCTGACCAAACTCTGTCTTGAAAGTGTCCAGAATTTGCTGAGTGCTTTAGTTTCATGGACGTGTCTTTGAACATTTATACCTTGAAATTCCAACATTTCCAAGAGAAATTCTGTTCTGCAATGTTTTATATCTTATTGAAATCTATAAATTTTGTGCCATAAGTTCTTACAGAATCAGCTTGCATCATGGTGATAATCTGATCAGAAGTTCTGAGCTTGTCATATTTCTTAAGCACTTAGAAAAATTCTAAGTATTTAGAATTTTGACTTTTGAATTTCTTAATGAAACAAACTTCATATTTCAACGTGTCTTGATGAAATATGATTCTTGAAGCTTGATTTTGATCCAAAAGTCAAAGTTTGACTTTTTAGTATGAAATGACCATTTTGCCCTTGTGAATGACTTTCTTGGAAAATTTGTAATTCAAGGCTTGAAATTGGATGGAAGCAAACCTGAGGGTCCAAGTTGATACTTTGAGAAGTGAGAGAGCAAATTTTGGGGTACAACAGTTGCCCCTATTAAATCTTCTTAAACCTGAGGATATAGATTGGCTGGTCTTCCTTTCGTGATCTGAAGGTGGAAGATGATTGAACACTAGAGTGCCCAGAAATTTGCACTCACATGAAGTAATGCTGATTGGTGATGTCTGGAATGGGCTTACAGATTCCATTTGGAAGGCGAAGGGGAATCATCAGAGATGGGATTAAAGATGCCATCTAGAAAAGATCTGTTGTATAAGAGATTCCTTGGCGAGAATTCTTGTACCTGCTGTTGAGGAGGACTTTATCGATGAATGTTGATTTATGCCCTTGGAAGTAAGATATAGGAGCTTCGGTTTTCCATTACTCTACTGGGGAATTAACTCTTGATTGAGGGAGTGAAAGTAGAATGTATACCTAGTTAGGGTCTAGGTTGTACAACGACTTACTGGGGAAATATGAAACCGACTGTATCCGGTCGGGTCTGGGCCTTTCAATGTTGTAAACTGTTGTTTGGAGATAAGGGAGAAGGAACCTGGATAGTAGGGTTACTTCGAGATGAAAGCCTGGATAGTAGGGTTACTTCGAGATGAAATCCTGGATAGTAGGGCTTATGGGAAGGAACCTGGATAGTTAGATTGGCGGATCTGCCATTCGTGACTTGAAGGTGGAAGATGATTGAACACTAGAGTGCCCAGAAATTCGCACTTGATCATGTTGTGGTTGATTGTATAGGGAATGGGCTTAAAGATGCCATTCATAGAAATGATGGATAGTTGTTGGAGACGGGCTTAAAAGATGCCATCCAAATGTGATTATTGGTTTTGTAATTTGTAAGCTGTAAGAATGAATATCAGAATGACGTCCGTGTATGGAGCGCGTATATGAACTGTATATGAGAGCTGATTTTGAATGATCATCAGAATGGCTTCTGTGTCTGGTGCGTATCTGAACTGTATCAAAAGTTGAATCTGAATGAGTATCAGAATGGCATCCGTATCTGGAGCATATCTGAACTGTATCTGAGAATTGAGTCTGAATGAGTACCAGAATGGTGTCCGTGTCTACAGCGTAACTGAACTGTATCTAAAAGCTGTCTTTAAGTGAGTATCAGAATGGCGTCCGTGTCTGGGGCGTATCTGAACTATATCAAAAGTTGAATCTGAATGAGTATCAGAATGGCATCCATGTCTAGAGCATATCTGAACTGTATCTAAGAGCTGAGTCTGAATGAGTATCAGAATGGTGTCCGTGTCTGGAGCGTATCTAAACTTTATCTGAAAGCTGTCTTTGAGTGAGTATCAGAATGGCGTCCGTGTCTAGGGCATATCTGAACTGTATCTGAGAGCTGAGTCTGAATGAGTATCAGAATGGCGTCCGTGTCTGGAGCGTATCTGAACTGTATCTGAGAGCTGAGTCTGAATGAGTATCAGAATGGCGTCTGTGTCTGGAGCGTATCTGAACTGTATCAAAAGGTTGAATCTTAATGAGTATCAGAATGGCATCCGTATCTGGTGTGTATCTGAACTATATCTGAAAGATGTTCTGAATGAGTATCAGAATGGCATCCGTGTATGGAGCGTATCTGAACTATATCTGAAAGTTGAATTTGAATGAGTATCAGAATGACATATGTGTATGGAGTGTACCTGAATTGTATCTGAGAGCTGAGTCTGAATGAGTATCAGAATGGCGTCCGTGTCTAAAGTGTATTTGAACTGTATCTGAAACCTGTCTTTGAGTGAGCATCAGAATGGCATCCGTGTCTGAAGCGTATCTGAACTGTATCAAAAGGTTGAATCTGAATGAGTATCAGAATGGCATCCGTGTATGGAGCGTATCTTAACTGTATCAGGTTTTGAATATTGTTAATGGTAGTTGTTAATCTTATCCTGAAAAGGGTAAAATGTTAGCTAAAATGCAAAGTCATGTTGCATGAAATGTATGATGTGATGTATTTGCTTTATCAATATTTATGATATAAGGATGCAATGTATGCGTAGGCGAGCTAATTTTCTGTATTGTAGTTAGATTGGGGAAAATAAATCCCTGCATGCTGTTAAGGATATGTAAGTCTTCATGCTTTGAAGTCGAAGTGTTGATGGATTTCCGTTTTGAGAAATAAACTCTGTTGTAAGGGAAATGCCATGTGTTGCTTGTAAAATCCTATTGGGGGAATCCTGAGAAATTTGACGACTTCTACTGGGGATCAACAAATTAAAGCTTTGTTCCGTTGGGGATTTAAATGACATACTGCAGGGGATTACATGTGGGATGGCCTAGAGGTATTTCCCTATCCTTTAAACCTATCAGTAACTTCCTCCTTTTTTTATTTTGTTTATTTATAAACAGTAATTATGTTCAAATGCATATGTTCAACAATGAATCATTGGACATTTTTGTAAACAAAATACAAGCATAAAGAAAAGACAAATAGTTTTTGCACTTTCAAAGGGGTATCTTTGTATTGACTTTGAGTAAGTATTTTAGTACAAGGAGACAAACATTCTAGTAAGAGAATTCTATCATAAAAAAGAAAATTTTGATACAAAGAAAAGATAGCTATGTGTATAAAAAATCCCATGGGGTTTCCATTCTGCTATAGCCTTCGTATCTCCGAGCGTCTTGTCTATTTGTTGCCTTGTCCGAAGATGATTGAATTGATCAGAAACTGAGTTTGTCAGTGGAGGCCAAAGTTTGTCCATAAAGTGATCGAACAGGACATAGTCATACGCTTTAATTCCCTAACTTTTGCCTGGACCGCCCTTTTGGGTTTTCAGTCCACCGGGAAACCCTTTTTTGCCCAAGTCGCCCTTTCGGGTTTTCAACTTGCCGGGTGTACAAATTTTTTTTTTGTTTTATCCCTAATTTTTGCCCGAACCTTTTGGTTCGCCGGGATGCACTTATTTTGCCTAGGTATGTCAACCTAGCGGGTCTCTTATGCGTAGTATCTTTTGACTATGTCCGTGTTCGCAGGGTGTGGCAGGTCGTCACCATCCATGGTAGCCAAGATCATTGCCCCACCAGAGAAAATGTTTTTGATTACAAATGGTCCTTCATAGGTAGGAGTCTATTTGCCCATAGGATCACCTTGTGGCAGTATGATGCGTTTGATCACTAGATCCCCAACTTGATACACTTGGCGCCTGACTTTCTTGTTGAAAGCCTTGATCATCCGTTTTTGATACATTTGACCATGGGAAATAGCAGAAAGTCTCTTTTCATCAATCAAATTTAGTTGATCAAGTCGAGTCTGGATCCAATCGTCTTTGTTCAATCCTGCATCCTTCATAATCCTCAGAGAGGGAATTTGAACCTCGATAGGCAAGACAACCTCCATGCCGTAAACCAAAGAATAGGGTGTTGTCCCGGTTGATGTGCGAGCCATGGTACGATATCCGTGGAGAGAGAATGGTAACATCTCATGCCAGTCTTTGTATGTGACTGTCATTTTCTGTATGATCTTTTTAATGTTTTTATTTGCAGCTTCGACAACACCATTCATCTTCTGACGATAGGGAGAAGAATTGTGATGTTGAATCTTGAATTGCTCGCACAATGCGGTGATCATAGTGTTGTTGAGATTTGTACCATTGTCAGTGAAGATCCTTTCTGGGATACCGTATCGGCAAATGAGATTTTGCTTGATGAAAAGGGCAACAACATTCTTGGTAACAGAAGCGAAGGAAGCTGCCTCCACCCATTTTGTAAAATAATCAATGGCCACTAAGATGATGCGGTGTCCATTGGAGGCTGTCGTCTTGATTTCCCCAATCATATCAATCCCCCACATAGCAAAGGGCCAAGGAGCTGTTAAGAGATTCAGAGGAACCAGAGGTACATGCACCTTGTCAGCATAAATTTGACACTTATGGCAGGTTCGAGAGTGTTGATAACAATTTGCTTCCATGGTAGACCAGTAATAGCCTTCCCTTAGGATTTTCTTTTCCATCGTATGCCCACTAGAGTGGGTGCCAAAAGTGCCTTCATGTAATTCAGCCATGATCCTTTCAGATTCAACCTTATCTACACATCGAAGTAAAACAGAGTCATGATTGCGTTTATACAGGATGTCGTTACTAAGGAAGAACTTAGCATATAATCTCCTTAAGAACTTTTTGTCATTGACTGAAGCTCCTTCTGGATATTCTTGAGCCTCGAGATACTTCTTGACTTCGTGAAACCAAGGTTGGTCCACTACTTATTCAGTATTAATCTCGTGACAGTGTGCTGGTTCATCCATTCGTTCAATGGTGATCTAGGGAGCCTCGTTATCCCAATAAAGTTTAAACATAGATGACATTGTGGCTAGAGCGTCTGCTAGCTGATTTTCTTCTTGCGGGAAATGCTCGAAGGTAATCTTCTCAAAATATGGTAGCAATGTCAAAACATGTTCTTTGTAAGGGATAAGGTTAGGGTGTTTGGTGTCCCATTCCCCTTTGATCTGGCTGATAACCAAAGCTGAGTCTCCAAATACATCCAAGGATTTGATCCCCAAGTCTATGGCAACTTTGAGACCGAAGATGCACGCTTCGTATTCCTCCATGTTGTTTGTACAATTGAAGAAAAGTCTGGCAGTAAAGGGAGTACGACACCCTTCTAGAGATATGAGTACAACACCAATAACATTGCCGAGTGCATTGGAGGCTCCATCGAAGAACAGGGTCCATCGGGATCCTTGTTCAGGTCCGTCATATGGCCTGAATTCTTCACAGTTGTCTAATGTCACGATATCTTCATCCGGGAATTCAAAATTCATGGACTGGTAGTCTTCTACAGCTTGGTGAGCAAGGTGATCAGCTAGTACACTTCCCTTTATAGCTTTCTGGGTAGTATACTGTATGTCATATACTGTCAGGATCATTTGCCATCTCGCTATTCTCCCAGAAAGAGCAGGCTTCTCGAAGTTGTATTTTATCGGATCCATCTTAGATATCAACAAGGTAGTATGAGTAAACATATACTGTCTTAGCCGGCGAGCAGCCCATGCCAGAGCGCAACAATTTTTCTCGAGCAGTGAATATCTAGTTTAACAGTCGGTAAACTTTTTGCTCAGGTAGTAAATAACGTGCTCTTTTCGGCCAGACTCGTCATGCTGCCCTAATACACACCCCATTGAATTTTCTAAAACAGTCAGATACATAATCAACGGTCTTCCCTCGACTGGTGGCATCAACACAGGAGGCTCTTGTAAGTATTCTTTGATTTTGTCAAAAGCAATTTGGAATTCATCATTCCACTTGACTACTTGATCTTTCTTCAATAGTTGAAGATTGACTCACAAGTAGCCGTTAGGTGAGAAATGAATATGGAAATATAGTTCAAACGTCCCAAGAATCCTCTGACTTCCTTTTCAGTGCGAGGAGCAGGCATCTCTTGTATTGCTTTTACGTTGGCAGGATCTACTTCAATACCTTTGTTGCTGAAGATAAAGCCTAGGAGCTTACCAGACCGTACCCCGAATGGACACTTGTTTGGATTCAACCTTAGCTTGTACTTCTTCAGTCTCTCAAACAGTTTTTGTAAGTCATCAAGATGTTCTTCTTCTGTTTGCGATCTGGCTATCATATCGTCCACATAGACTTCTATTTCATGATGTATCATGTTGTGAAATAAAGCTACCATGGCACGTTGATAGGTTGCCCCAGCATTCTTCAGTCTGAATGGCATCACCTTGTAGCAGAATGTGCCCCACTGTGTGACAAATGTTGTTTTCTACATGTCCTCAGGCGCCATTTTGATTTGGTTGTAACCTGAGAATCAGTCCATGAAGGAAAACACTTTGTGTTGTGCTGTATTGTCAACTAGAATATCAATGTGGGGGAGTGGAAAATCATCCTTAGGGCTCACCCTATTCAAATCTCTATAGTCCACACACATTCGTACTTTGCCGTCCTTTTTGGGCATGGGAACAACATTGGCAACCCATTGGGCGTAAGAGGTGACAACCAAGAATCCAGCGTTGAATGGCTTCATGACCTCTGCCTTCATCTTTTCTGACATATCAGGCCTCATGCGGCGAACTTTTTGTTTTACTGGCGGACAATCCTCTCTTGTAGGCAGACAATGTACCACAATATCTTCATCAAGTCCTGGCATGTCTTCGTACGACCAGGCAAAGACTTTGACATAATCATGCAACAACTAAATCAGACGCTTCTTGACATTGAGTTCCAGATTGGCACCCACTTTGACCTCTTTTTTATCTTCTTCGGTACCTAGGTTGATCGTATCCACGGGTTCCTCGTGAGGCTGAATGGTTCTATCTTCTTGTTGTAGCAGTCTGGCAAGTTCCCCTGGTACTTCACAATATTCCTCACCTTCGTCTCCGGCTTGGTAGATTAGATTCTCAAAGTCACAAAAAGCCATAGCAGTATCGTTATCCACGGGATCCAGAATGGATGTATACTTGCATTGTGAGTGTGGGTGTGTGTAAGGGTATGGCTATCTTTGAAAGAAGGTATAATGTAAAAGAAAAACAATGAGCACAAAAGTTTGAATGCAAAAACGTCCATGATTCATTGATGTCATATGAAAAATGAGATAAAAACCCTTACACATGGACCATTGTGCCTCGGGTAAGACACAAAGGTTTTAAGAGTGCGAATTGTTTTAAATATTACAGATCCAACAAAATGTAAAGACAAATTACTGAGGGATGAAAGTGGTCGGGACGAAGTCTCTAGCCTCCCAATTGCTGAGCCCTCCATTGACATTCAGGAAGATCCATTCCTCCAAGTTGCAACCATCTTCACCATCTTCTACCGCGTTGACCTCACGGTTGCTGATCTTCAAGGGTGGCCCTCCAGCACGGACACGGCGTACAACCTTTCGAGCATTTGAAGTGAAACCTAGGCCAAACTTGTCAGACTTATATGGGATATCTGGGAGTTGTCCCCAGATAGTGCATCCTTCTTCTTCTATCACTGCTTTGGCATCCTTTAGTGACGACATCCGGAGTGGAGGCCTAGTAATCCTGGGAATAGCCTTAGTCACTTCCACCTCTCGAGGGACCTCTTCAAAGTGTTGAAAGGGAGTTTCAATGAATTCACCATCTAATTCTACATACCTGAAGGAATTGAGATGGTTGATCATGTATTCTTCCTCTCCATGGACGATGATAATCTTCCCTTGAACTGGATACTTCAACATTTGGTGCAGCATAGAAGTAACAGCACCAGCGTTGTGGATCCATGGTCGGCCTAGAAGGATGGAGTATGAAGGGTGGATGTCCATCACATAAAAAGTTGAATTGAAGGTTTGGGTTCCAACCTGTACGGGAATATCTACCTCCCCATGTACCATCCTCTTCGAACCATCAAAAGCCCTTACCACTAGGTTGCTTGGCTTCAAAGTCAACCCCTCACATTCAAGTCTATCAAGAGCTTTTTTGGGTAATACATTCAAAGATGAGCCAGTGTCCACCAAAACATGCGCCATAGTGGTGCCCCTACATTCCACTGAGACATGCAACGCCTCATTATGCTTTCTTCCCCTCGGCGTCATATTAACATCTGAAAAACCTAAACCATTGTCCGCAGTTAGGGTGGCCACGCAGTCTTGAAATTGATCAGCAGATGTCTCTTAGGGTACATGGGCGGTTTTTAAGAACTTCACCAAGGCTTTTGCATGTGCCTCGGAACATAGTAGTAATGCCAGCATGCAGATCTTAGAGGGAGTTTGCCCAGTTGTTCAACTACATCGTAGTCGCTTCTCTCTATAATTTTTAAGATCTCCTCCATTTCCTTCTTAGAGGTCTCAGGGATAGTTAATGACTGAGCCTTCATCCGGACAGGCTTAACCATAACACCTTTTCCTCGAGCCTCGATTAACTCGGCAACAGGAGTGTCAGTAAGAATGACTACAGGGGTTGTAACAGCTTTGTCAATTGGAGTACTATTGGAGATAAATATAGGACCGGGAACAACTTTTGAGGGAGCAACAACAGGAATGATTACGGGTCCAAAAACTAATTTTGGGGGAGCAATTTCTGGAGAAAAGATCCTACTGCTTCGAGTAATTTTGCTAGTTCCTGCAATGTTACTGATATCGGAGTTGACCTTCTCGGAGCTTGAATCTTCGGCGGCTGGCCAGTCTTGCTTGATACCATGATAATAAACATCCCCTCCATATTCCATGGTATGGTTTTGTCTGATGTATATGGGACTGATCCAGGCATTGTGATTATTAAAGGAGTTGCTTTCGACACTGATGTAATTCTAATGAGTCTTTTGGTGGAGACCCTGGAAGAATTGGCGGAAATGGTAATGATAGAAACATCTTCAATAGGAATAGGTGGAACAAGAGTTTTTTCAAACATAATTTCTTTGTTATCCATCAGGCACTGAACGCATGCTTTCAACAAAGGACAGCTAGTCGGTGAGGATAAACAGAAATGGCAATCTTCATCACAATCTGGGAACACGCCGACATTCAACAAGTTCATTTTAACAGTCAGAAGTGGGGTCATGAGTTCATTAACTGAAGTAACAAACAATCCTTCAATGGCATTGGCATTGTGACCATGTCTGGGCATAAGAGCAGAAATGACATTTGGCTTCTCGGGCGCATCAAACTCAATTTCTTTTGCTTCAATGAGGTCTTGAATTTTGTTCTTTAAGGCCCAACAATTATTATTATCGTGACCAGGACTTTCAGAGTGATATGCGCAATGAACATTGGGATGATAATGATGGGATGTTGTATTGGGGTTTTTCGGAGCTTCTTTCAAGGTCACCAAGTTGGATCTTAGAAGATGAGGTAATACTTGAGACGGGGTCATGTTAATTATGGTGAATTGTATGACTGGCCTTTCTACCCTTGATTGGTTATTTCTTTGTTGATCAGACGCAGGCTTTGGGATCATAACAGCCCCCACCATTGGTCGGCGTTCGGCCCTATCTTGGTTTCTCTGCAGATATACGACATCCACCTCTTTCATTCTGATAAAGGGCTTCCTTACAGCTATAGAAGAGGATGTATCTTTCTGAATCTTTACTCTCTTTATACCGGCTTCTACCATTTCTCCAGTCAATATTAGTTCGGTAAAGCCTGCAGATAAACTTCCGATTAAATGATTGAAGAAGGGACCAGACAAGGTGCCCAAGAACATGTCTACCAATTCTATCTCAGATAGAGGGGGTTGAACTCTTCCAGCCAAGTCTCTCCATTTTTGTGCATAGTCTTTGAAAACTTCATTAGAACCCATGGCCATACTCTGGAGCTGAGTACGGGTAAGCGCCAGATCAGCATTGTACTGATATTGTTTGTATAAAGCTGCAGCAAGATCTTCCCAATTGTGAATGTTGGCTCTTTCTAATTGGTAAAACCATTCAAGTTGAGTCCCAGACAGTCTGTCTTGGAAGAAATGCACCCATAAGTCTTTATCAGCGGTATGGGGTTGAATTTTCCTCACATATGACCAGAGATGCATCTTAGGTCATGAAACTCCGCCATATTTAGCGGATATAGGTGCTTTGAATTTCGGAGGAATCACAATCCCCGACACCAAACCCAATTCCTCGAAGTCCAAGCCTGGTACCTTTTGGATTTCCATCGCGTTCAATCGCTCTTCGAGATGTTTGTACTTATCATCAGCTGGAGGGTATTATTCCTTAGAGTATTCCTCTTCCTCTTCCTCCTTTTCCGATTCTAATGGGACTACTGTTTCCTTGCCTTTCCCTTCTCCTTCACCGGATGTTGTTGCAAATTCCAAAGTCCTTCTTATCTGCCCATGAAATCTTCTTCCCATGTTCAAGACTCCAGTTACCTTCTTTGTCTTCTTTTTCCTCTCTTCATCCAGTAGAGTCTTCAATTCTTCTTTCCCTTTGGCTAGGGTCATGAGCAACTGTTGAAACTGCGTATTCTGAGCTTGAAGATCCTTCACTGTTTGCTCAAGATCCATCTTACTGAAATAAACAGTAGAGAGATGAGGAGACTTGTTGCAAAAGACCTGTTTATGTTATGATGAATGATATATGCATATGCAATGTTTTCAAGGATTTCAAAGATTCAAATTTGTTTTAGACAAAAATAAAACACACATTATATTAATAAGATAAAGTTTGAGTACATCAATGCCCCTTGGGCAAAAATAATACAAAAGCTCTAAGATAGAAAAGTAGTGCGCATCCTCTTTGGTGCAATGTAGGCATTCAGAGTCTGCTCCTCATGAAGTAGCCTAGTGAGCTCCAAAACCTTCTTCTCGCTTGCGTAGAATTTGGATTCGAAAGTATCTCACTCCCCTTTGAGTTGTATCCAATCCCTTTGTAGGTCTTCAAGAGATGTGGGCATGTCAGGATGTAGGATAGTGTATGGAACGTCTCCCTCCATGACAGGCTCAATGATTACCGGGAGAATGGAGGGGTAAGGCATCATAAGACTCTGAGCGTGAGTTCGTACTTATTTGAGGTAAGGCTCAAGATGGATGGAATTCTTGTGTCCCAAAGTCTTGCTATCCACCTTGTTTAGCATCCTCCAAGCTCGGATAAATCTATGGTGAAGACCTTGATCGTCGTTGTCGTAGTCAAATGCCAAACCTTGAATCAGAATCTCATGCGGGCCATCCCTCCGGGCGTAACCAAACTATCTTAAGGCTAAGCAAGGGTTGTAGGTGATGCCTCCCCTAATGCCAAGTAGAGGGACATTAGGGAATTCTCCACAACGGTCGACGATGATAACATTCTCCTTGGATCGAGAGCACCAATGAATGTTTGAATGTTTGAGCGTCATCAACCTTTGTGACCACCTTGAACCTTGCTCATTCTTTAATATAGATTGGGGAAGATGAGAAATAAACCATCTTTCAAAGAGAGGAGTGCAACATACAAGAGCACCTCTTTTCCTCATTGTGCGAGTGTGAAAAGAGTGTAGGATATCTCCTAGCAATGTAGGCATCGGGTTGCGGGATATGAAGATTTTGACGGCGTTGATATCTACGAGTTGGTCAAGATTTGGGAACAAAACCATCCCATAGATGAGGAGAGCCACAATTTCCACAAAGGCTTGCAAGTCTAAGGAATTCTGACAGCTTTGGGCTTTCTCAAACAGGAACTTTGCTAGGAAACCTTTGACACCACTCCTTGTTTCCCAATGAGTTGTGACATCAGATGAGTGCAAGTGTAGAGCTTGAGAAATCTCTTCTGGCTTTGGATCTCTTTCTGTACCGTTGAAAGGTAGTTGATTGAGAATGGGAATCCTCAAGAGTTAGGAGAATTCTTCCAAAGTAGGTACAAGTTGATTGTCGGGAAATGTGAAGCAATGGTGCAAAGGATCAAAGAACTGAAAGAGCACCTTCATCACGTCCTCATCTGCGTTGGAGGTGACCAAGTTGAGTAGACGACCATGTCTTTCAGTAAATGGAGAATTTTCAGGAATCCTTGATGCTAGTTCTTTGAGTTGAGGAGGGATCCTTACAAGGTTGACTTGAATAGTTTTCCTGCAAAGAGAATCCATGTCCTACAAAACAGAACAAAGATAAACCCCAAGATCCTTGAAATGGTTAGTGAGTATGAGTATGATGTCATGATGTTTATGATGTTATGTACAAGTAAATATATACAAACAAAGCAAACAAGTCCTTAGGTTTAGGCTTGCATGGAGTCTCATAGGTAAGTACCCTTTTGAAGTTTAGTTGGCTCAAACCTGTCCTAGAAATAGTAACCGGGTTCTAAGGAGCTCAATATCACTAGTTTGTTTTCTCGGGCATTGTTTCAGCGCAAGCCTCTTTAATGGAGACCGAAATATCCCAAAAAACCAAACCTCAATGAGTGTAGTATCGAGTATCTACCAACTTTGGACTGCACCAAAGCCGGTCATATCACTACGTCCTAATGGCCAAGTTGGTTAAGTAAAGGTTCTAAAAGTCAGCTAGTGCTTCATGACATCACTCAGCGGCCCGTATTCTCCTTGACTACTCAAGGGCTACCGGTAACCACAAATATGTCGCACTAATGTAGCTATTCTTAGACCGTGCCGATATACCCCGCACAGTTTCCACAACGTATTGCTACTTACCTATAAGGTATCCCAAATCCGGGTAGAGGATTCAAACCCAAACAAAGAACCAAAATGTAAAGCACACAAGTCAAACAATGTAAGCAAATAAATGTGATCTAAACCCTAAGGTAACCCCACTTTTAGAAAATCCCCAACAGAGTCGCCAATTCTGTGATATGGTGGGAGAACTGACATGAGGGTTTTGCGTTTTATCACAAATGTCGCGGTTAGCAAGAGTCACCACCGACTTTTCTTTTATCCAAAAGGAAAGGTGAAAAAGCACAGGAAAGACCTTTGATATTGTTTCTTAAGTTCGGGGGGGGGGGGGGGGGGGTAGTGTGATGTCGGGAATGAGAACTGACTGTTTTGGAATGCTGGTTCGCGTTTGCGTTTGTTTTCGCAAAATGTCGCGGTAAGCAAGAGTCGCCACCGTCTTTTATTTTATCCAACAAGGAAAGGACAAAAGCAAAGAAAAATTCCTTTTTGAGATATTTCTCGGGTTCGGGAGGTAGATTATAGAAAGGGAAGGTGTTAGCACCCTTTCTATCCGTGGTTATCCACAGGCTCTTAGGTACTTGCTCATTGTGTTTTCAAAAGTTTGCTTTTCTTTGTGTTTGTGGGTTTGAAAAGAGTTTTTGTTTGAAAGGAGTGTAAGTGCGAAAAGTTTTGTTTTGTTTTAAAAGGAGCAAGTACTTAAGAACCATCTACCTACTCGAAAAAGGAATTGAACTGTGCTAATGTCCTTTAGACAATGCTATCCCACTATCGAGGAGTAGGTAGCATCGTCGTAGGAGTTTTCGGGTCAATTCGATTAAGGGACGTGTGATCACTAAAGCAATGTTAGGACGCCTTAGCGATAACCCTAATGTCTTAGATCATTTTTACGAGGCAACTGTTTCGAGGAAACTATGATCTTTAGACCGGAGGGCGACCTCTAAAACTTCCTATACTTAATGACCACGTTCGAGGCAACAAGTGAGGTGTACCCTAAGAGTGGCATGTGCAACTGTGTTATTTCGGTTAATTTTATCTGTACATGTCATGGGTGAGCTATATTGATTTTAGGTTAAAGATTGATCTTGTCATGCATTGCCTAGTTATCAAACATCTAACAGTTGATATTATGCGGAAATTAAATTGCGGGAAATTAAATCTAAACTATTACAAGGCGTCGGGTATTTACATCGCCAAAAACAAACCCTTTAATTTAAATTGCGGAAAGTAAAATAAAGCGATAAATAATTAAAGTCCTAATTAAAAGCTATTATATTCCGGAAGCAATTACAATATTGGAAATAAATGGATCGCGTGCAAGAAAATTAAATCGGCGTATTTTTTAGGGTTTTGACCTTTTTTTAAAAGAAAGCATGTTTTTTTTGTTATTTTTGGAAATTATGGAATTAAATTAAACGAACAATTAAAATAAATTAAATAATGAAAATATTTTTGGATTTTTGAGTATTTAAAGAAATAACATAAATTAATCAAAGCTAATAAAAACCTAATTATCTAAATTAATTTTAATTACTGCAAAAATATTAAAGTTATTTCCTAATTAAACTAAATTAATTGAATTAATATTTATTTACAAAAATAAAGTGCTGAATTTAATTTTAATAAATAAAATATATTTTTTGTTTTTGATTTTATTAAGAAAAAATATTAATTGGTTAGTGATTAATAAAAAGAATAACAATTAATTAATTAAAGGAAAATAATAAAAATAGAGAGAGAGTTTAGGAGTATACGGGCCTGATTGGAGGGGTGAAACAGCTGTTGGCGTCATGTGTAAACTGTTTTGTTTTGACCATTTGTGTTTTGACCATTTGTGTTCTGGCCTCAATATTCCTTAACCTTCTCAGGATGTCTGTCTCGCCATGTATTGGTATCATGTGTAAGCTGTTCTGTTTTGACCATTTGTGTTTTGGCCTCAACGTTCCTTAATGAACCTGCATGGGATCCCTTGGAGAAGTAGTGATATGAATGCTTTTATGCCTTTTGATCATGGAGATCAAGCCAGCCTTACCCTTACTGGAGAAAGTTCGACCGGGAAAATAAATCGCTGGTGAACAGAAGACTCAACTATACTGGGGTAAAGCCCAAGGAGGAGATAAAGCAACATTAACTCAAATATCAAGGAGAGAAGGTAAAGGATAATGGTGATCGACAGATAACTGGAAACTACCCACTCACTGAGAAGATAACAAAAAAGGTAACGTCGACCCATAGGGGGAAAGAAATGGCAGGATAATACTAACAAATACCAATATTAGGGTAGGTAACAAATAATCAGCATAAGTACTTGTGACTGGGCACATATGAACTTCTTTAGAGAAAAAATTAATCTCAATGACGAACTATCCACCATAATGACGAGACTACCATCTATTGGAGTAACAAATCTCAACAACGAACTATCTCCCATAATAACGAGACTACCATCCATTGGAGTAACAAATCTCAACAACGAACTATCTCCCATAATGACGAGACTACCATCCATTGGAGTAACAAATATCAACAACAAACTGTCTCCCATAATAACGAGACTACCATCCATTGGAGTAAAAAATCTTAACAACAAACTATCTCTCTTAATGAAGAGACTACCATTCATTGGAGTAACAAATATCAACAACGAACTATCTCCCACAATGACGAGACTACCTTTCATTAGAGTAACAAATCTCAACAACAAACTATCTCCCTCAATGAAGAGACTACCATCCATCAGAGTAAAAAAAAATCTCAACAACGAACTATCTCCCATAATGACGAGACTACCATCCATTGGAGTAACAAATCTCAACAACAAACTATCTCCTCCCATAATGACGAGACTACCATTCATCGGAGTAACAAATCTCAACAACGAACTATCTCTCTTAATGAAGAGACTACCATCCATTGGAGTAACAAATCTCAATAATGAACTATCTCCCTTAATGAAGAGACTACCATTCATTGGAGTAACGAATCTCAACAACGAATTATCTCCCATAATGACAAGACTACCATTCATCGGAGTAACAATTTTGAACAATGAACTATCTCCCTTAATGACGAGACTACCATCCATTGGAGTAACAAAATCTCAACAACAAACTATCTCCCATAATGACAAGACTACCATTCATCGAAGTACAAATATGAACTTTCTCAGAGAACTGGCATACTTACTAGGGAAGTACAGGTTGCTCAAATAAAGAGACCGCCACTTACCGTTATAAGAAACATGTTGGGAAAAGAAATATGACCTCTCTGGGGGAAATACCAACATATTCCTGTTGAGGAGATAAAGTCTTCTCGTGCAAAATAAATGCACGTTCTCAAACTAGGGTTCATAGCCTATTAAATTCATAATAATAATGTTGCCGGGCACCACAGATTCAAACCAGAAATAAACCAGAGTGAAACAGTCAACCAAGATAGCACTTGATGAGATATAAACTCAAAAGGGAAACATGGAGCTAACCAGATCCTGAGCTGAAAAGGAAGGCTTGAAGCAAAATTCTTCCACGAAGGATAACTCAGTGGGGAAATTGAAAGAATATACACTTTCTGCTTAAAGTTGACACTCTATTGGAGAGAGGGTAACATAACTCTGCAAAATAGGGTAATATGCCAACAAAAACATCAATGAATGAAAATGAGCATTGAATGTTAAATTCAGCTATGCATGATGCATTTATGAATGTATGAATGTTATCATGTATATGTTGACAACATAGACATACAACACTTAAAATAACCAGACAAAACAAGCTTGGGTAAAGTCAACACTCGGCTAAATCACATCCAGGATGAAAATTTCACAAGAAAGTAAACACCAACTAGGGAAACAAATTCCTATCTCACGACTTAACTTCAATGGGAAAAAATAATCTGAAAATAATCAAATCAAAATAGTAAATTATTACAAATATAGGGATATAACATCCTCCTCCAGACTTCTCCAAGGAACATTCACCCAGACTTCAATGAGGAAAACAATGTTTCAGTATCTAGATTTCAAATGGAGATAATAATATTAACTTCATTAGAGAAGATGAAAACCATGCCGTCGAGACATCAGTTGGGGATCTCGTGTTGACTTCATTAGGGAGGACCATACCACATTGTCGAAAGGAGCCCAAAATACATTCTTCAATACCAAGAGTGATGATTTCACAAACTTCTCCGGGGAGTGTGATACGGTGGGAGAACTGACTTGAGGTTTTGCGTTTGTATTCGCACTTGTTCGGTTTAGCAAGAGTCGCCACCGACTTTTTATTTTATCCTAAAGGAAAGGTTAAAAAGCACAAGAAAAACCTTTTGAGATGTTTCGTGGGTTCGGGGGGTAGATTATGAAAAGGGAAGGTATTAGCACCCTTTTCATCCATGGTTATCCATGGGCTCTTAGTTACTTGTTTTAGATCACTTGCCTTTGATTTTCAATTGCTTGAAATGGTGTGTGTGTGTGTGTGTGTTTTGAAAATGTTTTTGAAGAAGATGCCTTGTCTTAGGCAACCATTGTAATGACTCGTGTTTGAGTGTTTTACAAGGGTGTGTATCTTTTCGAAAAGATGTTTCAAATGTTTTTGAAAGTTTGTTTTGAAAGTGTTTGTGAAGTGTGGTTTGAAAAGTAGGCAAACGTGTTTTGCAAGTTGGATCAAGTAACTAAGAGTTGTCTACCCCTAAATTTACTCAAAGGTTTTTCTCATGTTTTAACCCTTTTAACAATTTTGTTCCATCATTGTATTTGGTGGACAATCTTGCGTTTAGGATGTTTAACGGGACAGGCGCGGGTCGTCATATGGACCATGAATGCAATGGTGCCAAGTGTCTTTGGCAATTTTCTTGAAGGGACTATGATCATTTTGATTAGGCAACTTTCAAAAGCGTCATCGAGGGACTATGATCATTTGAATTGTTTTGCCAAAGAAACTCGACGTGCAAGCATGGCCCATTTTGGAAGGCAACAAGCGGGATTACCCTAGGGGTGAAAGTGTGATTGTGTATTGATTTCATGTATTTGTCTTGTATTAGGTCATCTAGCGTTTGATTTTATGTACATGCAAACCCTAGGTCTAACCATGGTATATTTGAAAGCGATAAATTGCGGGAATTTAAAGTCTACGCTATTAGAAATAAGTATCCGGGAGTGGGGGTACAAATATTTACAAATGGGGATGAGACTTAATAGGTGAGTATTGTCCAAATATTTACAACCCAAATCGAATTGTGATTTCAAATATAATGTATAGCAATGTATAAGAATAAAGCAAATGTGTATGTATCAATGTATTTGTGTAAGTGATTGAGATTTATTTACAAATTGAGAAAGTGTATTTATTAAATATTGTTAACTTAATGAAAGATTAAGTATGGTGTTTATTCTTTTGGATATTTGTATTTTTGTTAATATGTACAAAAGTTTTTAATTGAAAAGAAAAAAATGTTTTAAGAATTCTATCTTATGTATTAATGTTAATGTATTTTAATTAGTATTTTTATGTTTTATATACAAAAGTTCAAAAAAGAAATGTTTTAAGAAAAATTAATGTTTTATGTATTAAAAAGATTTATTAAAAGTTTTAAGACCCAAAAATCTATTAACCTAATTAATCTCCTATTTACACATTTTGGTATAAGAAAAAAAATATTGTTAAAATAAATTAATATGGAAGATTAAGGTACTATTTATTTATAAACAAAACAAATTGTGTTTTTAAAAAAAAAAAGGTAAACAAAAAATGTGTTAGTATAAAAGACAAACAAAGAGTCAATGGGCTTAAAGGAGTTATGCTGGCCCAAATAAATGATTAGAATAAAAAGGAAAAAAGGGGGGTGCGCTCAGATTGGAGAGGTCAGGCGCCTTGAATCATTGGGCTTAAGGCTTGTTAGTGGGACAAGGCCCAAGCACGTTAGACATCATTTTTTTTGTTTAGGGTTTCTTCTAAGCTTGTTCATTAGGGATTTAGGGTTAGGCAAGTTACAGAGCGGCACCGTCTTCTTCGTTTCTATCCTGTCATGCCAAGCCACTGAACGCTCCTATGTGCTTGGTTGTCATGCGCCATCATCCATTCCTCTTCCCTCCATGGAGCATCCAGGCAACAGTTAAAAGGTAGATTTCTCGTTTCTATGTCCTAAGGTTTTCATTAGTTCCCTTTGCATGTTTTTTATTCATTTCTGACTCTTGATTATTCGCGTTTTTGTTTGAGGTGCATGAATGGAGAGAAAAGAAATTATACCTTGGTTGGAGACGGAGGCCTTTGGAAATGGAGGAGGAGCGGATTTGGAGGCGCGTAGGATGGCCAAGGGCGAAGGCTTGATGATGCTGGAAAACCTGGTACTCGGTATCTTTGCCCCTTTTTGGTTTGGTGATGATATTTCTGAAAACCTAGTTTGATATCACTTCTTTACTTCTTCTCTTGTTAGCCTCTGTTGCTTCTGTTGCTTGTATGCTTTGCCCCTGTATGTTAACCCAGTGATGACAACATTCAGAGGGTTTGTGTGGCCTGACTCTGAGTTGCCTTGAATGCTTGATATGCTGGTTATTGCCTTGTATGCTTGAGTTGCCTTTTCCTCTTCTTCTTGTTGGCTTGCTGAGATACCTGATATGTTGGTTACTCGATGATGAACTCTTTGAGTTCTGAGAGTTTGCTTTTTGGATTTTGATTTGTGAATCTGAACATGTATTGAAATGTTGAGGTTAGTCTTGGGATTGAATGCTATTGTGTTTGATTTGAGTTGTTGGATATATTTGTTGGTATGGACGGGATAAGTAGGTTTGTATGGTTAGGCTATGGCTTGTTAAATGCTTCTGGTTTTTTCTGGTTGGGTTTACAACAGGTAAGGCTTGATGCAAGTATGAGGCTTGGTTACAGGCCACAAGTTTGGCTTCTGTTTGGCTTCAGCAGGCTGAGTGTTTAAGGCTTGAAAGCTTGATGTGCTTTTTTCTGGTTTATACACAGGTTGGTATGGTTATGTTGTTCAACAGGCTGGCTTATGTTTTTGACAGGTTGAGCATTCAGCAGGCTTTAGGCTTAGTGTGCTTACAGGCCTGTATTGTGAGTTTGTGTTTGGTTTAGGCTTCAGCAGGCTTTAGGCTTAGTGTGCTTACAGGCCTGTGTTGTGAGTTTGTGTTACAGGTTTCAAGCTTCAAGGTTTGGCTTTGTTATGCTTCTTGTTTGGAGGCTTCTATTTTGGAAATGCAGGTTCTTGAGCATGATGCAAGCTTGAGGTCTTTGTGTTATTTTGTTATGGGTTCTGTGTTTGAGAATAGGTTGGAGGCAGGCCCTTTTGTGTGTTACAGTTTTTGTAGCTTTTTTCTTTTGTGATATATCTGCCTCCTTCTACTGTGTTGATGTCAGTTTGTTTTATATATTTTGTCCAGCCTAAGCCTGTAAGCCTCTTTCTTCTTTTCTCTCTCTCTCTACATTTAAAAAAAGCATTTTTATTGCTTTAGAAATGTACTTTTCTGAAAAAGTAGCTGCTGGAAAATGATGAACATTTAGATGTTGCTTGCATTAGTTGCTTAGCTCTGCATATCTCTTATCCTCTTTTTCCAGATTTTCTGCTTATCTTGTGTACTTCTTGACATCCTTTTGACAACTCTTGTACCTGTTGATGTTTTGATGTCTTTTGATATCTTTGGCTTAGTTGCTTTGACATTCAGTTTGACATTGTGACTTTGTAGTTCAGTTTGGACTTTGTTGGCAATGCAGTATGTTTGACAAACTTGAATCATGAACTATGCAGTTTGTTTGACCACTTTGAATTTGTGCAATTATAACTTTTGTGCATTTCATGTCTTTTTTGCAAGCATTTTTTCTATCCCTCTTTGTGAACCAAGAGAAATCTTGTGATTTGCAGAGAGGGGAACAACTGATTCCGGCCAGCTACTTTTAATGATGATTTTTGAATTAACTGTCCGCCTTTAATTTTTATCTGCATTTGACATTTTCTTTCTTTTCTTTGTTTTGCTGATAAACATCAAATGGAGCAAAAGAGGAGGAGCAGTAGAAGATGAAGATTTAGGAAATTTTTTAGGATGTATCTTTATTTTACTTTGAATTATTGTAACATTATTAATGTAAACCTCTGTAAATAAATTTACAGTGTAAATAATAATTGTAACAAATAATTTAAAGATGAATAAAATCCAAATTTGTCAGATATATCTTTCATCTCAGCTGTCTGTTTAATCATTTGAATTTCTTAAATTAAAACAATTGAATGTAAATCCAATTATTCTGACTTAGAAAAATAAATAATTAATAAATGTCCAG
The DNA here is from genome assembly GCA_948472305.1 of Vicia faba. NCBI lineage: Eukaryota > Viridiplantae > Streptophyta > Magnoliopsida > Fabales > Fabaceae > Vicia > Vicia faba. The sequence continues at coordinate 70,371,306 of OX451739.1, forward strand.
CGTTCCGAATAATCCAAAACATTGCACAGTTAATCTCAACAAATGTCTATATTCCTTTGCCTTTACTGATTGAGTCCAAACACTGCCAATTCTCAATCAACAGCCTCAGTCCATATCTCAGAGCAAATTGAAAAGAACTGATAGAATTAATTCTTTCTGCGCGCACAAAACCCTGATTCTTGTTTAAATGTCAAAGAAGCGTTCGCCTGATCAAAATCTGAGCCAACTCAAACAAACCTTAGAAATCTGCCTGAACTGCTTTAAAAATCAGTGAAAACCCTAATTTTGTCTGACTGATAAGAAAAGTCTGTTTGACTGATTCTTACGCCAACTGAAAAATCAGGAAAAAGTCCGAAGCTGTGATTTCTTGTGGAGAGATACGAGGGCAAATTTTGGGGTACAACAGTTTCCCCTGTTCAATCTTCTTGAACCTGAAGAGTTAGATTGGCAAGTTTGTCGTTCGCGACTTGAAGGTAAAAGGAGATTGGACACAAAAGTGCCCAAAAAGTTTGCACTCGGTGATGTGATGGTAGAGGGAATGGGCTTAAAGATGCCATCTGGAAATGGGCTTAAAGATGCCATTTGGAAGTGTTATGGATAGTTGTGGAGATGGGCTTACATATGCCATCTGGAGGTGTGATGGAACTTTGTCGGGAATGGGCTTATAGATGCCATTTGGAATTGTGTGTCGATCGCGTAAGAGATTCCTTAGCGAGAACTTGCGTACTTGAGAAAGAAAGATAATTTCCTGGCCTGTTACAGGGGTTGATCTTCAAACTCTTCATGCAGATATGCCCTGGCTAGATACAGGTATCGAATCTACAATCAAATGCTCACAGATATGCCCTGGCTAGATATAGGTATCGAATCTGAATTTGTCGTCTACAGATATGCCCTGGCTGGATACAGGTGTCGAATCTGGAATTGTCGTTTACAGATATGCCCTGGCTGGATACAGGTGTCGAATATGGAATTGTCGTCTACAGATATGCCCTGGCTGGATACAGGTGTCAAATCTGGAAATTGTCGTTTACAGATATGCCCTGGCTGGATACAGGAATCGAATCTCTAAACTCTTCATGCAGACATGCCCTGGCTAGATACAGGTGTCGAATCCATAATCAGTTACTCACAGATATTCCCTGGCTAGATACAGGAATCGAATCTGGAATTGTGACAGTTGATAGTAATCATCTTTGGATTGACCTTTTTCCTGAAAAGGCAAGACATCAGTTGTATGCAATGCCATGATGTATGAGATGCATGATGTCATGATGCTCAAAATGAGATAGTGTTGTATGCAATTTATCATGTATGTATGAAATGTGAAATGTCTATGAATGTATTTTCGTCTAGGAAAATAAATCCTCGACGACTGCCGGGAACTTGTTGAATCCTGGGCTGATGTTGAAGAGTAGAGTTCTTCGCTTCCGCTGGGGATGATGGTTGCAAGAATAAACCGGTAGGAGAAGACGACTCTGTTGGGGAAATAAACTTGTTGGAGAGATTACTCTGTGGGGAATTACTCTGTGGGAAGAGATAATCCGCTGAGGTTTTGATGTGAGCTCCGCTGGGGATTCCATTGATAAGTTATGTTGGGGAATTTGATGAACTCTGCTGGGGATAGGAGAATCTTGACTGCTGTCGGGGAAAGTGAATTCTTGACTGCTGCAGGTGAAGGAAAGAATCTTTTGATTGTTGAAAGTGAGAAATCCTGGGACCACTGTTGGGGAATCCGGAGCTTGGGTTGTATGCCAATCTACTGGGGATTCTTGTTTTGAGGAGATCTTCATTGGAGAATATTCGAATATTCTGTGGGGACCTGAGAATGAGAGTCTTCAATCTGCTTGGGGATTGATAGTTGGAAGTTTTAGCTCCACTGGGGATTGACAGTTTTGGCTCCACTGGGGGTTTTGAAACTTGACTCTGAGGGGAGTTAGCTTCTGGAAGGTTCTCTGGCTAGGGAAGTCGAGAATCTTTTGATTGTTGCAGGTATTGATCAGGTTGGTCAAGGAGATACTGTCCTGGCTTGTTACAGGTGTTGATCTCTGACCTGAGAAAGAAAGATGGTTCCCTGGCTTGTTACAGGTGTTGATCTTGAATCTCTTCATGTAGATAATTTCCTGGCTTGTTACAGGTGTTAATCCAAAATCAGTCGTTCACAGATATGCCCTGGCTAGATACAGGTATCAAATCTGGAACTTGAGAAAGGTTGGTCAAGGAGATACTGTCCTGGCTTGTTACAGGTGTTGATCTTTGACTTGAGAAAGAAAGATGGTTCCCTGGCTTGTTATAGGTGTTGATCTTCAATCTCTTCATGTAGATAATTTCCTGGCTTGTTACAGGTGTTAATCCACAATCAGACGCTCACAGATATGCCCTGGCTAGATACAGGTATCGAATCTGGAACTTGAGAAAGGTTGGTCAAGGAGATACTGTCCTGGCTTGTTACAGGTGTTGATCTATGACCTGAGAAAGAAAGATGGTTCCCTGGCTTGTTACAGGTGTTGATCTTTATTCTCTTCATGTAGATAATTTCCTGGCTTGTTACAGGTGTTAATCCACAATCAGGCGTCCACAGATATTTTCCTGGCTTGTTACAGGTGTTAATCCACAATCAGACGCTCACAGATATGCCCTTGCTAGATACAGGAATCGAATCCAGAACTTCAAAAGGTTGCTTACAGACGTGCCCTGGCTGGATACAGGAATCGAATCTCTAAACTCTTCATGCAGGTATGCCCTGGCTGGATACAGGTATCGAATCTACAATCAGTTACTCACAGATATGCCCTGGCTAGATACATGAATCGAATCTGGAAACTCTTCATGCAGACATGCCCTGGCTGGATACAGGTATCGAATCTACAATCAATCACTCACAGATATGCCCTGGCTAGATACAGGTGTCGAATCTGGAATTGGTCGCTATTCTGTTGATGGTTGTAATTTCCTAGCAGGTGATGAAGGAATTGTTGAACACTTTTGACATTCGAATGCCCCAAGTGGTGATGAAGGAGACTTGCCCCAAGTTAACTCTGCAAGTTGAGAGATTTTGTTGAAATCTTGACTGGACTGCCCCAGGTTAACTGAACTTTGAAAGATCTGTTGAAACCTTGACTGGACTGCCCCAGGTTAATTGGATGGTGACATGTCATGCCCCTTGTTGATAGGAGACTTGTCGTTGGAAGTGTCATCCTTTTGAAGTGAGTTTACTCACTGAGAGTTTTCGTTCCTCCGAACATTCGCTGAATGAATTTCTTCGCTGTCAAACAAATAGCCAAATGCGAACAGTGATATTCAAGCAATGCAAAGTTTATGTTTGTCTCGAAGTTTTGAAAAATGCGTTTTTAGTAGAAAACTTTTTATAAGACAAGTCAACACAAGATTTTAGAGCAAAGCCTTACAGGAGTCAGGATACCTTTTGTAACAGTATGCTTTCGAACTAACCCATGATTCAATTAGGACTTTTGAAGGGTTGTAACGTGGCTTGGTTCACGGTTTAAGAAACAAAGGATAAAGGCTCAAAGTATATTTGTACCCACCCGCTCTTCATGATGTTCTTCAACCCTAAGCTCAGTTAATTGTGCGTCGCACTCTATTCGAGTTTGGAACGACTTTTTGGGCGATGGTTCACCAGTTGAATTGGGAGACAGTCATCATCTCCTTTTTTCTTTTGCAACATTTTTCATGTTGTCGAGGGTTTGTAATGACCTCTCTATTTTGATTTTGATTTGTTATCCCTAACTTTTGCCTGACTGTTCCCGTTTTCGAGATTACAGTCAGCGGGATGCCCCCAGCTTTCTTAAGCCTCCTTTACATGTTTTGGCAAAGTGGGATTTTTCTCTTTTGAGAGATTGACTGCCTATGTGGTAGGGAACCATCACTGTCTTGTGATTCCAAAGGAATGTCTCTTTTTTGACGTCGTTCGTTGTGTTACGAAACGAGAGTTTGCGACTTCAATGCGCACCTTTTTTTTTTGAATTAACTGAGAGACTACCCTGCCCCAGGTTTATATCTAAGGTTTTGATTTGTTTAGAACAGAAAACTCCTACTTCTTTGGCTCGAAGGGGTTGACTAGGGATTATCTTCCTTATAACTCCAGTGTTTGGGAATTGAAAGAAAGGCCTGTACATCATCAGCAAGGTCTGCTCAAAAGCATACTGTATGAGATTATGGTATTGTTTCGTCATCCTCCCTCTAAAGGCTTGCAGCTTTTTATCAAGAGTTAAATATCATAAAGAAAGCACAAGAGTAGTGAAAACGAATGGATGAATTCAAGACAAACATATGCAATGCATTAATGAAACAGAGTTTAACATCAACAGATAATTGTTTGAATAACAAAAGAAATTACAACTTTGAAAATTCAAATGAAGCAAAAGTCTTTCAGTTTGAGCTTTGTCACTTCAGGTGGAGAAACCCTTAACGGAAGATTTTCATCTCGCCGCCCGGCATGAACCTCAACACTCCAATGTCAATCAGATCTTGAATCTTGTTCTTCAAGGCCCAACAGTCGTCGGTATCATGTCCCGGGCTGTAGGAGTGGTACACACAAAATGCGTCGGGATGATAGTTAGGAGTGGAGGTATTGGGCTTCCGAATAGGATCCCTCAAAGCAGTCAGATTGACCTCCAACAAGCGCTCCAGTATTAGAGATGACGGTATGACAGTCTCCGTGAACTGTCTTCCCGACGTATTTTGATTACACCGATTACCCCGTTGACGCTGGCGAGGTTGTTGCTGGGCTTGTGACCCTGAAGCAAGCAGAGGAGCCTTCCCCTTGTCTTCTTGGCTGGATGGGGGTTGAGTGGTGACTTGCTCTTCAACCTCAGATGTTTTCCCCAGTTGGTTGTTCCGAAGCAGTTGGTTGACGAGAACTCTGAGTTCCTCTTGTCTTTGAGCCAAGTCCTGGATGAGAGCCATCTGGCCCACCAGTTGCCCCGTCATTTGGATCCTCATGGTTGTCAGCTCAGACTGCAGTGCTTCCAACTGATCACTCCTGGCATTGTTTGAATTCCCCTGGACCATGCCCCTTGTGAGGAGAGCTTTCACTTCTTCTTGCCCCAAGGACAGGTTCAAGAACATTTCCTGCAGCTGAGCAGTTTGGTCTTGGATATCCTTGACAGTCCTCTCTAGAGCCATCTCTTACTGAAATAAACAGTATGAGAGTAAGGAAACCTAAAAAAGGAAAAATTGTCAAGATGCAATGCATGATATGCGGATGCATGCTTTCAAGGATCTCTTGGGGTAAACACAAGAAAATGTTAGAGGTTGAACTTCGATCTTTGTTTGGAGGAATTTGCACCGGTGGATGTCTTTCCACGAGAATCAAGCTCACCATGTCAAGTGGGTCATAGCCCCTGATTCAAGTTGTTGCACTTGATCTTTGATTGGAGAACTTTGCAACGGTGGATGTCCTTCCACGAGAATCAAGCTCACCATGTCAAGTGGGTCATAGCCCCCGATTCAAGTTGTTGTACTTCATCTTTGATGGCATTTGCTTAGAGGAGAAACCTCTTGCCCTTTGGTAGACGTCTGGTTCAACGTAACCCTGCATCAAAAGAACCCTCGAGATCCTTGAAATGGTTATTGAAAATGCTATGGTATGATGTTATGATGTTATGTACATGTATGCAAAAGCAAGTGTGTATATACAGACAATCATATTCACACAAAGCAAACAAGTTCTTAGGTTTAGGCTTGCATGGGGTTTGTAGGTAAGTACCCTCTTGAAGTTAGTTGGCTCATCCTGTCCTAAAATAGAAACCGGGTTCTAAGGAGCTCAATATCATTGGATTGTTTTCTGTGTTCATTGTTTCGGTTTAGCCACTTAACTGGCGACCAAAATATTCCAAGAAAACAACCCTCAATGAGTGTAGTATCGAGTATCTACTAACTTCGGACTTCACCAAAGCCGGTAATCTCACTACCCCTAAAAAGGCTAGGATGGTCAAGTAAGGTTCTAAGAGTTCGTTAGTGCTTCACGGCATCACTCAGTGGCCCCGTACTCTCCTTGATTGAACTCAAGGGTTACCGGTACTCACAAATATGTCACACTAACATAGCTTACTGCTTCAACCGTGTCGGTATACCCCGCACAGTTCCCTCACAGTTTTATTGCTATTTACCTAAAAAGGTGCCCCAAATCCGGGTGTAGGATTTACAACAAACCCAAACAAGGACCCAAAGAGTAAAGCAATCAAGGCAATCAAAGAAAGAATGTAAAGGTGATCTAAACCCTAAGGTAACCCCACTTTTAAGTTTTTTCCCCAGCAAAGTCGCCAGTTCTATGATACGGTGGGAGAACTGACTTGAGGTTTTGCGTTTGTATTTGCACTTGTTCGGTTTAGCAAGAGTCGCCACCGACTTTTTATTTTATCCTAAAGGAAAGGTTAAAAAGCCCAGGAAAAACCTTTTGAGATGTTTCGTGGGTTCGGGGGGTAGATTATGAAAAGGGAAGGTATTAGCACCCTTTTCATCCATGGTTATCCATGGGCTCTTAGTTACTTGTTTTATATCACTTGTCTTTGATTTTCAATTGCTTGAAATGGTGTGTGTGTGTGTGTGTTTTGAAAATGTTTTTGAAGAAGATGCCTTGTCTTAGGCAACCATTGTAATGACTCGTGTTTGAGTGTTTTACAAGGGTGTGTATCTTTTCGAAAAGATGTTTCAAATGTTTTTGAAAGTTTGTTTTGAAAGTGTTTGTGGAGTGTGGTTTGAAAAGTAGGCAAGCGTGTTTTGCAAGTTGGATCAAGTAACTAAGAGTTGTCTACCCCTAAATTTACTCAAAGGTTTTTCTCATGTTTTAACCCTTTTAACAATTTTGTTCCATCATTGTATTTGGTGGACAATCTTGTGATTAGGATGTTTAACGAGACAGGCGCGGGTCGTCGTATGGACCATGAATGCAATGGTGCCAAGTGTCTTTGGCAATTTTCTTGAAGGGACTATGATCATTTTGATTAGGCAACTTTCAAAAGCGTCATCGAGGGACTATGATCATTTGAATTGTTTTGCCAAAGAAACTCGACGTGCAAGCATGGCCCATTTTGGAAGGCAACAAGCGGGATTACCCTAGGGGTGAAAGTGTGATTGTGTATTGATTTCATGTATTTGTCTTGTATTAGGTCATCTAGCGTTTGATTTTATGTACATGCAAACCCTAGGTCTAACCATGGTATATTTGAAAGCGATAAATTGCGGGAATTTAAAGTCTACGCTATTACAAATAAGTATCCGGGAGTGGGGGTACAAATATTTACAAATGGGGATGAGACTTAATAGGAGAGTATTGTCCAAATATTTACAACCCAAATCGAATTGTGATTTCAAATATAATGTATAGCAATGTATAAGAATAAAGCAAATGTGTATGTATCAATGTATTTGTGTAAGTGATTGAGATTTATTTACAAATTGAGAAAGTGTATTTATTAAATATTGTTAACTTAATGAAAGATTAAGTATGGTGTTTATTCTTTTGGATATTTGTATTTTTGTTAATATGTACAAAAGTTTTTAATTGAAAAGAAAAAAATGTTTTAAGAATTCTATCTTATGTATTAATGTTAATGTATTTTAATTAGTATTTTTATGTTTTATATACAAAAGTTCAAAAAAGAAATGTTTTAAGAAAAATTAATGTTTTATGTATTAAAAAGATTTATTAAAAGTTTTAAGACCCAAAAATCTATTAACCTAATTAATCTCCTATTTACACATTTTGGTATAAGAAAAAAAATATTGTTAAAATAAATTAATATGGAAGATTAAGGTACTATTTATTTATAAACAAAACAAATTGTGTTTTTTTAAAAAAAAAAGGTAAACAAAAAAAGTGTTAGTATAAAAGACAAACAAAGAGTCAATGGGCTTAAAGGAGTTATGCTGGCCCAAATAAATGATTAGAATAAAAAGGAAAAAAGGGGGTGCGCTCAGATTGGAGAGGTCAGGCGCCTTGAATCATTGGGCTTAAGGCTTGTTAGTGGGACAAGGCCCAAGCACGTTAGACAACATTTTTTTTGTTTAGGGTTTCTTCCAAGCTTGTTCATTAGGGATTTAGGGTTAGGCAAGTTACAGAGCGGCGCCGTCTTCTTCGTTTCTATCCTCTCATGCCAAGCCACTGAACGCTCCTCCGTGCTTGGTTGTCATGCGCCATCATCCATTCCTCTTCCCTCCATGGAGCATCCAGGCAACAGTTAAAAGGTATATTTCTCGTTTCTATGTCCTAAGGTTTTCATTAGTTCCCTTTGCATGTTTTTTATTCATTTCTGACTCTTGATTATTCGCGTTTTTGTTTGAGGTGCATAAATGGAGAGAAAAGAAATTATACCTTGGTTGGAGACGGAGGCCTTTGGAGATGGAGGAGGAGCGGATTTGGAGGCGCGTAGGATGGCCAAGGGCGAAGGCTTGATGATGCTGGAAAACCTGGTACTCGGTATCTTTGCCCCTTTTTGGTTTGGTGATGATATTTCTGAAAACCTAGTTTGATATCACTTCTTTTATTCTTCTCTTGTTAGCCTCTGTTTCTTGTATGCTTTGCCCCTGTATGTTAACCCAGTGATGACAACATTCTGAGGGTTTGTGTGGCCTGACTTTGAGTTGCCCTGAATGCTTGATATGCTGGTTATTGCATTGTATGTTTGAGTTGCCTTTTCCTCTTCTTCTTGTTGGCTTGCTGAGATACCTGATATGTTGGTTACTCGATGATGAACTCTTTGAGTTCTGAGAGTTTGCTTTTTGGATTTTGATTTGTGAATCTGAACATGTATTGAAATGTTGAGGTTGGTCTTGGGATTGAATGCTGTTGTGTTTGATTTGAGTTGTTAGATATATTTGTTGGTATAGACGGGACAAGTAGGTTTGTATGGTTAGGCTATGGCTTGTTGAATGCTTATGGTTTTTTCTGGTTGGGTTTACAGCAGGTAAGGCTTGATGCAAGTATGAGGCTTGGTTACAGGCCACAAGTTTGGCTTCTGTTTGGCTTCAGCAGGTTGAGTGTTTAAGGCTTAACAGCTTGATGTGCTTTTTTCTGGTTTATACACAGGTTGGTATGGTTATGTTGTTCAACAGGCTGGCTTATGTTTTTGACAGGTTGAGCATTCAACAGGCTTTAGGCTTAGTGTGCTTACAGGCCTGTATTGTGAGTTTGTGTTTGGTTTAGGCTTCAGCATGCTTTAGGCTTAGTGTGCTTACAGGCCTGTGTTGTGAGTTTGTGTTACAGGTTTCAAGCTTCAAGGTTTGGCTTTGTTATGCTTCTTGTTTGGAGGATTCTATTTTGGAAATGCAGGTTCTTGAGCAGGATGCAAGCTTGAGGTCTTTGTGTTATTTTGTTATGGGTTCTGTGTTTGAGAATAGGTTGGAGGCAGGCCCTTTTGTGTGTTACAGTTTGTAGCTTTTTTCTTTTGGGATATATCTGCCTCCTTCTAGTGTGTTGATGACAATTTGTTTTATATATTTTGTCCAGCCTAAGCCTGTAAGCCTCTTTCTTCTTTTCTCTCTCTCTCTCTCTACATTTAAAAAAAGCATTTTTATTGCTTTAGAAATGTACTTTTCTAAAAAAGTAGCTGCTGGAAAATGATGAACATTTAGATGTTGCTTGCATTAGTTGCTTAGCTCTGCATATCTCTTATCCTCTTTTTCCAGATTTTCTGCTTATCTTGTGTACTTCTTGACAGCCTTTTGACAGCTCTTGTACCTGTTGATGTTTTGATGTCTTTTGATATCTTTGGCTTAGTTGCTTTGACATTCAGTTTGACATTGTGACTTTGTAGTTCAGTTTGGATTTTGTTGGCAATGCAGTATGTTTGACAAACTTGAATCATGAACTATGCAATTTGTTTGACCACTTTGAATTTGTGCAATTATAACTTTTGTGCATTTCATGTCTTTTTTGCAAGCATTTTTTTCTATCCCTATTTGTGAACCAAGAGAAATCTTGTGATTTGTAGAGAGGGGAACAACTGATTCCGGCCAGCTACTTTTAATGATGATTTTTGAATTAACTGTCCGCCTTTAATTTTTATCTGCATTTGACCTTTTCTTTCTTTTCTTTGTTTTGCAGATAAACATCAAATGGAGCAAAAGAGGAGGAGCAGTAGAAGATGAAGATTTAGGAAATTTTTTAGGATGTATCTTTATTTTACTTTGAATTATTGTAACATTATTAATGTAAACCTCTGTAAATAAATTTACAGTGTAAATAATAATTGTAACAAATAATTTAAAGATGAATAAAATCCAAATTTGTCAGATATATCTCTCATCTCAGCTGTCTGTTTAATCATTTGAATTTCTTAAATTAAAACAATTGAATGTAAATCCAATTATTCTGACTTAGAAAAATAAATAATTAATAAACGTCCAGCGTTCCGAATAATCCAAAACATTGCACAGTTAATCTCAACAAATGTCTATATTCCTTTGCCTTTACTGATTGAGTCCAAACACTGCCAATTCTCAATCAACAGCCTCAGTCCATATCTCAGAGCAAATTGAAAAGCACTGATAGAATTAATTCTTTCTGCGCGCACAAAACCCTGATTCTTGTTTAAATGTCAAAGAAGCGTCCGCCTGATCAAAATCTGAGCCAACTCAAACAAACCTTAGCAATCTGCCTGAACTGCTTTAAAAATCAGTGAAAACCCTAATTTTGTCTGACTGATAAGAAAAGTCTGTTTGACTGATTCTTACGCCAATCTGAAAAATCAGGAAAAAGTCCGAAGCTGTGATTTCTTGTGGAGAGATACGAGGGCAAATTTTGGGGTACAACAGGGAGAAATAATGAAACCACATGGGGATAACAACTTTCAGAGAGAAAAATTATCTTAGCTTTACTTAGGGATTTAAGAAGTCAAACAATACAACAAGAAATCAAAATTATGGGGATTTTAAATCAAACCCAGTGCTTGGCGGGAGGAAACCCAAAAAGTTGACAACTGTTTCAATACTTATTATAAAAGATATTTCCCTTGTCTAGTTGCCAAACAACAACAATAATGCCAATACTGCAAAAGGGCGATGTTTTGCAAATGATTCCACCTTATCACACAAAGGGAGAAGAAATTTCCGTCATATGAGTGAAGACCTCACTGGGGAATCTGGAATAGAGGCTTCAGACCATGTAAAACCCGAAATCAAAATAAACATCCTGGAGGAAAAACTGAACCAAGACTTGACTGGGGAAAATGGGATTACAAACCCAACACCGCACCATACATAAATTGGTATCATATCTAAATATTTGAGAAACACAAGAAGATCATACGCATATCAACGAAGGCGACCTAAAAGAAATTTCCCGGGGAATACCTACTTCAAAAAAAAATATCAGAGTTCGTCCACCCTCAGAATTACTATTTTTGTTTTTTCTTGAATCACAAAATCTAAAGTAAAAGGTAATTTGTAAATTCTTTTCAAAAACAATTTTATTATTAAATCTCTTTTCTTTGAAAATTACTATCAATAATAAATGGAGTCTTTGTAAGCAGAATAAAATAAGAATTGCAAAGAATTGGATAAAAGCTCAAACTTTATTAATAGAATGGTAGTCTACAAATCGAGAGACCACATAGATGATTACAAAGTTTGGAAAATGGTAATATATTGGAAAAGATACGTTGAAACACAATGACCATTATACTCCATAACTACTTTGAATTCCTGAGCAGCGACTTCTGTTGTAGTAAGGTGAGTATCCAAGAAGATTGTTGCTTCTTTCCCTTGCGGGTTTTCAACCTAGCGGGATAATTTATTCTATTTGTGTCTCTTATTTTTGTCTAGACCGCCCTTTCGGGTTTTCAGCCTACCGATACGCTCTTCTTTTCCTAAGCTGCCCTTTTGGGTTTTTGACTTAGCGAGTTGTTCTTTTATTTCTTTAGGCGAAGTATTTCTTAACTTCATCAACATTCATAGGACGTGGGAACTCCTCGCCATCCATAGTTTCAAGAATCAATTCACCGCTAGAGAAGGCTTTCTTGATAACATATGGGCCTTCAAAATTGGGAGTCCACTTGCCCCTAGAATCAGCGTTGAAAGACATGATCTTCCTGAGCACGAGGTCGCCTTCTCTGATTTCACGAGGCTTGACCTTTTTATCAACATCTTTCTTCATTACCTTTTGGTATAATTGGCCATGACACAAGACCTTCATTCTCTTTTCTTCAATCAAATTTAATTGGTCAAACCTGTTTTAGACCCATTCAATCTCTGACAATTTGGTTTCCATTATCACGCGTAAAGAGGGAATCTCAACCTCAACTGGGAGTACTGCTTCCATAACATACACAAGAGAGAGCGGGGTTTCCCCTGTTGAAGTATGAACAGATGTATGATACCCATGCAAAGAAAAAGGGAGCATCTCATGCCAATCTTTATAGGTAAAAACCATTTTCTGGATGATCTTCTTAACGTTTTTATTAGCAACTTCAACAACTCCATTCATCTTTGGCCTGTAAGGAGATGAATTGTGATGGAAAATCTTAAATTCTTCACAAAGTTCTATCACCATCTTGTTATTCAGGTTCGAGCCATTGTTAGTGATAATCCTGATTGACACACCATACCGATATATAAGATTGTTCTTGATAAAGCGCACTACCACCTGCTTAGTAACATTAGCATATGAAGCTGCTTCTACCCATTTGGTGAAGTAGTCAATTTCTACCAAGATAAAACGATGTCCATTCGACGCCTTGGGTTCAATCATTTCAATCATGTCAATACCCCACATAGAGAAAGGCCACGGGTAAGAAATAAAATGGAGGAGTGTTAGACGCACATGAATTTTGTCAGCATAAATCTGGCACTTATGGCACTTCTTTGCAAATTTGTAACAACCATATTCCATTGTCAGCCAATAGTAACTTTCCCTAAGCATCTTCTTTGCCATCAAATTTCCATTGGAATGAGTACTTATAATATGGTGGAAGAACTGGCTTGGAGTGTTTTGCATTTTATCGCAATTGTTGCGGATATCAAGAGTCGCCACAGACTTTTCTTTTATCCAATAAGGAAATGGTGAAACAAATAGGAAAGACCTTTGAGATATTTTCTTGAGTTCGGGGGGTAGTTTATGAAAAGGGAAGGTGTTAGCACCCTTTTCATCCATAGTTATCTATGGGCTCTTAGTTGCTTGCTAGCTCACTTTTGAAATTGCTTTGTTTGAAATGTGTTTGTGATGAGTTTTAAAAGTATTTTTGAAAGGTGCCTTCATTTAGGAAAAGTTTGTAATGATTCTCGTCTCTATAAGAATGTATACAAAGTGTTGTACTTTTGAAAACATTTCATGTTTTGAAAGTGTTTGGCGTATTTTGAAATATGTTTTTGAAGATGGATTGCGAGCAAGCAACTAAGGACGTTCTACCTACTCAAAAGTCTTTGTTCTTTTCCTCCTCCTTTAGATATTTCTATCTTACCATTGATTGATAAGAAGCCCTATCGTTGGATGTGAATGGACGGGCGTGGATCGTCGTATAGTCATAAAAGGCAAATTGTAAGATGTTTTGGCAATTGTTGTAAGGAACTAAGATCATTTATCGAAGGCAACATTTGAAGGGTCATCGAGGGACTATGATCTTTTATTCGAAGGTATTTGCTAAAACATCTCACGTTCGAGGGACATGACTAATTTAATCCGAGGCAACAAGTGTGGGTTACCCTAGAGGTGCAAGTGTGAACCGTGTTTTGATGTCATGCATTTTTGTCTTGATATTAAGGGTTCTCTAAGATTAATTTTATCTTTCCATACAAACCCTAATTACTAGAATTTTTATTCGAAAGCGATAAATTGCAGAAATTAAAGTCCTATGCTATTACATCATTTAGGGGACGGAGGAACAAGTTTATGAATGGGGAATGAAAGCAATTAAAACCTAATTACTATTAAAATCAAATTGAATAAAAATAATAGCAAAAAATTCTCAAAAAATCAAGATTTTTGGTGTTGAAGCTGACACGGGCACCCGTGTCAGAACCCTAAAATAATTATGCATATATTTTTTTGTCCCAGCTGTGTTGACACGGGAACCCGTGTCAAGACACTGTCCTTCCATTTTATAAAGTTTTCTCCTATTAAGAGGGACACGGGCCGTGTCCCGTGACACGGGCACCCGTGTCAAAACCCTGTATTTTCATTTTATCCTGTTTTCTCCCTAACACGGCCCATGTCAGGCGACACGGACGACCGTGTCAGGCTTCTAGAAGAACTTTTTTTGTGGTTTTGAGTGTTTGCCACTCTTCTACTTTGATTTGTCTTGTTTTATTCTTTTGAAAACGAAAGTAAAATGATGTATGAACAAGGAAATTATAGTTTGAGAAAACTTACCTCTTAAAGTGAAAACTCAAAATGTGTTTGGATGTTTTCAAGCACAATGTGATGAATGATTGAGCTTCCTTATACCTTTTTGAAGTTGTTCCAATCCTCACTTTATGCTGAAAGTTGCTGAACCACTCCAACCAAGTCAAATTGCAAAGTACGGTTTTTGAGTTTAGAAGGTGGTGACAATGATGTTACAAAAGTGGTTCTTATGTTTGAACAACTTCTATATGGTGTATGTGAAGTGTTTGGATAGTTTGTTTGGAGAAAACTTGCAAGGTATGAGATTCAAAAATTTGGACTAGAAAGCTAAAAAATGGAGGTTTTGTGGACAATTCTGGTTTTTGACAGCAAAAATGATTTTGAGTGTTTGTTTCTCCTTCTTTTTTCTAACCTCTTTCTCTTGCAATTGGCCTCTCTATTTATAGAGAAGGTTTGAGACTTGAAACAACTCAGATTTTGAATCACATGTTATGGTTATCTTGCTTGTTTTTGAAGCAAGCATGAATAACATGTTTCCAATGCTTGTACCAAGCTATCTAAAGTGTTTGATCACTTTAAACACGTTTGTTCTGACTTTTAGAAGTTGAGTGTGATTATAACAACAAGTTAGAGGCTTAAGAAATTGACTTTGTTATTAAAGTGAACTTTTCAAGAATGGATATGTTGCTTTCTTCCTAAAATGGAACGATCACTTGGACAAAGGCTCAAACACTTGTATCATAGTTTAACCAGCTGTATAAGCATTCAATTAAGGAGTTATTTACAAGTTTGAGACCTGTAAACTAAAGATTATGCAGCATAGCTAAGATTTTTGTTCCCTGTTCATCACAAATCTGCCTTGTAAATCAAGAATGAATGCCCAACTTGAGATCCTTGAATATCCTAGCTCAAGTATGATAAATTCACGCTCTTGGATGTTTTAGAAATATTGAAACATCCTATACAACTTTCATGTTTTCTACTTTTATTAAATCAACTGGAACTTGATGAAAATTGGCCAAGAAGTTTGGATAAAAACCTGACCAAACCTGCTGAAATTTTCTCTAAGTGTTTAATAAAAAATGTCATGACTTCATGAATTTATAACTTAAAATCCAAGAATTTCTAGAAAAAGTCATGCCCTATAATGTTTTAGATCTCATTGAGATCTACAACTTTCATGTTGGAATTTTTCCTTGAATCATCTTGCATCATGGTAAAAATTTGGCACAAAGTTATGAAAAAAAGTTAACTTTCTAACAAGAAAAATTTCTAAGTCTTAGAATTTTGACTTTTTGATTTCTTGATGAACAATCTTCATATTTTGACATGTCTTGATGAAATATGATTTTTGAAACTTGATTTTGATCAAAAAGTTAAAGTTTGATATTTCAGTGTACAATTGACTTTTTCATTAGTTGACCAAATTTCAACTATCAATCAATTGATCTTTGAGAAGTGTTTTGAACCATTCCATTAGGTCAAGATGATTCATTTTAATCCTTTATCATGTCTCAAACTAATAATTCATGTGTTTGGTCATAAAGTCAAAAATTGAGTCTTCTCAGTCAAAACCCTAATTTTAACCATTTTGCCCTTTTGCTGTTCTGATAAAATTTCTTGAGGAATTGTGATCCAAACTTGACCAATTGACATATATGAGTTCAAAATGTTGTTACAGATAAAAATTATGAAGTTTGACTGTAAATTGACCATATTTTACTTTTTGCCCAATATAGTTGATTTTAGGTCAACTGATTAATTGACTGAGCAAAAATGTGATCCAAAGCTTGAAACTTGACATGAGAAATCTTGAGAGTCCAAAATGATCCTTGAAAGTCATATGGGGCCTTAAAAGTCCAATTGTACTTGTGCAAACTCAAACCCTAATTTTGAGTTATCAGTGCTTAAGGAGGTGTATTGAGGTGATCCATCCTTGTGTCTTCTTGAACCAATGGACATCTTGTGAGAGAAATATTTAGAAAATGAGAGGGAAAAGTTTGGGGTACAACAGCTGCCCCTGTTCAATCTTCTTAAACTTGAAGGGTTAGATTGGTGGATCTGTCATTCGTGGCTTGAAGGTGACAAATGATTGAACACTAATGTGCCCAAAAATTTGCACTCGATGATGTATTGATTTAGGAATGGGCTTATAGATGCCATTTGGAGAGATGATGGTAGTAACTGGGAGAAACATCAGCATAAATCTTTGGTCGATTCATGTTGAAAACTAGGTGTCTTGCCTGTCTTTAACTGGAATAATTGATTCTGATCCAGAAGAGATCTTTGGATCAATGATTTTTTTCTACAAGGAACAAAGGGGTTAGGTGTATGCGAATGTATGCATGGTGTGATGATGTTCTCAAAATAAATGAGATTGTGTTGTACGTATATGTTATGTATGTTATATGATGTATGAATGCGACAGGTTGTCAAAGCGTATCCTTGACAGATACTGGGGAGTTTTGAGAAGTTAAATCTCGGACTGCTGTTGGGGGTGAAGAGTATGTGTATCTTCAGATTTTATTAAAAGTGCTTCAGTTGGGGATTCTTGCTTTGTTGAGCATAAATTCCTCTAAGGAATATTGACTTTGCTTGGGAAGACTCTGTGGAGAGTGTTGATTTTTTCTTGGGAATCAGAATTCAGGAGTTTTAGTTGTCCATTGCTCTGGTGGGGAATTATCTCTTGAAAGTTAGTTGTTATCTGGTCATATTCCAGGCTTCACAATAACATGTTGGGGATAAAGAAGTTAACTGTAATCTGGTCGCATTACAGGCTTTGCAATAACTCGCTGGGATAATGGCAAACTCTACTAGGGAAGAGGAGTTTTATTAGTGCTTTGTAAGAATTAAACTGTTATCTGGGCGGGTTTAGGTTTCAATAACTCGAACTATTAACTGGTCAGGTCCTGGCCTCATAGTAACTTGAATTTGAGATTAACTATTATTTGGTCGGGTCCAGGATTCAGTAATGATTTGAGAAGTTGAACTATTATCTGGCCGGGTCCAGGCTTCGTAGTAACTTGCTTGAAGTTGGCTGGTATCTGGTCGGGTCCAGGCTTGAACTATTAACTGGTCAGGTCCAGGCTTAAGCAATTTGAGAAGTTAAACTATTATCTGGTCGGGTCCAAGCTTTAGTAACTTGGAATTGAGATTTAATGTTATCTGGTCGGGTTCAGTCTTCACAATAAGTTGAGAGTAGGATGAAGTTGAACTAGTATCTGGTCGGGTTCAGGCTTTATAGTAACTTGCTTGAAGTTGACTGGTATCTGGTCGGGTCCAGGCTTGAACTGTTGACTGGTTGGGTCCAGGCTTAAGCAATTTGAGAAGTTAAACTATTATCTTGTCGGGTCTAGGCTTTAGTAACTTAGAATTGAGATTTACTGTTATCTGGTCAGGTCCAGTCTTCACAGTAAGTTGAGAGTAGGATAAAGTTGAACTAGTATTTGGTCAGGTCCACGCTTCGTAGTAACTTTCAGAGATAGCAATGACTCTATTGGCGACTTCACTGGGGATTAGGGGTCGTGGTCCCTTGATTTGTAATAGTCTGAGAGGCAAACTCAAGTTGGAGAATCTGTAGTTTTTTGGGGAAATAAACCCTGTTGAAGAGGATATTTGACGAACTGCTAGGGAGGATATTTTTAGGAGGAATTTCATAAGGCTTCCTTTTGTTAGAACAATGTTTGAATCTAGTACCCTATATTTAAGTTTTGATGATAACAAAGTGAAAAGATATAGTATTTAAATGTTTCATGATTGAATTATATGCTGCCTAAAAATACTATGCTCTGACTTGCAGATATGCTGATTAAAATATGCAAGATCACTTATTCAGCATCAGAACTTGATTTGATACACCAGCATCAGAAGTTGCTGAATCAGAACGTGAAGATTAGATGATCAACTCACGCACACGCTGAAGCTTGATGAACAGAACTGCGCGTAAAACACTCTGATACAGAATCAATAGTTCATCAGCAGCGAAGCAGAATCAGAATGAGCCAAGCCAGAACGTGCATTGAAGAAGCAACGGTACTGTGCATTGAACGCTAATTAATTCCAACGGCTTCATTCTAGACAAGATCTGTTCAAAAAGGAAAGCTTGTTATTAGCATTGAATCAAGAATATTTGCTTCAACGTTCATCTTCTCAAGTGCTATATAAACCAAGCTTCGAAGATTATCATGGCTAATGCTTCCAAACTCTCTACACGCACAAAGCTGATCAATAATCTTCATCTACCAGTTTTGCTAAACCAACAAACTCTGATACTCCATTAGTGTTTAGCATTCTAAGTATTCTAAGCTTCATTTGTGTAAACATCACAGTTGTGATATAGTTTTGTAGAAAACATTCACACACATTATTTTATACCTTTGTAAGAAAGTGTTGCCTTGACAAACCGGATTGTGGTTTGAATCAAGAAGGCTTTAGCAGTTGTTAAAGCAGATTTGTATTCAGTTGAATATAGTGAATTAAGACCTCGTTGGAGAGAGGCGAAATCACCTTGACGGGTGGACTGGAGTAGTTTGAGATCAAACGAACCAGGATAAAAATATCTTGTCATTTGCTTTAAGTTTCCAGTTTTACAATTCAACCCCCCCTTCTTGTGTTTTTCACCCCTTCAATTGGCATCAGAGCGCCTGGTTCTGAGCTAAAACACTTAACCGTGTCAGTACAAGATCCAGCGTCAGAAAAACAATGGCAGGAAACAACTCTCATTTCAGCAATGACAACAATGAGGATAGAGACAGATTCAGCGGCAAACCTCCAGTCTTTGATGGAGAAAACTTTGATTACTGGAAAGACAGAATTGAAAGCTTCTTTCTAGCACATGATGCTGATCTGTGGGATATGGTGACAGATGGATACACGCACCCTGTGAATGCAACTGGTCAGAAGATTGAAAGAAAATCAATGACTGATCAACAAAAGCGTGATTTCAAGAATCACCATAAGGCCAGAACCATCCTCCTCAGTGCCATCTCATATACTGAGTATGAAAAGATCTCCAACAGAGATACAGCTAAGAACATCTTTGATTCTCTCAGAATGACGCACGAGGGAAACGTTCAAGTCAAAGAAACAAAAGCTCTGGCGCTCATTCAGAAGTATGAGGCGTTTAAAATGGAAGAATCTGAATCCATTGAAACTATGTTCTCTAGATTCCAGATTCTGGTAGCTGGTCTCAAAGTTCTGGACAAAGGATACTCTACTGCTGACCATGTCAAGAAGATAATCAGAAGTTTACCCAAGCAGTGGAGGCCTATGGTTACTGCTCTGAAGCTAGCGAAGGATCTCAACAAAATCACTCTGGAGGAACTCATAAGCTCCCTCAGAAGTCATGAGATAGAGCTAGAAGCTGATGAGCCTCAGAAGCAAGGTAAGCCTATAGCTTTAAAATCTAACAGAAAATCTGAATCTAAAGTTTTGCAGGCAGTTGAAGAAACATCTGATGGATCCTCATCAGAAGAAGACGAACTTTCCCTTCTCTCCAGAAGAGTAAATCAACTGTGGAAGCAAAGACAAAGGAAGTTCAGGAATCCCAGAAGATCTGATCAGAACGAGTCTTCTTCCAGATACAGAAGGACAGATTCTTCCTCTGGATACAGAAGATCTGAAGGCTCCTCCGGTAGCAAGAAGCCAAATACAAAAGACATCATCTGCTACGAGTGCAATGAGCAAGGTCACTACAAGAGTGACTGCCCAAAGCTTCAGAGGGAAAAGCCCAAAAAGAAGTTTGGAAGAGAGAAGAAGAAAAGTCTCATGGCCACATGGGATGACTCTGACTCGTCTGAAGCTGACTCAGAATCAGATGATGAAAGGGCGAACATAGCGCTCATGGCTAACATTCCAGATGACAGTGAAGCTTCTGACTCAGACTCAGAATCAGACACAGAAGAGGTATTCCCTAACTTCGCTGTTAATTTTACAAAGGCTGAACTTGCTGAAAGCCTCAATGAAATTCTGGAATGTTATCAGCAGATTAGAGCTAAATTCAGAGACCTGAAAAGGACTCTTGAATCTGACTCTAATAAGTCTGAGAGTCTCAAATTGGAAAACTCTGAGCTGAGAGATAAAATTTTAAAATTAGAAAACTCTTTACAAAACTCTCAGAATGAACCAATTTCTGAAACTCCCAGCAACGCTGATGAGATCATCAAGGAGTATGATCATAGTTTCCAGAAGTTCCTTGCTAAAAGCATAGATAGAAGCAGAATGGCTTCAATGATCTATGGAGTTAGCAGAAACGGCAGGAAAGGAATAGGATACCTAGGTAAGGTTCCTACACCTAAAAATGTCATGGATTTAACCATTAAACACACACCTTTAAATTCACACTTTGTGTATGGTCACACACATGACATCAAATATACTAGTAGTAATCACTTTGTGAAACCAAAATTCAACCAGAGTTTTGGTAAAACTAACAAGTCAGGACCCAAGAAGATCTGGGTACCTAAGGATAAAATAATACATGTTGCAGATATCTTTAGCAGCAAGTCAGAAACACCAGTCATGGTACCTGGACTCTGGCTGCTCACGACACATGACGGGAAGAAGGCATATGTTCCAAAGCCTGGAACTTAAGCCTGGAGGCCACGTTGGCTTTGGAGGCAATCAGAGGGGAAAGATAATTGGCTCTGGAACTGTAGGTAACGGAAATCTTCCCTCTATTAATAATGTTCTGCTAGTTGATGGATTGATGCATAACCTGTTATCCATAAGTCAATTAAGTGATAACGGTTATGATATAATCTTTAATCAAAAATCATGTAAAGCTGTTAGTCAGAAAGATGGGACTATCCTATTTAATGGTAAGAGGAAAAACAACATTTACAAAATCAAACTTTCTGAACTAAAGAGTCAGAACGTAAAATGTCTTCTGTCTGTTAACAACGAGCAGTGGATCTGGCACAGAAGATTGGGGCATGTTAGTATGAGAAGAATATCTCAGATTAACAAACTCAATCTGGTCAGAGGACTTCCAAATTTGAAGTTCAATTCAGATGCTCTGTGTGAAGCATGTCAGAAAGGCAAATTTGCAAAACCATCTTTTAAATCCAAAAATGTTGTTTCTACCTCTAAGCCATTAGAACTTCTGCACATTGACTTATTTGGACCAGTTAAGACTGCTTCTGTCAGTGGCAAGAAGTATGGGTTAGTAATCGTAGATGACTATAGCAGATGGACATGGGTAAAGTTCTTAAGACACAAGGACGAGTCACACTCTGTGTTTGTTACCTTCTGTAACCAAGTTCAGAACGAAAAAGATCTTAGAATCGTTAAAGTCAGAAGTGATCATGGTGGAGAATTTGAAAATAAAGATTTTGAGTCATTCTTTAATGACAAAGGCATTCTGCATGATTTCTCTTGTCCTAGAACTCCCCAACAAAATGGAGTTGTAGAACGAAAGAACAGAACATTGCAAGAAATGGCCAGAACCATGATCAACGAGACAAACGTTGCTAAGACTTTCTGGGCAGAGGCAATAAACACAGCGTGCTACATTCAGAATAGAATCTCAATAAGACCTATTCTGGAAAAGACTCCATATGAATTGTGGAAGAACAGAAAGCCCAACATTTCGTATTTTCATCCATTTGGATGTACTTGCTATATGTTAAATACAAAGAATTATTTGAACAAGTTTGATTCTAAGGCACATAAGTGTATTATGTTAGGATACTCTGAACGCTCAAGAGGGTACAGAGTATACAATACAGAAACACAGATTGTGGAAGAATCAATCAGTGTTCGTTTTGATGACAAGCTTGACTCTGAAAAGTCAAAGCAGAATGAAAATCTTGCAGGTATAGAAATTGAATTTGCAGGTTCTGAAGACAAGTCATCAGAAGCTCTCAACACAGACATTCCTTCAACGTCTGAAAGAAGCAATGCTAGAAATCCTACAACTGCTGCTGATCAACCTCAGAAGAGATTACCCAGAAGCAGTTTGGATCACCCAGAAGAGACTATTCTAGGAAGAAAGGAAGATCCAATCAGAACAAGAGCAAGCTTCAGAAACTCTGAAGAAACTCTGATGGGACTCGTGTCTCTGATTGAACCTTCTTCTATTGATGAAGCACTTCTGGATAATGACTGGATTCTGGCAATGCAAGAAGAGCTGAATCAATTCACCAGAAACGACGTATGGGATCTCGTTCCAAGACCAAAAGGATTCGACGTCATTGGAACAAGATGGGTGTTCAGAAACAAGCTCAATGAACAAGGTGAAGTCGTCAGAAACAAGGCACGACTGGTTGCACAAGGTTATAGTCAGCAAGAGGGGATAGACTATACAGAAACCTTTGCCCCAGTCGCCAGGTTAGAATCTATCAGACTCTTAATCTCATTTGCTGTTAATAGAGGCATCACTCTGTATCAGATGGATGTCAAAAGTGCATTCTTAAATGGTTATATAGAAGAAGAAGTTTATGTTCACCAACCCCCAGGTTTTGAAAATACAAAACATCCAGAACATGTTTTCAAACTGAAAAAGTCACTGTATGGTCTGAAACAAGCTCCCAGAGCTTGGTATGAAAGGCTAAGTAACTTTCTGCTTGAAAATGAATTCACCAGAGGGAAAGTGGACACTACTCTATTCTGTAAAACAGTTAAGAGTGACATTTTAGTCTGTCAAATTTATGTTGATGATATTATTTTTGGTTCTACTAATCCTTCTCTTGGAAGAAAATTTGCTAAGTGTATGCAGGCAGAATTTGAGATGAGCCTCATGGGGGAACTGAAGTTCTTTCTAGGAATTCAGATTAATCAAACTCCAGAGGGAACTTACATTCATCAGAGCAAATACATCAGAGATCTTCTGAAGAAATTTGACCTCTCAGAATGTAAGCCATCAAAGATTCCAATGCATCCCACGTGCATTCTGGAAAGAGAAGAGGTAAGCAAAAGCGTAGAACAGAAAGTCTACAGAGGTATGATTGGTTCTCTCCTTTATCTGACAGCTTCAAGACCTGATATTTTATTCAGCGTATGTATTTGTGCTAGATTCCAATCAGATCCTAGAGAATCTCACTTAACAGCTGTTAAGCGAATTTTCAAGTATCTGAAAGGTACTACTAATCTGGGTTTGTTTTATAGAAAATCTAGTGATTATAGCTTAGTAGGCTACTGTGATGCTGATTTTGCTGGAGACAGAGTGGAACGTAAAAGTACTTCTGGAAGCTGCCAGTTTCTGGGAGAAAATCTGATCTCGTGGTCCAGCAAAAGGCAATCAACAATTGCTCTGTCAACAGCAGAAGCTGAGTACATAGCAGCAGCAGGATGTAGCACACAGATGCTCTGGATGAAAAGTCAGCTTGAAGACTTCCAGATTTTTGAGAGTAACATTCCTATTCTTTGTGATAATACTTCTGCTATTTGCTTAAGTAAGAATCCTATTTTACATTCTAGAGCTAAGCATATAGAAATAAAACATCATTTCATTAGGGACTATATTCAGAAAGGTATTTTAAACTTGAAATTTATAGATACAGACCATCAATGGGCTGATATCTTTACTAAACCCCTTTCAGAAGATAGGTTTAATTTCATTCTGAAACATCTCAGCATGAAAGTATGCCCAGAATGAAAATGTTTTAATTCCATGTATTTATCTTCAGAATGTAATTATATTTCTGTGAACTTCTGATCAATCTCCTTTCAGAAAGATAGAACATGCAGATTGTATCAGATGCAAGTCTAAAGATCTGAGAGTCTAATCTCAAATACAGACGTGCTGATCACTACATCAAACAAGTGTCATCCAATCATCAGCAAATCCCTGAAGCAGAACGCGTGCACGCTTCTGAGAAAGGAAAGCGCTGATTGGGTGCATTGAGACACATGTCTGGTAACCGTTTTTAAGTATCTTTCTCAAATCCCCCAAAATCAGCAAGCATTTAATGCAGAGTAATCACGCTTGTTAATGGCAATCATTACTTTTTTTCTCTCTCTTAAAAACGTTTAACTTTTCAAAATAATTTTTGAAAACCTTATTTAAGCACATTATTCTTCATTCTTATTCTTTACGCTTTCTCATAATCTCTGAAACTTTTTCTGCATATTTCTGAGTTTATCTCCTTCAAAACCTTTTTCTAAAATCTTTGTTGTGTGAGAACAATGGCATCCTCCAGCATTTCTGCAGGGATTCAGAAGAAAGAAACTTCTGAGCAATATCAGGTGCCTACCAGAACTCTTCTCACACCGGTAAAGAATCTTGAGGTTCTCTCTGAGTTAATCATCGATTTCGAAAGTTTGAAGGAAAATGGATTTGACCTAACTGAAGAGATTAGGGCTCAAAAGTGGGAGAGGTATTTCGATAGGTTGGTTGGACCAACTTTCCCAGAGCTTGTCAAGGAATTTTGGATTCACGCCAAGATTCATAAACATCTAGTCATCTCCTCTGTCATGGGAAAGAAGATAATAATTTCTGAAGACCTCATTGCTAGGTTAATTGGTCAAAGTGGTGGTGGAGTCCGTTGTGTGGACATGGCTGATAGATGCCCTGATATAGGTGTGGTAGCCAACTGCATTTTCACTCTTGGTTTTCCCAGCAGCAAAATCAAGGATCTGAAGGATCACTGCAGAGTATGGGCCAAGATTGTTCTGGGCTGTTTCAATCAAAGGAAGCCAACAAGCTCTCCTGATTATATAAACGTGGATCATCAATTTCTGATCTACTTTATTGATCAGAGGGTGAAGATCAATTTGGCACACTTCCTGTTCAACCATCTGAAGACTAGTGTGGAAGAGACTAGAGATAAAAAAAAGGACCAAAAGGGACTGGATACCGTTTGGAAGGCTCATATCAGATATTCTAACAGAGAATAATCTGATAGATTATCTGAGCGAAGCTAAAGTGCTGGGCACTATGGAACCAACTGTTGGAAAACCGCTGAACGCTAAGAACCTGAAAAAGATGAAGCTGATAGAAAATATCAGGAAGGAACCCAGAGCTTCTTCAACTGCTGACATCTCCAGAAGAAGAGTGCCTCTGAGTAATTTCCCAAGATTTTCTGAAATGGAATCCCAACCTGATATGTTTCTCAAGTATCCAGATTCATACAAGGAAGAAGATGCAGGTTCAAAGCTGAAGATCAAAGATCTGAGTCAAGTTCAACCAGAAGTGATTCAGAAGAAGACAAAGAAGAGGAAAGCAGAAGGATCATCTCATCAGACTCCAAAGAAACGAGGTAATTCATCTGCTGCCCCTATTTCAATTTCATCTACTATTCCAACATCTGCTGCCCCTCCTCAAACCTCTCTCAGAATATCCATCCCAATCCCTACTATTGATGAAACCATACCAGAAGACCCTTCTGAGGCCTTACAACTCAGAAGAACCAGAATTAAAATTACCAAACAACCAACTGTTTCAACAACACCAGCACTTGATAGAGTTCTAGCTGATATTGAGCGTGAACATGCTTCTGTTCAACCTCACTCTGAACCACCAAATATTCCTCCTCCACAACCTGAACCAGAAATTCAACCTGAACCAGAATCACAACCTGAACCAGAAATTCAACAACAACCAGAATCATAACCACAATCTCAACAACCACTCACAAAAGAACCTCTGATCCCTGAGCAATCAGAGATTCCACCTCCTCAACCAGAAAATAATCCACCCTCGCCACAAACAGAGTTTCACCGCTATGAAACCCCTTCTCCACATCATTCTGATCCCCACTCACCTCAACCTTCACCGCTGGCAATCCAGTTGCCATGTGGAACCACCATTGTCAGGCCCCAGTTGCCATCATCAGAGGAATCAACCCCTCCAAAAACTCCAACCACTCCAATAGAAATATCCTCTGATTCTGATAACCATCCTCCAAAACAAACAACCTCTGAAAACCAATCCGCTGAAAACCCCAGCAGAACTTTCATTGACTTAACAAGTCTTGAACGTCTTGCTGATCTAAGACACAAAATTGCCATACCCATACCAAAGCAACCAGATGTTGGCTCTGGTATCTTGAATTTTGAAACAGGTATGCTGCAATGGATTGCTTCTTTGAAGCAAGTCTGTCCGGGGATGATCGACCCAGCTGCTTCTGATCAGCTCTGGTCACAGTTCAGAGTATGGGTACGTGCTGAAGCACTCAAGCTGCAGGACGTCAACTATGAGCAGGCTCAACAGAACTTTAGCAAGCTGCTGAAGGAAGTTGAGAGTCAGCTGCCTCAAGAAGTTGTGCTCCCTCTGGACAGTGAATCCTGGTCTGAGAAAGAGCAAGCTGCACAGGTGCAACCATCAGAAGAAGACAAGACTCTTCAGGAAGAAAATCCAGCAGAAGATGTAGCTGAAAGTTCTGAGAAGCTTCCTCCTGCTGAAAGTTCTCAAGCTGCCTTGGACAGGCAGGCTCTGGAAGAACTAAGGCTGAATGACTTGCGTCTACAGCAGCGGATGGAAGAGAATGATCAGAAGATGGAAGCAAGAATGAATGTACAGGACAGCAAGATTGACACTGTTGTCAATATGGTTCAGAAGCAGAATGAAACTTCTGAAAAGATTCAAGCAATGCTGGAAAGCCTGTTCTCACGCATGCCCCCACAACCTTAAAATCTTTCATGCATAATTTTTCATGTTTTCTTCATTTTATGTTTTGACTATGTTTTGTAATGCTATTTTGCACTGATTCTGAACTATTTTAATATAATTAGTTTTTCTGATCTATATTATTTTAGCACATCACCAGCACTTTTTGATTGCTGACAAAAAGGGAGAGAACAAGAATGATATTTAAAATCAATAAACGGCTAACTAGACAGAAATTCTCAAACATTCTAACTCTATTACTTGAAATGTTTTTCTGTTTTGTTTTTAAGTCTACAGGCACAAGGAAGCTCTTGAACACTATGAAGACTAGAAGCTAGAAGCTCTGATCAAATGTAGAAGCTCATATTGCTCTGATCAAATATGAAGTTCTGATATATGAAGTTCTGATCATCCTAACACTCTGATCCGAAGCAAAGCTCTGACAGGAAAAGTTCTGAAGCTCTGCTCTCTGATAAGTCAAAGACTCTTATTCTGATGTTCAAAGATAGAAAAAGATCTGATCCTGAAGAACACGCATATCAAAGGGAAGTAACAAACTCAGGGGGAGTATCTCTTAAACTCTGATTTTTTTCCTTACTTCTTAACTCTGAAACATTTCCCAGATACTTTTCACGTTATTTTTTCATTTAAAATATCTAGTTTTTGTCATCATCAAAAAGGGGGAGATTGTTAGAACAATGTTTGAATCTAGTACCCTATATTTAAGTTTTGATGATAACAAAGTGAAAAGATATAGTATTTAAATGTTTCATGATTGAATTATATGCTGCCTAAAAATACTATGCTCTGACTTGCAGATATGCTGATTAAAATATGCAAGATCACTTATTCAGCATCAGAACTTGATTTGATACACCAGCATCAGAAGTTGCTGAATCAGAACGTGAAGATCAGATGATCAAATCACGCACACGCTGAAGCTTGATGAACAGAACTGCGCGTAAAACACTCTGATACAGAATCAATAGTTCATCAGCAGCGAAGCAGAATCAGAATGAGCCAAGCCAGAACGTGCATTGAAGAAGCAACGGTACTGTGCATTGAACGCTAATTAATTCCAACGGCTTCATTCTAGACAAGATCTGCTCAAAAAGGAAAGCTTGTTATTAGCATTGAATCAAGAATATTTGCTTCAACGTTCATCTTCTCAAGTGCTATATAAACCAAGCTTCGAAGATTATCATGGCTAATGCTTCCAAACTCTCTACACGCACAAAGCTGATCAATAATCTTCATCTACCAGTTTTGCTAAACCAACAAACTCTGATACTCCATTAGTGTTTAGCATTCTAAGTATTCTAAGCTTCATTTGTGTAAACATCACAGTTGTGATATAGTTTTGTAGAAAACATTCACACACATTATTTTATACCTTTGTAAGAAAGTGTTGCCTTGACAAACCGGATTGTGGTTTGAATCAAGAAGGCTTTAGCAGTTGTTAAAGCAGATTTGTATTCAGTTGAATATAGTGAATTAAGACCTCGTTGGAGAGAGGCGAAATCACCTTGACGGGTGGACTGGAGTAGTTTGAGATCAAACGAACCAGGATAAAAATATCTTGTCATTTGCTTTAAGTTTCCAGTTTTACAATTCAACCCCCCCTTCTTGTGTTTTTCACCCCTTCACCTTTTAAGACCAAACTCAGTTGGGGAGAGGATCTTCCGGAGATTGAAAGTCTGGTTGGGGATTTTATGAATCCAAATTTGTGAGGATAATGTTATTGAAATAACTCTGTGGGGATATCTCAAATACATTTAAGGAGATGCTTGTCAATGTTTTTAAGCATACATTTTCTAAAAGTTTAATCATGTTCATATGCATATGTTCATTCAATTTTAGTCATTGGACACCTTTGCACTCAAAACAGAAAAAACAAAAAGTTTGTACTTCAAAGTATATTCGTATTGATGTTTTGCCCATGAATAAGCGGTTTTGTAAGAGACAAAGATCCTAGTAAGAGGAAATTGTCGAAAGAATGAAAGGAATACAAAACAAAAAATAATAGCCACGTGGAAGTGATCTCATTATGTTCCAACTCTACTATTGTCCTTATGTCTTTGAACATCGTCCCTTGCCATTGAAAAAGGTCGATTGGATTGATCTTGGACCAATGGAACTCAGACCTTGGTAATAAAGCTGGCTGTAAAGATCCCATGGGACATAGTCATACACTTTAATCCTTAACTTTTTCATGGACCACCCTTTCGAGTTTTCAGCCCACCAGGATACCCATTTTTTCCCAAATTGTCCTTTCGGGTTTTCGACTTGCCGGGTGTTCAACCTTTTGCGTATATCACTATGTTTTACCCAAACATCTTTGGTTCGCCGGGATGCCCTTATTTTTTCCTAGGTATGTCAACCTAGCGGGTCATTTTATGCGTAGTATTTTTTAACTATGTCCACATTCACAGGATGTGGGACGTATTCACCATCCATAGTAGTCAGCATCATGGCACCACCAAAGAAAACTTTCTTTACAACAAATGGTCCTTCGTAGGTGGGAGTCCATTTTCCCCTGGGGTCGCCTTGTGGAAGAATGATGCACTTTATTACCAAGTCGCCAGTCTAATATACTCGAGGCTTGATCTTTTTGTTGAAAGCCTTGATCATATGTTTTTAATACATTTGACCATAACAAACAACAACCAATAACTTTTCATCGATCAAGTTTAGCTTATCTAACCTAGTCTGCACCCACTCGTCTTTTCCTAGATCTTCCTCCTTCATAATCCTTAGGGAAGGAATTTGAACATCTATAGGAAAGAAAGCTTCCATACCATAGACCAAAGAGAAAGGAGTTTCCCCAGTTGATGTTCGAGCTGAAGTACGGTAGCCATGGAGAGCAAACAGTAACATCTCATGCCAGTATTTTTAGGTTACCACAATCTTTTGCATAATCTTCTTGATATTTTTATTGGATGCTTCCACTACGCCATTCATTTTGGGTCTATATGGAGAATAATTGTGATGCTTGATTTTGAACTGAATCTAGAGTTCCGTAATCATAAAGTTGTTGAGATTAGTTCCATTGTCAGTGATAATCCTTTTGGGGATACCGTAACGACAGATGAGGTTATGCTTGATGAATCTGGCTACAACGTTCTTTGTGACAGAGGAAAATGAGGTAGCTTTAACCTATTTGGTGAAGTAATCAATAGTCACGAGAATGAAACGGTGTCCATTGGAAGCAGTGGGTTTAATCTCTCCAATCATATCAATGCCCCACATTGCAAATGGCCACAAAGCAGTCATGACATTTAGAGGAATATGAGGTACATGGATCTTGTCAGCATATATTTGACACTTGTGGAAAGTCCTTGAGTGATGATGATAATCAGTTTCCATTGTGGACCAATAGTAACCAGCCCTCAGGATTTTCTTGGCCATAGTGTGTCCACTAGAGTGGGTTCCAAATAGGCCATCATGCATGTCTTCCATAATTTTATCTTCCTCCTTCTTGTCCACACATCGGAGTAGAGTAGATTCATGGTTACGCTTGTACAGGATTTTGTTTCTTAGAAAGAATTTGGCTGAAAATCTTCCAAGAATTTCTTATCATTGATGGAAGCTTCTTCAGGATATTCTTGTACCTCAAGATATCTCCTCACCTCATGGTACCATGGTTTCTCTTCGTCAGTGTAAAGCTCATAGCAGTGTGCAGGTTCGTCAAATATCTCAATTGTAATCATAGGAGCTTCGTTGTCCCATTTGACCTTGAACACGGAAGACATTGTTTCCAAGGCGTCAACCAACTGATTTTCTTCTCTAGGGAAATGTTCAAAGGTGATCTCTTTGAAGCATGGAATCAGAGTTAACACAAGCTCCTTGTAAGGAATAAGGTTAGGATGCTTAGTGTCCCATTCTCCTTTGACTTGACTGATTACTAGAGAAGAATCTCCGAATACATTCAAGAACTTGATCCTTAAGTCAATGGCAGCCTTCAGACCTAATATACACGCCTCGTACTCAGCCATGTTATTCGTACAATCCAAGCATAATCTAGTAGTGAAAGGAGTATGGCAACCCTCACGAGAAATAATCACATCACCAATTCCATTTCCCAAAGCGTTAGAAGCCCCATCAAAAACCATAGTCCATCGGGATCCCTTTTCAGGTCCGCATATGGTCCAGGTTCTTCATAGTCAGTTACTAGCATAATATTCTCATCCGGGAAGTCAAAGTTCATAGACTGGTAATCACTAACAACTTGATGGAAAAATGATCTGCCAATACGCTTCTTTTGATGGCCTTTTAGGTTGTATATTGGATATCGTATTCAGTCAGAATCATTTGCCATCTAGCTATCTGTCCGGAGAGAGTGGGCTTCTCGAAGATGTACTTGATAGGGTCCATCTTAGAAATCAATAAAGTGGTGTGAGTCAACATATACTGTCTTAGCCGGCGAGCATCCCACGCCAGAGGGCAGCAAGTTTTCTCAAGCAGTGAATATATGGTTTCACAGTCGGTAAATTTTTTGCTCAGGTAGTATATCGCATGCCCTTTTTGGCCAGACTCGTCATGTTGGCCCAACACACACCCCATAGAATTCTCTAGCACAATCAAGTACATGATCAATGGTCTTCCTTCCACTGGAGGTATAAGGATAGGAGGTTCTTGTAAATATTCCTTGATTTTGTCGAAGGAAGCTTGGAAATCATTGTTCCATTTGACTATTTGATCTTTCTTCAAGAGTTTTAATATTGGCTCACAAGTAGAAGTTAGGTGAGATATGAAGCGAGCAATGTAGTTATGTCAGCCCAAGAAGCCTCTGACCTCCTTTTCAGAATAGGGAACTAGCATTTCTTGAAAGGCTTATACCTTTGCAGGATCAACTTTGATGCCTTTACCACTGACGACAAAACCTAGAAGCTTTTCAGACCTTACTCTGAATATGCACTTACTAGGGTTCAAACTCAACTTGTACTTCTTCAGCCTCTCAAATAGCTTGTCTAGGTGATTGTGATGCTCTTCTTCAATTTGTGACCTTGCAATCATATCATCCACATAGACCTCTATTTAATGATGGATCATATCATGAAATAAAGCTACCATAGCTCTTTGATATGTTTCCCTTGCATTCTTTAATCTGAACGGCATGACCTTGTAACAAAAGGTTCCCCATTGTGTAATGAAGGTGGTCTTTTCCATGTCTTCGGGAGCCATCTTGATTTGATTGTATCCAAAAAATCCATCCATAAAGGAGAAGAATTTATGTTGAGCGGTGTTGTCAACCAAAACGTCAATATGAGGTAGCGGGAAATCATCTTTGGGGCTTGCCCTATTTAAATCTCTATAGTCCACACACATACGAACCTTCCCATCTTTCTTCGGTACAAGGACCACGTTTGCAACCCATTGAGGATAAGATGTCACAGCCAGAAAACCTATATCAAACTGCTTCATTACCTCAGACTTTATATTTTCAGACATGTCTGGCCACATGCGACTAACCTTTTGTTTAACAGGAGGACAATCTTCCTTTGTTGGAAGACGATGAACCACAATATCGGTATCCAACTCTGGCATATCTTCATACGACCAAGCAAACACTTCAACATAGTGATGTAACATCTGAACCAATCTGCTCTTGATACCGTCTCCTAGGTTGGCGCTGACCTTGACTTCTTTTCTGTCTGTCTCGGTATCTAGGTTGATAACTTCGACTGGATCTTCATGAGGTTGAATAGCTTTCTCCTCTTGCATCAGAAGTCTGGCTAGTTCCCCTAGTATTTCATAATCTTCCTCACCTGCGTCTTTGGCTTGGTTAATTGGATGTTCGAAGTCATAACTGGCAATAGTAGAGTCGTTGGAAATGAGATCCGGAGTGAATGAAGATCTGTAAGTGTGTGTGTGTGTGCATGTAAGATACATGGCTATTTGAAAAATGCAAATAAAGAAACAGAAAGACAATGAGCACAAAAATTGAATGCAAAGGTCCAATGTTTTCCAATAAATGATCATACGATAAATGAACATGAACAAAACCCTTAACAAATGGACCATGGTGCCCCGAGCAAGGCACATAGCTTAAAAGTTATTATTTGGAATTTAAAATTACAGACAAAAGTTCTTGAATTGACAGAAAACAATAAACAGTAATTACTCCTCAATGAAGGAGATGGGAGCGAAATCTTTTGCATGCCAGTTGTTGAGCTTTCCTCCGGCAATAGGGTAGATCCATTCTTTAAAAGTGCATTCATCATCAGAGTCTTCCATAACGTTTACTTCTTGATTTCCGATGCAGAGAGGTGGCTTTCCCACGCGAGCGCGCCTGGCCTCTTTCTGAGCTTTTATGGTGAAACCCAACCCAAATTTGTGTGTTTTAAATGGAATGACGGGGAGTTGTCCCCATATAGTACAACTTTCATCTTCGACCACGACACAAACATCCTTAAGTGAGACCATTCTTGTTACAACTTCTTAAGCTTTTGATATGTTGGAGGAGATTTTGGTGGCAGCAACCATAGGAGGAACAACTTTGAAAGCCTGGCACTGAGTCTCTATGAACTCACCAGCCATTTCCACATACTTGAAAGAATTGAGGTGGCTCACCATAAACTCTTTTTTCCGCAAATAGTAACGATCTTCCCTTTGA
This sequence comes from Vicia faba, assembly GCA_948472305.1. Lineage (NCBI taxonomy): Eukaryota > Viridiplantae > Streptophyta > Magnoliopsida > Fabales > Fabaceae > Vicia > Vicia faba. The sequence continues at coordinate 70,404,768 of OX451739.1, forward strand.
CTGGATACTTTAATTTTTGATGAAGGGTGGATGTTACTGCCCCATGGATCCAAGGGCGCCCAAGCAAACAAGAGTAGGCGGGACGTATGTCTACTATATAAAAAGTGGAGTTGAAAATTTATGATCCCACCTTAATGGGGAGATCCACCTATCCATGCACCATCCTTCTATCAAAAGCCCTTACAATTATATCACTTGGTTTCAACACCAGGCCTTCACAATCTAGTCGGTCCAAAGCACCTTTAGGTAGAACATTAAGAGAGGAACCGATATCAATCAAGACATGAGCTATGGTAGTTCCTTTGCATTCAATAGAGACATGTAAGGCTTTGTTGTGGTTCCTTCCCATAGGAGTCAAATCAGCGTTGGAGAACCCTAATCCATTGTCAGCCGTTAAACTTGCTACACAGTTCTCGAACTGGTCAACTGTGGTTTCTTGGGGCACATGTGCTTTCTTCAAGAACTTGATTAGATCCTGGGCATGAGCGTCCAAACAGAGTAACAATGACAACATGTAGATTTTAGAGGGGGTTTGCCCCAGCTTCTCAACTATTTTGAAGTCACTCTTCTTTATGATTTTCAGGATTTCCTCCATCTCTCAAGTGGAGGGCTCTTCAGCATCAACATCTTTGGCAGGTGCCTCTATCTTAGCAGGCTCACTTAATTTTTCTTTGCCTCTAGTATTGGAACTAGACTTGTCATTGGTTATGCGGTCAGGATTTTTTGTAGTAGTGGGTGGTAAAATATCAGGGGAAAAGATCCTCCATGTTCTTGTTACTTTACTAAAACCTACAATATTAGTAACATCAGCTCTGTCTTCATGGATCCAAGAATCTTGTTTTATCCCATGATAATAAACTTTGGCGCCATAGTTCCATGAAGCTGCTTTGTCGAAAGAGTAAGGAATCGACCCAGGGGCAGTGATTATTAAAGGAGAAATGGTTGGTTCGTTTAAAATCCTAATAGGACCCTTTGAGGAGATCCTAAGAGGCTTGTTGGAGATTGTTATTATGGCAAGGTCTTCAGCTTCATTGTTCAAACTCTTGATAGTAGGAACTTTTTCAAACAGGATCTCGTGACTATCTATCAGGTATTGAACACCTTCTTTCAGCCACTTGCATCCATTTATTTGTTCAACACAATAATCACAGTCTTTTAAGCAGCCAGGGAACACCCCAGCTCTCAGCAAATTTTCCTTCACCGTAGTGAATGGAGTAGTCAAATCCTCAACGGAGGAAAAAAATTAGTGTCATCAATCGCATTGACACCTTTGCCATGGTTCGACATTGGTGCAGTTATCACATTTAGAGTTGTAGGTGGATAAACCTCAATATTTTTGTTGTCTATCAGGTCTTGAATCTTATTCTTCAGAGCCCAACATTGATCAGTTTCATGCCCAGGGCTGTTGGAATGATACACACACTTGGTATTCAGATTGTATTTTGGTGATGTAATATTTGGATTTGATGATGGATCACGCAATTTCACTAAGTTGTCCTTCAACAGATGTTGTAAAGCTTGGGACAGTGACATGCTAATCCTTGTGAATTGTCTTCGAGGAACTTCAGATTGTTAATGGTTGGATGATTGTCTTTGAGTAGATGGAGGGTTGGAGATCAAAACAACATTAACAGATGGACGGTGATCCTTCTTGGTATGGGCCCTGGATCCATAAACAAAATTGTCTTCTTTATTTCCAGTAAAGGGTTTCTTTATAGTGCTTGATGTAGAAGCAGACGCCATTGGGGATTTTTCCACTCTTGATTCCACTCTCGACCCTTTCACCAGTCAAAATTAGTTTGGTTAAACCAGAAGATGAGCTACCAATTAGCAAGTTGAAATAGGGTCCTGTTAGTGTTCCCATGAACATGTCCACTAGATCCCTATCAGTTAGTGGTGGTTGAACTCTTCCAGCAAGATCCCTCCATTTTTGTGCGTACTCTTTAAACCCCTCATTAGTACCCCTTGTCATACCTTGAAGTTGGACTCTAGTTGGTGCTAGATCGGCATTGTATTAATAATGATGATAAAAAGCAGTGGCTAGATCTTCCCATGTATGGATGCGGGAACCCTCCATTGATAAAACCATTATAGTTGAGTCCCAGCCAGACTCTCTTGGAAGAAATGAATCCAGAGCTTTTTATCGGTAGTGTGCGGCTGTATCTTGTGCACATAAGACCTTAGATGAAGTTTCGGGAAGGAAACCCCGTCATATTTGGTGAATACCGGTATCTTGAACTTATGAGGAATGACGACCCTAGGTACTAAGCCCAAATCACCAAAATCCAAGCCAGGTACAGTTTGAATTTCAACAGCCTCTAGTCTATCCTCTAACTGCTTGTATTTATCCTTGGCAGGTGGATACTGTTCATCAAAGTAGTCTTCTACCTCAGAAGATTGATCATTTTCACCCCCAACGCGAGTTCTCTTTGCCTCTTCCACCTGGTTCTCATCTTCCTCAGATGACTCATCAACTATCTGCACCTGACGGACTGGACCTTTGAACCTCTTACCTATGTTGATGAAGGCCTTCTTTTTGGTTTTCTTCTTGGCTACCAGCAAAGTCATCAACTCTTGTTTCCCCTTAGCCAGGGTCAACAAGGTCTCTTGGAACTGGGAATTCTATGCTTGCAAGTCCTTCACTATTTGTTCGATATCCATCTTACTGAAATAAACAGTAGAAATATAAGGAAACATGTTGTGGAAAAACTTGTTTATGTTATGATGCATGAAAATGCGTATGGAAATGATTTCAAGGACTTAGAAGATTTAAATTTGTTTAGACAAAAAGGAAAAAACATTAATTGTATTAATAAGTTGAAATGGATTACAACATGCCTCTTGGTCTTACATTGAAACAAAAGAAACAAAATGAACTAAAATACAATAAAAATGGCTCAAGTTTCCTATGGATGCTTCCTCTTTGGAGTGATATAGGCATTCAGGCTCCTCTCCTCATGAAGTGGTCTCGTGAGCTCCAATGTCTTCTTCTCACTTGCATAAAACTAGGCTTTAAAGGTGTCTCGCTCCCTCTTTATCTAAATCCAAGCTCTTTGCAAATCTTCAAGAGAAGTAGGCATATCAGGATAAAGGAAAGTATATGGAACATCTCCTTCGGTAACAGGCTCCATGATGATAGGTAGGATGGATTCAAAAGGAACCATGAGGTTTTGGGTGCAAGTTTGCACCCAATTGAGATAAGGCTCCAAAGGAATGGAGTTCTTATATCCCAAAGTCTTGCTATCAATTTTGTTTACCATGCCCCAAACTCGTATGAATCTCTGATGATAACCTTGTACATCGTTCTCGTAGTTGAATGCAATTCCTTGGACAAGTGCATCATGAGGGCCATCCCTCCTAGCATACCCAAATTGTCGTAAAGCCAAACAAGGATTGTAGGTAATACCTCCCCTAATGCCAAGTAGAGGAACATTAGGGAATTCCCCATAACGGTAAATAATAGTAATGTCCTCCAAGGATCGGGAACACCAATGGATATCAGAATGCGTGAGTGACATTAATCTATTAGACCATCTCATGCCTTGCTCATTCTTCACAACAGATCAAGGTAGGTACGAAATAAACCACCTAGCCGACAAAGAAGTTCAACACATAAGAAGTTCTCTTCTCTTCATGGTGCGAGAGTGAAGAGAATGCAAGATATCCCCAAGTAAAGTAGGCACCAGATTACGAGATAGAAATTTTTTGACTGTGTTCACATCTATGAGTTGGTTAGGATTGGGAAATAGAACCATCCCATATATGAGAAGAGCCAACACTTCTTCAAAGGCTTGTAAATCCAGAGCATCCCTAAAATATTAATCCCTCTCAAACAAAGACATGGCTAGAAACCCTTTGACACCACTTCTTGTTTCCCAATTGGCCACAACGTCAGACCGAGGTAAATGTAGACCTCGAGCAATTTCTTCAGGTCTCGAGTCTCTTTCAATACCGTTGAAGGGTAGTTGATCAAGAATAGGAATTCCCAAGATTTGAGATAATTCTTCCATAGTAGGAACAAGTTGGTAATCAGGAAAGGTAAAGCAATGGTGTTTAGGGTCAAAGAATTGGAATAACACTTTCACCATATCCTCTTCAAAGATTGTGGTAACTAAGTTAATGAGACGACCATATTTCTTGGTGAAGGGAGAATCATTGGGGACCCTCGATTCCAATTCCTTAAGTTGAGGAGGCATTTTGACGAGGTTGATTTGGACAGTATTCCTGCGAGTGGGGGAGCCATGTCCTATAAAATAAGACAAATATAAATCTCTAGGTCCTTGAAATGGTTAGTGCAAAATGCCATGGTATGATGTCATGATGTTATGTACAAGTATACATATACACACAAAGCAAACAAGTTCTTAGGTTTAAGCTTGTATGAGGTTTCATTGCTAACTACCCTCTTGAAGTTTAGTTGGTTCAACCTGTCTAAGAAAGTAACCAAGTTCTAGGGAATCTCAATATCACTGATCTTTCTTCATCCGGCATTGTTTCAGCACAAGCCTCTTTATTGGCTACTGAAATATCCCGAAAGTCCGATCTCAATGAGCGTAGTATCGAGTATGAACAAACTTCAGACTGCACCAAATCCGGCTATCTCACTACTTCCTAATGGCCAAGTTATTCAATTAAAGGTTCTAAGGTCAGTTAGTGCTTCACGACACCACACAACTACTTGACTAGACTCGAGGGCTACCAGTACCAACAAATTTGTCACACTAACGTAGCCATCGCTTCAACCATGTAGGTATACCCCGCACAATCCCCACGATCTATTTCTACTTGGCTAATGATGTTCCCAGATCCGGGTAGAGGATCAATACAAACCCAAACAAGGATCCATAAATATAAAGCAAACAAATCAAACAATGAAAGAAATTAAATGTGATCTATCTCTAAGGTAACCCCACTTTTAAGTATGTCCCCAGCAGAGTATCCAGTTCTGTAATACGGATCGAGAACTGACTTGGAGTGTTTTCCATTTTATTGCAATTGTTGCGGATAGCAAGAGTCGCCACCGACTATTCTTTTATCCAATAAGGAAAGGGTGAAAAGAATAGGAAAGACCTTTGAGATATTTTCTTGATTTTGGGGGGTAGGTTATGAAAAGGGAAGGTGTTAGCATCCTTTTTATCCATAGTTATCTATGGGCTCTTAGTTTCTTGCTAGCTCACTTTTGAAATTGCTTTGTTTGAAATGTGTTTGTGATGGGTTTTGAAAGTATTTTTGAAAAGTGCCATCATTTAGGAAAACTTTGTAATGATTCTCATCTCTATAATAATATATATAAAGTGTTGAACTTTTGAAAATATTTCATGTTTTGAAAGTGTTTGGAGTATTTTGAAAGATGTTTTTGAAGATGGATTGCGAGCAAGAAACTAAGAACGTTCTACCTACTCAAAAGTCTTTGTTCTTTTCCTCCTCCTTTAGATATTGCTATCTTACCATTGATTGATAAGAATCCATATCGTTGGATGTGAAGGGACGGGCGTGGGTCATCGTATAGTCATAGAAGGAAACTTGTAAGATGTTTTAACAATTGTTGTAAGGGACTAAGATCATTTACGGAAGGCAACATTTGAAGGTTCGTCGAGGGGCTATGATCTTTTATTCGAAGGTCTTTGCTAAAACATCTCACGTTCGAGGGACATGACTATTTTAACCCGAGGAAACAAGTGTGGGTTACCATAGAGGTGCAAGTGTGAACCGTGTTTTGATTGCATGCATTTTTGTCTTGAGATTAAGGGTTCTCTAAGATTAATTTTATCTTGCCATACAAACCCTAATTATTAGCCTTTTTATTCGAAAGCGATAAATTGAGGAAATTAAAGTCCTACGCTATTACATCATTTAGGGTATGGGGATACAAGTTTATGAACAGGGAATGAAAGCAATTAAAACCTAATTACTATTACAACCAAATTTAATGAAAATAATAGCAAAAAAGTCTCAAAAAATCAAGATTTTTGGTGTTGAAGTTGACACGGGCCGTGTCCTGTAACATGGGCACCCGTGTCAGAACCCTGTAATAATTATGCATGTCTTTTTTGTCACAACTGTGCTGACACGGTTAGTGTTCCGTGACACGGGCACCCGTGTCAGGACCCTGTCCTACCATTTTGTCAAGTTTTCTCCCAGTAAGAGGGACACATGCCATGTTCTATAACACAAGCACCCGTATCAGAACCCTGTATTTTAACTTTGTCCTATTTTCTCCATAACACGACCCGTGTCAGGATTCCAAAAGCATTTTTTTATGGTTTTGAGTGTTTTCAACTCTTCTACTTTGACTTATCCTGCTTTATTCTTTTAAAAATGAAAGTAAAATGATGTATGAACAAGGAAATTACAGTTTGAGAAAACTTACCTCTTGAAGTGAAAACTCAAAATGTGTTTGGATGTTTTCAAGCGCAATGTGATGATTGATTGAGCTCCCTTAGACCTTTTTGGAAGTTGTTCCAATCGTCACTTTGTGCGGAAAGTTGTTGAACCACTCCAACCAAGTCAAACTGCAAAGTACGGTTTTTGAGTTTAGAAGGTGGTGACAATGATGTTATAGAAGTGATTCTTATGTTTGAAAAACTTCTATATGGTGTATGTGAAGTGTTTGGATGTTTTTTTTGGAGAAAACTTGCAAGGTATGAGATTCAAGGACTTGGACTTCAAAGCTCAAAAATAGAGGTTTTGTGGACAATTCTGGTTTTTGACAGCAAAAATAATTTTCAGTGTTAGTTTATCCTTCTTTTCTATGACCTCTTTCTCTTGAAATTTGCCTCTCTATTTATAGAGAAGGTTTGAGACTTGAAACAACTTAGACTTTGAATCACATGTTATGGCTATCTTGCTTGTTTTTGAAGCAAGCATGAAGAACATGTTTCCAATGCTTGTACCAAACAATCTAAAGTGGTTGATCACTTTAAACATGTTTGTTCTGAATTGTAGAAGTTGAGTGTGATTATAACAACAATTTAGAGGCTTAATAAATTGACTTTGTGATTAAAGTGAACTTTTCAAGAATGGATATGTTGCTTTCTTCCAAAAATGGAATGATCACTTGGACAAAGGCTCAAACACTTGGATCATAGTTTAACCAACTGCGTAAGAATTCAATTAAGGAGTGATTTACGAGTTTGAGGCCTCTAAAGTGAAGATTATGCAACATAGCTAAGATTTTGGTTCCTTGTTCATCACAAATCTGCCTTGTAAATCAAGAATGAATGCCCAACTTCAGATTCTTGAATCTCGTAGCTCAAGTATGATAAATTCATGCTCTTGAATGTTTTGGAAATTTTAAAACATCCTCCACAACTTTCATTTTTTTCACTTTTATTAAATCAAACTGGAACTTGATGAAAATTGGCCAAGAAGTTGGGATAAAAACCTGACCAAACCTGCTGAAAATTTCTCTAAGTGTTTAATAAAAAATGCCATGACTTCATGAATTTATAACTTAAAATACAAGAATTTATAGAAAAGTCCTGCCCTATAATGTTTTAGATCTCATTGAGATCTACAACTTTCATGTTGGAAGTTTTCCTTGAATCAACTTGCATCATGGTGAAAATTTGGCACAAAGTCATGAAAAAAAGTTAACTTTCTAACAAGAAAAATTTCTAAGTCTTAGAATTTTGACTTTTCAAAGATAATTTTGACTTTTTGATTTGTTGATGAAAAATGTTCATATTTTTGACATGTCTTGATGAATTATGATTTTTGAAACTTGATTTTGATCAAAAAGTCAAAGTTTGACTTTTTAGTGTACAATTGACTTTTTCATCAGTTGGCCAAATTTCAACTATCAATCAATTGATCTTTGAGAAGTGTTTTGAACCATTCCATTAGGTCAAGATGATGCATTTGAATCCTTGATATCATGTCTCAAACAAATAAGTCATGTTTTGGTCAAAAAGTGAAAACTTGAGCCTTCTCAGTCAAAACCCTAATTTTTACCATTTTGCCCTTTTGGTGTTCTGATCAAATTTCTTGAGGAATTATGATCCAAACTTTAACAATTGACATATATGAGTTCAAAATGTTGATATGGATAAAAAAATTATGAAGTTTGACTGTAAATTGACCATATTTGACTTTTTGCCCAATACAGTTGATTTTAGGTCAACTGATCAATTGACTGAGCAAAAATGTGATCCAAAGCTTGAAACTTGACATGAGAAATCCTGAGTGTCCAAAATGATACCTGAAAGTCATATGGGGCCTTAAAAGTCCAATTGTACTTGTGCAAACTCAACCCCTAATTTTGAATTATCAGTGCTTAAGGAGGTGTATTGAGCTGATCCATCCTTGTATCTTCTTGATCCAACAGACATATTGTGAGAGAAATCTTGAGAAAATGAGAGGGAAAATTTTGGGGTACAATAGTACCAAAGGAAACTTCATTGATTTCATGCATTAACATGTCTGCTTCGTGTCTATCCACACATCTGAGTAAGACCATGTCATAATTTCTTTTGTATAGCACATCTTCATTGAGGAAAAAACTTCCTGCCAACCTTCTCAATGTCTTTCTATCTTTGTTTGACGTACCAGCCAAGTATTCTTGAGTCTGGAGAAAATGCTTGATATCATAATACCATGGTTTTTCTTCTAACATTTCCTCTGCTACAAACACATGAGCCTGCCTATCCAGACGTCAAACTGTGATGCGAGGCACATCGTTCTAAGTATTTACTTGATACATAAAAGCCAAAGTGGCCAAAGTATCTACCATCTGATTTTCATCTCTGGGAATATCATGGAATTCAAATTTATTAAAGAAGGGTAATAATCTTCTAGTATAGTCTTTATAGGGAATCAAGCCAGGGTGGCGAGTATCCCATTCTCCTTTAATCTGATTTATTACCGAAGCTGAATCGCCATATACATCTAGAATTTTGATTCTGAGATCAATAGCCTCCTTGAGACCCGTGATACAAGCTTCATACTCTACCATGATATTGGTACAATCAAATGGCAACCTTGCAGTAAATGGGATATGCGGTCCATGGGGAGTGATAATCACATCACCAAATCCTTTCCCATAAGCATTCACAACTCCATCAAATACCATACCCCACTGAGATTCAGGATCAGGACCTTCCCCGGGAAAAGGTTCATCATAATCTTTTATTTTCAAAAACATCACATCCTCATCAAGGAATTCATATTTAACAGACTGATAATCATCAACCGGTTGGTGAGCAAGATAATCTGCCAACACACTGATTTTTATAGCCTTATAAGTACGATATTCAATATCATATTCAGACAACAACATCTGCCAATGGGAAACTCACCCAGTAAGAGCAGGATTTTCAAAAATATACTTAATTGGATCCATTTTGGAAATCAACCAAGTAGTATGATTCAACATATATTGCCGCAAATGTTTTGTCGCTAAGGCCAAAGCACAACAAGTTTTTTCCAGTATAGAATACTGTGACACATAATCAGTAAACTTCTTGCTGAGATAATAAATGGAATATTATTTTCTCCCAGTTTCATCTTGTTGTCCCAAAATACAACCCAAGAATTATGTAACACTGTCAGATACATAATCAATGGTCTTTCTTCAATAGGAGGGAGCAATATAGGAGGTTCAAGAAGATACTCTTTAATACTTTCAACTACCCTTTGGCAATCATCTATCCATACACAACCTTGATCTTTCTTTAACAGCTTGAAGATCGGCTCACATGTTGCAGTCATATGGGAAATAAATATGGAAATGTAATTCAAACGCCCCAGGAAGCCTCTAACTTGCTTTTCAGTTCTAGGTGGAGGAATTTCTTGAATTTCCTTAAATTTATCAGGATCAACCTCAATTCCTTTTTGGCTGACAATGAAACCCAACAATTTTCCTGATCGGACACCAAAGGTGCATTTATTTGGATTCAAGCGGAGACGATACTTCCTCAAACGCTGAAACAATTTCAACAAATCCTCTATATGCCCTTCTTCGGTTTGGGACTTAGCAATCATATCATCAACATATACCTCAATTTCCCTGTGCATTAGATCATGGAATAAGGTTGTCATATCCATATGGTACGTTTCACCGACATTCTTCAACCCGAAGGGCATCACTCTGGAATAGAATTTTCCCCAGGATGTGACAAACATTGTTTTTTCCATGTCCTCAGGAGCCACTCTGATTTGATTATATCCAGAAAATCCATCCATAAATGAGAATACTTTGAATTTTGTTGTACTTTCAACCAACATATCAATATGTGGCAATGGAAAAGTCATCTTTTGGACTAGCTTTGTTTAAATCTCTATAATCAACACACATGCAAACTTTTCCGTCTTTCTTTGGTATTGGGACAATATTAGTAATACACTGAGGGTACACTGATGTCATAAGAACTCTGGCATTAATCTGCTTTAAAACTTCTTCTTTAATTTTCACTTCCATATCAGGGTGAGTTCTTCATAATTTCTGCTTGATTGATGGGCATTCTGGCTTTAGTGGCAAATGATGTTCCACAATTTCAATATCTAATCTCGGCATGTCTTGGTAAGACAAAGCAAAGATGTCCACATACTCTTTCAACAATTGAATCAACCTTCTCTTTACATCGGGATGAAGTAAATCTCCAATCTTGTCTTCTTTCGGATCTTCCTCTGAACCTAAATTAATCGTCTCCAACGAATCTTTTTATGGCTGAATGGTGCTTTCCTAATGCTCAAGAAACCGTGAAGCCTCTTTTGGGATTTCCTCATATTCCTCTTCTTCGGCCACATATGCAAGATATTCAAAGTTGGGAGAGGATGCAGGGTCATTATACTCAATGGGTTTTTTAATTAATCTGCACATATGATTTATGATTGCTTTTAGAAACTGACACATATAGTAAGTGATTATATAGATTCAATTACAATTATGATTTATTTTGAAAGGATTTTTATGAATACCATTTTCCAAGAAAAATAAGAAAATAAAGACACAATTTGGGAATCACAGTCAACTTTTATTATTGATTTTAAAGATCAAAGCAACAGATATGCCCATACAATATCAATACTTTCACCTTGGGCAGAGTGAAATATTTTTGAAAAGATTAACAAAAAAAAAATTACTTTGAGATATGAATGCAAGAGGGAACATCAATAGTGACCCAGTTTTGGACTCTGACTCCATGCGTCATGTAGTTCAGTATCTGTTGCTCTGATTCACCTTCAAGAATAACATTGATCCTAGGAACAGTTGGATGAAGGTAACCTCCACTGTGAAAGATGTCTTGATATTTGCCCAAAGCAGACTTTGGCTTCATATTCTCACCTTTATTACTCTTTATAGAGAATCCCAAACAAACTCTATTATTATTCACAGGTGGATCAATAGTCTGCCCCCACACCTTACTAGGGCCATTACGCACTACTTGTTGAACATCCTTAAATGAAGCTATAAAATTCTCATTTTCACTTACATCATCAATGGATAAAGCTTGGAACTGAGTTCCAACAACACATTCATCCGCTTCCACAACACTGAAAGAGAATAAATGAGATATTAACAATGCCTGTTCTCCATTTATGATGACCACCATTGCTTCAGGAACAAACTTCAGATTTTGGTGCAAAGTTGAAGTAACAACCCCTGCCTCGTGGAACCATGGTCGTCCTAGTAAAAAGCTGTAAGCGGGAACAATATCCATAACTTGGAAAGTAATCTGAAATAAGTGTGGGCCTATGTGAATAGGAAAATATACTTCTCCGATGACAGACTTCCTCGAACCATCAAAAGCTTTCACAATTATGCGACTCGGGCGCATGGGAGTTCCTTGGTACTTCAACTTCATAAGTGTGCTCCTCGGTATGACATTTAAAGAGGACCCATTGTCAATCAGCACATTGGATAATGAATCATTCTTATAATTCATGGAGATATGGAGAGCTAAATTATGATTCCTTCCTTCATCGAGCAATTCGTCATCATAGAAACTCGGGTTATTACAGGATATAATACTCCTAACAATACTACTGAATTGTTCCAAAGGAATATCACTTTCCATGAAAGCTTGATCCAATACTCTCATCAAAGATTCCCTGTGGGCAGACGAGTTCATTAGCAAGGCTAGAATGGATATATTTGATGGAGTCTACAATAATTGATCTATGATCCTGTAGTCGCTCATCTTGATAATCTTCAATATATCATCCATATATTTTTCCAGAGTAGTACCACTATATTCCCCCACTATTTTCTTAGGTTCAACACTTTCAACAACCTTTTTATCAATATTAACATTCCCTCGAATGACAGGTGCGAAAACACGGCCAATGCGGTTCACTTGGCTGGCTTTAACAATATTCTTGACATCAGACAAAGGTTGGATGGGAACTTCCACACCATCCTCTAGGATTGTAGCATTGTATTTATATGGCACTTCTTTGTCTGATTCGTAAAGAACAGGACCCGACAAGCAAATCACCACTGGAGCAACAATCGGATTGCTATGGTACTTAATCTCTATAGGGGCAGTAACACCAAAACAAGGCACAATAACATTCATACCTTCTTCAGAATACTTAGACATCATAGAATCATTGCTAGAGAACACATCTTCATATGAGAAAAAGAATTCATCTGTAGAAGCATACTCATCATCTGACACAGTCTTAACCAAGCAATCTTCAATCACGTTAATCCCGCAATAATCATCTCTATTACCTGAAACTTTGATAGTACCATTGTCCAATAACAAATGAACACCCTTTTCACAATGGAACAACCACAAGATCTCTGCAGCAGATATGGCAATACCCATAATGGTGTTCTTCTTGACCATCCATGTGACAGAAGGACATCCAAAGACCATATTCACATCTTCTTCGTACTCTGACCTAGGCCTGATCATATGAATGAGGCCCTCGTTAATCATTTCCTAAAGATCATCTTTTATCTTATCACATCCTTGAATATCTGTACCGCAAATACTACAACCAGCATGGTCGTGCATATAATAACTGAACTCGCAGAGGTCATCATGCATCTTTACTAAATCTCCTCTAACTAGGTTGATATCAAAAATCTAGAAATCCCCTGGACAACCAGAAACCATGTTTACAGCATTTTCTCCTCCATGCTTTGGCAAAGGATTATCTTTCACGTTAGGGCTAACATCTTTAAAGGATAGGAGGCCATATCTCACCATCTTTTGTACTTCAAATTTCAAAGGATAACAATTATCAATACTGTGCACTGGTGCTCCCTGATGAAAAGCACACGACTGGTCTACCTTATAATACTAGAATAAGGGTGATGGTATAACAAGGGGTGGCCTGGTCTGAACCACCTTCTGCTGAATCAAATTTGTAAGTAACTCTGCATATCTCATTGGAATAGAGTCAAAAGCCTCTCTCTTTTGAATTTACCCTTGATTTCCCCGAGGGGATAGTCTCTGATAGGCAACATTGGTTGGAGCTACATTGACAATTGGAGTCATAGAAGCAACATGTTATTGGTACCGCTGATGTCTTCTAGGTTGCCTAATCTTCCTCTCCCCAATAACAGAATTCGTTTCACTTTCTTTCTTTTGAGAGAACTCGTATGATGACTTCTTTGTCCCTTCGTATTTTGTCAAGCACCCTTCTCTATCAGCCTTTTCAAAATGAACACCCATGCTTACCATTTCGGTAAAATCACTTGGCGCACTGGCGACCATTCTTTCATAATAAAATGATCCAAGGGTTTTTAGGAAGACCTTGGTCATTTCTTGTTCTCCCTTAGGTGGAACCACCTGGGCAGCTATCTCGCGCCAACGCTACGCATATTCTTTGAACGACTCCTTGTCTCTATGAGCCATTGACCTTAACTGGTCATGGTCATGTGACATGAACATATTGTACTTATACTGTTTGATGAAGGCTTATCCCAGATCATTGAAGGCACGGATACTACTACTGTCCAAACTCATATACCATTTCAGAGCAACACCAGTCAAACTATCTTGGAAGAAATGAACGAGAAAACGCTGATCATCAGTATGGGTAGACATTTTCCTAACATACATCATGGGGTGGTCACGAGGACAAGATTTTCCCTTGTACATCTCAAATTCTATCACTTTAAACTTCACTGGACCCTTCACATTGGGAACTAAGCAGAGTTCACTGACGTTATGTCTAAACAATTATTTTCCTCGAAGGTCCTTCATTTCCTTCTGCATCTCATTGAACTGGTCTTGAAAGTCATCCAACCGATCATAGAAACCCATACTTTCACTCGATGGAGGAACAGGGCGATAAACTTCATCATTAACAAACGACATAGAATTCACCGAAGGAGGTGCAATATAATGGATCTCATTTCTAGCCATAGGATTAACATGCACCATAGGAGGTCCATGAGTAGCAGCAGCCTGAACAACTGGAGAAACTTGAGCATCAAGATTATACCCTTATGGCATGAAGTTTTCTAGCATCCCCCATGGGTAACCCTAAGGCATACGATTCTGAGAAACAGTGGCTGGGGTAATAGAAACGGGAACTGATGGACCTTCAGAAGAAATTGTTGTTTATTGTGGCTGAGCAAGTGGTGGTTGATTCTGAGCATCCACCAATGATTCCATCAAAGCAGATAGATTGGCCATACCGGACTTTAAAGCATTAACTTCTTCGTGTAGCTCACGATTCTCTTGTTTAAGATTCTTCATTTTCTTCCTGGAATTAGCCCGAGTATTATACCGGTGAGACAACTCGTTGAACGAAGTAGTAAAACACAGTAAGACACATGGGTATGAACAATAATGCAAGACATATGTACAAGATGATACATGATATGAAATGCACATGATTTATTTATCGTTATTAATAATTTCAAGGGACTCAAAGAATTATAGACGATTTGCAAATATTAAAGTACTAACATATTTTGAAATACTGAAAATCTCATTATAATAACTTCAAAATGGATTACAACTTTTTAGTACAAGTTTTAACAATCCTAAGTACAAGAGAAGATAGAATCAAAATCCTAAGAAAGCAAAGCTAATGAAGATCTCTCCACACACTAACGCTTTCCCGTGAGTATTACAATCTGAGCCTTCAACTGCTTGTGCTCTTCTATATATCTGTCGACAACCTTTTTCTAATCACCACAATCAAGAATTGAGTGACTAAGTTCTGATCAAGCTCTAGAGGAAAATAAATCCTCTTGCCTCTCCATTATCTCTATAATAAGACTCTCAAGAATCTCGATCAGGTCATCCTTCTCTTTCAAGTATGCTTGGTAGGACATCTCTAAAGTCTGACACTTATTCTTCCAGGCCTCCTTCTCCTGCTGCATCTTGACTAGGGCAAGATAAAGCTCTTACACATCATCTAAAAGGGGATGAGTAGTATTCACAAACATATAAGGTTAAGGTTCCTCACGGGAGTATGGCATCTTCAACTGAATTTCCCTTGCCTGTACCCACCGGAGGTAAGGCTCCAAAGAAATAACTACTCTAGGTCCCAAGTCCTTTCTACTCTACCTGTGAATATTGTGCCAAGCCTTTGCAATTTTACCCTTAGCTTTCTTATGATCCTCTCCCTTTTTGAGAAAGAAACCACTCAGATGAATACTATTTGGATTATCTCTCATCAGATATCCAAGCTGTCGTCATGTAAGAACATGATTGTAATTAGTTCCTCCCTTTGTCCCGAGAAGAGGTACATTGGGGAAACTACCACAATTGTCGACAATCTCCACATCATGGTAAGCCTGATGATACCAAACAATATCTGAATGAGTGAGGTCTATAATCTTCGGAGCCCAATGAGGTTCCTTCTTGATATCCTAGAAAGCATCGGACCGAGGTAAGTGAGAAATAAACCACTGATACAACAAAGGCATGCAACAAATGATCAACCCTGCATGATAAGAATCTAGAAGATGAATGGAACAGTAGGTATCTCCTAATAATGTAGGGACTGGGTTTCCAATAAAAAATATCTGGATGGCATTGATATCCATAATTTTGTCGATGTTAGGAAATAAGAACAACCCATAAGAAAGTAGAGAAAAGATAGCCTCAAAAGCAACTGTACTCTTAATCCTAGAAAATTAGCGATCTTTCTCTAATAAAAACTGAGCATGTAATCCTCTAATTCCTCCTTTGGTAGTCATGTTGGCCTCAATATCAGATTTCCCCCAATAAACCGTAGCAGCTATCTCATGGGACTTGGGCTCTCCCTTCAAACTAGTGAAAGGAACACGATCGATAACAGGTAAACCCAGTAGGTAAGAATAATCCTCCAATATAGGCATCAACTGGTAATCGGGGAAACTAAAACATCAATACATCGGGTCATATAACTGGACCAAAGTTGAGAGAATACCCTCCTTCATCCTGAGCTTCATAAGAGACACGATGTATCCATATTTCTTACGAAAATCAACAGAAGTCTCGATCTCGGGAATCAGAATTATCAAAACATCTATCCTAGGATCCTTGAAACTGTACTTCCGAGTATTTCTTTTTCCAGAATCCATGGTCAAAAGTAGCTGAGATATTCGCAAAAAGTCAACTTTAAGCCCGTTGAAATACATGTTTTAAAGGATGCTCATGGGTGCATGAATGCATGATGCCACAATCACATACAAGATCACAAACATGGGGTGTTCATATGTTCGACGTCACGAGCATGAAGTCAAAGGTATTGCCCACAAGGTATGGTCTAATAGTTTATCATCTGCTGAACAAGGTTCTAAGAGGTTCCAAGAGTCTACATCCTTCCTTTAGATATTACCAACGTCCTGATTAACTCGGTAATTAGTAATATTCTCAAGAAAAAATCGTCTCAGTGTAGTTTCCGCACCAACCTAAAAGGCCAAGATGGGTTAAAGGCTCTACGTCCTCAACTTCAGCAGACTCCCAAGTCGAAGGCAACATGCCTTCCCGATTACTCGATAAACGACACTACAGTCAAAGGGGCCTCCATTGATTGGGGGATCTCATGTCTCCTTTTTTGGGATTACTCCCTCAAAGTTAACATGACTATACCATCCGTCCTGTTTTAAGTTTGTCTAAGTCCGGGTATAGGACTTATGAGAAATCACGAAGCACCCTGAAAACAAGGAAAATCCAGACAAATATGTATACAACACATAATATACAACAAATAATAACACATACACAAATAAACAAGGATAAGGTCAACCCACTTAGGAATGGACCAACAATTGGTCAATATTTCCCCAGTGAAGTCGCCATTTTTTCTATAGCGGTAGAAATGTTAAGACTAAGCCATTGGATTAACTTGACTTGCACAGATCAAAATAAAAATCTCCACCGTGCTTTATTGTTTCCAAAGAAATGGGAAAAAAACGAGCAACCCAATAATAGGAGGAGAGAATCTAAGTTCGGGGGTTTTATGCAAAGGGAAGGTATTAACACCCTAAACATCTATGGTACTCCGTAGGAACCTCTTTGTAAATTTTTGTATTTTGGATATAAGTGTTGTATACAAAAATAAATGGTAGAGATGAGAAAAGAAGTATTTTTTTTACAATTTTTGCACCCACCGCGATTGCGAACCTTTAGTGCCTACGTACCACCTTTCGTGCAATAGGGGATCAGGGTACTCGTAGTTCACCTTTAAAAAATTTTAAAACACAAGTGTGTTGGTTAATTTTAAGAGATAAGACATCATCGTCATACTCGAGTGGAAGAACATAATTACTACCCATGATTATGAGAAAGGATAATTTGCATCATCTCAAAGTGGAGGATATGGCTTGGATTTTAAAATCAACAAAGCCTCGCTCAACACGCAAGTGGAAAATGTCTTACTTCACTACATATCGTAGAAGTATAGTAGCTCGCATCACTACAAGGATCGACTAGAGTCTAATCTTTTGAGAAAAGTTTTAAGGTAAAAAGTCAAAGTGGATAAATGGTTTGAATGATATTGATTGACTTTTAGTCTTCTCACAAAAATGTCAAAGTATTATTAAGTTGTTTAGAGTTTAATTAAGAAAACATTTTTGAAACGGCATGGACCTAATTCCAAGTTTATTGTGAAAGTAGTTCAAGTTTAGAAATAAGAATAGTTTTGAAAAGGAGGGAGGATATTTTTGAAATTAAAGAAGATGAGAGGAGATGAAGGGACTATCCTAAAGTATAAGGTAAAATCTAGGGAAAATAACCGTCTAACCAACAAGTAGCTAACACTTGACATAATGAGTCAATGTAAAATTCCCATTCTTTGGATTTGAAACCAAACAAGAAAAGATAATTGACCTCTTAAGAAAACCAAGCTTCAAATAAATTAAGTCTTCTAAAAAATTGGGAAGAGTAACAGTTGTATACAGATGAATTCCCAATCATAGACAAAGCGTATAATCAAAATAACCTACACACAAAGAAACAAACAACCCAATGTCTTGGGGTAAACCCCAAGAACTCCAGACAAAATAGCAATAGAAATCACCAAGGTCTCCAGGTAGGTCAAGGTCTCTAATCCTAAGTCCAAGAAGTCCATAACTCCAAAATGCCAAGGATAGTAACCAAGTAGTCCAAGTAACCTTAAAGTTTTTTATTGTCCAAGTTGGTTATTAAGTATCTTCAAAAAGAAAATGAAAAAGCTCAAGTGACAAAACAAAATGGCATAAAGATAAATGCTCAAGTGAGTAAACATGAAAATAGCATGAAATGTAAATGCTAAGTTAAATGGTGCTTAAAGTAAAAGCATAAAGTAAAAGCATAGAAATAAAAGTCAATTGTTAATGAGTTAGAAATTAGAGGTTAGTTGAATGACCATCTTGAATCTTGCATTTGAAAACTCATTAGAAGATTGATAAAATTAAAGTCTCTCAACAATAAGTTTCATTTGCTTTTTTTCAAATATATCATTCATTTCAAAATCTCAAGGCAACAACAAATGATCAACGATGTTTAAATGATTCACTTAGTTCAAAATTTATGATGATTCATTAGAGGATTGATAAGAACAAAACCTCCTAACAATGAACCTCAATATTATTAGATGAAAGGTTTCAAATTAAGCATACTTGGGCTTAAAAACATAGGTTTGGGTCACGAATGACCATTTCTCGAATCGAGACAAAATTTAGCATTATGTTAAGCAATCGTAAGTGGACTTATGTAGAAGTTGCACCTATTTTGAGGTCGATCAATAGTAATCTATGTGTCATATGTTTGGAGTAATGATATATAAATCATCCTCTAACATCATGTAGCACAAAAGAGAAGGGGATAAGATGAAGAGGGAGGGGATATATTTGAATTAAAAAATTTAATCAAACTATCATTAAAATCATCCATTCGTTTTAGTGGAGTTAAACTCAACACTCAAGATCCAATGATGTTAATGAAGTTTATGATCAACAATCACATGGCCAGAATATATTAAAATAAATAAATTGCATTTAATGAATAAAATAAAAAGGAAAAATGATTTTTTAAAATGTTTTTTAAAATGAAAATAAAAGGTAAAATAGAAAACTATATTCAAAGTATCAAATAAAAAATTAAAAGAGACCATAGAAAAGTCAGAAATAATCTCAAATATTTTTATAAAATTTTTGGTAAGTTTTTGAAACAGAAAATTATTTTTTAAACTAATTAAAATCAATCAAATAAGTAAAAAAAAAGGAAAAAAATAATAGAATTCAAAATAAAATTTTAGAAAAAATTCATAAAGTTAAAAATAAGGAAAATGAT
Organism: Vicia faba; assembly: GCA_948472305.1. Taxonomy (NCBI): domain Eukaryota; kingdom Viridiplantae; phylum Streptophyta; class Magnoliopsida; order Fabales; family Fabaceae; genus Vicia; species Vicia faba. The sequence goes on from OX451739.1 coordinate 70,424,441, forward strand.
TTTTTATAAATTTTTTAGAATTTAAAAATATCAAAAAGTATTTTTAAATAATTAGAAACAAGTCAAAATAAAGGAAAAATTATAAAAAATATTAAATCTAAAAATCAAATCATGAAAAAATAAAAATCAGAAAGAGAATATTCTAAAATATTTTTGTGAATTTTTTCATAAATTTTGGACCAGAAATGAATTTTTTATGGATTTTTGAAGTTTAAAACAAATAAATATAAAACTAAAATAAAGCCAAAAAAAATGGACCACTGGATCATTGTCAAAACATGTTAGTAAGCAGATGCAAGGGATCTGACACGCTGTGCATGATATGGTCACTATTGAAAATCACACCAAATCAATTATTAAATCAGATTTTAATAAAATAAAAGGAAAAATATGGTCCATTGGATGAAAAGTCAAAACACGTAAGTAAACAGATCCAAAGGACCTGCCGCGATGTGCATATCATGGACCCTCGGTCAAAATAAACTGAATCAAAAAACAAACAGCCAATGAAAATAAAACAAATGTCCAATGTTCATTGGTTGAAGAACGAAATGTAGGCCGTCTTCAACCTCCAGACTCCATGCGCGTGGGAATTTATGAGTTTCCACAAACGAAAATGTTAGAATCTCAGACTAATATCATTGGATTCGTATCTTCTAGGAGATTCTAACCTCGCCCCCGCGAAAAATTTATATAAACTGAACAAAGAGAAAAATACAGAAAACCAAAAATAATAGCGAGCACTTTAGGTTAGGATTTCTCACTCTATTCTCAACGATTTTAAAATTGTAAGAAGCACAAGGATCAGAAGGATGAGTAGAGTATAATAGGCTTTTATTTGGACTGATTTGGTTAAGAAAATCACCTGAACGAGGCTCACGAAAATAGCTCCGAAAGTGAACTTCTGTAACTCAAAATATGGCTCAATTTTCTTGATTTAAGTGTTGGAGAGTTTGTGTGTTTATGAAGGATGATGAATATGTAGAGAAATTGTGAAGAGAGAGCTTAAAACTGTGAAATGGAATTTCAAATTTCTGAGTTGCGAATGAACATTGGTAGAGTGTATTTGGCTCTCAAAGCTTGTGTAAATGAGTGCAATGTGGTCATCTATTTATAGGAAAATGAATGGAAATGAGAATTGAAAGAATTAGTGGAGTTTGGAGGGAAATCATGAGAAGTCGTGGACATGAAAAACGTGTGACTTGCTTAGCATCAAAACTCACTCAAACTTTGTGTTTCAAGGCTCCAATCCACTTTGGCAAGTTGGTTAAACATGTTTAGATAAAAATCGCTTGTTGATTTTGTGTTTAGAAGCTGGATTATGGATTTCAAATTCTGACTTTGGAGAAAACTTCAGTTTCAAGGTACCATATTTGAATCCATGGTGTTCATAGCTCAAGGGGTCTTAGGGCATGATTCTTAAAGCATTTGAAAGATAAGTTCACAATATTTATAATGTGAAAAGAATGAGACCAAATGGTTTCTTGAGCTAGGAGTTGTTATGAGTAAAAGTTGAGAAAAAGATGCTGACTTTTTGTACTTAGAAAAATTCTAAGTTTTTCTTCAAAAGTGACCTATAACGTTTTGATTCCAAACAAGGACTTATTCACAAATCTTGCTTTGATCAATAATTCTAGCTTGAAATAGAATTCTCAAAGAGCATTGTGAAACTTGAATCACTTAAAAATACCAAGTATTGAAAAAGTTATGGCCTTGTAAAATTGGTGAAAATTCATGAGGTAACCTATAATATTTTGAGTTCTTAGGGCATCTTTCACTCATTTTAAAGCTTTTCACATAAAAGAAGATTCAAAGTTAACATCCTTAAGATGATTGTGGATAAATAATTGGATAAAGTAGATAAATATTGACCAAGTTATGATCTTTTGAAGTCACATAAGGGAATTTGATGGCCTATCTAGAGGACTTGTAATCTTTCTTCATCATTAGACATCTTCCACACCAAATTTTCTTGAAACCCTTGAAGTGATTAGTTGATAACCCTTTAAAGAGAAGCATATATTTGGAATCACACAAAAATATCAAAAGATTAATAAGATATAACCCTTAGCAGTTCAAAACCCTAGCTTCTCAAGCACCAAAATGACTTGCAAACCCTTTTCAATCAACTTCTTCAATCAACTCTTGCATCTTTTTACTTACTTTAACAAATTAAGGCATGATGAATCATTATAGACCTTGTCAGATACTTTAAAGCATATTCAATAATGAAGCTTGAATCTCAACAAAGCTTTGTTGAAGGAGGCATGGAAATAAATTCATGAACCTATAGAACAACCTGATGAAGTGTGTTGTGCTTTCACCTATAGCATCATCAATTAGAGCAAATATTCATTGCATTTGTTAGTTAAAAATTAATCAATACAAAACAAATATAATCACAATATACAAATCAAGATTCTTGGTGATTCCTCATGATCAAACATAAAGATAGGGAGAAGAATCCAAACCCTAGTGTGATCTTGTTGTGATTGAGTTGATATGAGATGATAAAGGAATATTAGGGAAAAATTAGGGTACAACAGATATAGGTCGAAGATGTTAGGATATCCTGATGGAAATAGGTTTAATAGCTCTTGGCCAAGATTTCGAGCAGACGCTTAATGAAGGTTGGTAATGTTAATTTGTAAATATTAATGGCAGGGCCATTATATGGTTAAAGTTAAGTATAATAGTAAATAGAGGGGGTGGCCCAGGTTAGTTTTACTGGGGACCCAAGGTGGAGGCTATTGTACTAGTTAAAAAGTGCAGGTGTGTGTTTTTCTTGCAAAGGCAAGAGGACTCAGAGGCCTTTGTAGGTATCTTACATTGTATAGTGGTTAGATTTTATCCACGACGGCGAGAAGCTCTGTATGATAGTGTTTTGTGGTAGTTTCCAGAGTCATGCTCATGTGAGGTGAGAGGCTGTGCACGTAGCGAGATTCTTTATAGTAACATTGTGTATGAGATGTAGAAGATGAGACACTTCAAAAAATACTCATTAGCCACATAATATTCACGTCACAAACAAATATATCACGTCGCAAAGAACAAATTAATAACGTGAACAAACAAGTCGCAAGAGCGTCAGTCGCAACTAATAGCCACCAAAAAATCACGTCGCATATTTGTCATGTGATAATCATATCGCTAATATTTTACATAGACTGCAGAGTCCATCTCTAAGTGCAGTGGTGTAAAAGTTAGGTCAGTGTTGACTGATTAATGACGTGATAAACACGCCACAAATTTAAAATTAGCGATGTGACAATCAAACATTATAATTTTTTTATAAAAAAACTATTATTCTATTTTTAAAATAATATATATATATATATATATATATATATATATATATATATATATATATATATTATATTTTAAAAAATATATATATTATTATGTTTTTATAAAAAATATTTAATATTTTTAGATTTAATATTTAACTATATATAGTGTTTATAATATATATTTAAACAATGTTTTGTTTTACAAAAATTATATATTCTAAAAAAAATTATTTATTTCAACTTTTACAAAAATTATATATATTATGAACAAAAAAAAATTATAAATATAAAATATATTTTCGGATTGTATTGTTTATGATTTTTAAAATAAAAAAAATTGTTACACATAAATATATTAAACAACCACAACTCATATATTTACCAACAATATATTAAAAATGAAAATTACTACACTAAATATATTTAACACTAAATGTTAAACAAATATTACACATTGAACAAATATTAAACAACCACAACACATATATGAAAAGTAAAATTAAAATACATACATTTTATAAATAAAAAGAGAAAATAAATTTAATAGAAAAATTAACTTGAATCTTAGATAAGAAAAATATAGTAGCTTGTTGAAATAGATGATATGAATAAAGCAACCAAATCAAATAATAAAACTTTGCAAGCAAAAATTGGTGATGAAGGAGAGAAAACATGTGAAGGTGGTACTGGTTTTGGTTTTGAGGGTGAGAGGAAGATGAAGAAAAATTAAGTTTTTCTCTTCCGAAATGTGTGGAAGAGCGAATCAATTCTGATATTAAATAGCGATATAAGCGACATGCAAATCACTTTACAAAATTTATCACCGTTCAGATTAGCCACATGAAATTTATGACACAATATTAAAGGACATTGGAGATGTGAATATCATGATGCAACATTAAAGTTGTCAGTCCACATGTGCCTTAATCAATTCAAACAGTCAATTTTCCCACTTCAATTTTATTTAATTTTTGAAAACCAATTAGCGACGTGAATATCACGTCACAAGAACATTTTAAATTATTTTCAAATTCCCTCATGTGAAAAGCTTACATTCATTATTTTAATATATAAAATAGGTATCGACGTGTAAATCACGTTGCAAAGATCATATTTGGCGTCATGAAATTCACGTGGCAAAATCACGCCACTGAAAATCATTTTTCTTGTGGTGAGGGTTATGATTCGTCCTTCCTCCCTTGGCCGGAGGAGGGGAGGGGAGGTTATAACCTAGCTCTATAACTAAGGAAGTGGTCAAGGGAAGACTTAACCTTCCTAGAATCATAAAGGAATTGGTTTCCCCTTTGAATGACTCTTTCGATTAGGTATCTTAACCCAAGTCCAAAGAAGCCTTCTCCCCTTGTTGGACGACCACTTTTGGGCTAGCCCATGGGCGACCAGGTACTAGCCATGTTCTTTGGGTTCTAGCCCTCTTTGGGGTGCTTTTTAGGCACCCCTTATTAGGGTCCACCAAAATATAACACTACAGATGTATTAGAAGAAGAAGCAATCAAAGCTCGGCCAGTTGAAGCCAATGAAGGAAGGATGAACACAATTCTTGCAATCTCCCAAGAAAATGCTATAACTCTTGAAAGTTTGGCCAAGGAAGCTATTGTCATCAAGAAAATTACATAGCAAAAATCCCAAGTCAAAATAGATGATAATAGTGACAACTAGGGGATGCCTCACTTTTTGTATTTTGTTTAAGAGTGTTTAATTTCCTACATCTTTTCTCATTTTTTATATTTCATTTCCCCATTTTCAATTAACAAAGTATTTTAAGTTTTAAAATGTGCGCACATGTTTTATCTAGCGATCTATATGCTTGAATATCTTACAAGTCTATTTATCATTTTCCCCAACTTTTTGATGATGTCAAAGGGGGGAAGTATACTATCATAGGGAGTAAGGTATACTCTCTATATTTGTCAGAGGGAGTTTAACCACTCCAATGGGTATCACACATTCCTAAAAAACATCCTTTTTATTTTAAAATTAAGTAGAGAAATTTAAAACCTCGCTAACTCACATAAATATCTCATACTTTCTAAAACAACTTAGTTTCAACATAAGAAAATATATTCAACAAACTCTCAGGAAAACATCATCAAACGATAACCCACCCTGATGTTAAACTATCAAAGCAAAATCCAGAAACACTAAATAAACTCAAAAAGAACAATAAAAACGAAGTAGGGATCTCCGCCAATCCTTCCACACAACAGCAACTAATATTCCTCTACCTGGGTATATGTACCATTGGTACAACAAGCCACACAAACAAACAAAAAGGGGTTGAAATATGTTCGTAATGTTAGTAGTGTATATAAATAGTTAGGATAGTATCATACATAACATTCACAAACATATGAATTATTCACAACAACAACTATCATTTTAAAACACAAATATGCGTACAATCTAACCAAACCCTCAACTCTAATGCATGCGGTACCAATCCTAGACATAAGAGTTATGTTACTGATTTCATCCACTCACCGATGGTTCACCTTCGAACCGCGACTCGCCACTGGTCCCCTCTTCTAAACTAGAGACATGCTACTAGATCAAGGTCCGTACTTCTATCACCGACACACATGATGCATGATATGCAACAACAACATATAAGTGCAACAATCATCATTGCTTCCTCTTCGATCCATAAACATCACCCAATAAGGCCACCACAATAGTTTTTATCTAACTATACTTTTCAATATATGCATATAATTATACCTCGACAATATATATGTAATCACAACTCAACAACATATAATTATATATACAACATTCACCAACAGGGAAAATATTAACGTATATGCTCAACAACACTCATCAACAGAGTAAACATATTATTACTAATGTAAGTCCACCAACAATGTAAGAGAATTATTATACATGATCAATATTAATCAATTTCAATATTATTAATTCATATAATACTCCAAACATATCAACGTAACTCATTTTCAACTCATTTGATTATCAAACATAACTTTAATATATTAAATAACTCAAAATCAACTCTTTTAACTATGCATAACTCTAATTCAACTCTAAAATAACAAATACCTTCTATTCCAACTCTAAACATATCAAAATCATCTTACTTAATTTAGTTCAACTCTAAAACATATCAACTAACTCAATTAAAGGTATTTATGAATATATTTAATTTCTTAAATTGCTAAAGGGTTTCCCAAAACTCTAAAATTGTCTCAAGCACCAAATATTATAGACTCATGATAAAACTATAAAACTCTCCCGTTTAAAAGCTCTTTAAACCCTCTTTAAAAATCAATTAATTACATCTCAATTGGAATATTCTTACCCTGGTTCTATTCGTTTCATTTCAGCCATATCATAATATTTTTGCATAAACTCTAAAATAGAATGTCTGACTTTAAAATAGCACAAAAAGTTATAGACTAATGATAAAATTATGAAACTATCTGTCTAAATTATCATTGAACCCTCTTTCTAATGAAACTGACGGTACATCAAACAAACCTATGGAACTCAAGTTACACATGAAACAAGACGATTAATCCCCTTTTATGTCTACCTGCTATTTTCTGCGTTTTTCTCCCTATTGAACATATTCAAAAACTCATCTATTTCGCCTATTTGAGTTCTAACCATCCCATACACATTAATAAACAAAAATGTGACTCAAACATCATAGATTCAACTCTGGCCTTATCATAAGGAAACAATATAGTTTATCAATTACTCTAAACTACTGTGATACGGTGGGAGAACTGACTTGGGTGTTTTTCATTTTATCGTAAATGTTGCGGTTAGCAAGAGTCACCACCGACTTTTCTTTTATCCAAAAGGAAAGGATGAAAAGAACAGGAAAGACCTTTGAGATTATTTCTTGAGTTCGGGGGGTAGATTATGAAAAGGGAAGGTGTTAGCACCCTTTTCATCCATAGTTATCTACGGGCTCTTAGTTGCTTGCTAGATCACTTGCTTTTGTTTGAAATATTCTTTGTGTGGTTTCTGAAAGTATTTTGAAAAGGAGCCTTCGTTTAGGAAAACTTTGTAATAGTTCTCGTTCATAAGAACGTATACAAAGTGTTGAGCTTTTGAAAAATATTTCATGTTTGGAAAAGGTTTTGAAAGTGTTATGAAAGTGTTGGTTTTTGTTTTGAAAATAAGCAAGGATGTTTCTTTTGAAAATAAGCAAGCAACTAGGAACAATCTACCCACTCAAAAGTCTTTATTCATTTCTTTCTTCCTTTGATGTTGCTATCTTACCATTGATTTGGTAAGAAGCCTTATTTTTGGATGTAAAGGGACGGGCGTGGGTCATCGTATAGACATGATATCAATGTTGTGAGGTGTCTTAGCATTTCTCTTTGAGGGACTAAGATCATTTTGAAAGGCAACATTTTGTAGTGTCATCGAGGGACTATGATCTTGTATTTTTTGATTGCTTTTGCTAAGACATCCCACATGCATAACATGGCCATTTTGGTAAGGCAAAAAAGTGGAATTACCCTAAGGGTTAAAGTGTGCAAGTGTGTTTGATTTACATGCATTGTTTATCTTGAATTAGAGTTTGCTACTTGTTGATTAGTCTTGCCATACAAACCCTAATTACTAGCATTTATATAAAAGTGATAAATTGAAGAAAGTAAAATTACTACGCTATTACATCATTAGGGGAGGGGGTATACAAATTTACAAATGGGGATTGCAAAAAAATTAAACCTAATTAACTATTACAACCATATTGAATAATGTACAAGAATTGAATAAATATACAAGAAGATAAATGGAAAAGGAAATGATTTTTTGTTTGGTTTTTATGAAAAGGTTTTAACCTAATTAAAGAAAATGATTAATTAAAAACAAAATTAAACCTAAACTAGTTAATAAAGAAATTAAAATAAAACATTTTTTAGGTTTTTTCATGAAAAGGTTTTAAGTTAATGAAAATAATATGGAAATTAATTAATTAAAAGAAACCTAAGTTCTAAATTAATTTTAAATAAAAAAGGAAAAATAATTAATTAAACCTAAATCTAAATATTTATTTATTAAAAGGAAAATTAAATTGTTAAGAAAATATTTTTGTTCTTTTTTGTTTTATAAAGCAAATAAAATAAATAAGTGTAAAAATAATAAATAAAATATTTTTGGATTTTTTATTAATAAACATAATAATAATAATAATAATAATAATAGTAATAATAAAAAATAATAAAATAAAACTTAAAATAAAACAAAATAAGAAAATAAAATATATAAAAATGAAATAATAAAAAAATGGTTGGGCCAGGTGTGCAAAAGTAAAGCAGGGGGTTAGAAGACGCAAAAAATGGAAGGTCCATTGGTGGAGGCCTAGGCGCCTGTTGTTTGAAACAAAAAAAAGGAAAAATGTGAGAAAAATGCACAAAAGGTAGTGTTGGGTGTTGAACCCATGACCTCCAACATACACGCAAGCTGCCTTTGCCACCGGGGTGGCTGTACATCCGATAACATAAACAAAACAACAAATACATAACACAAGTTAAGTCATGATGATGACTTCATCTTCAACATCCCGCCTGGACATCTATAACTTCACCATTTCTCAATAAAAATGAAAGATGCAAACATGAAAGTTGCTCAATTTTTCCATACGAATCCAACCATGTAAATATCATAAGCTATAAATCAAAGATGAATGATAATTTTTGAAAGTACCAAATTCTGACCTAATTATTTTCAGAGATTCAAACCTAAAATTCTCTAAGCTCAATCAATATAAATGAAATCTATGGATATGTACATTTTTAGGGCAATGATGTCTACATTTTATCTTCACAAATGTAAGCCTAACAATGCCTAAATGAAAAGATAGAAGTTTAGAAAATGTACCTCAAAACTGGAAATCGTGAAATGAGTTTGAGATGCTTTCAAGGAGTTGTGATGATCAGGTTAGCTTCCTTAAGTTCCCAGGAAGCTAATGCAATGCTTACTTGATGCTGGGAGTGTTTGAATTGTGCTAGATAAGTCAAGGTGCAAGCTCTGTTTTTTGGTTGTTGAAGTTGAGGAAGATGATGTTACAGTCGTGTAACAGGGTGAGGGATTGTTTGTAGATGATATTTAGAGTTTTTTGGAAGTGAAAAGCCAATAAACGCACGAGTGGATTCTGAGTTTGGAGTTTTTGGTCAGAATATGCAATAATGGAGGTTTGTTATGAAGTTATGAGTTTGTGAGAGTTTGAGGGCTTATGCATTCGAGTATCCTCTTGCAATAGACTTGTATAATTGTAAGAAAAAGGTTAGAGCACTTCAGGTTGACAGATCTGTGAGATATAGAGTTATGGTTATGTTACTTGATTTTGAAGAAAAGTGGAAAACATGGTTTCAAGGAACAGTACAAGCATGGCATGAGTTTATGGGAGGATCTAGACATGTTGGTTTTTTCTTTGACATTGCTTGTACTCAGATGAAACAAGTTGGGAACTCTATGCATTGACTTTTGCAATAAAGCTTGCTTTTCCAAAATGGAAGTGTTACCTTTGTGCCATTAATGGAATAACCATTTGGACAATGCCTCAAATGCTTGAATCAAAGATCTAATAGTTGTGTAAACATTTAATTATGGAGTGAAATGCAATTTAGAAGCCTACAAATTGAGATTTGTACAACATGCTTGAAGATTGGATCATGTGTTCTTCACAAATTTGCCTTGCAAAACAAGAATGAAACCCTAACTTCATGGCTTTGATTCTCTTAGCACAAACATTATTTCAATGAGTTCTTGGAAATTTTGGAAAGTTTGTAACATCCTCTACAACCTCTATGTTGGACATTTTTGAAGATTCATCTTGGAAAAATATGAAAAATTTCCATGAAGTTAGGTCAAAATCCTGCCTAAACTAGGGCAAAATTTCACTAAGTTTTTCAAGTTTCATGAACTTGTCTTCACAAAATCATAACTTGAAATCCATGCATTTCTAGAAAAAGCTGTGTTCTATAATGTTTTAGATCTCATTGAGATATACAAATTTCATGTTGGAATATTCCTTTGAATCATCTTGCATCATGGTGGAAATTTGGCATAAAGTTATGAAAAAAAACATGAATTTTCAACACTTAGAAAAATTCGAAGTCTTGGAAGTTTTGACTTTTCAAAATGAAATCTTGACTTTTTGATTTCGTGATGAACAATTTTCATATTTTGACATGCTTTGATGAATGGTAATCTTCAGAACTTGATTTTGATTGAAAAGTCAAAGTTTGACTTTTCAGTGTACAATTGACTTTTTGTCACTTGACTGAAAATCAACTATCAATCAATTGATCTTGAGGAATGTTTTGAGCCATGCCGTTAGGTAAAAATGATGCATTTGAATCCTTGAGATCATAACTCAAACCAACAAGTCATTTTCTAGGTCAAAAATAAAAAATTACACCCTCTCAGTCAAAACCCTAATTTTGACCTTTTTGCCCTTTTGATGATCTGATCAAATTTCTTGAGGAATTGTGATCCAAACTTGATCAAATGATATATATGAGTTCATAATATTGATATGGATAAAAAATTATGAAGTTTGACTGTAAATTGACCATAATTGACTTTTTCCCCAATAAAGCTGATTTTAGGTCAACTAATCAATTGACTGAGCAAAAAAAAAGTGATCCAAGACTTGAAACTTGACATGAGCAATCTTAAGGATCCAAAATGATCCATGAAAGTCATATGGGTCATTAAAAGTCCATTTTTCCTTGTGCAAACTCAAACTCTAATTTTCAGTTATCAGTGCTTGAGGAGGTGTCTTGAGCTGATCAACCCTTATGCAGTCTTGAACCAAAGGAGATCTTGCGAGAGATTACTTGAGAAATGAGAGGGAAAATTTTGGGGTACAACAGCTGCCCCTGTTCAATCTTCTTAAACCTGAAGAGTTAGATTGGCAGATCCACCATTCGTGACTTGAAGGTGGAAGATGATTGAACACTAGAGTGCCCAAAAATTTGCACTCGAAGATGGATTGGGAATGGGCTTATAGATTCCATTTAGAGGGAAGTTGGTAAACACTGGAAGAAATATCAGCACAAATCTTTGGACGGTTTATACTAAAACTTGATGTTTCACCTGTGGGAAAAAGGGTTAGTGAAATGTAGATGTATGCATCATGTTCACAAGATGTGGTATTATGCTAGATGCATTTTGTATGTATATGCTATGATGCATGAATGTGGGATGAATATTTGTCCGAGAAAATAAATCCCTGACTGCTGCTGAGGAATTCTTAATCTAGGATTGTTGTTGGGGATTATCTCTTGAATGTCAGCTGTTATGTTGTCAGATCCAGGCTTCACAACTTGTTGAGGATAAGGAAGTTAACTGCTATCTGGTCGGATTCCAGGTTTCACGGTAACTTTTTGGGGAAGGATAAATTAACTGTTATCTGGTCGGATTCCAGGCTTTGCAAAAAATTTCTTGGGGAGAGTGAAGTTAGGCTGTTATTTGGTTGGATTCCTAGTTTCACAATAACCTGCTGGGGATACAGAAGTTAACTGCTATCTTGTCGGATTCCAGGCTTTGCAGTAACTTGATAGAAATGATGAAGTTGAACTGATATCTGGTCGGTTCAGGGTTCATAGGAACTTGAAGTGGTAACTACTATCTGGTCGAGTCCAGGTTTCATAGTTTTTGAAAAGTTATACTATTATTTGGTCGGGTCCAGGCTTCATAGTGTCTTGCTGGGGATCGTAGCTAGTTGTTATCTGGTCGGATCCATGCTTCACGGATTTTGAGGTGGATGAAGTTAATTACTATATGGTCAGATCCAGGCTTTTTAACAAACTTGTCTAAAGAGATAGGGTTGAACTGATATCTGGTCGGGTCCAGGCTTTACAGTAACTTGTTTGGAACTTAGTTGTTATTTGGTCGGATTCCAGGTTTCACAACAAACTTCTGAGGGGAATTGCGATTTGGTCGGATCCAGGCTTCACAATAACTTACTTGAAAAGATGAAGTTGAAAAATGATATCTGGTCGGGTCCAGGCTTCATAGTAACTTGTTGGGGTAGAGGCAAACTCTACTGGGGAAAAGAAGTTACATCATGGTCTTGTTGAGTCCAAGTTCTTCTATATCTTGAAGAGTTAAACTATTATCTGGTCGGGTCGAGGTTTCATAGTATCTTACGAAGTTAACTATTATCTGGTCGGATCCAGTCTTCATAGTTAGTTGAAAGGTTACACTATTATCTGGTCGGGTCCAGGTTCCATAGTGACTTGAGAAGTTGACTATTGTTTGGTCAGGTCCAGGCTTCATAGTAGTTTGAAAGTTGTACTAATATCTGGTCGGGCCCAAGCTTCATAGTATCTTTTGGAGATGATAAAGGTTTTGTTGACAACTTTACTGGGGATTAGGGGTTGTGGCCCTTTGATATGTAATAGTCTGAAAGGCAAACTCAAGCTGGAGAGTGTAGACTCGGCGGGGAAGACAGACTCAACTTGGGGAGGATATACTCAGTTGGGGATAATAGACTCAGCTGGGGAAGATAGACTATGCTGGGGGAAATTTGCTGATTGTTGTATGTTGGGAAATAAACCCTGTTGATGAAAACTTGATGAAATGCTGATGAGGTGAGTTCTTTGAGGAAGAGATCCACAAGGCTTATACTTGTAGGATCAACTTAGTTAGGGAGAGAGCTTCCAAGAGATTGAGACTCTGGCTGGGAATCAACCTATGCAAAGAGACTTTGTGGGTAACTTTGTTGAAGATTAGTTTATTGTAGCCGTCTTTGTGGGGATAATGTTGATGAAATAACACTGTGGGGATATTCCAATGAACATTAAAGAGATGTTTGCTGCTTAGCAGGGCACATGTGCCAAATAGTTTTAATTATGTTAACATGCATATGTTCGTTCAATTTTAGTTATTGGACAACTTTTCACTCAAAACAAAAACAGAAAGTTTGTACTTCAAAGTATATTTTTATTGATATTTTGCCCATGAATAGACGTTTTTGTACAAAGAGACGGAAATCCTAGTAAGAGGAAATCGTCGAAAGGAAAACAAAGATTGAAAACAAAAAACAAATAGCCATGTGAAATGATCTCATCGCATTCCAACTCTACTATTGCCCCCATATCTTCAAATTCCCCTTGCCGTTGACGGAAGTTGATTGGATTGATCTTCGACCGTTTGAACTCGAATCTTGGTGATAGAGTTGATTGTGGTGATTCCACGGGACATAGTCATACACTTTCAATCCTTAACTTTTGCCTGTACCGCCCTTTCGGGTTTTCAGCCCACCAGGATACCCATTTTTGCCCAAGTCGCCCTTTCGGGTTTTCAACTTGTCGGATGTACAATCTTTTGCATATATCCCTAATTTTTTCCCAAACCTTTTAGCTTACCTGGATGCCCTTATTTTTCCTTGGTGTGTCAACCTAGCTGGTTTCTTATCCGTATTATTTTTTAACTATGTCTGTGTTCACAGGATGTGGGAAGTCTTCACCAACCATGGTAGTCAGCATCATGGCACCACCAGAGAACACTCTCTTGATAACAAATGGCCCTTCGTAGGTGGGAGTCCATTTGCCTCTGGGGTCGCCTTGTGGAAGAATGATGTGCTTTATCACCAAGTCACCAACTTGATATACTCGAGGCTTGATCTTTTTGTTGAAAGCGTTGATCATCCGTTTTTGGTACGTATGACCATGAGAAACAACAACCAGTTGCTTCTCATCGATCAAGTTCAACTGATCCAATCTTGTCTGAATCCACTCATCTTCTCCTAGGCCTGCCTCATTCATAATCCTTAATGAGGGAATCTGAACTTCCACTGGCAAAATATCTTTTATGCCATAGACTAAAGAAAAGGGAGTTTCCCCAGTTGATGTCCTAGCTGAAGTACGGTAGCCATGAAGAGAGAACAGTAACATCTCATGTCAGTCCTTATAGGTCACTACCATCTTTTACACAATCTTATTAATGTTTTTGTTGGCTGCTTCGACTGCGCCATTCATTTTAGGTCTATAAGGAGAAGAATTGTGATGCTTGATTTTGAACTGAGTGCAAAGCTCGGTAATCATAGCATTGTTGAGGTTAGTACCATTGTCGGTGATGATCCTTTTGGGGATACCATAGCGGCATATGAGGTTATGTTGGATGAATCTGGCTACCACATTCTTTGTGACTGAGGTAACTGGAGAGGCTTCGAGCCATTTGGTGAAATAATCAATAGCGACCATAATAAAGCGATGTCCATTGGAAGCAGTGGGCTTGATCTCTCCAATCATGTCAATGCCCCACATTACAAATTGCCACGGAGCTGTCATGACGTTTAGAGGGATAAGAGGTACATGGACCTTGACAACATAGATTTGGCATTTATGGCAAGTTCTTGAATGTTGATGGCAATCAGTCTCCATGGTTGACCAATAGTAGCCAGCTCTTAGGATTTTCTTAGCCATCGTATGTCCGCTTGAGTGAGTCCCAAAGAGACCATCGTGCACGTCTTCCATAATTTCCTCTGCCTCCTTCTTGTCCATACATCGGAGTAGAGTAGAGTCATGGTTGCACTTGTACAATATTCCGTTACTTAGGAAGAATTTAGCTGAAAATCTTCATAAGAACTTTCTGTCATTAATGGATGCTCCCTCGGGATACTCTTGTGCTTCAAGATATCTCATCACCTCATGGTACCATGGCTTTTCTGCGTCAGTGTCAAGCTCATAGCAATGTGCAGGTTCGTCGAATCTTTCAATTGTAATCATAGGGGCTTTATTGTCCCATCTGACCTTGAACATTGAAGACATGGTTGCCAAGGTGTCAGCCAACTGATTTTCTTCCCTAGGGAAGTGTTCAAAGGTAATCTCTTCAAAGTAGGGAATCAGGGATAGCACAAGTTCCTTGTAAGGGATGGGATTAGGATACTTAATGTCCCAATCTCCTTTTACTTTTCTAATCACTAAAGCGAAATCCCCAAACACATTCAAATGCTTGATCCTCAAATCGATGCCAGCTTTTAGACCCAAAATGCATGCTTCGTACTCAGCCATATTGTTCGTGCAATCGAAGCATAGTATGGAAGTTAAAGGAGTGTGGCAGCCTTCAGGGGAGGTAATCACAACACCAATTACATTACCCAAGGTGTTAGAAGCCCCATAGAAGACTATAGTCCATCAGGATCCTTGTTCAGGTCCATCATACGGTCCAGCTTTCGAATATTCGGTCACCAGCATGATGATCTCATCCGGGAAGTCAAAGTTCATAGACTAATAATCATCGATAGATTGATGGGCCAAATGATCTGCTAGTATGCTTCCTTTGATGGCCTTTTGCATTGTTTATTGAATATCATACTCAGTTAAGATCATTTTCCATCTTGCTATCCGTCCGAAAGAGCAGGTTTCTCGAAGATGTACTTGATTGGGTCCATCTTAGAAATCAACAGAGTGGTATGAGTCAACATATACTGTCTTAACCGGAAAGAAACCCATTCCAGAGCGCAACAAGTTTTCTCGAGCAGTGAATATCTAGTTTCACAATCGGTAAAAATTTTGCTCAGGTAGTAAATATCATGCTCTTTTCGGCCAGACTCGTCATGTTGGCCAAAACACACCCCATAGAGTTCTCTAGTACTGTCAAGTACATGATCAAGGGTCTTCCTCCAACTGGAGGCATGAGAATAGGAGGTTCTTGTAGGTATTCTTTGATTTTTTCGATGACAGCTTGGCATTCATCATTCCATCTGACTACTTGATCTTTCTTCAAGAGTTTGAAGATTGGTTCACAAGTGGCAGTCAAGTGAGATATGAAGCGGGTGATGTAATTGAGACGACCCAAGAATCCTCTAACTTCCTTTTCAGAGTGGGGGACTGGCATTTCTTGGATGGCCTTTACCTTGGCAGGATCAACTTTAATGCCTTTACTACTGACAACAAAACCTAGAAGCTTTCCTGATCGTACTCCAAATGTGCATTTGTTAGGGTTCAACCTCAACTTATACTTTTTCAGCCTTTCAAATAGTTTTTACAGGTGACTGAGATTTTTCTCTTCAGTTTGTAATCTAGAAATCATATCATCCACATATACCTCTATTTCATGATGAATCATATCCTGAAACAAAGCTACCATAGCCCTTTGATATGTTGCCCTTGCATTCTTCAATCCGAATGACATGACCTTGTAACAAAAGGTGCCCCATGCGTAACAAAAGTGGTCTTCTCCATGTCTTCGAGAGCCATCCTAATTTGATTGTAGCCTAAGAAGCCATCCATGAAAGAGAAGACTTTATGCTGAGCAATATTATCGACCAAGACATTAATGTGTGGTAGAGGGAAGTCATCCTTGGGGCTTTCCCTATTCAGATCCTTATAGTCTACGCACAAGTGAACTTTTACGTCTTTCTTCGGTACTGGCACCACATTTGCAACCCATTGGGGGTAAGATGTCACAGCTAAGAATCTTGCATCAAATTGTTTCATCACTTCAACTTTTATCTTTTCAGACATATCAAGCCTCATGCGATGAACCTTTTGTTTGACAGGAGGACAATCTTCCTTTGTTGGCAGACGATGAACTACGATGTCGGTATCCAACCCTGAAATATCTTCATACGACCAAGCAAACACTTCCACATAGTCATGCAACATTTGAACCAACCTACTCTTAACACTATCTTCTAAGTTAGTACCGATCCTAACCTCTTTCTTGTCTGTCTCGGTACCCAGATTGATGACTTCAACTGACTCTTCGTGCGGTTGAATAGCTTTTTCCTCTTGTAATAGAAGTTTGGCTAGTTCTCTTAGCATTTCACAATCTTCCTCTCCTTCGTCTTTGGCTTGGTTAATTGTACATTCGAATTCATATTCGGCAATAGTAGAGCCATTGGCAATAAGATCCAGAGTGGATGTGGATCTGCAAGAGTGTGTGTGTGTGCATATAAGATACATGGCTATTTTGAAAAATGTATTTGAAGGAAATGAAACACAATGAACACAAATATTTGAATGCAAAAGAGTCCAATGGTTTGTATTGAATCATCATATGATAAGATGAACATAAATAAAACCCTTGACAAATGGACCAAAGTGCCCCGAGCTAGGCACATGGTTTAAAAGTCATTATTAAATATTACAGACAAAATGTTCTTGAATTAAAAGAAATCAATAAAAAAATTATTACTCCTCAAAGAAGGAGATGGGCACGAAGTCCTTTTCATGCCAATTATTTAGCTCCGTTGTAGTAGGATACACCCAATATTCAAATGCATCATCATCATCATCTGAATCACCCACAACGTTAACTTCATGGCTTCCAATGCAGAGAGGTGGCTTTCCTGCACGAGCGGGCCTCACTTCCTTCTGAGCCTTGACGGTGAAACCCAAACCAAACTTGTCCACTTTGAATGGGATATTGAGGAGTTTCCCCCAAGTATCACAACTTCCTTCTTCAATTGCAGCACGAGCATCTTTGACTGAAACCATTTTCGGCACGACCTTGACGGCTTTGGATACATCAGAGGAAAATTTGGTAGAAGAAACCATCAGTTGTACAACTTCAAAGGCTTGACACGGGGTCTCTATGAATTCTCCATCCATCTCTACATACGTGAACAAGTTGAGGTGGCTTACCATAAACTCTTCCTCTCCACAGACAATGACAATTCTTCCCTTGACCGGATACTTGAGTTTTTGATGGAGAGTTGAGGTTACTGCCCCAGCTCCATGGATCCAAGGGCGACCCAACAAACAAGAATAGACAGGACGAATATCCATGATGTAAAAGGTGGAGTTGAAAATTTGTGAGCCCACCTTGATTGGAATATCTACCTCTCCATGAACTATCCTTTTTGATCCATCGAAGGCCCTCACAATGATATCACTTGGTTTCAAGACTAAACCTTCACAGTCTAGACGGTCTAACACCCCTTTGGGTAGCACATTTAAAGAAGAGCCAGTATCGACCAGAACATGTGCTAGGGTGGTCCCTTTGCACTCGACATAAACGTGTAGAGCTTTGTTGTGGTTCTTCCCAAGTGGCGTTAGGTCGGCATATGAGAACCCCAAATTATTATCAGCCGTCAAGCTCTCCATGCAATTCTCTAACTAGTTCGTTGTGGTCTCATAAGGGACATGAGCCTTCTTCAAGAATTTGATTAATTCCCGAGCATGAGCATCTGAACAGATTAGTAAAGACAATATAAAAATCTTGGAAGGGGTTTGCCCCAATTGTTCCACAATCTTGAAATCGCTCCTTTTTATTATTTTCAAAATTTGGTCCATCTCACAAGCAGAAGGTTCTCCATCAGCAACGTCCTTTGCGGGTATTTCTGTCATGACAGGCTCAACAACTTTCTTTGTCCCTCTTGTATTAGTAATTGGCCTAACGGTAGTGATGCGGATGGGTGTCTTTGTAACAATTGGTGGTGAGATGTTGGGTGAAAAGATTCTCCCAGGTCGGGTTACCTTACTTGAGCCAGTTATGTTACCGACATCATCAGCTTTGTCTTCTTCGATCCAAGCGTCTTGTTTTATCCCATGGTAAAATACCTCAGCACCGTAGTTCCATGGCACTTCCTTGTTTTAAGAGTAGGGAATTGGTCCGGGATTGGTCATTATTAAGGGAGCAATAGTTGGTTCATTTGAAATCCTGATAGGACCTTTGTAGGAGATCCTAAGAGGCTTGTTTGAGATGGTGATAATGGAGAGATCTTCACATTTATTAGTCAAACTTTTGGCAAGAAGAGTCTTCTCAAATAGGATCTCGTGGCTATCCATATGCCGTTGAATGCCTTCCTTCATCCCTTTGCATCCATTGAGTTGTTTGGTACAACGATCACAGTCCTTCACACAGCCAGGGAAGATCCCGACTTTCAACAGATTCTTTTTAATGACATCCAATGGAGTAGTCAAGTCTTCAACAGAGGCAAAAAAAATTGTATCTTCAACATTATTAAAACCCTTGCCATGATTTGGCATAGGCGCGGTGATTACATTCGGAGTTGGAGGAGGATCAAATTCAATAGTCTTGTTATTGATCAAGTCCTGAATTTTATTCTTCAAGGCCCAACATTGGTCAGTCTCATGCCCGGGGCTACTTGAGTGGTAAGCACATTTGGCATTCGGATTATACGTTGGTAAAGAGGTATCTGGATTGGTAGGAGGATCGCGCAATGTCACCAAATTAGCCTTTAGTAAGTGTTGTAAGGCTTGGGATAGTGACATTCCTATCCTCGTGAATTGTCTTCTCGGAGTTTCAAAATGTTGATGATTTGCAGATGGTCTTTGAGCAGGAGTTGGATTGGAGATTCGGACAACATTAATAGACGGATGATCATTCTTCTTGGTACGGGCCCCTCCCCCGTACACAACATTGATTTCCTTCTTTGCAGCAAAATTTTTCTTTACAGGATTTGAAATGGAGGCAGATGCCATGGGAATATTTCCGCTTTTGATTCCGCTTTTAACTCTTTCATCGGTTAAGATTAGCTCGGTGAAATCGGAAGAAGAACAACCAACCAACAAGTTAAATAATGGACCAGATAAAGTTCCCATAAACATGTCAATATGCTCCCTATCAGTCAAAGGTGGTTGAACCATACTGGCAAGGTTTCTCCACTTTTATGCATATTCTTTAAATCCTTCATTCTTCCCCATTGTCATATCTTGCAACTGTACTCTTGTCGGCGCCAAGTCGGCATTATACTGGTACTGATGGTAGAAGGCGGTAGCTAAGTCCTCCCAAGTATTGATACGAGAACCATCCAACTGGTAGAACAACTCTAGTTGCATTCCGGTCAAGCTCTCTTGAAAAAAGTGAACCCAGAGTTTCTTATCAGTGATGTACGGATGTATCTTGCACACATAAGATCTTAGGTGAAGTTTTGGACGGGAAACTCCATCGTACTTTGCAAAGACTAGTATTTTGTATTTGTGGGGAATAACAACCCCAGAGATCAAACTCAAATCATCAAAATCTAAACCGAGGACGACTTGGATCTCAACGACCTTCAACCTGTCTTCTAGCTGCTTGTACTTGACATCGGCAGGTGGATACTGCTCGTCAAAATAATCATCATCAGATGCTTGATCATTAATACAGTCAGCCTGGGTACTCTTAACCTCACCAATCTGATTCTCGTCTTCTTCAAATGAGTCTTCCACCACTGGGATCTGACAAACCGACTCTTTAAACCTTCTACCCATGTTGACCAGGGCTCTCTTCTTGGGTTTCTTCTTAACTATCAACAATGCCATCATATCTTGTTGCCTCTTGGCTAGGGCCAATAGAGTCTATTGGAATTGAGAGTGTTGTGCCTGAAGATCCTTCACATTTTTTTCTAGATCCATCTTGCTGAAATAAACAATAGAAAGATAAGGAAACCTGTTGTGTGAAAACCTGTCATGTTATGATGCATGGAAGATGTATATGCAAATGATTTCAAGGATTTATGAAATTTAAATTTGTATAGACAAAAGAATGAACAAACGTAAATTTTCATTAATTAGTTCAAAATGATTACAACATGCCTCTTGGGCTTACAAAATACATCTCTAAGATGAAAATACCGAATGCATCCTCTTCGGTGCAATGTAGGCGTTCACGCTTTGCTCTTCATGTAGCTGCTATGTAAGCTCCAAGACTCTTTTCTCACTAGCATATAATTGAGCTTCGAAGGTATCTCGTTTTTCCTTCAGCTGAATCTAACCCTTTTTCAAGTCTTCAAAAGAATTAGGCATGTCGGGATGGAGGACAGTGTACGGGACATCTCCTTCGACCACAGGTTCCATGATAACTGGTAAGATGGAGGGATAAGGCATCACAAGTTTCTGGGCACGAGCTCGTACCCACCTAAGGTAAGGCTCGAGGGGAATGGAATTCTTATGTCCCAACGTCATACTATCCACTTTGCTTACCATCCTCCAAGCTCGTATGAACCTATGACGGTAGTTTTGGTCGTCGCTCTCGTAGTCAAATACCACTCCTTTGGATGAGCATCTCATGAGGACCCTCCCTTCGGGAATAACCAAATTGTTGTAAGGATAAACAAGGGTTGTAAGTGATACCTCCCCTAATGCCAAGCAAAGGGACATTAGGGAATTCCCAAAAACAGTCAACGATAGTAACGTTCTCCAAGGATCGAGAACACCAATGAACATCTGAATGTCTGAGCGTCATCAACCTATGAGACCACCTTAAACCTTGCTCGTTCTTCAATACAGATCGGGGAAGATGCGAAATAAACCATCTTGCCAAGAGAGGAGTGCAACACATGAGGATCCCTCTTTTCCTCATAGTGAGAGAGTGAAAAGAATGTAGGATGTCTCCCAACAAAGTAGGCACCGGATTGCGAGACATGAAGATTTTGACAGCATTTACATCTATGATTTGGTCAGGGTTTGGAAACAAAACCATCCCATAGATGAGAAGGGCCAAGATTTCTTCAAAAGCTTGTAAGTCCAAGGAGTTCCAACAATCTTGATCTTTCTCGAACAAGAACTTGGCTAAGAAACCTTTGACACCACTCCTTATTTCCCAATTAGTTGTCATATCAGATTGTTGAAAGTGTAGTGCTTAGGCAATCTCTTCAGGTTTTGGATCTCTTTCCGTACCGTTGAATGGTAGTTGATTGAGAATGGGAATTCTCAAGAATTGAGAGAATTCTTCTAGAGTTGTTACAAGCTGATAATCGGAGAAAGTGAAGCAATGGTGTAGAGGATCAAAGAATTAGAAAAGAACCTTCATCATATATTCATCAGTGTTGGAGGTAACCAAGCTTAGGAGGCGACCATGTCTTTCGGTGAGTGGAGAATTCTCAGGAACCCTTGATGCTAACTCTTTGAGTTGAGGAGGAATTCTTACGATATTGACTTCTATAGTATTCATGCGGATAGAAGCCATATCCTACAAAACAGAACAAAGATAAATCCCAATAATCCTTGAAATGGTTAGTGAGAATGGGTATGATGTTATGATGTTTATGATGTCATGTACAAGTAAGTATATACAAATAAGGCAAACAAGTCCTTAGGTTTATGCTTGCATGGAGTCTCATAGGTAAGTACGCTCTTGAAGTTTAGTTGGCTCAAACATGTCCTAGAAATAGTAACCGGGTTCTAAGGGAACTCAATATCAATGATTTGTATTATCGTTCATTGTTTTAGTGCAAGCCTCTTTCACGGTGACCGAAATATCTTGAGAAGTCAGATCTCAATGAGTGTAGTATCGAGTATCAACCAACTTCGTACTGCACCAAAGCCGATTATCTCACTACGTCCTAATGGCCAAGTTGGTCAAGTAAAGTTTCTAAAGCCAGTTAGTGCTTCATGACACCACACAGTGGCCCCATATTCTCCTTGACTACTCAAGGGCTACTGATACCTATAAATGTGTCACACTAACGTAGTTATTGCGTAGACCATGTCGGTATACCCCGCACAGTTTCCATAATGTATTGCTACTTACCTATAAGGTATCCCAAATCCCGTAGAGGATTAAAACAAAGCCCAAACAAGGAACCAAAAGGTAAAGCAAACAAATCAAACAATGCAAGCAAGTAAAGGTAATCTAGCCCTAAGGTAACCCCACTTTTAAGTTTCTCCCCAGCAAAGTCGCTAGTTCTGTGATACGATGGGAGAACTGACTTGGGTGTTTTGCGTTTGATCGCAAATGTTATGGTTAGAAAGAGTCACCATCGACTTTTCTTTTATCCAAAAGGAAAGGCTGAAAAGAAAAGGAAATACCTTTGAGATTATTTCTTGAGTTCGGGGGGTAGGTTATGAAAAGGGAAGGTGTTAGCACCCTTTTCATCCATAGTTATCTATGGGCTCTTAGTTGCTTGCTAGATCACTTGCTTTTGTTTGAAAATGTGCTTTGTGTGGTTTTTGAAAGTATTTTGAAAAGGCGCCTTCGTTTAAGCAAACTTTGTAATAGTTCTCGTTCGTAAGAATGTATGCAAAGTGTTGAGATTTTGAAAATATTTCATGTTTGGAAAAGGTTTTGAAAGTGTTTTAAAAGTGTTGGTGTTTGTTTTGAAAATAAGCAAGGATGTTTGTTTTAAAAATGAGCAAGCAACTAGGAACAATCTACCTACTTAAAAGCTTTGTTCATTTCTTCCTTCCTTTGATGTTGCTATCTTACCATTGATTTGGTTAGAAGCCTTATCTTTGGATGTAAAGGGACAGGCGTGGGTCATCGTATAGACATGATAGCAATGTTATGAGATGTGTTAGCATTTCTCTTTGAGGGACTAAGATCATTTTGACAGGAAACATTTTGTAGCGTTATCGAGGGACTATGATCTTGTATTTTTTGATTGCTTTTGCTAAGACATCCAACATGCATAACATGGTCATTTTGGTAAGGAAACAAAGTGGAATTACCCTAAGGGTGCAAGTGTGAAAGTGTGTTTGATTTACATGCATTGTTTATCTTGAATTAGGGTTTGCTACTTGTTGATTTTAGTCTTTCCATACTGTGATACAGTGGGAGAACTGACTTGAGGTTTTGCGTTTGTTTTCGCACTTGTTTCGGTTTAGCAAGAGTCGCCACTGACTTTTTATTTTATCCTAAGGAAAGGTTAAAAAGCACAGCAAAAACCTTTTGAGATGTTTCGTGGGTTCGGGGGGTAGATTATGAAAAGGGAAGGTATTAGCACCCTTTTCATCCATGGTTATCCATGGGCTCTTAGTTACTTGCTTAGATCACTTGCCTTTGATTTTCAATTGCTTGAAATGGTGGTGTGTGTGTGTGTTTTGAAAATGTTTTAAAAAAGATGCCTTGTCTAGGCATCCCTTGTAACAATTCTTTACTCGAATGTTTTACAAAAGGTGTTTGTCTTTTTGAAAAGATATTTCAATGTTTTTGAAAGTTGTTTTGAAAGTGTGTTGTGGAGTGTATTTTGAAAGTAGGCAAGTGTGTTTTGCAAGTTGATCAAGTAACTAAGAGTTGTCTACCCCTAAATTTACTCAAAGATTTTTCTCATGTTTTAACCCTTTTAACAGTATTGTTCCACCATTGTATTTGGTGGACAATCTTACGTTAGGATGTTAACGGGACAAGCGCGGGTCATCGGATAGACCATGAATGCAATGGTGCTAAGTGTCTTTGGCAATTTTGCTTGGAGGGACTATGATCATTTTTTAGGCAACTTCGAAAGCGTCATCGAGGGACTATGATCATTTGATTTGTTTTTGTTTTGCCAAAGAAACTTAACATGCAAGCATGGCCCATTTTGGAAGGCATCGAGTGGGATTACCCTAGGGGTGCAAGTGTGAATGGTGTATTAATTGTCATACATTTGTCTTGTATTTAGGTTATCTAGCGGTTGATTTTATTTACATACAAACCCTAGGTCTAAATATGGTATAATTGAAAGCGATAAATTGCGGGAATTTAAAGTCTAAGCTATTACAAATAAGTATCCGGGAATGGGGGTACAAATATTTACAAATGGGGATGAGACTTATCAGGATAGTAGTGTCCAAATATATTTACAACCAAATTGAATCTCCATCTCAATGTAATATGTATCAATGTATAAGAATGAAAGCAATGTATCAAAAGTATTTGTGTATGTGATTATTTACAAGTGAGAAAAGTATGTTAACTTAATGCAAAATTAAGTATTTTATTCTTTTTGGATTTTTGTTGATTATGTACAAACAAAAGATTTAATAAAAGAAAAGAAAATGCTTAAGAAGTTCTATTTTTATGTATTAATGTTTTTTTATATATTTTAGTTAATATACAAAAGGATTTTAAAGAAAAGAAAAGAAAATTGTTTAAACCTAATAAAATCTAATATTTACATTTTAAGTGTAAAAGAAAAAAAAATATTAGTAAGATTTTTTACAAAAAAAAGGGAATTAATGTTTTATTCTTATTTAGCAAAAATATTAGCTTGAGTTATATACAAAAAATAAAGTGATAAACATAATATTAGTTTGAAGTGAACAAAAAAAATAAATAATAAAAATAAAATAAAAAAAGGCAAGAAGATTGAATGGGCCTTAGAGGGGAAAGCTGGGTGGCCCAAACACTTAATCAGAATAAAGAAAAAAAGGGGGGGCGCCTGTTTGTGATGGGCTTAAGGCTATCTGGATGGGGCAAGGCCCATGACGAGTTTTGACAATAGTTTGTAAGGGTTCGTTTAGGTTTGCTTCATTTTGGAATTAGGGTTTGCAACATTACAGAGGCGTCGTTTCCACCTTTCTTCGTTTCCTTCATTCTCCTTGAGCTTTCTGAATGCCTCCGCTTGTGGCCACCAGTCGCCGCCTCTGCTTCCTCCTCTCCATGGTCACGCAGGCGGTGGTTACACAAAAGGTATGATCTTTGTTTTATGTCTTAACGCATTTTTAGGGTTTCCGTTCATATGTTATTAGTTCTGATCTTTATCTTTGTTATTTGTTTCTGTTTGAGATGCGTGAAAAGGAAGAGAACGATACCTTTGTTGGAGACGGAGGAATGGAATGGAGGCGCCTTAGGCGGCCGGCGAGGGAGCGCGATGCTGAGCTTGCTCTGTGGAAAACTGGTACTCTATATTTCACTTTTTGATGGTTTTGTGATGAACACTGAAAACCCTTGTATAATTTTCTTTTCCTCTTCCACTTGCTTGCTTGCTCCTATTTGCTTCTTTCTGCTTACTTGAACGCTTGCCTCTGAATACTCGTTGAAATGTTACTCAATGATGAACTTTAAGTTGAGAGTTTGGATTTTGGCCTATGATGAATCTGATTCTGAGGCATTAGGGTTTGTTTGATTCAGAGATGTCTGATATGCTTGCCTCTGAATACTTGTTGAAATGTTGAGGTTGATTCTGAGTTGCCTCTTGTTCCCCTTTTGCCTGCTTGAATGTTTGTGTGCTTAGATTCTGAGATGCCTATTAAGCTTGTTGTTGGCCCTATGATGAAGTCATTCTGAGGGCTTGGATGTGTTTGATTCTGTATAGGTTAGCAGGCTTCAGGCTTGGTTACAGGCTTGTGTAGAGGTTTGTTTCAGTTTGTATAGCTTTTTCTGGTTTGATGGTGAGTTATGGATTGAAGGTAGTTTGGCTATTTTGGTTTGATGTATTGGTTGAAACAGGTCTTGCTTGGGCTTGTGTTTATAACTTATGCAGGTTAAGGCTTGGTGTTCTGAGTTGAAACAGGTTAGCAGGTTTTGGCTTGTGTTTACTGAGTTGAAACAGGTTAGCAGGTTTTGGCTTGGTGTTCTGAGTTGAAACAGGTTAGCAGGTTTTGGCTTTTGTTTGTTACAGGTTTTGAGGTGTTTGAATGTTTAAGGCAGGTTTGAGAGTTTACAAGCTTTGAACATCAGTTTGAGGCTTATGAGCTTTGTGTTATTTTTGTTATGTGGTTATGCCTCCTCTTTTACTGTGTTCTGATAACTTGTTATATCTTTTTCTAAGCCTCAAGCCTGTAAGTCTCTTCTCTCTCTCTTCTCTCTCTCTATCAGAAAAAGCATTTGTTTATTGCTTATTGTACTATGCTCTGAAAAAGTAACTGGCTGAAAAATGATGAATTTGAATGTTTGTTTACAATGTATCTTTCCTCTCCATACTTCCAGATTTCCTGCATATTTTTGTGTACTTTGTTGACAACTTTTGGCTTTTGATATCTTTCTATATCTTTTGGACAACTTTTGACAGTTTCCTTTGGGCAATTTGTTTTCACATTCAGTTTGCTTAGTTTGAAACTTGTGACTTGTTTTGTGCAGTTCAGTTTGCTATTCAGTTTGAAAACTTTGGTTGACAATTTGGAATTATGAACTATGCAGCTTTGTATTTGGCATATTGAATAACTTTGTGCATTTCATATTTTTTTGCAAGCATATTTCTATCCCTCTTTGTGAACCAAGAATTTCTTGTGATTTGCAGAGAGGGTGAATAAACTGATTTCGTCCAGTCACTTTTAATGATGGGCTTTTTAAATTAATTGTCTGCTTTTTTATTTCATCTGCATTTGACTTCTTTCCCTTCTTTTTTGTCTTTGCAGATAAAATCAATTGAGCAAAGGAGCATCAGTAGAAGACTTAGGAAATTTTAGGATGTAGCTTTATTTCATTTTAATTATTTGTAATAATATTAATGTAAATGACTGTAAATGAATTTACAGTATTCAAATAATATATGTAACAAACAATTCAAAATGAATAAACAAATCTTTTTTTGTCAGATCACTCTTTTAATTCCTCTTCAAATGTTTATTTAATTATTTAAGCTTTCTTGAATTAAAATAACTGGAAGTAGATCCAATTATTCTAACTTAGATAAAATAAATAATTAACGAACATTGTAGTCTTGCAATCAATAATAAACCCGGCGTCCCAATTAAACATAAGTAATGCACAATTAATCAAACAAACGTCCACATGTCTTTTCTTTTACTGATTATACCAAACACCACAAGTTCTCAATTCAACTGCCTCAGCTCATATCCCAGAGTAAATTGAAAAGAACTATAGAATTAATTCTTTCTGAGAATGGGCGCACAAACCCTAGTTCTTGATTTAATTTTCACAGAAGCGCCTGCCTGATCAAACCCCGAGCCAAACTCAACCAAAACCCTAATAATCTGCTTGAACTGTTCCAAAGCCATGAAAAGCCTAATTTGGATAGACTGATAAGAAAAAGTCTGTTTGACTGATTCTTACGCCAATCTGAAAAGTCAGGGAAGACCCGAAGCTGTGATTTCTTGTGGAAAAATAGGAGGGCAAATTTTGGGGTACAACACATACAAACCCTAATTACTAGCATTTATATAAAAGTGATAAATTGCGGAAAGTAAAATTACTACGCTATTACATCATTAAGGGGGGGGTATACAAATTTACAAATGGGGATTGCAAGAAAATTAAACCTAATTAACTATTACAACTATATTGAATAATGTACAAGAATTGAATAAATATACAAGAAGATAAATGGAAAAGGAAATGATTATTAGTTTGGTTTTTATGAAAGGGTTTTAACCTAAACTAATTAATAAAGAAATTAAAATAAAACATTTTTTAGGTTTTTTCATGAAAAGGTTTTAAGTTAATGAAAATAATGTGGAAATTAATTAATTAAAAGAAACTTAAGTTCTAAATAAATTTTAAATAAAAAAGGAAAAATAATTAATTAAACCTAAATCTAAATATTTATTTGTTAAAAAGAAAATTAAATTGTTAAGAAAATATTTTTGTTCTTTTTTGTTTTATAAAGCAAATAAAATAAATAAGTGTAAAAATATTAAATAAAATATTTTTGGATTTTTGATGAATAATAATAATAATAGTAATAATAAAAAATAATAAAATAAAACTTAAAATAAAATAAAATAAGAAAAGAAAATATATAAAAATGAAATAATAAAAAAAAGGTTGGGCCAGGTGTGCAAAAGTAAGGCAGGGGGTTAGAAGAAGCAAAAAATAAAAGACCCATTATTGGAGGCCTAGGCGCCTGTTGTTTGAAACCAAAAACAGGAAAAATGTGAGAAAAATGCACAAAAGGTAGTGCTGGTTGTTGAACCCATGACCTCCAACATACATGCACACTACCTTTGCCACCGGGGTGGCTGTACATCCGGTAACATAAACAAAACAACAAATACATAACACAAGTTAAGTCATGATGATGACTTCATCTTCAACCTCCAGCCTGAACATCTGTAACTTCACCATTTCTCAATAAAAATGAAAGATGCAAACATGATAGTTGCTCCATTTTTCCATACGAATCCAACCATGTAAATATCATAAGCTATAAATAAAAAATGAATGAGAATTTTGAAAGTACCAAATTCTGACCTAATTATTTTCAGAGATTCAAACCTAAAATTCTCTAAGCTCAATCAATATAAATGAAATCTATGGATATGTACATTTTCAGGGCAATAATGTCTACATTTTATCTTCACAAATACAAACCTAACAATGCCTAAATGAGAAGATAGAAGTTTAGAAAATGTACCTCAAAATTGGAAATCGTGAAATGAGTTTGAGCTGCTTTCAAGGAGTTGTGATGATCAAGTTAGCTTCCTCAAGTTCCCTGGAAGCTAATGCAATGCTTACTTAATACTGGGAGTGTTTGAATCATGCTAGAGAAGTCAAGGTGCAAGCTCTATTTTTTGGTTATGGAAGTTGAGGAAGATGATGTTACAGTCGTGTAACAGGATGATGGATTGTTTGTAGATGATGTTTAGGAACTTTTGGAAGTGAAAAGCCATGAAACGCACAAGTGGATTTTGAGTTTGGATTTTTTGGTCAGAATGTGCAACAACGGAGATTTGTTATGCAGTTCTGAGTTTTTGAGAGTTTGAGGGTTGTGCATTCGTGTATCCTCTTGCAATAGACTTGTATAATTATAAGAAAAGGTTAGAGCACTTGAGGTTGACAGATCTGTGAGATATAGGGTTATGGTTATGTTACTTGATTTTGAAGAAAAGTGGAAAACATGGTTTCAAGGCATAGTACAAGCATGGACTGAGTTTATGGGAGGCTCTAGACATTTTGCTTTTGTCTTTGACATTTCTTATACTCATATGAAACAAGTTGGGAACTCTATGCATTGACTTTTGCAATAAATCTTGCTTTTCCAAAATGGAAGTGTTACCTTTGTGCCATTAATGGAATAACCATTTGGACAATGCCTCAAATGCTTGGATAAAACTTCTAAAATTTGTGTAAACATTTAATTATGGTGTGAAAGGCAAGTTAGAAGCCTGCAAAGTGATATTTGTACAACTTTCTTGAAGATTGGATCAAGTGTTATTCACAAATTTGCCTTGCAAAATAAGAATGAAACCCTAACTTCATGGATTCGATTCTCTTAGCACAAAAATGATCTTAATGAGTTCTTTGACATTTTGAATAGCTTGTAACATCCTTTACAGCATCTATGTTGTACATTTTTGAAGATTCATCTTGGAACTATGTGAAAAATTGCCATGAAGTTAGGTCAAAATCCTGCCTAAACTAGGACAAAATTTCACTAAGTTTTTCAAGTTTCATGAACATGTCTTCACAAAATCATAACTTGAAATACATACATTTCTAGAAAAATTTGTGTTCTACAATTTTTTATATCTCATTTAAATATACAACTTTCATGTTGGAAGTTTCCTTTGAATCATCTTGCATCATGGTTGAAATTTGGCATAAAGTTATGAAAAAAACATGAATTTTCAACACTTAGAAAAATTCTAAGTCTTGGAAGTTTTGACTTTTCAAAATGAAATCTTGAATTTTTTATTTCTTGATGAACAAGTTTCATATTTTACATGCTTTGATGAATGGTAATCTTTGTAACTTGATTTTGATCAAAAAGTCAAAGTTTGACTTTTCAGTGTACAGTTGACTTTTTGTCAGTTGACTGAAAATCAACTATCAATCAATTGATCTTGAGGAATGTTTTGAGCCATGCCATTAGGTGAAAATTATGCATTTGAGTCCTTGATATTATACCTCAAACCAACAATTCATTTGCTAGGTCAAAAATCAGAAATTGCACCTTCTCAGTCAAAACCCTAATTTTGACCATTTTGCCCTTTTGATGATCTGATCAAATTTCTTGAGGAATTATGATCCAAACTTGATCAAATTACATATATGAGTTCATAATGTTGATATGGATAAAAAATTATGAAGTTTGACTGTAAATTGACCACAGTTGACTTTTTCCCCAAAATAGCTGATTTTAGGTCAATTGATCAATTGACTGAGCAAAAAAAGTGATCCAAGACTTGAAACTTGTCATGAGCAATCTTGAGGGTCCAAAATGATACATGAAAGTAATATGGGCATCAAAAGTCCATTTGTCCTTGTGCAAACTCAAACCCTAATTTTCAGTAATCAGTGATTGCGGAGGTGTCTTAAGCTGATCAACCCTTGTGCAATCTTGAACCAAAGAAGATCTTGTGAGAGATTACTTGAGAAATGAGAGGGAAAATTTTGGGGTACAACATACTCAATAACTCAATTTTTTTACTCGAATAAGTTGGTATCTTTAAACATGTAATAATATGACTCTAAACTCATCAAAAGAGCAACGAGCGGTCACCGAACTTAAAACTACTCACAAACTCTCCGTACTTGACCACGAAACTTGTCATCACCTGGAACCCAAATTCCAAAAACATTCGCTCTATTGGAACCCAACACCCCCAAAACATAGAAAAACAGCCACAAACAAACCATATACAATTATCTAATTTTTACACTTTTGCCACAAGGCGTAACCACAGTTCATCAATCAACACTAAGGGATCAATAAGGCAAAATAGTTTATAATTTATACAATTTCATATCCATTAGAATAAAGGGAAACCTTATCAATTAATCGCCTCAAAAGATTTTTCCCGAACCGTTTTTTGCCACAAGCATAAATCAAGATAAAATAAAAAAGGGAGAAGATATAAGGATAAGGAACACTCACTATCCCTCTATTTATTCTTCCATATATGAATAATTTTGCACTTACCTCAAATTTGCATATCGGAGAAGTTTTTGGCCTTTGGGATTATCTCTTTGCTCCTTCCAACGGTTGCTCTAAGTCTTATGCCTCTATTTCTAATATTTTCACAACTTACTAAAGTTCCCCTCAACTTAACTATGTATTTACACTAATTTTATTCATTCTCCTCTCACATCTCAATTCTCCCTACACCCTTACTCTCTCTATTTTTCTATTATTTCATTTTAAATAAGGTATTACTCTAATTTAATTAAAATAACAAAAATCTCTAATTTTCTAATAAAGTCAATCATCCCAATAAATTAACTAAATATAATTATTTAATTAAAAAACTCAAATAATTATTTAAAATACTCCAACTCCCAAATAAAATAATTAAAAATAAACATAATAATAATAATAATAATATTAATTCTAATAAAATACTACTATAATTTCTAACAACTCTCCACCACCCAATAAATCAAACACTCCTTAATTAATTAACTAAAATCACTCTAAAACTCAATTTAAAATATTAAAATGATATTAATACTATTAAAATGAAAATTGGGGTGTTACATCCCACCTCTTCTGAATGGATTCACATGTTCAATAACTGGTATTAGAGTCTCTTGTTTAAAGACTAATTGTCTCAAGCAGATGATGACTTTCAACACTATTTCCTACAAGAGATCTTTCCCATACACACCTCTATCACTTAATGGTGATAGGTTTGAACTATGGAAAGCTATATTTAAAATCTTCATTAAATATTTTTATTTTGAATTATGGGAAACCATAATCAACGATTTGTTTATCCCTATTCACCACCTAAATGGGGAAGTAGTAGATAAACCTGATTTTCTTTGGACCATATAGGAAAAGAGAAAGTTTGAAATTAATTTCAAAACTAAGAATTTTTTATTTATGTCTTTAGATGATACTCAATTATTTTATTTCCACAATTATAAATCTATCAAGGAAATGTGAGATACTCTTGAGAGGATATATGAAGCTTATCTGAGCATCGAACCAGAGTGATTGAACACACAAGGTGAAAAAGATAGATATTTTATTCATAAGTTCCTCACCAAATTTATAAACATTAGAGATGATAATAGAACTTTTATCACTAACAAAACTTAAGAGTTAAGAATTGGAATAAGAAATTTGATCCAATACTTAAGTCAAGAGATAATAGTGTTCAATAAAAACCAAAGAAGGAAGAAATTGTAGAATTGTTTAAAGATGAAGGTATAAGCTCGAAAATTGAAAAATCCTCAGCAACTTCATCAAGCTCCTTAGAGACAACTCACATGGTTTCCTTTGTAAGAACATACTCAATAATTAAATGATCTTTGGAAAATTAAACATCAAATTAAGGAACTTCATCTGTAAGAAGATATGAAGAAGAAGAAGAAGAAGCAACATTGTCACGTGGAATCTTCAAGAAAATGAAAGAGAATAAAGGCTCTACAAATGATGAAGAATCAACCTCAGGAAAAAACCTTAGAAGAATTTTCTTCCATGAAGAGGAAAATGTATGCTTGAAAATATGTTACGAAGAAGGTGATCATAAGGTAACAAAGCTATCTTACAAGAAGTTGTTTAAATTAATTGAGGAGATAAGATTAAAATGCATAACTTAGACCTTAACGCTTATCTTGAGTTTCTAGAAAATAGAAATTGAATGCTTAAGTTTGAAATAACAAATATTAGAAATTTAGTTGGAACATGTGAGACACGTGTCTTGTTGTAAAAGGACGTAAAGAATTCCATGAAACCCTTAGTATACTAAGGGGATAGACAACCTTGACTTGACTCTATGAAGTAAAACTCCTTCCTTCAATAAAAATGGGCTAGGGTTTAAATCTAACATAACATATAGTAATTAATAAAATACGAAAAACAGGAATCGACATGTTTATAAATGTTCTCGTTGTAATATATTTGACCACTTAGAGCCATTTTGTTTTGATAAATTGAAAAGGTCTAAAGGTAGTAATCCTAACCTTCTAGAACTACTAATGCACTAGGACTCAAGGAAATTTGGGTACCAAAGGTGAAACCCTGGTATGTTTTTACAGGGTTGCTTTATAGATTTTATAAAGCCTTAACACATATTAAATAAAGCTATGCAAATAAAAGAGTATGCTCTCGAGTATACAATAGTTTTAATGTGAAGCTTATGATCCAAGTATGATCACTGGTGATGTATATCAACAATGATGATCAAAGCAAGTCTTTCAGTAAGGATGATCTTCTAACCTCATAGTAGGTTGAGAAGATAAGTTTGCAGTGAAAATATTTATCTCGTGGTTTAACCAACTCTCATATATAACGATCCATAAAGAAGGACATGCCATATTATGTTGGCATTCTATCTATAATAAAACTACGGGATAAGGAGATACCTCTCTTCGGGTGACATTCTACCATTTCCTTTTCTAGGGCGGTCTAAAGGCATCAACCTAGGCGAGGCCTTTTGAAAATATAACACTATATAATCCTTCAAGCACAAGGTCTTTGGTAGGAGACATAGTATTTTTAAATCAAGGTTTATGGGAGTATCTCGAGAACTTGTATCTCCTCTTGTAAGGTCATCTGCAACCACGAGAAATTCCGGCTATTTAGTCATATCGATGTATGCTCCGACTAAGGAGACACTAAGTCCCTGAGGCGAGAGTTTAGTTAGCATGGACGATCTAAGTCCACTAGGAAGAATTGTTGTTTCTTAAAAAAGTGTGATGTCACATACAAGTATACATGTATGTTTAAATTAGAAAGTGATAGAATAATAAGGATGTCAGACCCACCGGGAGTGAAAGTTGATTTTGTAAAACTATCTTTTGTAAATGAGCATAACCAAGTTTAAAAATAATTTATGGTTGTCTTAGGTTCAGTTTAGTAGTAAATAATGTCAAAAATAGTTTAAATAGAGTAAATGAGTTGAATAATGAAGAGCACAATAGGAAATGATCCGTTAATATAACTTATCACTTGTGTTGTGTCATGGCGGAAGGGTCATAAAGTGATCTCATGGTGAATCTCTATAATATCATAAACATATACAATATAGCAAGGGGAAATCTCTAAGCCTCACTTGTAACTTTAATTCATGTATGGTTTTATTTTGAATATCCTATATGGTTGTAGCTCTTTATCTCTAAAACAACTAATTTAGTGAATATATTTATCCTACTATTTTCAATTACTTTTATTATGGAATCTAATTGTTTTTAGATCTCCCACAAGAACAAGTTTGTATCTTTTCCTAAGTTGATAAACCCCAAACCCTAAACCCTAAATTTAGGACAAGTTGATCTTTTCCTACTTATTTTTGTTTATTTTTATTTTAAATCTTACTATTTTTCATGAATTTTTGATTGTTTGCTTTGTTTTAATTGATTTAAAAATGTTTTAATGCCTTTAAATTCTGAGAAATTTATTATATGATCCTATGATGGTCTCATACCTATGATGATCTTATTTGATTTTCATTTTAATTTTACTATTTTCCCATCTTTTTTAGATCTATTTGCTTGATTTTAAATAGTTTAAAATAGTTTTAGGTTTCCAAAATCATCAAGACTTTTTTCTAAAAATGTTGTATAGTTTTTATTTTATTTTATTGTGATCTCCTTTGAGACTTATTTGATAGTTTGATCATGCTCTTATATTTTACCTTTTATTTTCAATTTAAAAAAGTTTTAGAAATCTTTTTCATATTACATTTTGTTGATTAATTGTTTTAATTGATGGATATTCTGACTGGCTTGGATCTTGATCATTTAGGTCATGAATTTCATCAACATCAATTGAACTTGGATGTTGATAGGTTTAAAGAGCAAGTCCCCCAAAATGAGTGATGATGAATGATGGTACATAAATGTTTATTGACCGGCCTCATATAATATTGACTTCTACATAAGCGTGTTTGCGATTGCTTAACAAAGGGCTAAATTTGTCCCGAATCAAAAAGCTAACATACTAACTCTAACATTTATTGTACTAACTTTATTTTAATGCAATTTAAATTTCCTGCAATTTACTTTATATCATTTAATTTTAGCATCTTTCTCATTCATGTCATTTATCTTTTTGCTCTTTACTTTATGTCATTTCCCTTTTGCTCACCTGAGCATTTTATCTTTATGTCATTCTTCTTTTGCTCACTCTTGAGCTTTCTTTTTCTTTTAAAGACATTAATAATCAACTTGAACATTAAAGATCAACCAATATGGCGAGTTATCCTGTTGATTTATCCAGATTGGAGCTCTCATTTCCTTTGTGATGCAAAGATCCACATTTCCCATGTTCATGGTGGATTAGTTAAGTATTCTCCTTAAGATTACAAAATGTCTCTTCATTTAAAATTAACCAACAAACATATTTGTTCTTTTTTAGAAGAACTACATGGGTTATGATTTCATCATTGCACATTGGTGATATGTAGGCATGACGCTCATTGAAGTCTTGCCAAATCAAAAACCTTAAAAAACATTTATTTTCCTGTCTCCACAAACTTTTTGTAAACAACTCTTTTTAGCCATATACATAGATTTTCAAAGAGGTTCTTGTGGAGTACCATAAATGTTTAAGCGGATAACACCTTCCCGTTACATAACCAACCCCCGTACCTAGATCTTTTTTTATTAGTTTTTGTTTTTAAAAACTTCTTTGGGTTTCATTCTCTCTTTTCCCATTCCTTTGGAATTAATAAAGTGTGGTGGCGACTTTCACTTTGCGAGTTAAGTTAATCAATAAGTTAATCTCAACTTTTCACCACTACAGAAATTTGGCGACTTCATTGGGGAGAAATCTCTAAGTGGGTTGAGTCTATCTTTGTTTATTTGTGTTTTTGCTATTATTATTGTTGTATATTTGCTTGTCTGGTATTTTCTGGTTTTCATGGTGCTTGGTGATTGCTTGAAAGTCATATACCTATACTTGGGAAAACTTAAGATATGAGGGTGGTATAGTCATGTTGACATGTATCGAGTAGTGCACAACATGTTGACTTGAGATCCCCCACTCAGTGGAGGCCCCTTTGAGGGTGATAATGTTAAACAAGCCAGTTGTACATTATTATCACTTTTCGACCTGGGATCCTGTGAAACTGAGGACCTTAGAACCCCTTAACCCATATTATGATTTTAGGATGTAGTGCAATGACTATGAAGGAGTAGTTTCAAAGTAGTTGATACGTGATACTACACTCAAATGAGTTTCTCTTGAATATATTATTGGTTCCCGAGTAGTCGGTAGACCAATAATATCCGAAAGAGGATCGACAACTTTGGGAACCTTTTTAGAACCTTATTCTACAGATAGTTTGAAACCCTTAGTACACACCTTGTGGGTAGTATCTTTGACTTCATGCTCGTGACGTCAAACCTATGACCCCTCCTTATTTGTGATCTTGTTTGTGATTGCTTCATAATCACGCACTCATGCATTCATGAAACATTACTTTCATCTAGTTTTTCAAGAAACTTAAACCTTTTCTTTGCAAACATCTCAAGTACAATTATTATGGATCTTGGAAAAAAGAGTACTCAAAAGTATAGTTTCAAGAGTCCTAAATTGCAAGAGTTGAGAAAACTAGCATCTTTGGTATCTGATTTGATGGCTTTGAAAGAGTGTTATGGAAGGCTTCTTTCAATCTTATCTACTGATGTTCTAGAAGGGATTCTTAATACCTTGGTCTAGTTTTATTATCCTTTATACCATTGTTTCACTTTCCATGATTATCAACTTATGCCGACCTTGGAGGAGTATTCTTATTAGTTAGGGTTTTCTGTCTCAAATAAGATTCCTTTTAGTGGTTTAATGGAGATCCCTAAACCTCAAGTTATTGCAAATTCTCTTTGTCTTAAGAAGTATGATATTGAGGGTAAACTTACTGCTAAAGGAGGTATTCAAGGGATGTCTTCTGATTTATTGATGGAGAAAGCTTCGACCTTTGCTAGTGCCTGTAGCATGAATGCTTTTGAGGTTATTCTTGCCTTTTCTATGGTCTAGTATTATTCCCCAACATTGAAGGCTTTGTTGATTTTAATTCCATCCAAATATTTTTGA
Source organism: Vicia faba (assembly GCA_948472305.1). Classification (NCBI taxonomy): domain Eukaryota; kingdom Viridiplantae; phylum Streptophyta; class Magnoliopsida; order Fabales; family Fabaceae; genus Vicia; species Vicia faba. The sequence continues at coordinate 70,462,208 of OX451739.1, forward strand.
TTGGGAACCCACTGCCTACATTGCTTGGGGATTCTTACCATTCCATTCATAATAGGACTTCCAAGGGTTATGGAGCTATCACATATTATGCACCTCTACTGTATACATGGTTTATTTCGCACTTGACACAGTCTAGACTCTTCAAAGACAACCCAGACAAGCTTAGGTGGTTTCAGAGGCTTATCTCTCTCACTCAGGAAGATTTGACTTGGTACAATTCAACTTATGATGTTAGAGTGATCATTGACAGTTGTGGGGAATTCCCTAATGTACCCCTTCTTGGTATACAAGGGGGAATTAAATATAACCCTATTCTTGCTAGAGGCCGGTTTGGATATCCTATGAGAGACAAGCCTCACAACATTCGGTTAGCGGGTTTCTTTTACCTTAATGAAGAAGGAAATCTAGATTTGAAGGATAAGATTGTGAGTGCTTGGCACAAGATCCATAGGAAAGACAAAGAGCAGTTAGAAAGATAGTGTTGTATTGCTTTTGAGCCTTACACTCAGTGGGTTCATGGTAGAGATAGTGTTCTAAAGATGCCTTATCATCTTGAGAAGCCATTGTTTCCTGTTGCTACACCATCCTCTTCTATCATTCCTATTGAGAATAGAGAAGAGTTTCAAGAAGCCTTGGCTAGGATGAAGCAAGCACTAGTATAGGAAATACTTTTACATCGGGTGAAAAGTACATTTTACATCGGGTCTGGGTCTGATGTAAATCCAAGCGATGTAATAAATCAAAGACATTTTACATCGGGAAATAACCTGATGTAAAAAATCTACCTACCACATCAGTTAGATGTTAAGTCTGATGTGAAAAAATACAATTTTTAAATAAAAAAATGCAATAGTTTACATCGGTTGTCTAACTGGCCCGATGTACATATGGGTTTTAACATCGATTGGCTCAATGGCCTGATGTAATATATATGTTTTAACATCGGTTGTCTCAATGGTCTGATGTAACGTGTTTGCTTTTTTTAGCAAAATCGAGGTGGATTCCCAGTAATGTTTTTTTGGTACCTAGTTTTTCATATTTTTCTAACATCACACATACCACATTTAGGTCGCTATTTTTCATATTTTTACCACATCACACATACCATATTTAGGTTCCTATTTTCATATTCTACATTGAACCAAATAACTCTGATGCATATATATATTCTTCAAAATGAAGAATTGATTTATAAAAGTACTAATCTAGGATACAAACAAGTGTATAAAATTATAAGGAAGTTTACACACGGTGGACTACTACAACAACAAAATTAGTGAAATTATACAAAAATATTCAACCATTTATAAGTCCTTTCCCACAGTTGAAAAACCAACATGAAATCCACAAGAAGATGATTTGTAGATTCATTAGACAACAGCAAAATCATATTTGCTGACAATAAATAATAACACCAATTAACATCAGCAGACAATACCAAAATCAAGAAACTCAAATCATATATATATATATTATTCTATATAATTCACCAGATAAAGCTTAATTTTTATATAACTCAAAGAAACATTTTGCCCAACAGCGTCGCAAATCATACAAATCATCTTGTATTAATTCTATTGGATCATCAAATAACTACAATACATAAATAATAATATAGATGTTGCATTACTAACATCTATATTAGGGGTGCCAACTGGCATACTTCATGACGAACATATTAGAGGGACAGACAAAAAATATTAGCTCTTCCTGCTAAAAAATGAGGTGGGATGAGGCAGGTCCTACAATCTTAAAATCTAAGAGTGACAAAAATTTATATTCGCCATATTAGTTTCTACGCCGTCCAAAATATGAAAAAAAAAAACAAAGCGATACAGACACAATAGATAATGTGGGCCTAAAACAACTCCTGTCCACCAAAAATTATGGCGAAAACAGGTATACCCATCGGTCGGGTCAATTTTATCACCTTTACTGGTATATGAATGAAAATGGGGACTGCAGTTTTCTCTTATAAGTTTACGATTTTTTATTTATTTTCAAGCACTATTAATATGTGTTTCATTGCTAATATTTTCAAGAGTTTAGAGTATTTTTTTCTTCAACAGATGAGTTTTTGAAAAATTGAAAAATAAGAGTTTCTTTATATAAAAAAATATTACCCTTCAATTACTATTTCTTTTTATCATAACTATTAACTATAAGCTTTCCCTAATTAGTACAAAAAAATAAGAGTGTTTTTAATCTCATCAGTCATCACTAAACATTAACAAAATTAAAAATCCACCAAAAACTAATTTCATTATACTTATCTAAATCTTCTATGGGTAATTGAATAGTTTTTTTAGTATACATATATTAAACAAAATGGTAACTGACTTAAATGTTAGTCACATGACAAATAGTGGCATTTAGTGAAAATTCTGTTGGGTCCTAAATTGTGATTATTAGTCTTCGACTCTGTTGTCCAATTTAGAAGTTTAGAGATAATATATTCTAAGTTTTTACCCGAATGATAAAATGTACACCTAACGGTAGTTTGAAAGTTAAAATAACTATTGGCAACAACCACCTGATAAGTCAACAATATTTATCGAATAAAATGATAAAACTTCACACGCACTCTTAGAACTGCCATGCCAGCCAAACTAGGTAAATCAAAATTTGCAGCCTATATTACTTCTAAAGATATTAACTACTTACATAAAATGTGATAATCAACGAGGTATATCCCTACCTTGAAATGTTATTTAACAAGTCTAACAAACAAAATATGTATCCACCAACAAGCATCACATCGATGTTAAAAAGAAGCCAAGCTACACAAGAACGAAGCAAAATTAGAAACACTTAATATACTTGAGGAATTGGCCGTTGGATTACATAGTAACAATCATAGCTTGCACAAAGTCATCACCACCAGTTCCAATCGCAGTGAACCCCCTAACAATTGGATACGAATTCACCCGTGTAACACCAAACCAAAGCATTTATTGTGATAATTAAAAATCATATATGAACATGAAGCTAAAAACAAAAAATAACTAATGAAATTTAAAAAAAAAAACACATAACGTATGAACACTGAACATCTTTTGGTCCAAAGCAACCCATTCATTAGTATAATCATCAGTAATTGTGCTTCCAATAACCATGTTCGTATTTTACCCACTCCTCCCCTCTGTCTTAGATACCTCTACAATAATTAAAAAATCCAACAATTTCATTTTAACCTCTTTTATTCAAACCAAAATGGTTGAGATCAGAGAAGATGCAATTATTACCTGAAATGACCTTCAACACAGCTTCTTGAGGAGGACCATGATCGTCGTGAAACGACAACTTATCGTTATGAGAGCAATGGAGAACTCCTCCACCGCCACCGTGAAACGGACATGACTTAATGGTTTTGCACTGAAATCCACCTCGCTTATTCGGATTCAAAAGAAAGGGTTTGAATTGGAATTAAAATTGAAATGGTTCCACAATAATCGCTGAAAGAAGCAAGCTTCTGCACGTCATTTTTGTTTTTTATCTCTTCTTCTTTTCTCCCACATTGTACTCTATGAAAGAACACATATTAACACAATTTTGTTTTATAATGACAGTGATGAACTAGTGAATGAGTGTTGCAGATGGTTGGTGAGTTTTGTCAAAAAGATGAAAGTGAGAATGATGAGTGAATGCGGCGCAGTGGAATATTAAGGTTTTGTTATGAAAGACCATGTTTTTACATTGGTTGGGCCTATGGCCCGATGTAACGACCAATTTTAATGTTTTTTTATATCGGTTGGACAATTTGCCCGATGTAACAACCAATTTTAATGGTTTTTTACATCGGTTGAACAATTTGCCCAATGTAATGGCCTTTTATAATAATTTTTTTTTACCAAACTTCCACCGTGTTTTTATTTTTTTTTCGCATCGGGGTAAATCTGGACCGATATGAAATCCTTTATAACAAAATTTCATTTTATTTACCAAACTGCCACCGTGTTATATTTTTCCCTAAATCAAATAATTTTCATATCATTGGAAATAAAGGTCTGATGTAAAATCTTTTGAAAAATATTTTTAACGTCATATATTTTTATATCTAATGTAAAGACCTTTTATCAAATGTCATATTTTTAGTAGTGAAGAGATGGATGCTTGGGAAAGCAAGTTCCATGCTCCACAACTTGAGAAGATTAAGTTGTAGAAGCAGTTAAAGGAGAATGATGATCTAATTGAGATACTTGAGCAAGATGTTATGGAGAGACAAAAGGAGCAAGAGGATTTATTTTCCTTTAGAATTCAACTAGTTCCTAGTATTTAGGATTATTCTCATATTATTCCTACGTCTGGTGCTTGGAATGGTGTTGTTGACAAGCTTATGATAGAGAATACTTAGTTGAAGTCTTCTTATGAGATTCAGATTATGAAGCACAAGAGGAAGTATCAACATGGAGTAGGATCATCCTCATATGTGTTTCCTCAGGACCCTTAGATTCTAGCTTTCTCTTTTTGATTTTAGGATTCTTTGAAACTTTTGAAATTCAAATTGTAATCCTTCCTAGTTATTAATAAAATTTAATTTTCAGTATTTCAATATGTGTTATTCCTTTTGATGCTTGCAAATATTATAATTTGTTAAGTTCCTTGAAAACTGAATAAACATAATAAATAATTTGTGTTGTACCCCAAAATTTGCCCTCCCATATTCTTCAAAGCTTGTAAGGAATCATCTTCAAATGGTTCAAGACTTCTCAAAGATTGCACAGTCCAAATGCCTCCTAAGGCAGTCAAAATTAGGGTTTTGGTTCCTTCAATGAATTTGAGGTTTTCAAGGGCTCAATCAAGTCATATATGCCTATATACATTGCCAAGCATCTACAAGTCAAGTCTCAAGTCTCACAGCATCAAATTGCACAGTCAAAAGCTTCATTTGGTTCACAATCAACTGCAGGGGTAAAATGGTCATTTTACAGTCAAAAGTCAATATTTTTGGTCAACATCTTATTTTGAAGCCACAATCATCATTTGATCAAGTCTTGATCATGATTCCACAAGCATGGCTCAAAAATCATCAAAGATGCAAAAGTTACTATTTTTGGACATTAGAAAAGTCAACTGTAACTTGACCAGGGCATAACTTTTTCATGGTTCATCAGAAAAATCCCATCCAATGCTCATTTTTAAGGGGATGACATTTCCTAAAACTCATCTTCACATTCCAAGTCCAAGAAATGCTCTCAAAAAAAGTTATCAATTTCTACATTATAGGTCAATTTCAAAAGTCAACAAAAATGCACTTTAAGTCAAAGACCATAACTTGAGATTGGTAAATTCAAATGACATGGGACCAAAGGCATTGGTTATAGGACTTCAAGACCTTTCCAAAATGTCCAAGAACATGGTCATAGGATCCAAAATTGAGCAAGATATGCATTGGAGAAGTTGGGAAATTTTTGTGAATTTGCAAAAGTCAACTTTGCTCAAAACCCATCATTTTTGCTAATGGGCCTCAAATTCCTTCTTGAAACTTTGTCCAAACACGACCCATTGAGATAAAATTGAATTATTTTCTTATTTTTATTAATTAATTGGATTTTTAATTGATTATTAATTCATTTAATTAATTTAATTGTAGGAAAATACCAAGATATGATTTCTAAATCTTTTTGTGAAGCAAAAGTGGTCAACATATGCTGAAGATTTCGTGTACACATCAAGGTGACAAAAATCACCCAATTTGGCAAGGTTTTTCAATCAAAAATATGCAAAAAAGATTTGATTGAAAATCAAATATTGAAAACATGAATGCAATGGATCTTTGGGCCAAAACTTAACCTAATTCTATTCCCATATATGCAAGCAAGCCAACCCTAATGCTATTTACGTGAAAAAGCTGCTGCAAAAGCCATAACCAATTCCAAAAAATATCAAAGAAACTCAAAACTGAATTCCATAATTTAACGTGGTTCACAGCTTATTTTTGTTTCTAATATATTGCAAGAACTCCCAGGAGCAATTTGCAATCAAAATCACACGCCAAAGCTCAAGAAATCTCCACAAACAGTCACACGGTTTGGTTATTTTTTCCATAATCGTAATTCAATATTCATGCATTATTAATGAAATTTTTTGTGTGTATTGCATCGCTAGGACTCCCATGAAGCTTTTGGTACTGGTTAATTGCCCTATAACGTCCTAAAACAAAAACCACCATGAACGATTTCTAGGTTTTCCAAGCTCTAAAATTGGGGCTTTCTTATTTAGGAAAAATTAAGCCTCAAGATGCCCATGGTTGAAACCGTCTGAACAAGACGAGCAAGATGGAACCCTCACGATGAATTTATATTTAACGTACGCCTATTCTCTATTTTCTGTGGATGCAGGTTGTGGGGGTTAAAAACCCCCGCTATCTAACATTGGTTTTGCAGTTTCAGTGGGGAAGACGATGATGTGTTCATGCATCATTGGTGGATTCAAAGCTACACGCGTTTTTTTATTGCTTCAGCATGATTATTATTTTTCACATATTATGTTTGTCTCATATTATAATTATAAAAGCAAGCAGATGGTGGAGTGGTTAGGCACGCTGGCTATTGATCATTGGGACCTGGGTTCGATTCCCAGGTCCCCCAAATATTGTTTCTATTTTTTCATAACATGTTCCTATGCAGGCCTTGCCAATATATTCCACCATGAAACTTCAATGATCAGCGTGCCAAGTGGCCACAAATGTGAATCCAAAGGCCAGAGATGGAGGATCATGGTGTTCCTCAGTCAACATGCACGTAGACCATTCAGAAAGTCAACGCAGGCCTGAGCTTAGTGTGCCATAAACTGCAATCAACACCTCCAATGGGTCCATCAACCCCCCTGGTTTACTATTCTTTTTTTATTTTCCTTTTCCTTCTATTTTCTTTGATAACTATTATTATTATTATTTAATTAATTAACAAATTAATATTTTTCACAATAAAATTCAGAAAATTAAAATGTGAATATTTTTATTTATATTATTTATTAATTTCACCTTAGTTTATTTTTGTAAATAAAAATGTAAATTAATTAATCTAGCTTTAAATTAGGTTAACTTTAATCTTTTTTTATAATAAATAAAATAAACTTAGACTTAGGGTTTTTCTTTTGACTTTTAATTCTTTTTCTTGTAAATAGTTAATTAATTAGTAAATTAGGTTTAAGAGTTAATTTAATTGCAAAAAAGGACAAATTACTTTCTTTTCTCAAAAAGGGTCAAAACCCTAAAGACGTCCCGATTCATTCTTTCGCGCGCATATTTTTAATTCATTATTTATTTGATCATATTTTTGTATCTGTTTCCGAGGATGTAATAGTTAATTAGGTCTTTTACCGCTTTCTTTACTTTTCTCGCATTTATTTTCCAAACGGGTTATATTTTTGGCGATGTATAGACCCGCGCCTTGTAATAGCGTAGATTTACCTTTCCTCAATTTATTTTCCGAACTCTTAACTGTTAATATGCATGACAAGACTTGTATGACAAATAAAACCAACCCGTAGCTCACAAATGCATGTTCAAAGATAAACATAAACTGAATTCAACACACATGCACATGCCACTCCTAGGGTACGCCTCACTCGGTTGCCTCGAAGTGGTCGTCAAGTATATGGTGTTTTAGAGGTCGCCCTCCTGTCTAAAGATCCAGTTGCCTCGAAACGGTTGCCTTGGATAAAAAGGATCTAGGACATTAGGGTTACCGCTAAGGTGTCCTACCATTGCTTTGGTGACCACATTGTCCCTCATAATCGAATTGACCCGAATACCTCCAACGACGGTGCTACCTACTTCTCAATAGTGGGATAGTACTGTCTAAAGGACTTTTACACAGCCTAATTCCTTAGAGTAGGTAGATTTCTCCTGGGTACTTGCTCTTTCAAAAAAAACAAAAACATCTTTTTGCACCTACACTTTCAAAAAGTTTTCAAACAAATATTTCGTACACTCTTGAGGACAGATACAAGAGTTACCTAGAAATTTTTCAAACGAAACTTTTTCAAAACCCACATACACTTGAAAAGCAAACAATTTTTGAAAACATAAGAGCAAGTACCTAAGAGCCCGTGGATAACCATAGATAGAAAGGGTGCTAACACCTTCCCTTTCTATAAATCTACCTCCCGAACCGAGAAACATTCTCGAAAAGGAATTTTGTTGTGCTTTTGTCCTTTCCATGTTGGAGAACATAAAAGACGATGGCGACTCTTGCTTACCGCGACATTTCGCGAACCAGCTTTAAAAACAGTCAGTTCTATTTCCACCGATCACAGAACTGGCGACTCTGCTGGGGACTTCTTATAAGTGAGGTGCACCTTAGGATTAGACCACTCTTATGTTTTCAATTGTATGTCTTGATTGCTTTATTATTGTGGGCTTGCATCGGAGTTTCATAGATCCTAACCCGGATATGGGGAATACCCTTTTAGGTAGCATAAGCTGTGAGGGACATGTCCGGTGTAGACCGACACGGGTGAAGCAGTAGCTACGTTGGTGTGACACCTTGGTCTGTACCGATATCCCTTGTGTTGGAACGAGGAGAATATGGGTCTTCTGAGGAGTCATTAAGCACCAACCGACCTTAGAACCCTAAATTGACCCAACTTGGCCATAGAACAGTAGCAGTATGCTACACTCATTGAGGCTAAACTCTCGCGATGGTTCTGGCCGCAAGAAAAGATTGCGACGCTGGAGTTATGACCGATTGAGGGTAGTCAGTGATATTGAGATCCTCTAGAACCCAGTTACTATTTTCTAGGACATGTCTTAACCAACGAAACTGAAAGAGGGTAATACCTAGACTTCATGCTGGCCTAAACTCTAAGGGTTGTCTTGTGTGACTTGTGTGCCTTATCATGTTTGCCTTTGTGAATACTTGTGGTGTGCTTTATCATAACATCATACCATCATACCATTGCATGCATCCTACATAAGGGCTAACCCATTTCAAAGACAAGAGGGTTTCATCTTTGCTCTGTTTTGTAGGACATCATGATGCCTATGCGAAGGAATACTATTCGGCTCAACTTTGTTCATCCACCTGATTTACTTAAAGAATTGGTTAACAAAATTCCAAATACTACTTCCTTCATCCAGAGGCATGGTTCTCTTCTCGGTTTAGTCACTTCCAAGTGGGACCAACAACTGATGAATGTCCTGACCCAGTTTTATGATCCACTATATCATTGCTCCACCTTTCAAGACTTCCAGCTGGTCCCTACCCTGGAAGAATTCTCTGATTTGCTTGGTATCCCTATTTTGGAGCAGACTCCATTCACTGGTTGGGAAAAGACTCTTAGACTTGAGGAGATTGCTGCAGCCCTTCCCTTGACCACCAAAGAGGTAATGGATAACTGGGTGACTAGAAGCGGAGTTAAGGGCTTTTTGGCTAAGTTTCTTATTGGTAAAGCTAACGGTTTCTGGAATGACTTAGACTTTAGGGCGTACGAAGACATTATGGCTCTCTTAATCTATGGTCTGGTTCTGTTTCCAAATCCTGATAACTTTGTCAATATTAATTCCATAAGGATCTTCATGTCTCGGAACCCTGTGCCCACTCTCTTGGGTGATATCCTGCAACAACTCTATGCTCGTACTACTCGAAGACGGGGAACTCCATGGTGTTGTGCTCCTTTGTCAGTGAGGTGGTTTATTTCGCACCTCCCTAAGTTCGTGCTGAAGAACAAAGAAGGAAGGGGCTGGGCTCATAGGTTAATGTCTCTCACTGATAATGACGTCATTTGGACTCTCAGAGGTTTGGATGAGGTAGCTGTTATTGATCGTTGCGGAGAATATCCTAATGTCCCATTGATTGGCACCCAGGGAGGAGTCTCTTATAATACATGTTTAGCTCTCCGTCAGTTTGGAAGAGCCAGAAGAGCAGGGCCTCATGAGATGTTGGTACCTCACAACAGTTTTGAGTTTCAGGTAGATAGTGACGAGCTGCGCTGTAGATTCATCAAGGCTTGGGACAGAATTCACAAAGCTGACCCACATGAGTTGGGACCAATGACTTCTCTGCTTATGGAACTCTACTACAGATGGGTCCGCATCCGTGCTCAGAAGTTAGGTATGCCATATGAAGCTGTCAGGCCTATTATTCTTGAATTTCCTGATAGAGACGGGGTTCCTCCAACAGTCCTCCCTCCTCAGATACCCACTGATGTTGATACACTAAAGAGGTATTGGGCGCAACTACAGGAAGAACGAGATTCTTATCGGGAAAGGTTCAATGGACAAGAACAGAAAATCCAGAAGCTGACAAAGCAGTTGGAGAACGAGCGGATCCTGAATGACTATATCCGTACTGAGAAGAGGAGGCCATGGGAGCACTGATGGACTTTGGATGTTTCCTTTACAGCTTTTATTTCCTTTTTAGTATTTTCATTCTTGTAACGCCTAAGGGCAATTTGTTGAACAATTTAAATTCTAAAAGTTGAATCTAATAAAGTGTGTTCCTTTTTGTTTACAAAGATGAATCCCGATTGTCTTTGAAAACATAAATCATACGTATTCCATTCATCATATGCATAGCAGGTACCCCTTTTTTACAGGTTGCTTAAAATTCTTCACTGTTTATTTCAGCAATCATCATGAATCCTGAACCTACTACTGAACAAGCAATCAAGGCCCTCTAGGCCCAGAACGCCCAGTTTCAAGAGCTGGTCATGAGCTTAGCCCAGGGTCAACAGGAATTGAAGACTCTGCTTTTGAAGAAGAAGAAGAAGAGGACTGTGCTATTCAACACTGGACGGAGGTTTGGGAATGCACTGCAAAATGAGGCTGATCTGGCTACTTCCTATGTAGGGAAAGACAGTCCCCAAGGGGGAAGGGTTCCTAGTCCTGTGGTCTCCGACAACGAGACGGATTTCAATGATGAACAGTACCCTCCTGCCGAAGACAGGTACAAACAACTAGAGGACCGTCTAAGTGCTATGGAGATTCAACATGTACCTGGGTTGGATTTTGGAGATCTAGGTTTATCTTCTGGGGTGGTGATTCCCCACAAGTTCAAGGCACTTTCTTTTGCGAAGTACGACGGGGCATCCTTCCCTAAGCTGCATCTTAGATCATACGTAAGGAAGATCCAACCTTACACTGCAGATAAGAATCTATGGATCCATTTCTTCCAGGATAGTCTTTCAGGGACTCAACTCGAATGGTTCTATCAGCTAGATGGAACCAGTATTCGTAACTGGGAGGACTTGGCTACTGCGTTTTATAAGAAGTATCAGTACAATTCCGACCTCGCTCCCATGCGTACCCAACTCCAGGGTATGTCACTTGGGACGGGTGAAGGTTTTAAGGAGTACGCGCAAAAGTGGAGAGACCTGGCTGGCAGGGTGCATCCACCTTTGACTGACCGGGAGCTTGTTGACATGTTCTTGGGGACCCTGTCTGGTCCGTTCTTCAACCATCTGATTGGTAACTCTTCTGCAGGGTTTACAGACCTCATTCTGACTGGTGAAAGGATAGAAGCTGGTATCAAGTCTGGGAAGATACCGAAAGGGGCCTCCTAGAGTACTGAAAAGAAGCCCTTCAAGAAGGAAGCTAGTGCTGTTTATGGTCCAAGGAGACAGAATAAATTGGAACGCCGCCAAGCTGTCAATGCAGTGGTAATTTTAAAGCCCGCTGCTGCTCCTCAGCAGTATAACCAACCAAGGGGTGAGAGACCCAAAAGGCAGTACACTCGGCTCAGTATGACCCTGTCTCAGATATTTCCGCAACTGCTGTCAACTAATATGGTAACTGTCAAAGAAGCTCTGAAGGTTGTAAACACAACATCTCCGAAGTACAACCCCAACGCCCGCTGCGCTTATCACTCTGACAGCCCGGGGCATACTACGGATGATTGTTGGGCCTTGAGGAATAAGGTTCAGGACCTTATTGATGCTAAAGAAATATAGTTCGAGGCGCCCGAAAGGCCCAATGTTGTGACTGCTCCCATGCCCCAGCATGGAGTGAATGCTGTGGAAGAAGACCTGTACGTGGCCTCTATGGATGATATTGTTACTCCATTGTTGACTGTCAAAAGGAACATGTTGCTAGCCGGTTTATTTCCGGGATGTAGTAAAGGTTGCCATCTATGTGCTGTTTCACCTGCTGGTTGTCCTTTGTTGAAGTCAGGTATCCAAAGCATGATGGATAATAAAGAGATCTTGTTCGAAAAGATTGTTGTTCCTGCTACCCATACCGAAGAAGTTTCTATTGTCACTATTTTCAACAACCCTCCTAAGGCTCCCTCAAAGAAGCCTGTCAAAATCATGTCTACTCAGAAGATTTCTCCTATCATCATCACTGTTCCGGGGCCCCTCCCCTATATATCTGACAAAGCTGTCCCGTGGCACTATGGGGTAGATGTTTATGTGCTCGGAGTAAAACAAGAGTTCGATACAAGTACCGGCGTCAGCAACATCACCGGGCCTGCTAAAGTCACTCGCAGTGGCAGGCTCTTCTCACCTGATATTGCGCCACCAGTTATTCAAAGACCTCTTGTCATCACACCTGCCAGTGTGCCTGCTTCCCTTCCTGACCAAGTTCCTGTTTCTACCCCTGTTGCCGAGTCATCTGATGCTCGGGGAAAATAGATTGCTACTGATATGCCTGCCCGGACGGAGGCACCAAAGACAACCAATGTTGAAGCTTCCAAGCAAGAGATGGAAGAGATTCTTAAAATTATCAAGAAGAGTGATTTCAATGTAGTTGAGCAGCTCGGGCACACCCCCTCTAAGATTTCTATGCTATCACTGTTGTTGTGTTCAGAGGCCCATGCCAAGGCCTTGATTTCTTTCCTGAAGACGGCCCATGTGCCACAAGAAACGTCTGCTGATCAATTCACCGAATGTGTATCCAACTTAACTGCTGATAATGGTTTGGGTTTCTCTGACGCCGATCTGACTGCTAAAGGAAAGAACCATAACGACGCCCTGCATATCTCCATTGAATGCAGGGGCACTACTCTTGCCTATGTGTTGGTAGACACCGGTTCTTCGTTGGACGTATTACCCAAGAAGGCCCTAGACAGGTTGGATTGTGAGGGTTTAGAGCTCAAGCCTAGTAACATTATTGTCCGGGCCTTTGACGGGTCGAAGAGGATGGTACATGGGGAAGTTGACATTTCAATCAGGGTTGGTTCGCAGGTCTTTGATTCAACATTCTATGTGATGGACATCCGACCGTCCTATTCTTGTTTGCTGGGTCGCCCTTGGATCCATAAAGCTGGAGCTGTGACCTCTACACTACATCAGAAGCTGAAATACCCGGTCAGAGGGAAGATTGTGACAGTTCAGGGGGAGGAAGAATATATGGTCAGCCACCTCAACTCGTTCTGGTACATAGAGATGGATGGGGAGTTCATTGAGACCCCCTTTCAACATTTTGAAGAGGTTCCTCAGACACTGGCATCAGCAGAGACTATGACTGAAGAAGACTCTCCTTTGAAGATGGCTTCCTTAAAGGATGCCCGGGCTGTGAGTGAGAAGGGTGAGTGCGCAAACTGGGGCCGACTTCCTGATTTCACTCCGAAGACTGACAAGTTTGGTTTGGGTTTCACTGCAGAGGCTCAGAGGGCTGTGCAAGACAAGGATTGGAAGACCTCCTGTGTTCATCACCATCCTGGGAGTGAATGCTATTGAAGACGACGTGGAGGAATCTGAATTTGACAGCTGGATCTACCCAACGCCCAACGGTGGACCAAGCAACTGGACTGCGAAAGACTTCATACCTATTACTTTTGTCACTCAGTAATGAACTCCTTTGTTTTAAATTTGTAACGAACAATAATTTGAAACTTTATGGCCCGGTGTCTTACCCATGGCACCGTGGCTTCATTTGTGAGGGCTTTTGTGTGTCACTTTCATATATCATTAATAAAAGCATTGGACGTTTTTGCATTTCAAATCTTGCGCTCCTTTTCTTTCTCTATTATATGTTGCAAAACAGCTATATTTACACACACTCACCTATACAGGTTCCAATCCACTCTGGATCTCACTGGTAACGACTCTGCTACTGCCAGTTATGACTTTGAAAATCCGATCAACTTAGCCGAAGACGAAGGTGAAGATGATTGTGAAGTGCCTGGTGAGCTTGCAAGACTGTTACTCCAGGAAGAGAGGGCCATTCAGCCACATGAAGAGCCAGTGGAAACGGTAAATCTGGGTACTGAGACAGACAAAAAGGAAGTCAAGATTGGTGCAAATATGGAGCTCAGTGTGAAACAACGGCTGATTCAGATGCTGCATGATTATGTGGAAATCTTTGCCTGGTCCTACGAAGACATGCCTGGGTTGGATACTGACATCGTGGTTCATCATCTGCCTTCCAAGGAAGAATGCCCTCCGGTAAAACAGAAGGTCCGCCGTATGCGTCCAGAGATGTCCGAGAAAATCAAAGCTGAGGTTATGAAACAATTTGATGCCGGGTTTCTAGCAGTGACCTCTTACCCTCAGTGGGTTGCCAACGTGGTTCCAGTGTCGAAGAAGGATGGTAAGGTCCAAATGTGTGTTGATTACAGGGATTTGAACAGGGCAAGCCCTAAGGATGATTTCCCTCTGCCTCATATCGATGTTCTGGTTGACAACACTGCTCAGCATAAGGTATTCTCCTTCATGGACGAGTTCTCCGGTTATAATCAGATAAATATGGCCCCTGAAGATATGGAAAAGACCACTTTTGTTACTCAGTGGGGCACCTTTTGCTACAAGGTCATGCCTTTTGGGTTGAAAAATGCTGGGGCAACCTACCAACGTGCCATGGTTGCTTTGTTTCATGACATGATCCATCATGAGATTGAAGTATATGTCGACGATATGATTGTAAGGTCCCAAACTGAGGAGGAACACCTTGACCATCTACAGAAGCTGTTTGACCGGTTGAAGTTGTACAAGCTGAGGTTGAACCCGAACAAGTGCACCTTTAGGGTGAGATCTGAAAAATTGCTAGGCTTCGACGTAAGTGACAAAGGTATTCAAGTGGACCCTGCCAAGGTGAAAGCCATACAAGAGATGCCAACTCCCAAGATAGAAAAAGAAGTCAGAGGCTTTCTAGGACGGCTGAACTACATTGCCCGATTCATCTCGCACCTAACTGCTACCTGTGAACCAATCTTCAAGCTGCTGAAGAAAGATCAAGTAGTACGTTGGAACGATGAATGTCAGGCCGCTTTCGAAAAAATCAAGGAGTATCTCCAAGAACCACCCATTCTTATGCCACCGGTTGAAGGGAGACCTCTAATCTCATACTTGACGGTACTTGACAGCTCAATGGGGTGTATGCTCGGGCAGCATGACGAGTCTGGCCGAAAAGAGCACGCTATTTATTACCTTAGCAAAAAGTTTACCAACTGTGAGACCCGATACTCACTGCTCGAGAAAACTTGCTGCGCTTTGGTATGGGCTACTCGCCGGCTGAGACAGTATATGTTGACTCACACTACTCTGTTAATTTCAAAAATGGATCCAATAAAGTACATCTTCGAAAAGCCCGCCTTGTCCGGAAGAATAGCGATATGGCAGATGATCTTGACTGAATATGACATCCAGTACACGACTCAAAAAGCAATCAAGGGAAGTGTGTTGGAAGACCATTTGGCACACCAGGCAGTGGACGACTACCAATATATGAACTTTGAATTTCTAGACGAGAATATCATGGTAGTGACTGATTGTGAGGTACCTGGACCGGATGAAGGACCTGAGGAAGGATCCCGATGGTCTATGCACTTTGACGGAGCCTCAAACGCTTTGGGTAACGGTATTGGCGCTGTGATCATATCCCTTAAAGGCACTCATACTCCACTTACCGCCCGACTATGTTTCAACTGCACCAACAACATGGCGGAGTATGAGGCATGCATCATGGGTCTTCAAGCTGCAATTGACATAAGGATCAAGTTTCTGAGTGTCTTCGGAGATTACGCTCTTGTGTTCAGTCATATCAAAGGCGAGTGGGATATGAAACACCCAAATCTTATTCCTTACAAGGAGTATGTGCTGACACTGATCCCCCACTTCGAGGAGATAACTTTTGAACACTTCCCAAGAGAGGAGAATCAGTTGGCGGACGCGCTAGCTACGATGTCTTCCATGTTCAAATTCAAATGGGACAACGAGGCTCCCCGGATCATTATCTGGAAATTGGATGAACCTGCATATTGCTGTGATCTTGAGGCTGAAGAGGTAACTGAAAAACCTTGGTATCATGAAGTGAAGAGGTACTTGGAAGCTCAAGAGTTAACGACAAGAAGTTTCTGAGAAGGTTTGCAACAAAGTTCTTCCTCAGCAATGGCATTCTCTACAAGCGAAACCATGATTCCACCTTACTGCGTTGTGTGGACAAGACTGAAGCAGAAAGGATCATGGCAGAGCTGCATGAAGGTACCTTCGGAACACATTCCAGTGGACATACCATGGCAAAGAAAATCCTTCGGGCAGGATATTTCTGGTCCACAATGGAAGCTGACTGTTACCAACATTCTCGGACGTGTCACAAATGCCAGATCTATGCTGATAAGGTGCACATTCCTCCAGTTCCTCTGAACGTCTTGACAGCACCTTGGCCTTTTGCAATGTGGGGCATTGATATGATCGGCGAGATCAGACCTACAACTTCCAACGGGCATCGCTTCATCCTGGTGGCGATTGATTACTTCACGAAGTGGGTTGAGGCAGCTTCCTATTCTATGGTAACCAAGAACGTCGTGGCACGGTTCATTCGGCACAACCTGATATGTCGATACGGCGTCCTGGAAAGGATCATTACGGACAATGGTACCAATATTAACAACAAGATGATCACTGAGCTCTGCGAGCAATTCAAGATACAGCACCACAACTCTTCTCCTTACCGGCCGAAAATGAATGGGGCTGTAGAAGCAGCTAATAAGAATATCAAGAAGATTGTGCAGAAGATGACAGTGACCTACAAAGATTGGCACGAGATGTTACCGTTTGCTCTTCATGGGTACTGTACCTCAGCACGGACGTCAACAGGGGCAACACCCTTTTCCTTGGTCTATGGCATGGAGGCAGTATTGCCTATTGAAGTCTAGATACCCTCTCTCCGGATAATGAAGGATGCAGGTTTGAACGAAGATGATTGGATCTAGACTCGACTTGATCAATTAAACCTAATTGACGAAAAGAGACTCACCGCTATTTGTCATGGTCAAACATACCAAAAACGGATGATCAGGGCATTTAACAAGAAAGTCAGACGACAAGAGTATCAAGTCGGAGACCTGGTAATCAAGCGCATCATTCTTACTCAAGGTGATCCCAGGGGAAAATGGACCCCTACGTACGAAGGGCCATTTGTGGTTAAACATATCTTCTCAGGAGTAGCTATGATTCTAACCACCATAGATGGTGACGACCTTCCTCACACCGCCAATGCAGACATAGTAAAAAAATACTACACATGAATAAAAGACCCGCTAGGTTGACACACCTAGGCAAAAATAAGGGCTTCCCGGCGAACCAAAAGGGTTCGGGAAAAAATAAGGGATGAAATGAAAAAAATCTGTACAGCCGACAAGTCGAAAACCTGAAAAGGCGGCTTGGGCAAAAATGGGTATCCCGGTGGACTGAAAACCCGAAAGGGCGGTCCAGGAAAAAGTTAGGGATAAGCGTAATACTATGTCTCATTGGATCACCTTGCATCCAGAATTCGGCATCGACTATCAGGCTCACACGACATCAATCAATCAACTTCATCTTCAACTAAGCAGCCAAGTGATGAGACGCTTGAAGACATAAAGGCGATAGCAGAGTTGGAACCCAGTGGGATTATTTTTCACATATCTGTTTTGTTTCCTTTTCACAAAAATTGTATAAACTCTATGTTGTTCGGCGGCGTTCTCTTACTAGGACGTCAGCCTCTTGTACACAAAATGCCTATTTACAGTCAAATTCAAAATCAATACAAATCCAATTTTCCATACAAATTGCCAACTCTTTTTCTTTTTCTGTTTTGTTTTGCAAAGAACGTCCAATGTTCATTTTTGATATATGCATTTGACATTAATTGCTAATCATAAATATTTGCATGTGAAACAAAGGACTAATTACAGGTGACGTCAGAAACAGGGGCAATAAAGAGTTGTCTAAGCGGTCTAGTTGCTCTGTCCACCAAGATACCAAGGTAAGTTCAGCTGAAGAATGTGACCAAGATACCTTCACTCCACGCAGAGAAAGAAAAGATTCAGCATTACTCTCCCCCGAGCAGAGTTGGTCTCTAAGCCCTAAAAAGGCACAGTATCTCCAGCAAATCAGCAATACTCGCCCCAAGCAGAGTTAGTCTACTGTCAGCCTTAAGGAAGTTGGGTATCCCCAGAAGATCTCAATATTCCCCAGCGGAGTATACAGATGTTCCTAAGCAAGCATCCCCGGCAGTCTTAATATAAGATTGTTCCCCGGTGGAATACCAGACACCCCAGTGGAGCCGTTCCCCCAGTACCGTCTGAAAAGTTTCCCCAGGAGAGTTGAATCATCCTCCCCAGTAGATTCTGGAAGCTTATCCCCAGTAGATTCTGGAAGCTTATCCCCAGTAGATTTTGGAAGCTTATCACCTGCAGAGTACATGCATCTCTCCCCGACCATGTTCAGAGGTTATTCCCCACCAGAGCCTATAACTGGGTTATCCTCAGCTAATTACCACGGAAAGATCGTCCTCGGCGAAGTTCTTCCTACCCCCAGCGGAGTTCATCAAATTCCCCAACATAACTTATCAATGGAATCCCCAGCGGAGTTCTCATCAAATCTCAGCGAAGTATCTCTTCCCACAAAGTAATTCCCCGCAGAGTAATCTCTCCAACAAGTTTATTCTCCAACGGAGTCATCTTCTCCTACCGGTGTATCCTTGCAATCATCATCCCCAACGGAAACAAAGAACTCTACTCTTCAACATCAGCCCAGGATTCAACAAGCTCCCGACATTCGTCAAGGATTTATTTTCCTAGACGAAAATACATTCATGGACATTTCACATTTCATACATCCTGCTTACATACATGATAAAGTGCATACATGCATTTCATACATCATGACATTGCATACAACTAACGTTTTTCCTTTTCAGGAAAAGGTCAATCCAAGGATGATTACCATCAACCTTTTGTTCCAGATTCGATACCTGTATCTAGCCAGGGCATATCTGTGAGTGATTGATTGTAGATTCGATACCTGTATCCAGCCAGGGCATATCTGCATGAAGAGTTTAGAGATTCGATACCTGTATCCAGCAAGGGCATATCTGTAGACGACCAGTTCTAGATTCGATACCTATATCTAGCCATGGCATATCTGTGAGCGATTAATTAGAGATTTGATACCTGTATCCAGCCAGGGCATATCTGTAGATGACTAATTCCAGATTCGATACCTGTATCTAGCCAGGGCATATCTGTGAGTAATTGATTGTAGATTCGATACCTGTATCCAGCAAGGGCATGTCTGCATGAAGAGTTTAGAGATTCGATACCTGTATCCAGCCAGGGCATATCTGTAGACGACTAATTCCAGATTCGATACCTGTATCTAGCCAGGGCATATCTGTGATTAATTGATTGTAGATTCGATACCTGTATCCAGCCAGGGCATGTCTGCATGAAGAGTTTAGAGATTCGATACCTGTATCCAGGCAGGGCATATCTGTAGACGACTAATTCCAGATTCGATACCTGTATCTAGCCAGGGCATATCTGTGAGTGATTGATTGTAGATTCGATACCTGTATCCAGCCAGGGCATATCTGCATGAAGAGTTTAGAGATTCGATACCTGTATCCAGCCAGGGCATATCTGTAGACGACCAGTTCCGGATTCGATACCTGTATCTAGCCAGGGCATATCTGTGAGCGATTAATTAGAGATTCGATACTTGTATCCAGCCAGGGCATATCTGTAGACGACTAATTCCAGATTCGATACCTGTATCTAGCCAGGGCATATCTGTGAGTGATTGATTGTAGATTCGATACCTGTATCCAGCCAGGGCATGTCTGCATGAAGAGTTTAGAGATTCGATACCTGTATCCAGCCAGGGCATATCTGTAGACGACTAATTCCATATTCGATACCTGTATCCAGGCAGGGCATGTCTGCATGAAGAGTTTAGAGATTCGATACCTGTATCCAGCCAGGGCATATCTGTAGACGACTAATTCCAGATCCGATACCTGTATCTAGCCAGGGCATATCTGTGAGTGATTGATTGTAGATTCGATACCTGTATCCAGCCAGGGCATATCTGCATGAAGAGTTTAGAGATTCGATACATGTATCCAGCCAGGGCATATCTGTAGACGACCAGTTCCGGATTCGATACTTGTATCTAGCCAGGGCATATCTGTGAGCGATTAATTGAAGATTCGATACCTGTATCTAGCCAGGGCGTATCTGCATGAAGGTATTGAAGATCAACACTTGTAACAGGCCAGGAAACCATCTTTCTTTCTCAAGTACGCAAGTTCTCGCTAAGGAATCTCTTACGCGATCGACACCCCCGATGGCATCTTTAAGCCCATCTCCACCACTATCCATTACATTTCCAAATGGCATCTATAAGCCCATTCCCAACAAGATTCTGTCACATCTCCAGATGGCATCTATAAGCCCATCCTCCTATCCATCATATCTCCGAATGGCATCTATAAGCCCATTCCCGACATCACATTGCTGATATTCTACTATGCGAGTGCAAATTTCTGGGCACTCAAATGTTCAATCATCTTCCACCTGCGGATCACGAAAGGCACGCAAGCCAATCTACATCCTCAGGTCTAAGAAGATTGAACAGGGGCAACTGTTGTACCCCAAAATTTTCCCTCCCATATTCTTCAAAGCTTGTCAAGAATCATCTTCAAATGGTTCAAGACTTCTCAAAGATTGCACAGTCCAAATGCCTCCTAAGGCAGTCAAAATTAGGGTTTTGGTTCCTTCAATGAATTTGAGGTTTTCAAGGGCTCAATCAAGTCATACATGCCTATATACATTTCCAAGCATCTACATGTCAAGTCTCAAGTCTCACAGCATCAAATTGCACAGTCAAAAGCTTCATTTGGTTCACAATCAACTGCAGGGGTAAAATGGTCATTTTACAGTCAAAAGTCAAGATTTTTGGTCAACATATTATTTTGAAGCCACAATCATCATTTGATCAAGTCTTGATCATGATTCCACAAGCATGGCTCAAAAATCATCAAAGATGCAAAAGTTACTATTTTTGGACAATAGAAAAGTCAACTGTAACTTGACCAGGGCATAACTTTTTCATGGTTCATCCTAAAAATCCCATCCAATGCTCATTTTGAAGGGGATGACATTTCCTACAACTCATCTTCACATTCCAAGTCCAAGAAATGCTCTCACAAAAAGTTATCAATTTCTACATTATAGGTCAATTTCAAAAGTCAACAAACATGCACTTTAAGTCAAAGACCATAACTTGAGATTGGTAAATCCAAATGACATGGTACCAAAGTAATTGGTTAGAGGACTTCAAGACCTTTCCAAAATGTCCAAGAACATGTTCATAGGATCAAAATTGAGCAAGATATGCAGTGGAGAAGTTGGGAAATTTTTGTGAATTTGCAAAAGTCAACTTTGCTCAAAACCCATCATTTTTGCTAATGGGCCTCAAATTCCTTCTTGAAACTTTGTCCAAGGCTTATGCACGACCCATTGAGATAAAATTGAATTATTTTCTTATTTTTATTAATTAATTGGATTTTTAATTGATTATTAATTCATTTAATTAATTTAATTGTAGGAAAATACTAAGATATGATTTCTAAATCTTTTTGTGAAGCAAAAGTGGTCAACATATGCTGAAGATTTCGTGTACACATCAAGGGGACAAAAATCACCCAATTTGGCAAGGTTTTTCAATCAAAAATATGCAAAAAAGATTTGATTGAAAATCAAATATTGAAAACATGAATGCAATGGATCTTTGGGCCAAAACTTAACCTAATTATATTCCCATATATGCAAGCAAGCCAACCCTAATGCTATTCACGTGAAAAAGCTGCTGCAAAAGCCATAACCAATTCCAAAAAATATCAAAGAAACTGAAAACTGAATTCCATAATTTAACGTGGTTCACAGCTTGTTTTTGTTTCTAATATATTGCAGGAACTCCCAGGAGCAATTTGCAATCAAAATCACACGCCAAAGCTCAAGAAATCTCCACAAACAGTCACACGGTTTGGTTATTTTTCCATAATCGTAATTCAATATTTATGCATTATTAATGAGATTTTTTGTGTGTATTGCATCGCTAGGACTCCCATGAAGCTTTTGGTACTGGTTAATTGCCCTATAACGCCCTGAAACAAAAATCACCATGAACGATTTCTAGGTTTTCCAAGCTCTAAAATTGGGGCTTTCTTATTTAGGAAAAATTAAGCCTCAAGATGCCCATGGTTGAAACCGTCTGAACAAGACGAGCAAGATGGAACCCTCGCGATGAATTTATATTTAACGTACGCCTATTCGCTATTTTCTGTGGATGCAGGTTGTGGGGGTTAAAAACCCCCGCTATCTAACATTGGTTTTGCAGTTTCAGTGGGGAAGACGATGATGTGTTCGTGCATCATTGGTGGATTCAAAGCTACGCGCGTTTTTTTATTGCTTCAGCATGATTATTTTTTTTCACATATTATGTTTGTCTCATATTATAATTATAAAAGCAAGCAGATGGTGGAGTGGTTAGGCACGCTGGCTATTGATCATTGGGACATGGATTTGATTCCCAGGTCCCCCAAATATTGTTTCTATTTTTTCATAACATGTTCCTATGCAGGCCTTGCCAATATATTCCACCATGAACCTTCAATGATCAGCGTGCCAAGTGGCCACAAATGTGAATCCAAAGGCCAGAGATGGAGGATCATGGTGTTCCTCAGTCAACATGCACGTAGACCATTCAGAAAGTCAACGCAGGCCTGAGCTTAGTGGGCCATAAACTGTAATCAACACCTCCAATGGGTCCATCAACCCCCCTGGTTTACTATTCTTTTTTTATTTTCCTTTTCCTTCTATTTTCTTTGATAACTATTATTATTATTTAATTAATTAACAAATTAATATTTTTCACAATAAAATTCAGAAAATTAAAATGTGAATATTTTTATTTATATTATTTATTAATTTCACCTTAGTTTATTTTTGTAAATAAAAATGTAAATTAATTAATCTAGCTTTAAATTAGGTTAACTTTAATCTTTTTTTATAATAAATAAAATAAACTTAGACTTAGGGTTTTTCTTTTGACTTTTAATTCTTTTTCTTGTAAATAGTTAATTAATTAGTAAATTAGGTTTAAGAGTTAATTTAATTGCAAAAAAGGACAAATTACTTTCTTTTCTCAAAAAGGGTCAAAACCCTAAAGACGTCCCGATTCATTCTTTCGCGCGCATATTTTTAATTCATTATTTATTTGATCATATTTTTGTATCTGTTTCCGAGGATGTAATAGTTAATTAGGTCTTTTACCGCTTTCTTTACTTTTCTCGCATTTATTTTCCAAACAGGTTATGTTTTTGGCGATGTATAGACCCGCGCCTTGTAATAGCGTAGATTTACCTTTCCGCAATTTATTTTCCGCACTCTTAACTGTTAATATGCATGACAAGACTTGTATGACAAATAAAACCAACCCGTAGCTCACAAATGCATGTTCAAAGATAAACATAAACTAAATTCAACACACATGCACATGCCACTCCTAGGGTACGCCTCACTCGGTTGCCTCGAAGTGGTCGTCAAGTATAGGGTGTTTTAGAGGTCGCCCTCTTGTCTAAAGATCCAGTTGCCTCGAAACGGTTGCCTCAGATAAAAAGGATCTAGGACATTAGGGTTACCGCTAAGGTGTCCTACCATTGCTTTGGTGACCACATTGTCCCTCATAATCGAATTGACTCGAATACCTCCAACGACGGTGCTACCTACTTCTCAATAGTGGGATAGTACTGTCTAAAGGACTCTTACACAGCCTAATTCCTTAGAGTAGGTAGATTTCTCCTGGGTACTTGCTCTTTCAAAAAAATCAAAAGCATCTTTTTGCACCTACACTTTCAAAAAGTTTTCAAACAAATATTTCATACACTCTTGAGGACAGATACAAGAGTTACCTAGAAATTTTTCAAATGAAACTTTTTCAAAACCCACATACACTTGAAAAGCAAACAATTTTTGAAAACATAAGAGCAAGTACCTAAGAGCCCGTGGATAACCACGGATAGAAAGGGTGCTAACACATTCCCTTTCTATAAATCTACCTCCCGAATCGAGAAACATTCTCGAAAAGGAATTTTGCTGTGCTTTTGTCCTTTCCATGTTGGAGAACATAAAAGACGGTGGCGACTCTTGCTTACCGCGACATTTCGCGAACCAGCTTTAAAAACACTCAGTTCTATTTCCACCGATCACAATTTGCATTGCATATCATGCATCATTCTGCACTTGATTTTTGCATTTTTTTGCAAGTTTTCCAGGGGTCTTATTCATTTCTCTTGATCTTTGCTCAGTCAAGCTGTCACATTCATACAACACTCGTGCTAATCACAAGAGAAGCATGGAGAACATTAAGAAAGAATAGGGAACTAAGGGAAGAAGTCACCACTTTGAGAATTGCATGGCCAATCTGAATGCTCTTGATGAATCTTAAATTGCTGCCCAAGCTCATAATCAAGCTCCTTCACCACCACCTCCTCAGACTCATAATTTTTCCTAACCTCAAGTTACTGTTATCTCTGAATTTGTTTTTACTCCAGTACACACAGTTCCTGTTCCTATCAGTGCTGTTGTACAATACCATATGCCTCATGGATTTCCATGGGGTATGCCTGAAAAATTTGTTCCCGAAGGTTATAATCCAGACGTCAAAGTTCCTAATCATGTTTAACCTGTTATGGTTACCGCACCTCCTATTGTGCATACTACTTGTAACACCCGGATTTTTATTTATTAGCTATTTTATTAGTTATTTATTTTATTAATTATTATATGAGATAGTAATTAATTAATTGTGTGATTTTGTGAATATATATATGTTATATGTGTATTGGGTCATTGGGTGTGAGAATAACAAATAAATAATTAGGCCTTATGTGTCACATTAGTGTGAGTGTGTGAGATAAGCCCATTAGGGTAAAACAATAGTTAGTATGAAAAACAAAGAAAAATATATCAAAAGAGTGAACTTGTCAAAACAAGAGAAGAGAAGAAAGAGGAGAAAAGGGAGAAAAACGAAGATAAGAGAAAAGAACCCTAGAAGGATGTACATCCAAGGTAAGGGTGGGTTTTCATTTGATTATGAGATTATATGATGTATGTAATGGGTAGAATACACGATTTAGGGATTTGGATTTCAATTTCTAGGTTTTGACATGCTTAGGTTTTGAAATGTGAAATGATGAATATATGTTTGGAACATGTTTTTGATATTGTAAATGGAACTACATGTTAAGTATATGTTTTAATACCATAAATTACATGTTTATGAGTGTGAAGATGTGTTTTAGAGTGAAAAACTCGGACTGGTCTACTGCTGCCATCACCGGGTTTTTTTGTAGAAATTGCAGAGCGTGCTTAGCTCAAATTTATGTACTTAGAGGGTGCGCTACTGACTTGAGGGCGCTTAGCGCCAAAGAGTGCGCTTAGCACGATATGCAATGTGAAATTTTATATCTTGTTTAATTCATGTGGAATCTTGTATGCTTATGATTATATAGGATTACCATGAATTTTAATAATTTATTAAATGTGTAATGGATAGGTTTTGGATGACTTTTTGACGAAAACATAACACTTGAACTATGTGTATAAGTATGTTGAGAATCAATGTTGGATGTGAATTACATCGTTTGAAATTGTTTGTTATATGTTATTATGGTGTGTTGAGTTTATTAATTCTATGAGAATGCATTGTATGTGAATGATAACATGAAATATGTATGTTTGTACAATTATGAGATAATTCAAAGGTGATGAATTATGTGATATATGCTTGTATAATTAAGATTGAAAGATGATCTTAATTGCATATGATTGTTGAAATTTCACATGCATCACTTGTTTTAAAGAGGAAATGTTTGCTAGTTTCGTAGAGGCTAATGACTTGTCCCAAACCTAGAGGACTAGTTTGAAGCTTAGAGGACGAGCTTTTAGGTGGTTATCTGTCTGAGAGATGGACGCAATTTAAACATAAAAACCATAAAGGATAACAATTGGTACCATATTCATATTGCATTGAGTTGCATTCAAGTCACACGTGTCGATGTGAAATATGAATTAGTGTGCAATATGTGATATTGGTGTGAATGTTACATTGGTAGTGTTTGTGATATATTATCGTTGAATCAGGAATTATTGAGAAATTTTATATATGTAAACATGTGAATTATGTTAGAAAATGTTGAATACATGAACGTATGAAGTGTGATGAATTCAATGGATGTATGTATGTTATGCATTACTTATTATTGTATATTTCTATAATGGTATGAATTCTCACCCTTCTGTTGAAATGATGTTTTAGACATCACTCAGGTACAGAAGGTAGTGATGCTTCTTGCAAGGATTGGTCGGAGGAGCTAGTTATTTGTTTATCCATATTTAGGTAGTAAGTCATGCTCTGGTTATGTAACACGGGGAAACTTTTGAAATCATGTTGTTTTTAAGAGATGCTTTATTATACTCTCTTTTATTTATGATTGTATTGAGATTATGTGATGAGTGGCCTTTAGGGCCTAATGTTTTAATACATTATCTACTAAGAGATTCCATTATTGATATCATTTTGAAAAGAGAATTATTCTGCTGTGATTTGCATATATGTTGGTATATGGAACATTATTTTAAATCTGTGTTATGAGTATGACATGTATATTTGTGTTGGTTTTGAAATACATGTGACACCCTTTTTTGATATGCATGCTAATATACTCTGATTATGCCATATTTTTGCACATGGATTTAGGGGTTGTTACATTAGTGGTATGAGAGCATGGTTGGCCAGTGACCAGGTTATTAATGTGTTTATTTCCTTAGTACGCGACATGTGTGTGAAACGCTGTTGGTACTTTCTTATTTTTTTGACCACTTATTTGCATGAGAGTGATTGCAACAAGTGGGGGAAAAGCTATTTCTATGTGCAATATTAGGCTTAATTAATTTTGAGCATACGATAAGGATGCTATTACAGTTGGGTAACAATGGTTTATGCCACCATCATGGTTGTCGGCTACCCATTGACAAATTAAGGAACTGATCACCCTTAATCTCTTGTTGATAGTAGACAGGATCATATTGGATGGGATTGGCTTGTCTTGCCAGCTTGATAGTATGTAAAGTGAATAAGTTTGTGCAAGATGGTGTTGTGTTGTTGGCTCTGATGACAATATTAGATATTAGTGGGAAACGAACAATTGGTGAATTAGAAATAGTTTGTGATTTTCCTGAGGTATTTCCAGAAGATGTAAGTGAATTTCCACCATAATATGAATGGAGTTTACGATCGACTTAATTTCTGGAAATAGTTCGATATCGATGGCTCCATATTGTATGTCAGCATCTGATTTGAAAGAGTTGAAGAGTCAACTTTATGATTTACTTGAGAAGAGATTCATTCGTCCTAGTGTGTCACCGTGGGGTGGACCCATTTTGTTGGTGAAGAAGAAAAAAGGTACTATGAGGTTATGTGTGGATTATAGACAATTGAACAAGGTGACTATCAAGAATAAGTATCCACTTTTGAGGATTGATGATTGGATTGATCAGTTGGTTGGTACAAGTGTGTCCAGTAAGATAGATTTGAGATCTGTGTATCATTAGATTTGTGTGAAGCCTGAAGATATTCAAAGTCCGCTTTTAGACTAAGGTATGGTCAATATGAGTATTCTGTGATGCTGTTCGGTATGACCAATGCACCTAGTGTATTTTTAGAATATGTGAACAGTGTAACACCCCAATTTTTAGAAGTTATTTATTTAATGAATTATTAGGAGTATTTATGAATAATTGATGATTTATATGATCATATGTGTGATGTGCTGGTATAAGGTTGTGCATGATGTGAATTATGATTATTAGAAGTATTAGAATGGTAAAATAATTATTTAGTAATTATTTGAATTATTATTGAGAATATAATAATAGGAATAATTATTTAAAGGGTTATTTTAATTAGAGTGGTGTGTTGGTAATTAGTAGGAAGAGTTAGGACGTGATGGTAAATAGAGGTTGACTAAGCGAGGACAATTGAGGAAGATATTAGGGGTCCTTTGTGACAATAGAGAAGAGATAATTGTTATTCTCACAATCAATCATGAAAGTTGGATAAGAGAGGCTAGGGCACGAAGGCTCTGGAGAGAATCATCTGAAGAGGCACGAAGAACATAATCAATCACTCGAAGCAATAAGGTAAGGGGTGTTTATCTGATTATTATATTTCATTTAAGTGGTAGATAGAGGTAGGATTTTACTTAGGTTTCATAGATGGTGATTCGATGTTGTTTGATGGAGAATTGAGAGATTAGTGATGAATAATGATGCATCAATTTTGTCTAATTGATGTAGTATATTAAGTTGTTGATAGATGATGAATCCCTATGATTAGATTATGTTTTAGGACCTATAAGGTAGTGAAATCGCAGAAAAATCATAGAAATATTCAGCATAAAACAGCATGCGTCGACTCAAAGAGGTCATGCATCGACTCATGCAGGTTCAAGACTCAGTATGCGTTGACTCATTGGGTCAACTTGAGCACACCTGGGGCAGAAAAAATACCTATGCGTCGACTCAAAGGGGGCATGCGTCGACTCAAGCAATCCAATTTTTGACAGATTTTTCTAAAGGTCGTAACTTGAGTTTCTCGACTCCATTTGAGGTGTCGTTCAAAGTGTTGGATAGCTAACGCGATGAAATATATTCATAAGGAGTAAATGAAGAATAAGAAGGATAATTCTAGTACCCAAGTTAGGATAGAATTAGTTTCCCCATGTTGAATCGCTATGATTTTTTATGGTAATAAAATATGATGATGATATGTTGTTAATATGATGATTCTATTTTATATGATGATATGATGATGATGCTTTACTTATATGAGTACATATGATAAGGTTTATATGATGATGTTGGTGAATACATGAATAATGATGCGTAAGACTAGTTGTGGTCGTTTATATTATTGCTGCGCATCATGCATTCATTGGACAACTTTGGTCCGTTTTGATGATTTAGAACGTTGGTCAAGTAATTTTATCTCAATCCCATTGTATGGATTTGGGATGTCTATTATTTTCTCCGTTTCCAAGTGGGAATTGATCCTATGATTAGGGTCTATGGAGGGTGATGGACCAGTGTCCATCAAATGAATTGGTACCACATGCATGAGTTTATGTCCTTGCACTACATCTTATATGTAATTGCATGGTTCTTAAATTGATGAAGTTGTATTGTGTTGTTGAATTTGTATGATTATTGAGGTACTTGGAATATAAAAATTCCGAGTTTATGTTGTGATACTTTTGGTTTATTCTGCTATGTCTATTACTTATATCTTATATAATGATTGTGATCAACTCACGCTTTCTGCTTGAATGTTGCCTCTACGTGGGTAACATGCAGGTAATTAGGAGTAGTCCCTAAAGGCTTAGAAGAATAGCTTGGAGCGTGTGTTTTATTTCCGTTGAGTCTAGAAGGTCTTGCTCTGATATGTAACATCAGGGACGGGAACACATTGTTTTGAAAACTATTTTTTTCTTATTTTGTTATGGCATTTAAATTGTTTCCATGGAGTTTAAATTAGGTTGAATTGTGAACCATGAATCATGGGGCACTATGAAGTGTTTTATTGAACTTATTTGAACTATGATTCCAATGTAAGTATGTGAAAGCTTGATAATGGATATGTCATGAATAATTTTGAAAACCCGTTGTTG
Source organism: Vicia faba (assembly GCA_948472305.1). Lineage (NCBI taxonomy): Eukaryota > Viridiplantae > Streptophyta > Magnoliopsida > Fabales > Fabaceae > Vicia > Vicia faba. The sequence continues at coordinate 70,492,146 of OX451739.1, forward strand.
TACCCCAAAATTTACCCTCCCATATTTCTCAAAACATTTCAAGAAAAATTCACAAGTCCAACCTGGCGCGTCATATTCAGGTATTCTTTCGCCAAGATATCTCTGATAACGTATTCTCAAATTCAGGTTCGGCTCAAGAGTCAATTCTTTAAAGAAGGTATCCGAATGTGTGAGTTTTCTCGAAGAAATATGGTGAAAAAGTGTGCTGAAAGTGCAGTTTTTACGCGCTAAAAAATTCATAACTTGAAGATCGGGGCTCGTTTTGAACCCGTTCTGGTGGCCAAAATTCCGTATTGACATTATCTACGTTTTCATCTCTCACGGCTGGAAGCCAATTTCGATCATAAGGTCTTTAAAAATGTGGATTTATCAAGTATTTTCATACAGAAAATTTGTGACAGAAGTTTATTTGCGTCATGTTCAGAAAATCATAACTTGGTCGATTTTCATCGTATCGAGCTGGTTCCGGTGCCAAAATTTCACAAGTTGAGTTGGCTACATTTTCATAGAAGGTATTGAGTTCAAACGGTATTCAAAAGGCCTTCGTTTTTTGCTCAGAGTGTGTGACACGCTGAAAATCCTGAATGCTGAATATTATTTCATCTGGGCCGAAACTTCGAAAATTCATAACTCGGTCAATTTTTATCGGATTGGACTCATATTTTTACACAAGGTTACTGACTCATAGATCTACAACTTTGATTCAAAAGTCGAGACCAAATTATGCACCGATCAATACCAGTTTTTTATTGAAGAACGTGTCAGAGTCGACACTGAAGCCCAAAATAAGTTTGTCTGAGCTGAAACTTCAAAAATTCATAACTAATTCACCGTTTATCCGATTGAGTCGATTTTCAGAAAGGAGTTAGTTCTCGATGTCAGATACATTTTGTTTTCACATTTCAACTTCAAAAAATACACTTAAGTCCCTGCGATTTAGCCTGGAAAGTGACGAATTCAAGTGAATATTGGAGGCCCAATTGCACATTCAAAGCCCATTTGCTTTACCCTAATTTTCATTATATAATCACCTTCTTTTCACACAAACCGGGGAGGAGAAAAAGAGGAGAAAAAGAGAGAAAAAAAACATTGCCACAACACTGTTAGAATACCAAACTCTTTCAAGAACCCTAAAACCTTGAAATCCTTATTACAAATCCATTTCTCACTACAAACAAGCCATCACAGTTACAAACCAATACCTCACTACTTCATTAGTAAGGATAAGGCTGACTTGATCTCCATGATCCTAATTTTCCAGTAAGGCATAAAAGCATTCAGGCCACTGATTTTTCAGTAAGGGTAAGATTGATTTGATCTCCATGATCAAAAGGGTATAATCATTCATACATGTCATATTGTGCCTAAACATTAAATTTCTTCATATATTGGCTTTATTTGCATTTTATGATTTTATTTAATGTGTTCGTGAGATTCAACTGCAGATTTAGACAGGATCCCAGGTTCATTAAGGAACGTTGAGGCCAAAAGCCAAATGGCCAAAAGCCAAAAGCCAAATGGCCAAAAGCCAAAAGCCAAATGGCCAAAGTAGAAAAACTTATGCATGACACCAATACATGGCGAGACAGACATCCTGAGAAGATTAAGGAATGTTGAGGCCAAAACGCAAATGGCCAAAAGCCAAAAGCCAAATGGCCAAAGTAGAACAACTTATGCATGATGAGGCCAGAACACAAATGGGCAAACCACTCCAATTCACCTCTAAAAAGGGGACAGAAACCCCCCAAGGTATTGTATTTTCTTTCTTTTCCTTATTTTATTTATTTCAATTATTCCTTTTTTTAATTAATTCCTTTAATTTAACTTATTTTCATAAAATATAAAAAATAGTAAAAAACAGAAAAGTCATAAAAATCAAAATATATTTATTTAATTAATATTTTTTGTAAATAAATTTCACTAATAATTAATTATTTATTTTTATAAATCAAAATTGCATGTAAATAATTAGATTAATTTTAGGTTTAATTTTAACATGTTTTTCTTAATAAATAAAAAAAATTAGAATTAGGGTTAATATTTTAATTTCATTTAATCTTTCTCATAAAAATAAATAAAAAACATAAATACCAAAAACTAAAAAAAAAATAATAATTTCTTTTTTCTCTTTAATTTCATTAGTTTAATCATTTAATTTAATTTCATTAAAAAGGGTCCAACGCCCTCGTTTCCAATTCTAATTCCTATTCGCGCATTTTTATTTATTTCCTTCTTTTAAATATTTATGTAACACTCCCAAAGCCTTGTAAACTTAATTTCTCGCACTTTATTTTATTTCTTTATTTACTTTCCGTCAAATCGGGTCCTGGATTTTAATTTTGGCGATGTGGACCCGCGCCTTTGTAATAGTTTAGAACTTTCAATTTCCGCATCTTTTTTAACTGTTAAATAAATGCATGCAAGAATGAATGTCAAAAAAATAAAAACAAACGCGTAGATCACCTGACATGAACAAGACAAAAATAAATGAATCTGACACACAAATCACACACCACCCCTAGGGTACGCCTCACTGTTGCCTTGCCTCGAAAGGTGATCTTCGAGTAGAGGATGTCTTAGTAAGTCCTCATGATCCGGGAACCTAGCATGAGGGTAGCTTCTAAGGTGTCTTCCCATTGCTCTGGTGATCACCATGTCCCGAACCTCGAATTGACCCGAACACCTCCAACGGTGGTGCTACCTACCTCTCAATGGTGGGATGGCACTACTTTAAAGGACATCTACACAGACGAATTCCTTAGGGTAGGTAGACGACTCTAGATACTTGCTCTAAATTTCAAAACAAAACAAAATACTTTTCACACCAACACATTTTCAAAAAGCTTTCGAAAGCAATTTTTCAAACACTCTTGAGGACTGATACAAGAGTCGAACTGGAATTTTCAAAGAAACTTTTTAAACCCACAGTTGAAAAGCAAACAAACCATTTTGAAAACACAATGAGCAAGTATCTAAGAGCCCATGGATAACCATGGATAGAAAGGGTGCTAACACCTTCCCTTTCTATAACCTACCTCCCGAACCGAGAGCAATCTCTTTAAGGAATTTTTCTGTGCTTTTGTTCTGTCCATGTTGGAGAAAATAAAAGACGGTGGAGACTCTTGCTTACCGCGACATTTCGCGAACCAGCATTAAACAGTCAGTTCCAGATCCACCGATCACAGAACTGGCGACTCTGCTGGGGACTATTACTTAAAGTGAGGTGTACCTTAGGGTTAGTTCATAACTGTGTTTTCAATTGTATTGACTTGTCTGCTTTAAATTTGTGGGTTGTATGGGAGTTACATAGATCCTAACCCGGATCTGGGGATACCCTGTTTAGGTAGCATAATCTGTGAGGGACCTGTCCGGCGTATACCGACATGGGTGAAGCAGTGGCTACGTTGGTGTGGCACCTTGGTCTGTACCGATATCCCTCATGTTGAAACGGGGAGAATATGGGTCTTCTGAGGAGTCATTAAGCACCAACAACCTTAGAACCTTAAATGACACAACTTGGCCATTAGAACAGTAGCAGTATGCTACGCCCATTGAGGCTAAACTCTCGTGATGGTTCTGGCCGCAAGAAAAGATTGCGATGCTGGAGTTATGACCGATTGAGGGTAGTCAATGATATTGGGATCCTCTAAGAACCCGGTTACTTTTGATTAGGACAGGTATGAACCAACAAACTGAAAGAGGGTACTACCCAGACCTCATGCTGGCCTAAACTCTAAGGGTTTCTCTTGTGTGACTTGTGTGCCTTTGTACTTGCCTACTTGCATGCTTATTATCTGACCCTTGAACTACTTGCAGGTTTTGTTTATAGTCCTTGATTAGGACTCATAACAAGGTCTACCGAGTTTCTTGCAGGTTTCGTTTATAGTCCTTAATTGGGACTCATGACAGGTTTTACTTGAGTTTCTTGCAGGTTTTGGTTTGCAGTCCTTAATTGGGACTCATAACAGGGTTACTTACATTACCCCATGCATACCATAACATCATACCATTGCATACATCCTAACCCATTTCAAGGATCTCAAAGGCTTGTGATGCAGGTCATGATAAATCAAACATCTAGCAAGGGGCAAAGAGGATTTATTTTCCTCTAGCCAAAGTTGTCAGGGGCTATGACCCACTTGATATGGTGAGCTTTGACACTTGAAGAAAGTTCCCCGAGCCAAGGTTGTCAGGGGCTATGACCCACTTGATATGGTGAGCTTTGACACTTGAAGAAAGTTCCCCGAGCCAAGGTTGTCAAGGGCTATGACCCACTTGATATGGTGAGCTTTGACACTTGAAGAAAGTTCCCCGAGCCAAGGTTGTCAGGGGCTATGACCCACTTGATATGGTGAGCCTTTGACTCTTGAAGAAGGACTCTTAACAAATATGAAGTTCTTTCAATCAAGCTACTGGGTCCCAAATGCTAACAAATTTCCTTGTTTACCCTGCGAGATCCTTGAAAACATTGCATGCATACATCCATATCATTGCATTGCAGGTACCCTTTGACAGGTCGCTTACCTTCTTCGCTATTTATTTCAGCCGATCGTCATGAATCCTGAATCGTCTACTGAGCAAACTATCAAGGCCCTCCAGGCCCAGAATGCCCAGTTCCAGGAGTTGATTATGAGCCTAGCCCAGGGTCAAAAAGAATTGAAGACTCTGATTCAGAAGAAGAAGAAGAGAACTGTTTGTTCAGCCCTAGACGCAGATCTGGGAACACACTACAGAATGAAGTTGAGAGAACCACTCCATATGTGAGGGAAGGCAGTCACCATGAGAGAGAGGTGCCTAGTCCAGTGGTCTCCGACAACGAGACAGATTTCAACGACGAACAATACCCTCCTGCAAATCCAAAGACTTCCTCTCCAAATTACAACCCAGAAGCAAGGTGCGCTTACCATTCTGGTAGCCCGGGGCACGAGACTGAGGACTGTTGGGCATTGAAGTACAAGATTCAGAATATGATCGATGCTAAAGAGATCGAGTTCGAGCCCGCCGAGACTCCCAATGTGATCATTGCTCCCTTGTCAAAACATGGCTAGGATTGAGAAATTTTTGTTCATTAGAATCTTTCAAGTTGTAATTTTCTTTTGATTGTTCAAGCATTCCATTCATATCAAACGTTGTTATTTCATTAATGCATCGCATATGTCTGTTCTGAAACAATATATTCGTATTCACTAAATGCAAATTATTCTCATTTTTTTTCTTCTGATGATCAACTTTTAAATAATAACTCTAAGCCTCTTGAGGGAGGATGACGAAAACGATACCGTAATCTTTACAGTATGCTTTTGAACAGACCCCGCTGATGAGGTACAGGCATTGTTTCAAATCCCTAAACACTGGAGTTATAAGGATGATAATCCCTCGTTAACCCCTCTGAGCCAAAGAAGTAGGAGTTTTTCTTTTCGAAATTTAAAACCCTTAATCATAACCTGGGGCAGGGTAGTTCTCTCAGTTGATCCAAGTGCACAACAAATGGCACCAAAGAGGTCCTTGTAAAATAAAGAAAGACAGTGACGGTTCAGAACAATCAATAAAGAAAGGCAGTCATTATCTTTCGAAATAAAAACCCATTAAGTCAAAACCTATGAAGGAGACTTACAAAGCTAGGGCATCCCGCTGACTGTAATCATAAAAGAATAGTTCAGGCAAAAAAATTTTTAGGGATAGCAAAATCAAAAAGAAAGAGGTCATACAAACCCTCAACAAAAACAGAAATGACTGCCTATTCAAAATAAGTTATCAACATCCGAATCATCACCGGAAATTAGAGCAAAGACTCAAACAAGGTCGAACGTATAATCAACTGAGTTTAGGTTTGAAGAACATCACGAAGAGCGGGTGGGTACAAATAATTTGAGCCTTTATCCTTTGTTTCTTAAACCGTGAACCAGGCCACGTTATAACCCTCAAAAGTCCTAGCTGAAGCATGGGTTAGTTCGAAAGCATACTGTACGAAAGGTATCCTGACTCCTTAAGGCCTACGGTAAAATACAGAGTGGACATCACGTTTTACAAACATTCACTTGTTTTATGAAAAGAATGCATTTTCAAAATCTTCAAGACAGACATAGGCTTTGCATTTTTAACATAACTTTGTTTGCATATGACTTTTTGTTTGAACAGCAGGGAAATTCGCACAATGAAAGTCTAATGAACAAGAGTATCTCCAATCAAGGGGCATGGCATGACTATTGTCTATTATCTGGGGCAATTCAGTCAAGATTCAGAGAATCTTTCAAAATGCCAAGATAACCAGGGGCAAATCTCCGCCTGAGTCACTTAGGGCACTCCAACGATGAATCTTGCCTGATCAAACGCCTTCTGGTGGCATGACAAAACACTTCTAATATGGGCAACTCCCCACATTCCCTGAACGTGGACATAGTCGAAAAAATACTACGCATAATCAAAGACCCGCTAGGTTGACATACCTAGGCAAAAATTAGGGCTTCCCGGCGAACCAAAAGGGTTCGGGCAAAATGAAGGGATGAAATGAAAAAATCTGTACACCCGGCAAGTCGAAAACCTGAAAAGGCGGCTTGGGCAAAAATGGGTATCCCGGTGGACTGAAAACCCGAAAGGGCGGTCCAGACAAAAGTCAGGGATCAAAGCGTACGACTATGTCCTGTCATCTTGTCACCTGCCTACCTGAAGAAGGTTTGACCCTCAACAATTATCAGCATCCCACAGGTGCCTCCCCCATAGAAACAGGGGCAATAACGGGTGGTCTAAGCAATCTGATTGTTTCTGTCCTCCAAGGTATCAAGGTAGGTTCCGTGGAAGAACATAACCAATACAGTTCAATACTTCCCCAGGAGAGTCCAATCCAGTTCCCCAAGAAAGTTGGAATTCATCTCCCCAAGCAGTAAGCTTATCCCCAGTAGATTCTGGAAGCTTACCCTCGCAGAGCGCGAACGCGTCTCCCGGCTTTATTCAAAGAGTTATTTCCTTACTAGGATATAACTGGGTTATCCTCAGCCAAAAGCCACGGAAAGAGCGTCCTCGACGGAGTCTTCTTATCCCCAGTGAAGTCCATTAACACTTCCAATATAACGATGGTATCCCCAACAAGTTATTATCAACAACTCATCAAAGTATCTCTCTCCCCACAGAGTATTGCTCCCCAGCAAGATTACTAGAGTACTTTTCTCCCCGCAGAGTAATCCATTCGCCAAGTTCATTCCCCGACAGAGTTATCTTCTCCTACCGGTATTCTTGCAACTATCATCCCCAGCGGAGGCAAAAATCTATTCTCCAACATCAGCCCAGGAGTGACTTCCCGGCACCCGTCAAGGACTTACTTTCCTAGACGAAAAACATACATACATAAACATCGCACTTCCATACATCATAGCATGCATATACGCATCATATCTTACAAATCTCATTTATGTTGAGAACATCATTGCTTGATCCATATCACGCATTGCATATGACTGACCTTTACCTTTCAGGAAATATTCAGTTAAGTTCTCAATCATATTTCAAGACCTAGACCGGTTCAGTTAAATCGACTCCAAAGATTTCTCTGTTTCTTATCCAATCAAAGGCCTTCTCTGGTTCAGTCAGATCGACTCCAAAGATCTCCATGTCTCTTATCCAGTTGAAGACATTTCAAAGACCTAGACCAGTTCACTTAATCGACCCTAAGATTCTCTGTTTCTTATCCAGTCCAAGGCCTTCTCTCGTCCAGTTAAATCGACCCCAAACAGATTTTCCTGATAAAGACTCAGTAGAAGTTATCCAAGATTTTCTCAATGATTGCTGTTGAGGTTGTAGTCGCCTATGGTTCTCTCCCCGATACTGCGGAGGTGGTAATCCCAGGTTTCGCTCAACGATTGCTGTTGAAGTTGAAATTATCCAAGATTCTCTCAATGATTGTTGTTGAGGTTGTAGTCGCCTATGGTTCTCTCCCCGATACTGCGGAGGTGGTAATCCCAGGTTTCGCTCAACGATTGCTGTTGAAGTTGAAATTATCCAAGATTCTCTCAATGATTGCTGTTGAGGTTGTAGTCGCCTATGGTTCTCTCCCCGATACTGCGGAGGTGGTAATCCCAGGTTTCGCTCAACGATTGTTGTTGAAGTTGAAATTATCCAAGATTCTCTCAATGATTGCTGTTGAGGTTGTAGTCGCCTATGGTTCTCTCCCCGATACTGCGGAGGTGGTAATCCCAGGTTTCGCTCAACGATTGCTATTGAAGTTGAAATTATCCAAGATTCTCTCAATGATTGCTGTTGAGGTTGTAGTCGCCTATGGTTCTCTCCCCGATACTGCGGAGGTGGTAATCCCAGGCTTCGCTCAACGATTGCTGTTGAAGTTGAAGTTATCCAAGATTCTATCAATGATTGCTATTGAGGTTGTAGTCGCCTATGGTTCTCTCCCCGATACTGCGGAGGTGGTAATCCCAGGCTTCTCTCAACGATTGCTGTTGAAGTTGAAGTTATCCAAGATTCTCTCAATGATTGCTATTGAGGTTGTAGTCACCTATGGTTCTCTCCCCGATACTGCGGAGGTGGTAATCCCAGGCTTCGCTCAACGATTGCTGTTGAAGTTGAAGTTATCCAAGATTCTCTCAATGATTGCTATTGAGGTTGTAGTCGCCTATGGTTCTCTCCCCGATCCTGCGGAGGTGGTAATCCCAGGCTTCGCTCAACGATTGCTGTTGAAGTTGAAGTTATCCAAGATTCTCTCAATGTTTGCTGTTGAGGATGCAGTCGCCTATGGTTCTCTCCCCGATACTGCGGAGGTGGTAATCCCAGGCTTCTCTCAACGATTGCTGTTGAAGTTGAAGTTATCCAAGATTCTCTCAATGATTGCTATTGAGGTTGTAGTCGCCTATGGTTCTCTCCCCGATCCTGCGGAGGTAGTAATCGTCCCCAAATTCTCTCAGCATCCCTGTTGAGGTTAAAGTCATCCAAGGTTCTCTCACCGTTCCTGTTGAGGTAGTAACCATCCCTGGTTCATTCATCACCTTTTGAAGATCCAGATCCAGCTCCTGTAACCAGTCAGGACACACCCACACAAAGAGTTTGAAGACCAGTTCCTGTAACAGGTCAGGTAATCGTTTTCTTTTGCAGGTACGCAAGTTCTCGCTAAGGAATCTCTTACGCGATCGACATCAAAATGGCATCTATAAGCCCATCCACCTTCCATCATCTCTTAGCATGGCATCTATAAGCCCATCATCCTATCCATCATCTCCAAATGGCATCTATAAGCCCATTCCCCACATCACACTGCTACTATGTGAGCGCAAATTTCTGGGCACTTTAGTGTTCAATCATCTTCCACCTTCGGATTACGAAAGGCACGTCAGCCAATCTGCATCCTCAGGTCTAAGAAGATTGAACAGGGGCAACTGTTGTACCCCAAAATTTGCCTCCCATATTTCTCAAAACATTTCAAGAAAAATTCACAAGTCCAACCTGGCGCGTCATATTCAGGTATTCTTTCGCCAAGATATCTCTGATAACGTATTCTCAAATTCAGGTTCGGCTCAAGAGTCAATTCTTTAAAGAAGGTATCCGAATGTGTGAGTTTTCTCGAAGAAATATGGTGAAAAAGTGTGCTGAAAGTGTAGTTTTTACGCGCTAAAAAAATTCATAACTTGAAGATCGGGGCTCGTTTTGAACCCGTTCCGGTGGCCAAAATTCCGTCTTGACATTATCTACGTTTTCATCTCTCACGGCTGGAAGCCAATTTCGATCATAAGGTCTTCAAAAATGTAGATTTATCAAGTATTTTCATACAGAAAATTTGTGACAGAAGTTTATTTGCGTCATGTTCAGAAAATCATAACTTGGTCGATTTTCATCGTATCGAGCTGGTTCTGGTGCCAAAATTTCAAAAATTGAGTTGGCTACATTTTCATAGAAGGTATTGAGTTCAAACGGTATTCAAAAGGCCTTTGTTTTTTGCTCAGAGTGCGTGACACACTGAAAATCCTGAATGCTGAATATTATTTCATCTGGGCCGAAACTTCGAAAATTCATAACTCGGTCAATTTTTATCGGATTGGACTCATATTTTTACACAAGGTTACTGACTCATAGATCTACAACTTTGCTTCAAAAGTCGAGACCAAATTATGCACCGATCAATACCAGTTTTTTATTGAAGAACGTGTCAGAGTCGACACTGAAGCCCAAAATAAGTTTGTCTGAGCTGAAACTTCAAAAATTCATAACTAATTCACCGTTTATCCGATTGAGTCGATTTTCGGACAGGAGTTAGTTCTCGATGTCAGATACATTTTGTTTTCACATTTCAACTTTAAAAAATGCACTTAAGTCCCTGCAATTTATCCTGGAAAGTGACGAATTCAAGTGAATATTGGAGGCCCAATTGCACATTCAAAGCCCATTTGCTTTACCCTAATTTTCATTATATAATCACCTTCTTTTCACACAAACCAGGGAGGATAAAAAGAGGAGAAAAAGAGAGAAAAAAAACCTTGTCACAACACTGTTAGAATACCAAACTCTTTCAAGAACCCTAAAACCTTGAAATCCTTATTACAAATCCCTTTCTCACTACAAACAAGCCATCACAGTTACAAAACAATACCTCACTACTTCATTAGTAAGGATAAGGCTGGCTTGATCTCCATGATCCTAATTTTCCATAAGGCATAAAAGCATTCAGGCCACTGATTTTTCAGTAAGGGTAAGATTGATTTGATCTCCATGATCAAAAGGGTATAATCATTCATACATGCCATATTGTGCCTAAACATTAAATTTCTTCGTATATTGGCTTTATTTGCATTTTATGATTTTATTTAATGTGTTCGTGAGATTCAACTGCAGATTTAGACAGGATCCCAGGTTCATTAAGGAACGTTGAGGCCAAAAGCCAAATGGCCAAAAGCCAAAAGCCAAATGGCCAAAGTAGAAAAACTTATGCATGACACCAATACATGGCGAGACAGACATCCTGAGAAGATTAAGGAACGTTGAGGCCAAAATGCAAATGGCCAAAAGCCAAAAGCCAAATGGCCAAAGTAGAACAACTTATGCATGATGAGGCCAGAACACAAATGGCCAAACCACTCCAATTCACCTCCAAAAAGGGGACAGAAACCCCCCAAGGTATTGTATTTTCTTTCTTTTCCTTATTTTATTTATTTCAATTATTCCTTTTTTTAATTAATTCCTTTAATTTAACTTATTTTCATAAAATATAAAAAATAGTAAAAAACAGAAAAGTCATAAAACTCAAAATATATTTATTTAATTAATATTTTTTGTAAATAAATTTCACTAATAATTAATTATTTATTTTTATAAATCAAAATTGCATGTAAATAATTAGATTAGTTTTAGGTTTAATTTTAACATGTTTTTCTTAATAAATAAAAAAAATTAGAATTAGGGTTAATATTTTAATTTCATTTAATCTTTCTCATAAAAATACATAAAAAACATAAATACCAAAAACTCAAAAAAAAATAATAATTTCTTTTTTCTCTTTAATTTCATTAGTTTAATCATTTAATTTAATTTCATTAAAAAGGGTCCAACGCCCTCGTTTCCAATTTTAATTCCTATTCGTGCATTTTTATTTATTTCCTTCTTTTAAATATTTATGTAACACTCCCAAAGCCTTGTAAACTTAATTTCTCGCACTTTATTTTATTTCTTTATTTACTTTCCGTCAAATCGGGTCCTGGATTTTAATTTTGGCGATGTGGACCCGCGCCTTTGTAATAGTTTAGAACTTTCAATTTCCGCATCTTTTTTAACTGTTAAATAAATGCATGCAAGAATGAATGACAAAAAAATAAAAACAAACGCGTAGATCACCTGACATGAACAAGACAAAAATAAATGAATCTGACACACAAATCACACACCACCCCTAGGGTACGCCTCACTGTTGCCTTGCCTCGAAAGGTGATCGTCGAGTAGAGGATGTCTTAGTAAGTCCTCATGATCCGGGAACCTGGCATGAGGGTAGCTTCTAAGGTGTCTTCCCATTGCTCTGGTGATCACCATGTCCGGAACCTCGAATTGACCCGAACACCTCCAACGGTGGTGCTACCTACCTCTCAATGGTGGGATGGCACTACTTTAAAGGACATCTACACAGACGAATTCCTTAGGGTAGGTAGACGACTCTAGATACTTTCTCTAAATTTCAAAACAAAACAAAATACTTTTCACACCAACACATTTTCAAAAAGCTTTCGAAAGCAATTTTTCAAACACTCTTGAGGACTGATACAAGAGTCGAACTGGAATTTTCAAAGAAACTTTTTAAACCCACAGTTGAAAAGCAAACAAACCATTTTGAAAACACAATGAGCAAGTATCTAAGAGCCCATGGATAACCATGGATAGAAAGGGTGCTAACACCTTCCCTTTCTATAACCTACCTCCCGAACCGAGAGCAATCTCTTTAAGGAATTTTTCTGTGCTTTTGTCCTGTCCATGTTGGAGAAAATAAAAGACGGTGGCGACTCTTGCTTACCGCGACATTTCGCGAACCAGCGTTAAACAGTCAGTTCCAGATCCACCGATCACACCCGTGTTACGGAGTAAGACTAGTACATATGATTATTTCACGAATAAAATGTGACGCCCTTTTATTTTATTACTCTGATATTATTTTAAATAATTATGAATTTTATGTAGGGTTTAGAAGGTGTTACATTAGTGGTAACAGAGAAGGTCGGTGTTGTACCCCAAAATTTTCCCTCTCATTTATCAATATTTTTCTCACAAGACTTCTTGGACTCAAGACAAGATTAGGGTTTGGTCAGCTCAAGACATCTCATCTTGCACTGATAACCCAAAATTAGGGTTTGAGTTTGCACAAATATTTTTGGACCACCAATGCTTCATGTGACCTTCATACATCATTTTGGACCCCTAAGATTACTCATGTTAAGTTTCAAGCCTTGAACCACATTTTTGATCAGTCAATTGGACAGTTGACCTAAAAATCAGTTGTATTGGGGAAAAAGTCAACCATGACCAATTTACAGTCAAACTTCATAATTTTTGATCCAAAACAACATTTTAGACTCATATGTACCACTTGATCAAGTTTGGATCACAACTCCTCAAGAAATTTGATCAAATCATCAAAAGGGCAAAATGGTCAAAATTAGGGTTTTGACTGAGAAAGGGCAATTTCTGATTTTTAACCTAGCCAATGACCAATTCAGTTCAATCATGATTTCAAGGGTTAAATGGAATCATCTTGACCTAATTACATAGTTCAAAAGATCTCAAGTTCATTGGATTGACAGATGAATTTTGCAGTCAACTGATCAAAAGTCAACTATGCACTGAAAAGTCAAACTTTGACTTTTTGGTCAAAATCAAGCGCCAAGGGTCATAATTCATCAAGATATGTCAAAATATGAAACTTTTTCATCAAGAAACTTAAATTTTCAATTTAGGGTTTTGATTTGAAAACTATTCATAACTTAGAATTTTTCTAAGTACAAAAGTTTTCTTATTTTTTCCTAACTTTCCACCACTTTTTCACCATGATGCATTTTGATTCAAAGAAAACTTCCAACATGAAAGTTGTAGTCCTCCATGAAATCTACAACTTTTCTTCACAAACTTTTCCAAAAAGATGCTTGGATATCAAGTTATGAATTTGTGAATATAGGTCCATGAACTAAATAACTTAGTGAAATTTTGCCCTAATTTAGGCAGGTTTTGGACCCAACTTCATGGACATTTTTCACCTAGTTCCAAGAGGTATCTCAAAATTCATTTCAAAGATGTATTATAGAGCATATTTCAAGCTTTCCAAAATTTCCAAGAACTCTCCAAGATCATTTTTTAGTAGGGAGAATTGAAGAAGGGAAGTTGGCATTTTATCACTTTTGTTCATGATATTTTCACAAAGCATCAAGTTGCAAATCAGATCTATGTTGATTGTATCTTGCTTTACAGGTCCTAAACTCACTTTACACTCCATAATTAAATGCAAACTCAGTTGACAAAGGCTTTATCTTTGCTTTTGAAGCATTGTACAAGGTGTAATTCCATTTTAGGCATAAAGTTCACATTGCCATTCTTATAAAGATGAGCTTTTGTAACTTTATCAATCTTGAGCCTTGGACCTGTCCCTTTGGTGAAAGCAATTTCTACAGGTCTCAAGCAATGTGTATCAACTCCTATCAGCTCTCAAACCAGCTAGTACAAGCATGTTAGCATTGGTCACTTCACTTTACTTAAAATGCATGAAAGGTTGCCAAAAGGTCAGAACTTGTACAGCTAGTAAGAAGTGGACTTGGTATCATTTCTTTACAAATATACAAAGTTGTGGCAAGGCTTAGCACGATTGGCTTGCACCTAAAACTCTACAAAACTCAGAAACACCACAAAACTGCCCAAATACACAGATTTCTGCAAAATCATAGCCAACTCTCATTTGGCTCGTGCATTTTATGTTTAATCACTTCCAACATCTCATACACATCATACTAAAGCAATCCAAGCCATCACCCTGGTTCTGTAGCCCCTGTTTGATCAGTGCATTTTGATGCATATTATTTCATGATTGTACTTATGCATTTCCATGGTTTGTTTAGCTTATTTTTGTATTTTATAGTGTTTTTCTATTTTAGTTTATTTCTACTCTTATTTTATTTTCGCACTTTATTTTCAGCATTAGCAGTCTGCACGAATAAATTCATAACTTGAGCTACGGGAGTCGAAATAACGCGGGCTACCAGTTGTTGGAAAGCTAAGAGAAAGAGCTACGATTTTCATTCAGTAGTCGAGAGTTGAATCAGACTGTATCAGGGCCATAAAATTCGTTGAAGTTGCAGTATTTTATATTTAAGTTTTGGGTCATTTGTTTTGGGTCTGGGTTATGTTTTCGACCCAGTTGGGTTATGAACCGAATCCTTGTCTTTGCTATACCTAGCAGCCGATATAGTAATTTAGTTTGAACCTTTTCATTATTGAGAAAAAATACATTTTTCTTGTACGCTTGAATGAAGAACTAATCAGCCAGAGTTGATCTACTGTAATCGTTTCCAATGCTTTGAGGATTTTAACTTATCAATCCAATTTCGTTTCTCTTTCATTTCTATTTTATGAAATTGCATTTGCTTAATCTGTTATTTCATGGGATGTCTTGATTAAATTTGTATAATTGTATTCCTAATCTTTAATCGTTGTTTACGTTACTTAGTCGTTAAATCGCGTTTTATATCGTGTTTGCTTAATTCACGATTGTATTAATCCGTTTGCTTAATTCGGAATGAGAATTCAATCTAATTTATATCTATTGCGCTTGTCAATTGGTATTGAAATCGAATAGAGGTCGAAGCTGCTTAGGGAATTGGTAAGTTAAAAACCAATGATTAGCAGGAACCTGAAAACAGTAGATCGACTTATTTTTATAATCACTTATTTTAATTACTTTTTTCGTGTTATGAACCGATCCTAAAATCAACCCCCCATTCGATTTCTATTAGTTAATAATAAAATCAAGAATCCTTGCGATACGACTCGAGCCATTGTCGCTATACTGCATTTTACAAAATACTCGTTTTTGATCCGCCCGCGACAGCAGATCAAAATTGGCGCCGTTGCCGGGGATTCTTGTTGCTATTAACTGATATTAGAGTCATAGGTATAGTATTATTCTTAGTGTTTTTCTTGTTTTTTTTTTGTTGTGTTTGTTTATTTTCAGGGTTGAAATTTCAGTTGCAGTACAGTTTTCCAGCCTATCAGGTAAGTTTGAAACCTACTGTTTCGATTTGCTCCAAATTTTTTCCAGAAGTTCAGAAAAAACCGACGAACAATACTCTTTTAAAATAGAATTCTAAATGATTTCGGCCCTCAAAATCGCAAATTCTTTTTTTTTTCCTATTTTTAAATAATTTTTTTACTGTTTTGATAGTGTTGAAAAAATCCAAAAAAATTCTCAAATTTTTTATTTTGATTCATTAGATTAAATTTGGTGTTTTTGTATTTTTTTGAATTTATTTTAATCGTTTTCCTTCTTTCTATTTATTTATGCCTGTTTGAGACATAGTTGGTATTTATGTGTTTATTGATAACATGGCTGAACAAATAACTTTGAGGCAGTTGGCTGCCCCTGATATGAACTACAATAGTTTATGTATTGACTATCCTACAGCTGATGTACCTTCTAAATTCAAATCTGATTTAATACACTTGTTGCCAAAGTTTAATGGTCTTGCAGGTGAGGATCTGTATAAGCATATGAAGGAATTCCAGGTTGTATGCTCAGAACCTTCTGAACCTTCGCTAGAGGACATTGTCAAACAAATGGCTGAAAATAATCTCAAGTATGAACAACAAATAGATTCTACTCTACAGACTTTGCAAACACAGATTGAACAACTTGCCTCTTTGATGAATATCATGCAACAAGCACAAGGATCTAACCAACAACCCTTGGAAGAGAATTCTATTTTTCCAATAGAGTTGCTTTCTGAGACTATTGATGATACTTGTAGTGATTTATTTGCAGCTGATTTTCCATCATTATCTGATTTTGATGATGTTTACTCTTGTGATGTTTGTACTGATATTAAAATTTGCTCTGTTTGTGTTGAAATTGAGGCCGCCTTGCAAGTTGACATTCTTACTGCAGATGAAGTTGCAAATGAAGTTGTTCATGTGGATGAAGCTCTTGACACTCTGCCTGCCCGAAACAAATCATCCATCGAACAACCACCTTCCCGAGAGCTGAAACTAATTCCTGAAAATCTTAAATATGCTTATTTAAAGATGAATGAAAAACTTCCGGTTATAATTTCTTCTAAACTTTATTTTGATCAAGAAAGTAAATTTTTTCAGGTATTGAAGAAGCATAAGAAAGGAATTTGATGGATCTTGGATTATATTTATGATATTAGTCCGTCCATGTGTATGCATAGGATCTCAATTGAAGATGTAACAAATATAATGATGCAACCCCCCAATCTTTTGATCTTTGGTGTTGTGGAAAAGAAGATCACGTGCCCATTCAACACTTTTACTTATCAAAGATTCTTCTTTGATCCTGGAATAAAAGCTGAAGGCACTAATACAAATTTCAAGTTCAATGCACATTACCCAAAGCTACTCCATGAGAGTCCCACGTTGGAAGAAGAAACTATAGAAGAGATCTCATTGGGAAAGGCTACTTATGCAATCATTTATCCGCCTTGACTTCTCGGGTGTGTTCTTTCCTCTCTCTCCTCTCTCTTATTTTATGCTTGTTTCTTTCAATGAGGACAATGTGTGTTTTAAGTGTGGGGGAGATAATTATTTATTTGTTTTGTTTTCTTTGCTTTTTTTTCGTTTTTTTTTATTTTCAGTTATAAAAAAATAAAAAAAATAAAAAAATGCATCTTTTTCAAAGTTTCGGGTTATAGATTAATATGAGGTTAGTTGTGGAGACTTGGGAAAAGTTCACAAGATTGGTATTATCTTAACACTGTAAGGCTCATGCATATGGAAGTTAATTTAAATTTTTATTATGACGTATCCTTGAATTCTCATCTTTTAATAGCTCTTGAGTAGTTTATTTCAGCAGTCAGCACCATCTCCACGCACTCTACGCAGGGAAGCCGATGAAAACAAGTGAGTGATTCAAGTTTTATTTGAAAAAAAAAGAAAGAAAAAGGAATGTGCCTTCTAAGTTTTGTGACCCTCACCCGGTCACTTAACTTAACGGTCATAGAACCTACAAAAAAAGTTGATAATAAGACTCGTTGTTAGTTGGTTCAGCGGTTTTTGGTGCTGAACTTGGTAGGGCAGATTACAGTCTGATCCCCCGCAACTACAATTGAGTAAGCAAAGGGTTATGCCATGTAAGTACCAGAACCCCGTGCAAAAAGGATCAGAGTCACTAACCGGTCGCCTTGCTATGAGTGTGTGGAGATAACGGGCTTAATGTGATTGCGCCTGAATGAAAAAGAGCAAAAAGGAGGATGAGTAAGTTAGGATTGGGCATAATAATATGATTCGAATTGGTTTGTGTATTCAAGATACAAGATCAGTGTTCCTACGATATCCTTAGTGTGCAAGATTATTACCTATTGATGCAATCTTAACCGAAGAAGAGTTTGTAGCCTAGAATGAGTAGCTGATGATGCTGTTGTGTTTCTTTTGATTTTATTTTGCTCGGAGTGCAAAAGTTCAAGTTGTGGGGAATTTGATCAGTAAATTTTGATGCATATTATTTCATGATTGTACTTATGCATTTCCATGGTTTGTTTAGCTTATTTTTGTATTTTATAGTGTTTTTCTATTTTAGTTTATTTCTACTCTTATTTTATTTTCGCACTTTATTTTCAGCATTAGCAGTCTGCATGAATAAATTCATAACTTGAGCTACGGGAGCCCGAATAAGGCGTGCTACCAGTTGTTGGAAAGCTAAGAGAAAGAGCTACGATTTTCATTCAGTAGTCGAGAGTTGAATCGGACTGTAGCAGGGCCATAAAATTCGTTGAAGCTGTAGCATTTTATATTTAAGTTTTAGGTCATTTGTTTTGGGTCTGGGTTATATTTTCGACCTAGTTGGGTTATGAACCGAATCCTTGTCTTTGCTATAACTAGCAGCCACTATAGTAATTTAGTTTGAACCTTTTCATTATTGAGAAAAATACATTTTGCTTGTACACTTGAATGAAGAACTAATCATCCAGAATTGATCTACTGTAATCGTTTCCGATGCTTTGAGGTTTTTAACTTATCAATCCAATTTCGTTTCTCTTTCAATAATATTTTATGAAATTGCATTTGCTTAATATGTTATTTCATGGAATGTCTTGATTAAATTTGTATGATTGTATTCCTACTTAGTCGTTAAATCGAGTTTTAAATCGTGTTTGCTTAATTCACAATTGTATTAATCCGTTTGCTTAATTCGGAATGGGAATTCAATCTATTTTATATCTATTGCACTTGTCAATTGGTATTGAAATCGAATAGAGGTCGAAGCCGCTTAGGGAATTGGTAAGTTAAAAACCAATGATTAGAAGGAACCTGAAAACAGTAGATCGACTTATTTTTATAATCACTTATTTTAATTACTTTTAATTAATTATTTTAATTCACTTTGGAAGCTTGCAACTTGACTTGTGGAGAGAGTTTCAGCCATCCTCAAAGCAAGATAAGCATTGGAATAGCTTGGAGGAAGTTCAAGGAAGCTCACACAATCCTCAGGCCTCCATTAAAGTCTCTACATTGCTCTACTCGAATCCAACTGAAGGAGGTATTTTCTTGAACTCTTTCTCTCTGAATAAGCATCCTCAAGCCACGATTTGTGAAGAAAAAATGTAGTCTATGTCATGACAAAGCTGTACATATGCATACTTCTCATTTATATTAATTGTGCTGTGAGAATTTGAAGCTTGAAGTTCCTGAATTTTTTAGGTCACGAATTAGGGGTCCCAAAATTCTCTCTGATCTTTGAGAGTTAGGTTACAAATTTTATATGGTTGGAATCGTGATATTAAATGTCACATGTTTCATGTTATGAGTTTTTGTTTTTGTGCAAGCATGTGAGAGTTGCAGGTTTGAACTAGCGCGCGCGAAGAAGATGACCAAGGACAGGGATGAAGCGCTATTGGGCTTTTTTGTTGCATTGGCCTTTTTTGTTTTTGATATTCACACCCCCCTGACATACTATTTGCACCCCCTGGCTTATTTGTTATATTTTTCATATTTTTTTTTTCATATTTCCATATTTATAGCTTTTATTTATTTTTTCTGAATAATAAAAATCCTAAAAATAATTTCTTTATTTTTTTATAATTTTTATTTTATTTTTATTATTATTTTTACATAGAAATTAATTTATTTGATTAAAATAGAACTTATTTTCTTAAATAGTTTATAAATACAATAAAAAATACTACATATTTTTATTATATTATTTATACACATAAAATATTTATTTTCTACACATATTTAATTTTTAAATATTTAAATATAATATTATTTATTATTTTCTTGTAAAAAAATGGACAAAATAATAACATAAAGCATTATTTTCTTTTAATTAGAAAATTAGGGTTTCACCCCTCCAAAAATAGTATTATTTTTTTCCTTATTTTTTAGGGTTTGAATTAAATTATTTTTTACATAAATACATTGCATTGCATTTTAAATATTTGTATATTTATTTAATTCGCGCAATATTCGATTGGGTTGTAATAATATTTTTAGGTTTATATTTGTGCAAAATCCCCATTCAAAACTTGTATCCCCCCTCCCATAATAATTGTTGTAATAACTTAGTTTACATTACGCAATTTATCGCTTTTATACCATATTTAGTAAACTAGGGTTTGCATGACAAGAACAAAAACAAAGCAAAATAGAAAACCCTAATGTAAGACAAAAGCATGAAAAATGACACACTTTGCACACAAGCACCCTTAGGGTTTCTCCCATTTGGTTGCCTAAAATAAAATGGCCATGTTACGCACGCGAAGTATCTTGGCAAAACAAAACAAATATAATATCATGGTCCCTCGATGACGCTATCAAAAGGTTGCCTAAACAAAGATGATCTTGGTCCCTCAAAAATACTAAGATACTTGGCAACATTGTTATCATGGCCATACGATGACCCACGCCCGTCCCGTTTACATCCAAAGATAGGGTTGCTTACCAAATCAATGGTAAATCAACAATGTCAAAGGAATAAAAATGCACAAGAAAGACATTTGAGTAGGTAGATAGCTTCTAGTTACTTGTTCCATTTTAAAACAATCCTTGCTATTTTCAAAAAGAAACACACACACATTTCTTTGTATACATTTTCAAAATACAAACATCTTTGTATACATTCTTACGAATGAGAATCATTATAAAGATTGCCTAAACGATGGCCTCTTTTCAAAATACTTTCAAAAGCACACCTAGCACCATTTCAAACAAAGCAAAGCAAATCAAGTGATCTAAACAAGTAACTAAGAGCCCATGGAAAACCATGGACGAAAAGGGTGCTAGCACCTTCCCTTTTCATAATCTACCCCCCAAACTCAAGAAAACATCTCAAAGGTCTTTCCTGTGCTTTTTTACCTTTCCTTTTGGATAAAAGAAAAGTCGGTGGCGACTCTTGCTAACCGCAACATTTGCGAACATAAACGCAAAACCTCAAGTCAGTTCTCCCACCGCATCACAGTCGGTTTGTCTGGACATATTATCTAATGTTGTTTGTTCCTTAGTGTGTGACATGTGTGTGAAACGCTGTTGGTACTTGCTTGTTTTTCTAACTATTTATCTGCAAGGGTTTGTTTGAAACAAGTGGGTGAGAAGCTTTTGCTTCTCTGAGATTTTTCAGGTATGGGAGTTGGTGCAATACACTGGTGAGTTACAAAGAGCGCAAGTATTATTGGAGCTATGTTATTTCTTGAAACTGAAGAGAGTACAAATTCATGATTTTGTCTGCAGGTCAAGTTGGGATGTCTTCAGAAAGAACAATTAGGTATTTTTGATGTTTACTTCTCGAAGAATAGAGAGCAATGTGACGGCTAGTGATATGCCAGTGTTGTTTGATTCCTGATGTTTTCCTAAAGATATTTGTGACTTGCCTCCAGAGTGTGGATCTAAGTTCTGTGACAGTAGAGAACTGGTGTTTGTATCTGCTAAGAAATTAGGATAACCCTTGGGATATTAGGCTTAGAGGTTTTCATGTTTGTGACAACAATTGAATGAGGCCGTTTATGGATTACCGACCATTGAGTAAGGTAATTATTGAGATTAAATATCCACTTCAAAAGGATTGATGATTTGATGGAGAAACTGTTAGGCGAGTATGTCTACAATATAATCGAATTAAGGAGGGTTACCTTCAGATTTGGATGAAGGGTGAGGATAGTTAAGGGAAAATTTTTAGAACTTGTGTAGGAATTACAAATCTTTGGGTTAGTTTGTTGTGGTGTTTATTGAGGACATTACGAGTTAATCTAAGTAAGATTAAGGGAATGTCGAACGTTGTGATTTGAATTACAATGTTGGAAAGGAAGAGACTTTATGCTAAGTTGTCAAGGTGTAGATCATGGTTTGAGGAGAGATTAATTGGACCATGGTGATTTAGGTAACTTTGAGCATAATTTCTAAAGAAACACTATTCCAGTTTAGTAATGATGGTTTATGTGCCATCATGATTGTCGGCTACCTATTGACAAATTGAGGAACTGATCATGCTTAATCTCTTGTTGATAGTAGGCAGGATCATGTTGGATGGGATAGACTTGTCTTATTAGCTTGATGGTGTGTAAAGTGATTGATGTTCTATCAAAAGGATAGTCGTTCATCATTTTAAGTATGGGATGTTGCATTTGATGAAAGTTTTGTAGAACTAAAGAAAAGATTGACGAATGCTCCGGTATTGGTTTTTACAAATCCGAGTGACTCATTTGTAATGTATTATGAATGCATCTAAGATGGGACTTAGTGGTGTGCTAATGCTGAATGGATAAGTTGTTGCTTGTGCTCCTAGACAACTCAAAGTTCATGAGAGGAACTATCCTACGCATGACTTAGAATTGGCGGATGTGGTGTTCGTGCTAAGAATTTGGAGACATTATCTTTTTGGCTCTAAATTTGAAGTGTTCAATGATCATAAGAGTTTAAAATACTTATTTGATCAGAAGGAGTTAAACATGAGGAAGAGAAGATGGCTCGAATTTTTGAAGTATTATGATTTTTATTTGAGTTACCATCCTGGTAAAGCAAATGTAGTAGCTGATGCTTTGAGTAGGAAGTCTTTGCATATGTCAATGCTTATGGTTCGAGAGTTAGAGATGATAGAATAGTTTAGAGATATGAGCTTGGTATGCGAAGAGACATCCAATAGTGTGAAGATTGGAATGTTGAAACTGACTAGTGGGATTCTTGAAGAGATCCTAGAAGGTCAGAAGTCTGATTTGATTTTGGTGGATCGACTAACATTAATTAATTAAGGAAACATAGGTGAATTCTGAGTGGATGAGAATGGTGTGGTGAGACTTGGTGATAAAGTATGTGTTCCTGATATTCCAGAACTTAAGAAGAGCATTCTTGAGGAAGGGCATCTAAGCTATTTAAGTATTCATCTAGGTGCTACGGAAATGTATCAGGATTTAAAGAAAATGTTTTGGTGGCCAGGTATGAAGAAAGAAATTGCTAAGTTTGTGTATGCTTGCTTGGCTTGCCAGAAGTTGAAGATTGAACATCATAAGCTTACAAGTCTTATGCAACCTTTGAGTATTCCAGAGTGGAAATGGGACAGTGTTTCTATGGATTTTGTGTCGGGGTTACCGAAGACTGTTAGAGGTGATGATTCAATTTGCATAGTGGATAGATTGACTAAGTCGGCTCATTTCTTGCCGATGAAGATCAATCATCCTATAGAAAAGCTAGATAAGATGTATGTTGATGAGATTGTAAAGTTTCATGGGATACCTTCGAGTATCGTGTCAGATAGAGACCCGAGGTTTACATCAAAATTCTGGACAGGTTTGCAGAATGCTTTCGGTACCAAGTTGAAGTTGAGTTCCACATATCATCCGTAGACGGACGGTAAAACAGAGAGGATTATCCATTCTTTGGAGGATTTGTTGAGGGCTTGTGTGCTAGAACAAGGAGGATCTTGGGATAGTCACTTGCCATTGATTGAATTTATATACAATAATAGTTTCCATTCAAGTATTGGAATGGAAGTGTACGGAGCATTGTATGGTAGGAGGTGTAGAACTCCATTGTGTTGGTATGAGTCGGACGAGAGTGTTGTACTCGGACCCGAGATTGTGCGAGAAAAAACTAAGAAGATTAAGATGATCCAAGAGAGGATGAAGGCTTCTAAGAGTCATTAGAAAATCTATCATGATAAGAGAATGAAGGCCTTGGAATTTCAGAAAGATGATCATGTGTTTTTGAGAGTTACTCCGCTAACGGGTGTTGGTAGGGCTCTGAAATCAAGGAACCTTACGCCGCATTTCATTGGTCCATATCAGATATCTAAGAATATAGGTGAGGTAGCCTATCAGATTACTTTACCTCCATCACTTGCGTATCTTCATGATGTGTTTCATGTATCTAAGTTGAGAAAGTACATTCTGGATCCCTCACATGTAATTCAGATGGATGATGTAAATGTGAGAGATAACCTAACTGTTAAAGCATTACCATTGAGAATAGAAGGTCGTGAAATGAAGAAATTGTGAGGTAAGGATATTTCCTTAGTAAAGGTGTTGTGGGGTGGATCAGCCGGTGAAAGTTTGACTTGGGAGCGTGAGGATCAGATGAAGGAGTCGTACCCGACTCTAATTTCCTCAGGTGATTTTCGAGGGAGAAAAGTCTTTAAGTGGGGGAGAGTTGTAACACCCCAATTTTTAGAAGTTATTTATTTAATGAATTATTAGGAGTATTTATTAATAATTGATGTTTTATATGATTATATGTGTGATGTGCTAGTATGAGGTTGTGCATGATGTGAATTATGATGATTAGAAGTATTAGAATGGTTAAATAATTATTTAGTAATTATTTGGATTATTATTGAGAATATAATAATAGGAATAATTATTTAAAGGGCTATTTTAATTAGAGTGGTGTGGTTATAATTAGTAGGAAGAGTGAGGACGTGATGGTGAATAGAGGTTGACTAAGCAAGGGAAATTGAGGATGATATTAGGGGTCCTTTATGATAACAGAGAAGAGATAGTTGTTATTCTCAGAATCAATCGTGAAAGTTGGAGAAGAGAGGCTAGGGCATGAAGGCTTTGGAGAGAATCATTGTAAGAGGCACGAAGAACATAATCAATCACTCAAAGAAATAAAGTAAGGGGTGTTTATCTGATTATTATATTTGATTTAAGTGGTAAATAGAGGTAGGGTTTGCCTTAGGTTTCATTGATGGTGATTTGATGTTGTTTGATGGTGAATTGATAGATTAATGATGAATAATGATGCTTAAATGTTATCTTATTGATGTAGTATATTAAGTTGTTGATATATGATGACTCCCTATGATTAGATGATGTTTTAGGATCTATAAGGTAGTGAAATTGCAGAAAAATTACAGAAAAATTCAGCATAAAACAGCATGCGTCGACTCAAAGAGGTCATGCATCGACTCATGCAGGTTCAAGACTTAGTATGTGTCAACTCATTGGGTCGACCTGAGTACACCCAGGGAAGAAAGAATACCTATGCGTCGACTCAAAGGGGGCATGCATCGACTCAAGCAATCCAATTTTTGACAGATTTTTCTTATGGATGTAACTTGAGTTTCCAGACTCCGTTTGAGGTGTCTTTCGAAGCGTTGGATAGCTAACACGATGAAATATATTTATAAGGAGTAAAATTAAGAATAAGAAGGACAATTATAGTACCCAAATTAGGATAGAATTAGTTTCCCCGTGTTGAATCGCTATGATGTTCTGTGGTAATGAAGTATGATAATGATATGTTGTTAATATGATGATTCTGTTTTATATGATGATATGATGATAATGCTTTGATTATATGAGTATACATGATGAGAAGAAGACTGGTTGCCGACTACCAACTGCCATGAAGGGCCCTCTTATGGTAGTTTTACCATGCTTTTTTCCATTCATTTCAGACTTTCAAATATGACACGAAAAAGTCTATCTAAAAATCTGTAAGACTTTTTTTCTCTCCTAGATCTTAGTTATGTTATTATATAATAAAAAATATTATTCTCTCCTTCACATTCCTATTGGGATAAGTTTTATCGCTTCACACCTTTAGAGCTAAAAAAGCTCCATACTTTGGACAGAGAGTTATTTCCGACTTTAGCACTCTTTTTGTGTGCCGGGGAAGGAGTAAGAGGTGGAATCATTAGTGAAGATATCCGCGCACAGTAAATCCGATCAATAGGTTGCAATCAGATAAAGGAAAAGTTACATATTTTAGGAAGAATACGAACGGGATTCCACTGCACATTCATAGGCTGTTAGGGAGGGTTGCGCTAGTGAAGAAGGCCTGCCTAGGGCATTCATTAAAAGAAGACAGTTAAGTTAGTCAAGATAGTGAGTAAGGTTACGGAGAATTCCACTGAAGCAGTATGGCATCGGTTCTTGCGAATGAATCTGCTGTTGGAAGAAAGCTATAACTATAATTATAATAGTTGGGCTCGATCCCAGACTGAATAGCATTCAACGGAATAGAGGTTAGCGAAGAGGGAAGGGAACAAAATGTTAGGGGTAGAGGAGAGCGCTGGAAAGAGAGGAGGCCTATTCGCAGCCTTTTATCCGATACAATACGCACCTTACCTGAAGATCAAATCCCCCCTGGCGAACTATTCATATTAGATTCACCGGCAGGATTCAGGAAGCGTGAAAGCGGTCAGATGGAAGTTGTTCTTACTTTCGAACGGAGAAGCACCATCTCCACTCTCCGCGGGGGGAGCTTATGACGGAGCGTACCTATCGGTCGTACGTCAATCAGATAACGGAACGTGGCACCCGACAAAGTGTTCCCTATCAGCGGGTGCTCCAAGCCGTCATAAGCTCTCACCTTCTTTTAGACAGAAGGGATGGATGGTCGGTGGTTTTGATAGTGAATGACCGGGGATTTCGTTCACGCAACAAAAATGGGGGGGAGGAAAGCTCATAGACTAAAAAGTTAGAAGTTAGTATTACACCAAGAATTAATTGACAAGCGGATGAGTTTTCTATGTTGTCTTGTCTTTCGGTGCGCTCATTCCTAATTTATTTGTACCGCCCAGAAGAGCACGAGAGAAAAGCGGATCCAATACCAAGACGCCCAGAACTATCACTTCGAAAGATGAACCCCTCGATCGACTAAGATGAATTGGAACTGGCTACAGAGGAACCTCTCACTCCAAGACTTCTTTCTTTGTCTTTTGATTCCAAGGGCTAAGATTCCAATTCAAGCGGGAGGTTGTAGTTGTAGACTCTAACTCTTTCCTTTTCTTATCTTGTTTCAGAAGCAGCTCCAATAAGTTAAGATTCTTATTGAAAACTTTTTATGTGATGTGAACAAGCTGGCCATAAAGTTAATCTTCAAAAGTATAAAATCTTTGTTGGCCCAAAGACTCCTAGATCCTTGGTGAGATAAATTCAAGAAGAGAGTGGCATCCACATCACTGATAACCGAGGAAAGTCTATAGGTATCCCTTTGTTCCACTCAAAAGTTAGCAAGAGTACCTTCAACTACATCATTTAAAGAGTTAAAAAGAGGTTGCAAGGATGGAAGGAAAAATGCCTTAACCCCGCTGGGAGAGCTACTCTTATTCAGGCTGTTACTACTGCCCTTCCTTACTATGTTATGCAAACTACTTTACTGCCTGCTCATACTTGTACCCTGCTGGACAAAATCAATATAAACTTTTTATGGTCTACTGAATCCTACTAAAAAAGGGATGCACCTGGTGGGTTGGGACAAAGTTCCTTTAAGGAAGAGAGATGGAGGTCTTGGCATTAGAACTACTAGAGAGGCTAATAATGCTATTCTTGCTAAGGCAGGGCGGAAGGAAACTGCTTCTAGAGGGTAACCCCCTATGGTCCAAGGAAGGCTATAGGTAAGGGACTGCCGGGTGCTGGGTGCTATGAAGAGACTGCTCTTGCTTTTTGGGCTTGTGAATGAGAATGCTTGCATAAATGGCAGCCATAGTTATGCATGCGCTTTGGTTGGTTACCAGATTGAGACTATAGCTATAGTGAGTCAACTAGCCTCTTCGGGAGCCCTCAATCAGTTTTGAACACTGATTCGAAACTCTTTCAGCTACAATACCAGTCTTTTGTTTACTTCTGCAGGTGACCAACTTCCCTTCCTCTCTCCTTCTTGCTACAGGAGTTTAATAGTATTACAAGATAGGAACGAAGTAGCTCGACAACATAGTGGAGAAACTAGATGTAAGGGCACTCTAAAATCCCCTAATGCCTATCCCGATCCCGCCGCTCTTGACCCACCCTGATGTAAAGAAAACGAGTTGGCTTGAGGATGAGAATCGATAGTTTTTCTGTTAAAGTAGTGGTAGGAGTAGCTGCTGCTGCTTTCAAGAATTAGCCCAGACCCAACAAGGATAAAGCCAAAAGGCACTCTTTCGAGATCGAATGATAGCTGAAACAAAAGTTTCGTACCCAAGAAGTAAAGCTTTTCAGAAGCAAGACAGTTAGAATTCACACATTTCAGTATGGTATGGGCTTTAGCCTTTGCTTTTATAAGGACATTTTCACAAAGAAGTCTCTATTCTTAAGGAGCTGATTATAGAGCAACCCCGTTAGAACTCTAAGGCTTTGCTTTTCTGGCAAACTCTACCACTAAAGAGTAAGCACAGCACTAGTGAAAATTCACACTCAAAATTTATTCCAGGAAAAAAACCTCATTCACTTCTAGGACTTGGGTTAGAGAGGGAGAAGTAGAATAAATCAAGTCGAAGTGCAGTTCCTATCTCTTAGCTCAGATTAGAGCACCAGCTGTTACGCCCCGTTACGCCGTGCCTTAACTCCTAGCCCTAAGACGGAGTAGTCTTAGTAGTAGTAGGATTACCAGATTCCCTTGCTTTATGTCTTTCTTTCTGACTTTCCTGCTTTCAGTTACGGATTTAACCTATTTGCCCATTTCCTTCCTCCCTTTACTTTGCTCCTTCTCTGTGACAGCCTTTTCTTAAGCCTATTCAAATTCGATAGCAACTCCTTCTTTTCCGAGTTGGCCTGCAGCCTCTTGGTAAATAGGGCACTCCGCTTTCTTAGCGCAGGAAATCGAGCACAGCTTTCGCAGCAATCCTTTTTCGTTTATTGGGAGACTGAAAGAAGGATTTGATTACGGAAAGATGGTTATGGAAAGCCTATCATGACATCGTTTATCGCGGTTCATGTGTGGCTGCTCGCTCTTGCCTTTCCTTGTCCAACTGCTATAAGCGACATTGCTTAGCTTAGCATAACAGCTAGCATCAAACTACCAATCAATAAAGAAAGCACCTTCATGGACTGAGGGAAGCCCCTCTTCTTTTCTTGGAGTTGCGCTTTCAAGAGCGCTATAAAGACTATTCATTCCCATAAGTAACGATCTTAATGGCTTTGAAGCCGCTAGGGATGAATCTAGGACAAATATTCTTGGTCAGCTCTCTCGTCTTTCACTGCTAGGTCAGCTAGCCTAGTTCGTAGTTGCAGGTGGGAACGTTAAATACTGCCTTCGATCCGTTGACCCGGGCAACCTCGTCCCTCATCGCTTGTTAGAGAGCTATAACTTCACCGGTGAGATTGCCAGCCAGGGGAGATCTATTTGATCGGGAAGTTCTTAGCGGATATCAAAGGTGCAATCCGCAAATCGCATGTGTTAAGTATGGCATTTCACCGATGCTTCGATCACTTCCTATAGATACCGCCTAGCTTGAAAGAGAAAGAGATCACAGGCATGTGGTGAAGCATACCGAGAGAAAGAGCAGTTAAATAAACCATATCGAGCACAGGTCTCACTCTACAAGTTCAGTTCGATGAGCTCCTAGCGGACCTGTGCCTACTATCTACTTAGTGTGTGTGCTAGGGCAAGCTGAGCAGTTCTCACTGTGTCCGGTGACCAATAAAGCTTGTGGACTACTACTGGGACGAACTCTTCTACATACTGGTGGGACTATTCACTGACTAACAGATTCGGGGAACGAAGAAGGCCCGATATCTACCTACATCTACAGTCGTAGAAGATAGCGACTTGATTGTACTATAGGCAAAGCCATCCCATATGCCCTTATTCAGTCATATGATTCACAGTTCAGCCTGCTCAGCCCCAATAAATGCTTTCTTCTTCAGGCTTCAAAGCCTTTTCGTTAGCAATCCCTTCACACCGCCCTCCTCACTCCTCATCAAGCAATGGATGGTAGTAGTGCTGTCAAGTCAAGAGTTCAGACCGTCGAATGAATTGAGGCCTGGTGGGAGGACTTGTGTTACGATGCAGCTGGCACCTTTGAGGTCTCGTTGCAGAGTAGGCAGACACTCTTGCGTGCACTGTACACGGTTGGTGCGGTTGTGATAACTTAATGGAACTTTTGAGTAGAATTCCGAGGTGTGGAAAAGTGGAGTAGTGACTTTGTGGTCCCCGATTGGTACAAGAGTCAGATGGTTAATCTTGTCAGTAAGGGCAAAGTTCGGATTGAGCTTATGGTAACAGGGGGGCAAGAGTGTTACTGTAACACTTGGAACAAAAATCTTGGCTGGTCTGTCTATTCAAACCAGTACTCGAGAGAAGGGACTCAAAGCGCTGTTCTCCTAGGGCTGACTCAACTATAATTTTATGGAAGGAAGTACTCGATCACTTATAGCTGGATTTGATCCATCAATGGAAGCTCGATTGTATCGCAGGTTGGTATGTGCCGCTTTATCCTTCCTTCCAAAGGAACATTGAACGAAGGGCTCATCTATAGAAAGCAAGCTATAGCTATGGGAATAAGTCATGTCCTAAGCCTAAGGTTTTGGGCACCGTAGTCTCATCTATATCGATGGCATTCAAAAGGGGATTTCCTTCTTTGCCACATCTTGATTCTCTTAATAAATTCCCTATTCAGGGTTTCCTGCTCCTCAGTGAACCGGATCAACCACGACGGCAGGGTCTACTTCTACTGGTCTTGGATTCTCCCTGCATACATAATCATCAACGACTAAAAAGAAGGCTTATACTTTTATCTCCTCTGAATCTGCAATGCTGTAATCTGCATCTCCCATAGTCTTTTCACTTCCACCTAACCTAGAACCTAGGATAGTTAGAGGTTTAGGATCAAGCCCAGCCTCAGCTATGGTCTCCCCGCAACAGTTCTCGATGAGCCGCAACCTCAGCATCAAAGAGGTTCTCACTCCCTTCCAACAAAGAAAGTCCAGCTTGATCAGAAACAGACCCAACAAGATCACCTTGGGACTGACCAGACCGAAACGGGTCAGAAGTGGAAACTCTTTACTCGCTGGAAAGAGCGAGTTGTAATAACAGGAGCTTGGAAAAAATCCTCGATGGAAACATATGGGGATAAAGCAGTAGCGTAATACCACCTGACGTACTTGAGCCAGGCTTCAGTCCAAGATCTGAGAAGTGTCATATCCTCTAAGTACTAAAAAGTCTCAGACTTATAAGTACTCGTTGGAGGCACCACAAGATCCTTAGGTCTGAAAGCTTGTTGAAGCTTCCAGATCAATCGACCTTTTAAATAAGGGTCGACAGGACAGCACTGGCCAAGCCACAACTCGAAAGGTAGCTTAGCCTTTAACCAAATCGCCTTCAGCCGTAAGACTGTAGACGACTTAGTGTGGTTAAGTTTACCAAGAAGCCTATAACCAATACCATACAATCGACATAGAGTGGAAAACCTCTGTATCTTATAGAGATGACAAAGGGAATACAGTCCATGCATGTATTGTATGGGAATTAGCCAGGTTTCGAAGAGAGGGGATAAATCCACTGTTAAATTCTTACACCTAAACTTCTTAGCAAACTCAGCGCCACCCACATCTGAGACTAAAGACTTAGGAAGTTATATAGTCACACCTAAATCCTTAAGTGTAGATAGGTAGACTTCTGCGACCTTTGAGTCGGCGATACAAATATCGTCGCCAAGGATAGCATACTTATCAAAGCGCTTCCCCGGATATATCTTCTCTGCACACCACCAAATGGTGGGACAGTGTAAAGAGCGGCCAAGAAGCGAGATATCCAAGAGGTTGCCCTGATCCTTGGGCTGATAGTCAAGTAATTTGCTCTTGAATGACAGGTCTACTCTCGGATACAAAGGTTCTATGTTCAAGCAATTGGGCCAACTTTCATTGGATCCTTCCGAAGTAGGCGAAGGTCGAGTTGCTGACCTGAACGCTTTGGCTCTTTTTGGTAAGTCTTCTCGGAGTAAGAACCTTTCTTTTTGAGTCGGCGCGGAGACCTATGGTCTCCATTCCGCCTTATCTTTGCTCTCTGTCGGTGTGAAGTTGCTAGCATAATATGGTAAGCAGCGGGCTTTCTATCCTCAGAGGTTCCGGTCACGCTAGTCTAGAACATCTTCCGACCGTTGGCTACTTGCTCTCTGGACTCCTGGAGCTACTTCCTTTGAGTTGCATCGAAGAGAGTCTCTTATAAGCAAGTTCATGTCAAAGGGAATCATTATTCGTAAGTTCCCGTGTGTAAAAGTTGCCTATTCAAATAAAAAGGGCGAAAACCTATTGCTCTATCTTGCGTCCCTCCATCCCGAATCTCTAGGAACAGGGCTGACAACAACACCATTAATCGAACGAGTCGGGATGATAATCTCACATGGTGCCGTTCTAACTCGTTACGCACGCAATTGACGTAGCAGACCTCTTGCATGATTGTTTCAATCAATGATGTATTCAATCAAGACAAGAAAGATACGTCGTAATAAGATCAGGTTACATAAAGGGTCTGTGAGGGAACATCAAGAAAGAGGATCAGACCAAGTGCGAGATTGGATCAAAAATAGCGTATTAAAGGATTATGGTCTTTCTAGTACAGTACGATCGATCAAGTCATTCAGTAAAGTATCTTCGCGTTGTGTTTATGGAATTCTATTAGAGCGGGTAGTTTATATTGCTCCCGATAAATTCTTCCCTTTTTCGTTTGTGCATCTTTCTCCCTTGCATTTCTGGATCAACCAACCGGCTATTTCCTTTTCGACAAGTCTTTTCTCATTGCTTAAAGTAAAGAAAATTTTTAACTTAACTCGCCATGAACTTGTACTTACAGTTAGACTTATACTTATACAACGACAACTTATACTTATACTTATACTTAGAGTCGGGGGTGGTTCCTATACCCAGCCCTCTTGAACAATTTGAGATAATCCCTTTTCTTCCTATGAAGATAGGTGAGTTGTATTTCTCATTCACAAATCCCTCTTTGTTTATGCTGCTCACTCTCAGTTTGGTCTTACTGCTGGTTCATTTTGTTACTAAAAAGGGAGGAGGAAAGTCAGTACCCAATGCTTGGCAATCCTTGGTAGAGCTTATTTATGATTTCGTGCCGAACCTGGTAAACGAACAAATAGGTGGTCTTTCCGGAAATCTGAAACAACAGTTTTT
Organism: Vicia faba; assembly: GCA_948472305.1. Taxonomy (NCBI): domain Eukaryota; kingdom Viridiplantae; phylum Streptophyta; class Magnoliopsida; order Fabales; family Fabaceae; genus Vicia; species Vicia faba. The sequence continues at coordinate 70,525,151 of OX451739.1, forward strand.
CCCTTGCATCTTTGTCACTTTTACTTTTTTGTTATTTTGTAATCTTCAGGGTATGATACCTTATAGCTTCACAGTTACAAGTCATTTTATCATTACTTTGGGTCTCTCATTTTCTATTTTTATTGGCATTACTATAGTGGGATTTCAAAGAAATGGGCTTCATTTTTTAAGCTTCTTATTACCCGCAGGAGTCCCACTGCCGTTAGCGCCTTTTTTAGTACTCCTTGAGCTAATCTCTTATTGTTTTCGCGCATTAAGCTTAGGAATACGTTTATTTGCTAATATGATGGCCGGTCATAGTTTAGTAAAGATTTTAAGTGGGTTCGCTTGGACTATGCTATGTATGAATGATCTTTTATATTTCATAGGAGATCTTGGTCCTTTATTTATAGTTCTTGCATTAACCGGTCCAGAATTAGGTGTAGCTATATCACAAGCTCATGTTTCTACGATCTCAATCTGTATTTACTTGAATGATGCTACAAATCTCCATCAAACTTGCTTGTTATTTATTTATAATTGAACAAAAGCGGGGATAGAAGTTTCTCGAGCTAGGGTAAGTTCAGCCAATCGCTCCGGGTTCTTTCACTCACAGAAGACCAAGCCTTGCTACTTGAATAACAGGTAATCAGACTTTAGCCTTTCCGTAGTCCCATAATTTTCATTCAGGGGATGACCCTGAGGAAGAAGCCGAAGGCATACCCAGAGAAAGGAAGCATGCTATAATTATGGTATCACCTATCGATGGGAAGCCAGCCAACCCCTCTCCTTTTATCATGTCGAGCTACTTCATACCTTGTTCTATCAACAACACGCTACTTCGTTCCTCTCCTTATCAGTCGAGTATCTCCGCTCCTGACTCTAACAAGTATGCTTCTAAACTCCAAGCTCTAAAGAACCTGCAATTAAACATACCTGTCCCTTATTCTATCAAACAAGCTTAAATCCCTCTCCTTATAGAAATGCAACTACGTTCCTTTAGCGGTTAAGTAGGATTTATTCATAATAGAAGGGATAGGTTTGAGTCCTGGTTCAAGGTGTGAAGAGAGAGGCTGTCCCAAAAGGACAGGTACAAGACGAAGTGGCAGAAAGATAGAAGTATTGCACCCTTCAATGCCTTTTCATGCTGATTGGGTAGAAGAAGTAAGATAGAAGGACTAGTCCCTTAGGGAATGATCTTATCTGGCTTTAGACTCCTTTCAACGACACAAGGGACATCAGGACGCTATCTTTATTGCGAGCAAAAATAAAGATTCTATTTTCCCTCTTTTCTACAGGGGAATGACCGTCACAAGTTAAATGAAAGGAATTCCGCTTTAACTTCGCAATCTGGTAACTACATTCATAAGCAGTTGAAGTTACTATAGCAGGAATTAATTTTTAAAATTAAAATAGGCTCCTCCCCGAATATGCCTTAGGAAAGTCAAAGGAGGGGTTCAAAGTGAAGAATTGGGGCACTACTATATTCCCCCTCTTCTTACTGAGGAAGAACATATTTTAGGAAGCCGACTCTCGTTCTTTATCTACGGGAATATGAAAAGTAGACCTGTCGCGCTTCGAAGAAAGGTAGTTCCCTGGGGTCTGTCTATCTTACTATATATACGATGCACCTAGGTTTCCAGACGTTCAGACTGAAGTCTGATAAGGCAAGAAGCAATTTATCTAAAAGTGATAACCTTTTTGTTGTCCCACCAGATTTATAGTGGAAATATTGTAGGCGACATGGGGTTCATTGAGGATTTTGAGTAAGGCATTCATGTGAGCTTCTGATGCTATCAGGAGACCTAAGATAGACTGGCATCTTATTGAGTTGTTAAACCACACTGAATTCACTGTTCTTGATGATCCTCAATAATTCCGTTCTTTATTTCTTCCTCTGCTGCTTGACAGGTTAAATATCTCCCATTTTTTCCTTTCTTTTCTTCCTTCTTAGTTCCAACTCTTCTGGAGTATAACATCTTCCAGAACGAGTCATTCCTCCAATTTCTGCCACCTACCTCGGGCTCTTTTCCCCTTGTTCGGTAGTAGCCTCGATGCCGTAATTCCAAGGCACAGCATGATTTCCCGTGTTAGGTTCCAGGAGGCTGATAGTGATGGGTCCCTTCGAGGGTGGATAGGTGATAACCATCGGTTTTGGGATGGGTCTGAGTGTCAGGATTTTCGGAACCTTTGGTGCGAAAAATGATGCGCTTGGAATGGTGATAACAAGGGGCTGCGGTTGTGATGGAGCTGGTACTAGGTAGGTGGATCGAGGGGCTTGGTAGGACGTAGGCCTATTTTTTGCATTCTGAACGATCTGGGATATAACGTTGTGCAGATCAGGGCTATTCCTGTGTTGAGGCCGGATCAGAGGTTATATCATGTTAATCTCTGTGCAATCCGCGTCTTTCACCTTAGGCCAAACGAGACTATCTTTGAGTGAAATGGGTGGTTGTATCTGGGACGTCTTTCTCTTCTTGCATAGACTACTACTCTCTGATTCATCCTGCAATGAAGGGCATGGATTCTTCAAAGCGTAATACGCATTCCTCCCTCGCATCAGAGTAGAATAGATGCCCCTCACTAGCAGCAGTTTATCTCACATATCCCTACCCGGACCTGGCATCAGGAGCCAAGCCGTATCAACAATCAACAGCAGACCTAAGATCTTGGAGAAGAGGATCCCCGGCAATAACTCTCCTTTGACACATAGGCGCTATCAGCCCTTCTCTTATGCCGGGTATGGGGGAGGAGTAATTTTTTCTGCCTGGAGCGAGCCAGGTCTGGGATCTTTCCCATAGCCTTCTTTCTTTATTATTTATGTGAACCTGAGCGAATTCTTTTCTCTATTGTACCTAAATCTTCAACGTTTCAAAAAGTAATCTTTCTGAGTGCGCTTGACCGCCTTACTTTACTCGCGGTACACTGACTATATTCCGCAGAGGTTGGCAAGAGCTTATTTCACAGCAAGACTGAATGGAATTAGCCTCGTAGAACTGAACTACCTTTATCTAAATCTCTGGAACTCACAGAAGACCAAGGCACATCCACTCTAAATTCACCATAAGCTTGGGATCTTTCTTTCCTCAAAGCTAAAGCCCTTGAAGCCTGGTCTTTCTTCTTTAAAGCCTGGAGCTGGTGTATTACTTTATTATATCGTCAGTAAGGAAGTTGAGATTGTCAGTTTCATTTCGTGAACCAGCTACCCTTTCTCTTCTTCTTCCGTAACTTCTTCTTAGTCTACCTACTCTAGAACCAGGGGGATACTCCGTGGCTTTATAGTCTTTGCATCCACTTGGCCACTCGAGTCTTGGCTTGGCCACACTCTAATAAGTTCCCATCTCCTTTTTTAATTAAAAAGCTACTGGACTTGGCTTCTTTCCTTCACATAGTGTCTTATATTGAATCACATCTGCAGCGCTTACTGATTCAATCACAGAAGAAAAGATCACAGCTGATACACATTCAATTGCTAACATCACACCGTTTACTGATTAACGTCCGACTACAACTCGTATGAGTTCTTACGGTTGGTTGGGAAGAGTCTCAACTTAAAGGTACTACATACTTGATTAGAGAAGGAATTTCTTACTTAATGCCATGCTTTACAGACATTCTGACCAAAGCCCTAATAATTCTTTCTAGCAGATGTGAAGAGAGGATTGTTGACAATTCAATAAGCACTACAATAACCTCTTACGGAATGATCTCGGTGTTCTCGCTATGTCGTCAATCTCAGTATACGGAAATGGTCTGACCAAGAGGCATCGATCTGGAGTGGGTCTTGCATTGCCGGATGACAGGAGCCCTTCCAAGGGAAAGGTGCTACACCCGTTCTTCCTTCCCTCTGATGCTGCCCCCTAGATGGGCCAAGCATGGGATGAAGATGATGTATGGGTGTTCTGTCTTTCTGCTCATCCCCATACACCCTTCTATATTATATACAATATTATTTGAATCATTTGATTGATGAGAGTGGCAATGACATCAAATGTGAAAATGCTTTGGCTTTGTGACCTCGTTCCTTTGTCTCACGCACTGCTACTGCTTATCGAACTCAAAGAAAGACCATCCTCCCACTCCTTCTACAGGCTACAGGCAACGACACATTATCTATGTGAATCTCTACATACAACAGAAGATCTCGTTTTGAAAGCATATGAGCCCCTCCTAAGGTCATTCAAGGAAACGGACTGCTTTTGATGGGTATCAAGATTGTTGAACAACAAGGTAAAGTGTTGTGAACCTCCTGTCTTTGACACTACGAACCTAGCTAGATTCTCTTTCAGCTGGAAAGAGTAAAGAAAGGCTGATCTCCTGTGGTTGTTTATTCACTCACCGGCTATATATAGGGAAAGGGAGACTCCTATCCTACGAGTTACTTCCCTCTTCGACCTGGTCAGCCTTTAGTTGTTTTGGGGTGTTATCCATCTCCACCTCCCAGCAGTGAGATCTTTCTTTATCGTATCTGTCTATTGAGGGAAGAACAACCAATGCATATCCTAAGCGATTCAAAGACTAGCTTTCTGCTTTCTTCTCGGAAGGGCGTAACTCATACACACATTCTTATTGAATGATGTCTGCTTCTGTCCGTTAATGAATTGACAAAAGGGCTAGTGCATAGAGTGTGATGAATCTCCATCGAAGGAGTGAAATCGGTCTGTCTTGTTGACTGTCAGTGATTCGGTATTCTATGGACCAATGGAAGTGCTAAACCCTTTCTTTGACACTAGTTAGCGAACTGAGAACCCAGAGCTAGAGACGGAGATGCTCGATAGACGAACAGAACAAGTCCTCATTTCCTTTATGTCCTAGGAACCTATATTCCCTAGGTTAGGATGCCCTAGATCGGTGACCATTAGCGATAGAAGCTCTTTCCCGGCTAAGCGCCCTATTATTCTTCTACTGGAACAGAGATTGAAGCCAAGGAAGAGGGCAAAGCCATTCAATCAAGTGGGTATAGCGCGTAGAAGGCATGCCGCAGGCTCATTTCAAACAAAAAAGAATGAGTGAGTGGGCATAGACCGATCCATCCTATTCTTCATCTACGGGAAAGCATCCCAAGATAGATCAATTGGCTTCGTAGCTTGGTGCCGAGGGAAAGAAAGTAGGACTCCATTCCATTCTAATTATATTAACATCAACACCCTTTGTTAGCCATCTCTGTGAGTTCAATCCGGGGAAAGACCTCTATTTGGTAGTTCATCTAAGGCTTTTTCATTCTCTATCTAGCTATCTCGCATCAGTCCAATCAACAAGCATTCCTTTTCCTCTTCGCTAGCAGTAAGCAGATCCAGAAAGGTTCCTTGGTGTTCTATTCATGGAAGGCTGCTCATTCTTGTTCTCTCTATCCTCGCTACCAACACGCAGTGAACTCATCAATGCTTCCTTCTTCTAATTACCCCCGGGAGAGATAAGAGAGATAGATTGGTTCTCTATTCCCAGCAATCAATCAAGGTAGCTATCTCATCCATCTGTAATTACTTGAACAACCCAAGGGCATGGATCAGACGATGATCCGCACATAGAGATGAGTGAGTCCTCATCATCGTGATTGACTTGAAGAGATAGCAAGTCAGGTATCTTGAGATCGCTACGTTCCATGAGTGCCCGCTCCCCGAGAGCCACTCTCTCCACTGCGCTTACTGTAAGTTGATGAAGATGGATGCCATGTTTCATTCCAATGAGCTTTATTATTGATTCTATCGAGATTATCTTTCGACATATGTCTGGGGCAATCCATTCCATTAGCACTTCCAAGCATTCCTTCTTCAACTACGGTGAGTTAAGATAGGAGTCCTTTTGCTCCCGTTAGACAAGCAAGGGCGAAATATAAAAATCAAAAAGCTCCGTCTGGAAAATCAGAGTAGGCTAGGGCAAGAACCAATAGAATATAACGAACAAAGGAATGGGTCTTCACCACAGGCTGGAAAGCAAATCCATAAGCCTAGAGAAATGAGTCTTTGATGCCGAGTTCTTGATGGGCCGAGAAAGAGAATCCGAGAAAGAACGATGTCCGGCATGGATACTTTCTCTTCCCCGAGCAACAAGGACAAGGAAGCATTCTTTCAATGTGTCCTATGGGAAAATGAAGATGGATCATTTGATTCCACTTCTCCGTTCTATGACATCCTTTTAGCAGAATGAGTGGGAGGCTAGATCGATGCTTTCCCAGTAGATCGATATAGAGAATCAGAGGACTCACTCTATCCAAGAAACCGGTAGAAGTCCCACTAATAGAGTGGTGATCTTCCCCTTAGGGGTTAACAAGACAGAGATTCCACAGAAGCAGAATAACAAGTCTATAGGTCATGAAGGCATCTGGGATGCTGGCTTTGACGAGTAAAGGCAGTTCCTCTTTCAACAAGGGTTGCGGACAATGCCTGTTCTTCTTCTTTGATGATTAAATTTGTAGATGTCCCAGTGGACAGATCAAACAACGAAGCTCTTTCTCGATGTCAAGAGCAAAGATGACATCTTTCTTTCTGGTTTGCTTTGCAGTTAGGCCTCTTTGTTTGGTTACGGGTCTCTCCCCTCCCCTCAGAATGGTATCTGATTCAGGATAGCCTTTTGCCTGGCCGGTTTCCCAACCTCTTCCCACGCCCGGAGGCTTTTAGCTTATTTATCTTTACTTTAGTAGCTCGTGCTGATCTGGCTCAGCGAGGCCTTGATCCATATATCATTGAAAAAGGGTAGCTCACCCAACCGGAAAGCACCCCGTAAAGGCTGCTAGGGCTAGGGAGAAAACATACGAAGAATTGAAGGAAGAACTCCCAATGGAAGGGTAGAAATCTTAGCTATACAGCAAAGCAACTACTCTTCCATAATGATGGGAAGAGAGTGAAGAACAAACTCAAGTCAAACACACTCTTATGTTTCAATTAGGACTGTCCCGGGCAAGGATGTGAGCCGGTTGCCCTTTTCTGTAGACACTGATATGGAACCGAAGACTGACTCTGTGGTCACTGAATCTGAACTATAACCAACCGGCAAGGACGAACCGGAGAGATGAGCCTGATTACATTCAATAGAAGCCCAATGGAAAGAAGTCCCTTGACCTGATAGATAATGCTTTCTCTTTGTTTCATAATGGTATAGAGATCCCGTGTTGAGAAACTGACTCCGTCAGAGCTATAGTGAGAATCATAGTTGATACCATTATCACATAGTGTTTCTTTTTTTTTTTCTACATTATGAAGTTTGAGTGGGTCAAAGGATGATAGGGGAAAGAGAATGCCCAAAAGATGAGCATGGGCAGGTGCCCAGCCACTGGGAAATGAAAATGAATCCAATTAAGATGCCAGTTTCGGGCCATAAGCCTTTTCGTCGGAAATCGGATTCGAGACTGATTCCAGAGTCATAGACATCTGCAAAGGCATCAAGCCAGTCTGTCCTTTCCGCTAATTGCTTCACGAACTGCCTTAGGAAGAGTCAAAGCCAGGCAACGATTCCATCTTGTCTAGTGACTTAGATTCCCAGGCTATCAGCCTACTCATTTGGCATGGGCCTACTACTTCTATTGACTTGGATTCCTTTTCTATTGCTTCTCTCGCTTCCTATGGAGTCAAAAAGGCTGTAAATCAGGCTACTTTTGACTGCCATATGAATGCACACCCAAGGGAAAGAGCTTCCAATCTTGTTGCTACTCTTCCATAAATGGTAGTTCAATAGATGCTTCGTCACTTCCATTCTACTACGTAAGGGGAAAGTCACATCTATGGGAATCTCGCTACGAAGGAGCACATCTCAATCTGTCTATTCCAATCTATGTTCTTGCATCTCCGATCTAGCTACGGAGATTGATGGTAGGTACTCTGACTTCTTCTTATTTTTATTTTTAGCCTGACATGCATTTCAGGACACTTGATTATTTGCAGTTTGGTGTAATGGGTAGGTAATCCAAGATGTTTCCTGAAACTCCTGATTACTGATTACCAGTTAGTTATGGCCGAGATAGAAAGATTTTTTAATCCTCAATAGGGGACCAAGCCATAGCTTTCTAGGCGTTCATACACTCAAGCAAGCCCTTTCTATTAACCATTGGGCTCGGGAATGGGGTGCCGCATTTTTATTTTTAGAGGGGGCTTTGGTAGTAAACTGTTAAGGCTCTTTGTCTTTCATACGCTAGGTTGAGGGACGTAGTGGATAGAAGACTTGAGTAGCTAAATTGAATGAGGGGCCTAGCTTGCTTTCTTATAACCTTCGAGGCTTTGAGATGTAGTTGACTTGAAGCCTAAACTTGCTTTCCTTCGATTCTCCTGTTTTAGGCGACAGGTTGCGGTGAGACAGGAGGGAGGGAAAAAGGAAATTTAACGGCACGGATTTCATAAGATAGGTGTAGAGGAGTCTAGCAAAGCGATAGGAAAAAAAGGGCCTTTCGGCTATGTTTACTTTGTCATCAAGGGGCGGAGCGAAGTAACTAGGCGGAGATGCAGGATCGCTGTAAGTAATTTCTCATAGAAGATAATCTTATCATTTTTAGAGAGTCTGATTCCCCTTTGTTCAAGTCCGAGGTCGTGTCTCCTTAGCTAGGGCGCCGAAGTTAGTAAATCACGAATACGAGTTATACTGGACCTTTACGAAGGTCATGCTTTCTTTTGAGGCTCAAGCTTTCTAGTAGCTTTGACTAACACGAGTCTTTGTAACCGAAAAAGTAAACATGCCCTAGGATGGAGTAGTAAGCTCTTGAGATCTTATCCGGTTTGGAGGTTGTTCTGCGTTTGCACAGTTCAAGGCTTCCTCCCTGTATACAAAGCCGCACCGAAGCACAGCTTTCCAAGCTTGGTATGGAATAGGATCTGGTCATGCGATCTCCGATCCAAGCGCTTTAGTATATTGCTGGACCAAGGTTCCGAGCGTAGAATCGAATCTGCTCTTTTATCCGCTAACAGATCAGTAGGCTCTGACAGCCTCCTCTCTTCTGCTAAGGCATGAAAAAAGGAAACTCTAAAGTAAAGAAGGAATGCTCGGCCTACGCCTAGCTTGAAGTTTGATCTTTTGCTATCAATTTGGACAGCGCTATGCTTCTACCTATTGAGAAAAACGCATAAAGGATACCAGTACATGGGCAGCCATTGTAGTTACAACTCCGTGATTGTACTGTGCTGTTTGAGCACCACTATTCTTTCTTTCATTGAATCGATAGCTTCATAGCCTTCCTTAGTCGATCCACTAATTTTTTCCAAAATTGGTATTAGATCTTTCTTTAGGATTTTTTTTCATATAGAGAAGTTAACAATCTCTAGGGATTTAGAGAGCCCTTTTTAGAGAGATAAAGACTTCAAGACTAATCCTGTCATCCCTGTCTTAGTATTAGTAGCGACTTTACGGCTATTAGATAGACCAATAAATAAGTCCTTCTATGTTACGCATCCGGCTTCTCTCTCGCCTTGCATTATTGTGGTAGTTAGGCTTTAAACTGAACATCTAATTGGTGGGCTTAGTTAAGTGCGGCCTGGCCTCATAACGTGTTGTTGATCCTAAATGACTGAGCTCTTCTTAAGAAAAAAAAGAAGCAATCGGCAGTTCCACAAGATGATCTGATCTTTGAGTTAGGATCCTTCGTTTGAATGAGGCTTGGAGGCTTAAGGATCATGGCATATGTTCCATGCTAATAAGTTTCGTTCTCCCCGGTAATGAAGGATAGGAATATCAATCAACAGGCAAGAGTGAAAGGTTCTTAGAAGGCTAGCCTTTGACCTTTGGAGAACTAATGGTACTGGACTGATAGCGGGGACGCTAATAGTTGACTATTAGGATTACCTCTTCTCTGTCCTTATCTTAGGGTTTACTAAGAGGGATATGTGGTACCCTTCCTCAAAGCCTATTCTCAAGCAGCGGATAAGATAAGAGCGGATTTGAGAACAGGCATAGAGGCCTTAGAAGAGAGAGACTGGCAGGCATAACCTTCTTGACAACAACCTTAGCCGTCCTCCAGACAAATTCCTTTCTCTCTCTCTGATGGATAGCAATTCCGATAGATCAAAGAGTCACAAACCTTGCTGCCACCTAATCGATGAATCTTGTCCCCCTTTTTTTTGTGGGGGCTTCCCGCGAGAAGGTTTTTTGTTTAAGACAACTTTTCGTGCCCTTACTTTTGAGTCTATCAGCTGCAACAAGGGCTGCGGGAACGAGTGCTTACCCCGACCGATACCACCATTCATTACCGTGAACCAGCCCCTCTTATAGGCAGGTCTTTCTTTAGAACAGATTCATTGCAGAACATAAAACCTAATTTAGAATCAGAATCGCGCTTGGAGCCTATCGCTAGAACGAACAACACACCTGCGACCAGACTTGCTAAGCTAGTAGGGCTTGTGGGCAAAGCAAGAGATCTTATTTTCTCCTTAAGGATATGGAAGTCTACCTCACCCTCGGGGGGAGATATCGGAATAAAGTACCCTGCCGCTGGATTCCTTGATGGATCTTGTCTTATGAATAGATAGGAAGAGAATCTGATCAATCTAGGCAATCTTGTCCGAAAGAATCACAAAGTCCCATAACCCGCCTAAGCGTGTGAGTCATAGACTTTGTACACCTTCGCTCGTCACTTAACTTACTAAACTTACCGAAACTCGCTACCGTAAGATCACAGAAAGACGTATTCACCTTAAAGTCTAGGCCTACCTTCTATCTATAGGCTCAAGGGACGGTATGAGTTCTCTGCGATTAGACTCTGAACTCTTATGGCCTGAACAAGCAAGTGAGATACTCAAGATGAGTGGCCGATCCCAATTTATGGGGAAGATCCAGATTCCCAATTAGATGATCTAAAGCACGGGGTTGATTGATTTGAAAGTGAAAGCTCGGTAGCGGGACTGACCAGAACCAAGCAAGGGGGCTGGCTATTGAATCAGCTGCTAAGGGAAATCAGCAGTTCTTGGAATAAGAGCTATGGGATAGAATTCCATTCAAGAGTAGGTATTGAGGCTTTGGCGACGAAGAAAATTTAGAACTTATTAGAAAACTTATTAGAATAGGCCTTAAGCTAACTTAGATAAAGAGTCCACACTTCGGGCATCCGGTACAGCAGAATGGTAAACTGCTGCAAAGCACACAAAACCAAGCGCCGCACTAAAGCTGCAAAGTCAACTGCACACGTAACCTGTCGACCTACCACTTAGACCTAGTAGTGTAGTCCGGAAGAGAGCATCACTCCTAGTCGGGAGTGGGTTGATGGCCCTTATGTAGCAATGGGTTCGAAGCAGTAAGCAGGACAGCTTTCTTATCCCTCCTGTAACTCTTGTTTTGATGCTTAAATAGAGGCCTCATCACGTAATACACTAAGCTGAGTCTCAAGTTCCAGCTGTCAAAGAGTTCCACATCTCTGGAGTGAAAAGCTTCCCTAAAGGATAAGCAACTAAAGGAAAGGGAATAGACTCACAAACTGGATTGGATAAAGCATAACCTCTGGAAGCGGATACGCCGATCGAGAGAAGGGAAGGAATCGGAGCAGCTATATAATCAGCATCTGACTCTTTAACGGCAAGCTCAGCAACGATCAGTTTTCCTCTGCTTTCCAGCTCTAGTTTAGTTTTTTCTTAAATAAAGCGGTGGCTGACAGCGCCAAGAAAGTATGGCTTACACTTCCTTAGGAAGTCTGAACTGGTGGAAGCGGGCTGGCTAATTTACCACAAGGGCTCAGGCCTAATTGGACTTATAAAGAGTTTTCAGTCACAAAGGAAGCAAGCTATTATTCCTTTCAAGCAAGAAGCACTCGGCTTACTCACCAGGAATGCACCCTAACCTAAGGGAGAGGGGATAAAGGGATTAGGCTCTGCAGATGAAATAAAGAAGAAGGATAGCATTCTCTACTTCTATCATTGGTGCTATCGTATATGAGGAGCTTTCTTTTTGGTATGAAAGGTGATGTGATCTTAAAAATAAAATCTCATAAGAGAAGGAAATGGGGGTCGTGGAAGAATTGGGTTCGAGTCCCATAGCCCCAATGTGTCGAAATATCATGATTGGGTCGACCAGACCAGGCCCGGATCTTTTTTATTTTTTTCCGGTATGCCGCTCCGCGAGAATGGAGCGAAAGAACCAAGTGGTTTGTGGTAATGTCAGAATTTGCACCTATTTGTATCTATTTAGTGATCAGTCTGCTAGTTTCTTTGATCTTACTCGGTCTTCCTTTTCCCTTTGCTTCCAATAGTTCGACCTATCCAGAAAAATTGTCGGCCTACGAATGTGGTTTCGATCCTTTCGGTGATGCCAGAAGTCGTTTCGATATACGATTTTATCTTGTTTCCATTTTATTTATTATTCCTGATCCGGAAGTAACCTTTTCCTTTCCTCGGGCAGTACCTCCCAACAAGATTGATCCGTTTGGATCTTGGTCTATGATGGCCTTTTTATTGATTTTGACGATTGGATCTCTCTATGAATGGAAAAGGGGTGCTTCGGATCGGGAGTAATCACTAGGTATAGGGCTAAAATAGGGAGGAAGGACAAAGGAAAGAGCGATGCCTACATTAAATCAATTGATTCGTCATGGTAGAGAAGAAAAACGGCGCACGGACCGTACTCGAGCTTCGGATCAATGTCCCCAGAAGCAAGGAGTACGCCCGCGTGTTTCAACGAGAACACCGAAAAAACCAAATTCAGCTCCACGTAAGATAGCCAAAGTACGATTGAGCAATCGACATGATATATTTGCTCACATTCCGGGCGAAGGTCATAATTCGCAGGAACATTCTACGGTCTTAATAAGAGGAGGTAGAGTTAAAGATTTGCCAGGTGTTAAATCCCATTGTATTCGAGGAGTCAAGGATTTGTTGGGAATTCCGGATCGAAGAAGAGGCAGATCTAAATATGGTGCAGAAAAACCCAAATCGATATGAATAGAGGATGCCTCTGGAACTTATTTTTATCGGTCAGGAGAGGTACGAAGTCACTCGACTTATAATTCTTTAGAATGGAGTATGTGAGTCTTTATTAAAAATTGAGATTAGAGCGAGCTTTATCAGTCCAATAGAAAGACAAGCCATACAAGGAAAGGAAAGGGCAGAAGGTCTATTTAGGGGGTGGGTCTAGAGCGAAGGAAAGAGATGTGTGGCAGAGGGGAGTTGAGGCGTCGAACGAACATGTTTGAGTATGGATCGTAATTGAGCAAAACTAATAGGTCCTGGTCCGACTAAACTCATTTTTTTAATAAAAAGTTGAGTGCGGTCAGGAACCCGATTTTAATCCCGAGCCACACAATCCAGTTCGAATACATACCATTAGCTGCGGACCCCGGATTTAATTGGGTCAGCAGGACTTCTAATATAAGAATATACACTAAGAGGAGGGATTGGATGCCCTCTCGATTATTCGCGACGAGTATTTCGAACAAGGGCTTATTTAACCTTCGGGCTTTCATAAAATAGACGCTAGCGAACATTCCATTGGTTACCAGGAAAACGGCACTTATTTTAAAAAACGTCATGAGTGATATTGAAAGGTAATAACCAATCGCTAAATTGCCTAGATTATACAATATAAATGAAATTATTAGTTCTTGTTTTCTATTGGCAAAAAATGTAAAAAAGATAAGAGCCGCGTCCGCGAAAAGGAATAATATGTGAATGAGTATGTTCATTAGACCGTAGTCTAAATAAATAAGATTAATAAAAGAGATTCCAAAGAATGGTATCAAATAGAATAAAGGTTCGATTCTAGATCCTTCTTCAGATCTAACTTCTTTTTTAAGACATAATTCGAAGAAGAGCCTTATAAACATCAACTCGGTCACCAGAGAAAATCCCCATAAAGCAATTTGATGATGATAGAAGATTCGGTAAAGGAGCACAACAATAAAAATGAAATCAAATATAAGATCATAACTAAAAAACAATAATAGATGAAAAGAAGTTAACATTAGGAGAAAGAGCCCCACAAGGAAGCAGCATGGATCCGGCCTTTGTAAAAGAAAGAATACAGTTAAGTTATTAAAGATAAAATAAATAAGAGTGAGTATTCTTTCCTTGTCACTTATAGCGAAAAATATATAATATATGGCCGAGGAAGCCCCCACCAATAAGAGAATCGAGGACACATTGTCCGGATACCAAACAAGGTTCAAAAATACCGCGACGATATTGTAACAGCAGATCTTAAAAGGTTTGGAATAAATGACTTTTCGTGCCGCCTTAGATAATTCAATCTTAATTTTAAAATAAAATTTCTTTATATATTTATCACTAATAGAGCTCAATATCTTACTAAAAACACGATTATAGCGTGAATACCCTCTAGACGCCCCATAAATAAATGTCAAACAACACGAACTATCATACAATCTATAACTACACGACCTATCATACAATATAGAACAAGACGGCTTCAATAGAGAATTCGATATATGTAAAGTCCTAAGAGATATATTCTGTATTAACATAATATAATAGATTTTTTACTACCCAGGTAAATAAACATGTTTGGTATGTCCGTTGATACTTTGCCCTACCAACAGGATATCATATATGATATCCACTCTATATAATATACGAATAGACCTGCATCAATACTCGTAATATAAAGAGCCGGGCACTCTAAGAAGAGTTTGGATTTGTAGTGTCGTAAGACCATGTTCTTTACCATAAAGTGTCGTGTATACTGGGGTGTTATGGCCCATTCTAAGTTCGGTTGCATAGTGTTAACTCAGGTGTTTTCTACCCGGGTCGGAGCGGGAATTATCACTTTGTTTCCACGGGTCCAGTCCTTTCGGGTCCAAGTATCTCTCAATTTCTGCCTTTGGTTAGCGGGAAGGGCTCACCTGCCTTGATCATGCTTGGCCGACCTCTACTGATGTATCTGTCATTAATGGAAGCACGAGGGAACGAGTTTCATCGGCAGGCTTTTTTGGTTCGCAAAGCTTGCACTTCCCGGCGAACGAATTGAATGAATCATCATGAAAATTCATTCAACACGTCCGTTACTTAAATACCAGTAGGCTGTAAAAGCAGCTCCCCCTGAAAGCCGTATGGATCCCTTCGCTCGATCGGCAGGCTCTCCTCCCTACAGAGTTTCTTCTGTTCGAAGAGAAGAGCGATGCTGGCGGCGGGGCACTCGAATATGCCCTTTTTATACCAGCACCAAGTGTCCGCCCGTATGATCTCAAAGATAAGAGGAGCTTTCTAATCCCCCCCACTACCTTGTGCTTGCCTGTTACCAAACAACTATGTTGCTGAGCCAACTAGCCTGGTCCCGATCACGTTCACAACCAAAGACTCCCTTCTATGGTCTCAGGAGCTAGTTTGCCAAACTATCAAACATGGCAACAACGTTTGCACGCTGTGCTAGTGGTTTTACTTTCATCGCTACTTGGAACCGATAAACCGCACAGAGACGTTCTCGAACACTCTCTCTACGTCATTTTCAAGCGGGTATCCTGGTAAAAGACTTCCTGCCTGCTTCAAGACTGGCTCGAGGAAAGGACCTAGCTAACATCACTTCAATGAAGATTCGCTGCCTAACTAAAGCCCTTCTTCCGGCTTCCGGTTATTCTGCCTCTCTCTCAGTGCATTTCTGATTCAATCTATTCGATTCAAATTCTCACCCTCGAGTCAGGAGTTGTAGCCCTAATGTAACTTCCTTTTCCTTCGCTAGCCTTGGGGCTTAGTTACTTAATTAAGAGTTATCCCCCCTAGCCTATGAAAGCATTCCCATAGCTCTATGCCTACAGCGTAAATTAGTTAGGAACTAGAGTGAACACCAGGGAATTTCCTTATTAATAGAGTAAGGGCAAAGGCAAGTCTTACCATTCCTGGAAGCGGCTCAAAGCATAGTAGAAAAGGAAAAGGGCCTTTTTTGCTCTGATCCCCGTTTAAATCGAGTTCATACCTGGTGTAGACCGTCGGGGAGGAAAGGCTGACTACTACAAGGGCTTGTGCCAACCAACAAGAAGGGGGACGGAGCAAAGACATCTCTTGGCCAGAACCGGACATTTCCCTTTACCATCCCACCACTAGGAGACTGGGACTCGAGGCGTGGTTCAGTATTCCCTTCCGCTCTTTAAGTCAATAAATTGCCTATCTTTCGGTGAACAATATCTTTATTTTCTTTGATTTGATTTTATAGGAAGAATCACTTTACCTTCCTCTGCAGTGAGCTTCTAGAGAGCGTGAAGTAAGTCTTGTAGATCCAGGGTTTTTCCGCCGTAGCCACCTATGCCCTACCCGAAGGGGCTGTGGTTCCTTGTCTCTGTTATCTCACAAAAGAGACTTAACACAACAATCCATCGAAGCTCGGCGTATGCGATTAGAGTCAACTTGACTACTTTAACTTTCCATAACCAAAATGAAAGAAAGTAAACCTATTTTCCTTTTGAAGAGCATATGAGCCTAGGTGTAATAGGGCGGTTCGGGGGGGGGAGAGTTCAAGCTTTTCTTTTAAGCCTAGTAGCACGGTTGGTTTAAGTCCAATCCGTATGAGTGCTAGTTATTTCAAGCTCTAAAACGCTAGCAGTGCAGTAAAGGTTCATTCCACCCCTAGAAAAGCGGTTGAAAGCAGTCTGTCGGTCTCAGTCCTGGGCAAACCAACCAGTACGGTACCTTAATCTTTCTAGTAACTAGATAGTAAGTCAGTAGTGAGCCAATCCACTAAAGAAAGGGCGAATTCCCCTGCAGAGTCTTTCTAGAGAAAGCAAACCGCTTCGCTTGCCTGAACGGTTCACTTCTCCTTTATAGTTCAGAATTCATTCTATTGACTTGTGGTTGTTGACCAACAAACAGAAAGGGATAAAGAGAAAGATGCACAAACGAAAGGAAGAAGGGCTACTATAGACTAGAGGGGAGGCCTTCTCATACCCAGTTAACTGATTTAGGAGTCTTCCCGGATAAAGGGCACCGATCTGACTTATTTAGAAAGCTAGAACGGAGAGGGAACACCAGGTTAAATCTAGTTTGCTGGTACATAATCCGTTGCTATTGTACTTGGCAAGTAAGCCCAGAAGGAAGAAGTCGTAGCTGCTACCGCTACGTGGGCTTCTTCTTAGTCTGCTCGAAAGGAAAGCCAGTCACTCTAGAGTAGAAAGAAATAGAATCGAGTATGACAGAACCTGTAGCTTTGATCTTGAACGTCTTTCAGCTCTCACGACCCAGCTGCTGTTGAATCTGCGTAAGGAGATGCCGGTGAGGGTACAATAATAGAGAAGATAAAATAATTAGCTTTGGTTCAGAGCTTGAATCATAATATCCTTCAGTCACTCCAGGTGATAAGTTCGGCTAAGCCAGAAAGAGTTAGATCCCCAGATGAGATGCGGCAATGTCCTAATCAAAGCAGGCGCAAGGTCAATGATTTAGCTCAAGGCTCTTCTTCTTGATAGCATGGGTCTCGGAAGGCCCTCGCTCTAAAGGGGCTGCTTGATGGCAGCTATCCTGCTCTGTCTTAGATAATTGGAATTGAATTGGTAAGGTTCGCTAGCTCTTTCTTTTGAGACGAATGAATGCCGAAGAAAGGAAGCTAGTCAATAAAGCGTGATAGGGAAAGGCCTTGCCTTATTACCAGGAAAGAAAAAATTGGCCAAATCGCCTGCTAGAGAAGAAGCTCTTAGGGAATCGATCTAGACTAGATGAGATGCCGGTGCCATTAAACTAGCTGCCAGAACGAGTTCAAGAGATGAGGATCCGGGTAGTTCAGTCACCCCCGGGGGAAAATCATTCCATTCACTTGTTTAACTGCTAAGAAGAATAGCTTTTATCTTTCTACTGGGAACAACTTACCTTTGGTGCTTTTTCTTTATATAAGTAGTAGTTGATCCCGTAGAGACAAGGGCGAATCGAGTTAGCATCCCGCCATTCAAAGAGAAAGACCCGGCGCATCTCTTCCTTGCCCGAGAGATTGACCAAAACTTTCTCCCCTTCTTTGGGCCTTTCGGGGTCGGTGGCTAATACGAGAAGGGAGGGCTCTTCAAGAGAAAAGACGAGAGCAGATCAGTTACTAATTGCAATAGGAAAGCCACTCTAGCCTATAGTCTTTGTCTTGAATCATAGAGGAAGGACAAGAGCTCAGACAACAACTATCAAAACTGGAAATGCACCTGGAACCACACTGCTTTAGCTGCTTGAGTACTCGTATCTGCTCCTTCTATCATTGGTGTGGTGGTATCGTATATAAGATCCCGGCTGCATTTAGGAGTTATCTTTTCCTCTAACTATCAATTTCATACATAATCTAGATGGTATCCTAGCATAGAAAAGAGATCAAAGGAAGAGAGCGGACATGATCAATAGTACAATAAGTATACAGGAAAGAGAGAAGGCAGAATTGGACAAATAGCAGCTTTTCCGGTCTCAGATGCGGCAACACCCGTTACCGGTGTTAGCATGTTAGCACTTTCCCTCTTTTCTCGCACGAGGCAAGCAAGGCCTGGAAGAGTTAATCGTCGAACAGGAGGAAGGAGGTACGTCAGCAGAGAAGCTCCCCAGCTAAACCATTGGCTGAGGTAATAAAAAAAAAGTCTTTCCTTTTTAGCTGCTTGAAATAGATTCTATTAGACTCATATTAATTTCTTATTTGAATTGGGCTATAACACGATAAAAATAAAGACACTCTTTTTCTTCGTGACCCATAGTCTTCCATTCCGATATGACTAGGGGGACTGGAAACATAAGGATGCTCTCACTTCTTTCTTGAGTTCGTGAGTTGGAACAGTTGTTTATATTCTTAGTAATTTATTAGTTATGAGTTCTTAAAGTTAAAGAAAGGGAAGAAGACTCTTCAAACTAGCGTAGCATACAGGATTGGGTGAGATCAAAGACCTAGAAGTGGACTCTATCTTTCATAAGACTTTCCTAAAGCGCTATCGGGCTAGGAGGGGCGGTTATTCTGATGAGTTAACTTAGTTCATTAGTTCTAGCTATCCTCGGCTGTAGCGACCACTAGGGAACAAGCAGAGTTGGAGAAGGTAGAAGTTAAGCGGGTTATCGCATATGTAGTTTTTTAAGACTTGTTCTTCTTCCCTGAGTTAGAGTTTGTTTAGGGGTGTGAATAGCTACCGAACGAGTGTAATACGCACAAAGTCTAGTACTAGAGTGTAGTTTACCGAAAGGATAACTAGAGCTAATAGAATGCCAATCCAAGCCGTTTCAGGAAGTGACCAATTAACCAACCAAAAAAACTACTTTGCATCGAAACATAAAAATGTATACTAATATATATTGCTAACATTTAACTTGGTTAAATTAAAGATAATTAAAATAAAAAGCAAAAGGATTGCTTCCCAGACGAGGAAATAGCTGTAACAAAGAGTAAGAGGAGGGCAGGATCATCTTTCACTCTACTTAGATGAAGCCTCTGAATCCAGATCGAAGAAAGTCAGGATCGACTTAGGCCCGGAGGATGTATCTCATCTTACCATACGCGCCCAGTGGGGAAGATATATTGCTGCGTAATGACCGTACCCTAAAGACTATGTACATCTTAACTGAACAAGTACTAACACTAAGAGAGTCACCTGTGCTCAGACAAAGGGACTAGGAAGATAGATAATGGTTTATTCTTGAGTCGTATCCAGAAGGCATTATATCGCCATAGGACTACCTTGTTAGAGGTAGTGCCTATCTATCCCTTGTCATAGCAGGCCTCATCCGTTAAGGCTAAGACGTGGATGCACTCTAGGGCGCGAACCTTTTATTTTTTTTAAACTAAAAACATAAGATGATAGGCCGAAGTTGGAAATTCAAGGTCCCGAGGTCCATAAAACAAAGGCATTATAAGCCCAATTCTCAGCCTGAGATAAGAATTATGACCTAAACGCGTGTATTATGCTGCACGACTGGTAAGATAAAGGAGAGCCTTCCAAGTGTGCATCAGACTAGTAAATAGATTAACTACCAGCTAAGCTAATAGGATGGTGGCATAGCAAGGAAGTCCCCCTCAGAGAGGTGGGCCGGGTATGAGCGAGTCGAGACCATGGATACGACCTTCTCAGTAGATCGCCAAGGTGAGACTCTTGAATCAAAGGTAGACAGCCTAAGAGGCTTCATTCCAAGGGGCAACTTTAGTTTATTCAAGAAGATCTGGGCCCCACAGCCTAATAGAGCGCAGAAGACTTTCCTGAAAGAAAGATTGTTTTCTATTAGTAAGAGAATCTAAGAAGCTAAGCTTTGAAAAGGCACTGCTCTAACCGGCGTATGTGCCTAGATTAGGACTAGCTGCTTAACCGGCCACTTGACTCTTTCCTATCCCTATGGGAAGCATCAAGGAATTCTTCTATGACTCTAGGCTCAAGGCCATGGATCACTCTTATTATAGAGAAATCCTTTTATTGTATGGAACTCCTCGTACTCAAACCTGTCCTCCACTATATCTATTTTGATAAAATCCCAGGAGTAACAGAGCCGGCTACAAGTAAGGATACAACGCATCCGTATAAGCTGCTACAGCATCAGGCAGGGCAAGGGTACTTTCCAGACCAGAATCTACAAAAGATAGAACCTAAATAAGAAGCCAGGGAGGCCTTATGGTAGAAAAAAGGTATGCAGGGGTTCTGGGTCTATTATAACCAGAAGGGGGGAGAACGGATTTTTGGACGTGTCTGTCCCACAGTCTGGTGAAATGTACGACCTCCAACTTAACCTAGCCCAATATAGTGTAAGCGAGGGATTAAAAACCTAGTTGATCACTTAAAAAGTAAAGTAGAAAATCTTATTCTATTTTTATTCCCAACATGCAGAAGTACAAAACCAATTAACATAGAAACTAGAGTTAGTTGGATGGAACCTGATGATCTTCGAGGCCGAAGGGAGCTAGAGTGGAAGCTGGCGCGGGAATAGTAGGAGCTCCAGCTCGCTGAATAAGCCACCACAATATAGGAAAAAGAATAAGCAACAGGAGAAGGATGTGTCTCAGGTGCGGAGACCTGTTTAGAAGGTGAACCAGCAGAGTCAGATGCAACCGGGCATGAAGCAGCAAGTGCTGTAGATCTGGTATAACTTCTTATTATCGGATATGTTTGGTTAAGTGAGGTGGCGCAACAAGCCGAACCACATCACATGGGTCGAGTACAAAGCAACCAAATATCCGGACTTCGGAGTCGGAATCATAATTAAAAAGAGGTTTTTGTTCGCTCCGCAGGCACGAACTAGTCGAGATGTATGTGGTGCCCTTTCTTTCATTCACATTGGTGAGGTTGCTTGATTGTAGGGGCCTGGAAAGGGTCTGCCACCACAGACTCAGATTTCATTGTTATCGATGTTGCTTCGTCGTCTGCCCCCCATTCCGCTTAAAGGATGTTTATTTTATTTAAGATACAATCTGTAAGTTAGTTACCAAAACTTTAAGTTTTGTAGACGGCGAAGAGTAAATAGAAATAGAATAGGAATCCCTAGAGAAGATAGTTCCCGAAAGGGGAAGGGGAATTGACCAGTTCTGGAATTCAAAACTACAAAAATAACATACCGGCAACCTTTTTAACCTTTCTTAAGCTCAGAGCAGAGTAGCTGGAAGTAAAGTAGAAGAAGAAGAATGAGTCTAGCGACCAGGAAGCATAGATAGCAAAGGCGGAGATGGTACTTAAACAGTCAAAGGAGGATCATATGCTTTTAACATGCTATTTGAAATCACGTACTTACACCGGCCCCGAATCCACTTAAAAAATAGGTAATGTTGGCGAATCTTCTGATTCTCTAGTTTCAATTCGACAAGTACCAACAGGCCAAAAAAGACGAAAAAAAGGCCTTGCATACTCGAGAAGTCAATAGCAACCACTCTTACTGATGATATTCTTGACTTTCCTTGCGCGGTAAAGTAAACAAAAAAAAGCGATAAGTAGGCTCGCTATTGCGAGCTATACGAGCTGTTTGCCTTTATACGGCTTCGCTAGCGCTCCTATGAAGTGGTGGGCCTTCTAGAAGCTTCGCCAGAAGCAAGATGAGGTCGCTCTCCTTCGCTCGTTCCGTACTTGACTTACGAGCTCGTGTAGTACTCGCCCCTATCTCTAAAGGGGCTTATGCACTCCACTCGCTGTCTACTAAACGAGCGTTAGAGCGAGCGAAGCCTTCCATTTAGTGGCTTCCCCGCTTATCCCTCACCCTACTCTTTCATTTCCGCTTAAGCTTCCCCTGTTTGTGGGATTAATTGATTGGATACCCGAGAACCATAATCTTTACTAGGAACAGCTTCTACGACGATAGGCGTAAAGGCATGATTAGTTCCACAAATCTCACTGCACTGACCATAGTAAACCCCTTCTCGTTATACCGAAATAGATATCTGATTTAAACGACCAGGTACATCATCACATTTGACACCTAAGGAAGGTACAACCCAACTATGAGGTACATCAGCAGGTGTTACAATAATACGTAGATGAGTTTTGGCTGGTACAACCACTCTATTGTCCACTTCTAATAAACGTGATTGACCCAATTCTAGATCATCTTCTGGAATCGTATAACTGTCAAAAGTGAGTGACTGTTCATCGGAACTGTTATAGTCTGAATACTCATAAGTCCGATACCATTGATGTCCAATAGCTTTGATAGTCATGGCTAGATCTACTACTACCTCGTCCATTGAGTATAACAGAGCAAATGATGGTATAGCAATGAACATCGGGATGATACTAGGAAATATGGTCCGAAGAATCTCGATAGTAGTTCCATGAACAATCCTTTGCGGGATTGGATTTTTTTGATAGTGGAAATGCTATAAAGCGCGAACCAAGATCCGTGATACGAAAACCAAAATAAGAATGAGGAAGAAAAAGATATCGTGATGTAAGTCTATTATTCCTTGCATCATAGGTGTTGCTGCGTCTTGAAATCCTAATTGCCATGGTTCCGCTGCATCACAAGGAGCAATCGTGAGGAATAGCCATTCTAATTTCATTTGCTTTGGTTCATTTTTTAACTGCTCCCCCCAACAAGAGGAAAGACTTGTTTGTTGTAAATCGCTGGTTGGGTTTACCAATCAAGAAAGACATGGGACTCTTTTTTCTTTGTCGTTGCTTGGATGTAAACCAAGTGCTTTTCGATCTTAGCCGATCTCAGGTTGACCGTCTCTCCGGCCCCCTTTCGGTGCACTTATTGGAGAGCTCTTTGGGCCTGCCGCTTTCTCAATCGAAAATGGAAACCTTTCAAGATTAGCCTACTGAACGATTCTTTCTATCACTTACGTGATTTCTTCTCTTAGTAAATTTATAGAATAAGGGATTCAGGATTCAATTGAAAATGGTACTTTTTTTGATTGAATTCAACCAAACCAAGAACTTCTTCTCTTACATAAACTATCAACTATTATAATATAATAAGTTACTTCCTCCGGAAAAGCTATTATTCCATTCGAGGGACCTTTTTTACTTACTCCTAAAAAGTTAAATCGACACTTTTCTTTAGCTAATTTTTTCATAGATCGGATTTCCTTTCCTACGAGACATCGAAATGTGCCATTTTTCCTTGGTTGGGAAAATTGTCCTAAATGCTGATTTCCTTTCTAAAGGTGCAATCCATAGAAGCTTTAGCAAAGGGCGGGCTTGTCGAACGACCATCTTAGGGCATTCAAACTTCCAAGGAGGATACGCCTATGCCTGGGTTCCTTCCCCCACAGAACACTATCTACCGTGGCGTGGGATAAAATTTAATTATCTTCTTTCCTCGGTATTTACCGCTGTGCCCCTGCGCTATCAAGAAGAAGGAATACCCGGCAAAGTCCCTTCTACTCATAGCGGGTTATTTCACTCCTAAATTAAGGCAGTGAACTTGGTTTGCGCAAGAATAGGTTGAGAGCTTTAAGGTAAGATCGAGACGGGAACAGAACTGAAAGCAAGTAGACAGATAGGTTGTTTTCGACAAATCCCCTGCTTGAGAATCAGCTGTTCGCGTTTCTCTCGCGCTATAGCCGGGAGAAAATAAAGACGAAGGGGGGATCCTGCATGTGCAAGCTGGAACCTACTACCGAACCTACGATAGAAACAAGAACGAGGGAAACAAGGAATTACAAGCAAATGCAAGAGGAAGAGGGGTTATACCGAGCTAAAAGCAAGGGATAACAAGGAAAGACAGGTTATAAGAGTTAAGGTTTTAATGCGTGCAATGTACCAACCTTTAGCTCCAATATCGTTCCCATTACGTGCTTCTCCTCCTCGTAAGACTAACGGGAAGCACTAATGCTCTCTTGTGACTGGCAAACACCAGCTTTCAGCCTTTGTTTGTAAGTTAAATATAGGCTTTTCATCCCTACAACTTCACTTCCTAAGCTCAGCAAGACTGTAAGAAGGTGTTAGCAAGGTAGTTCCAGGCGAAGCAAAGGAAGCAACAGGGTTAGAACAAGGAGATAACAGAGGAGTTATACCTAACTAAAAGCAAGGGATAACAAGCAACAAGCAACAATGGATTAAGTTTCTAATGCTAGGTAAAACCTCTTCGCTTTGCTCGAGCATCTTCAAACCTCCTAGATTTATTGTTTATAGTCTTCTCTCTCCCTTAGGCGGACTTTAGATTTTGAGTAAGTTCCTATGTCAGAAAGAGCGGCCCGGCCCCACATTTCCTGATACGATAACGGCGGATCAACAACATCAATAAGTCAAGGAGTCAGGGGAGAAACCTTTCATCTGACACTCTATCTATATCTATAGCTAGATCAATTCCTATTATTTCTCACCCGAAGGAACTCAACTACCTTTCGAGAAGACCGAGACGATAATCACGAGCTACCTTCCCTTTTGCCCTTTGTCCCGAGAAGCACTTCGCTTGAGAGAAAGAGCAGTCAGACTACTAGGGGAATCATAATATCTTGAGCCAAGAAACCGCGCGGAAGGCGGGAAAGATGACAATTCAGTTGGAATCCACAAAAGAAGACAGAAAAACATGAAGTCAGGGGGAAAGAGGGGAACCTAGGGAACGTAACCTTTGCCCCGGACTCGGGGGGTTGAGAGGTTTAGGCTTACTTTTCTTTGGCAGCGGGTTCAGTGAACTTAATTCTCTAGTATACCGGCTAGTCTGGTGGTAGCATCGGATTACCGGTCACTGGCTTTTTAGCAGCGGTTAGCAGACGCAAGGTGAAGCTGCTCCTAAGCTCGCAGGCAAGGGCGGATGAGAACTAAATTGCCTTATCTTTTCTTTCCCGATGCTCAAAGCAAGCTAGCTAGAAGCATAAACTCCTATTTCAGTAAGGCCGGCTGTAAACAAAGCAAACAAAAGATTCGTGGTTGTACCAATCCCATCGGTCGTAGTTCATACTCTACCAGCTAACAGGAAGTAGAACGAGAACTCTTAAAGGCGCATCAGCGATATCAAGAAGGAAAGGAGCCCTTTAGCTTTTGGGGACATGTAAGACAGCCTAGCGGATCCTTTTTAATGTCCATCAAAGGGAAGACGATTTCCGACATTCACCCTCAAAAGGAGGCCGTCCATGCCTGTTGAAAGTTCCTTGCCTCTTGTGCCGTGCGTGAGCTGTGCCCGCTTTTCCCTCACAAAGCAAAGCATTTAACCGGCTTCCCTAAACTCAAGTGAATTAATAGGCTAAACTCTCACATTTATTTCTTCCGGCTTAGCCGAACTACTTACCTCGGGTCAGGAGAGTCAGAACTGATAGCCATTTCCATTTTTCATGGCACTTCATACCTGCAACAGAGTCAAAGCTGCGGTAATACCCATTCTTGCAAAAGAAGAACTCTCCCTTTCTGGGTCTGCTTTGCTAATGCACTGATAGCTATGATTCTTCGATCTCGAAAGTGAAAAGATCAGGATTGGATGCTTACTTCGCTTCCTTTCCTTCCTTGCCGCTGGCTTTCCAAAACAGCCTAACAGGATTGGTTGGATGCTTTTCCTTGCTCCATCTACCATTCCTGACAATCCATCCTATCTTTAGTAGTAGCCTAACCTAAGGCTCCATGATGAATCTTCTGCGCTAAGGCTAGCATCTCATCCCATCTATCATCTACTTAAAGTTGCTACGTAGGGAGAATGGCTAAGGCAGAAAAGACATCCATGCATGCCACCCATAGTAATCTGACGTATAACATCCATCAGCCATCTATGAACAGAGTTTAATAACCTCTGATTCAGCCAGTTTCCTATGGCAAATATTCGTCTCTTCCCCGCTCCTTCAACCGACTGACCCAGTCGTCCGAGGTAAGGACTCTGACAAGAGTAGGATCGTTGGGAATGACCTCCTTTTCAAATGAGGCCATATCCATTCGACTAAACAACTCGTTGTTTTCGTCGAAACAATACCTAACTCTTGGGTACCACAGTACACCTAATAATGAGGGTATTTTACTTCCTTCTGTTACCTTTCGGTACCATGAATTAAGTTCAAAAGGCAAGGAACGTAGTAACTCGACAGTAAGGAGAGGACCGAAAAGTCCTCTTCGTACCTCTCCATTTGATTGACCTCACTGAAACCGGTTTAGCTAGTTTTATCAACACCCTGATGAGGTCCTTTATGTATGGACCCCAAAGGAGGGCACCCTCAGGTGTAAAACCTAAAGGAACTATCGGTTTACAAGACCGGTAGGCCAGGTTGGCTCTAGCATAAGGAGTCAACTCATAAAACATAAAGAAAGCTGCGGGACTCGCAGAGTAAAGATGCCTTAGAGGTATCCGTAATCGCTGCAGCGACTAGGACATTGGCTTAACAGGCCAAACGCCTTAGGGCAACAAAATAAAAAACCTTCCAGACAAGGCCGAACCGGACCAACTGAGAGTCGGTCGATTCAACCTGCCATTTCCGGTTCACGAATGGTGCGTCTAAGAGATCCTGGATGGTTACGCCTGGAGATACTGCAACCATGTAGTACCACTTGACGCAGTTAAGCCATTGTCGGACCCACGACCTTACCTTAAGGTTGTGTACTCCGCGAACTCGCGACTACCATCGGTGACGATAACCTCGTCAGGATAGAGGCACAGGTCCTTTGGAGCCATTTTCCTGCGGAAAAAATTTACAAAGATTCCTGACTCTAACAAGTAAGCAAGTAAACTACCTTTAGGAATTTTCATTCCATTCTTCGAAATCCCCTCCTCTTCTCTTCTCTTAAGGCAGTCGAGGGAAGCGGTTTATGGGGTGGGCTGCTAAGGCCCGGGGAGGGGGAGCAAAATCGGGTCAAACATCGATAGGGAGAAGGAGGTAAATGACTCTTCCTTTCCTCCCGATTGGCAATGATATATCTTTCTTCTGCCATTGCAAGACAAGACAGCTTCCTTCGTTCGGGCGATCTAACCAACTTAGGGAAGGTATGCCCACTCAGCTTCTCCACTCGAACCATAACCAGAACTAGAAATGGAACTGGAACTTCAGCTGCCAAAGGAATGAAACAAATGCTCAACACATGCATCCTATTGGAGAAGCTTCTTTCATTCATTTCCCTTACCAGCCGGGACATCTACTCTTAAAATGGTAACTTAACTCTGCCCGCTCCGTTTGGTTCATCATGTGGACAATTCCTCCACAAAAAATATTATTGTCTGGAAATGCATGCTTTTATGGAGGGGTTATTTCCCTCGTCGCTTACCCACATTTATCTTGGTATACCTACCAGTGTGCCTCCTAATTCCGTGAAGTCCTTGGAGCATGTGCTATTTTTTCAGGATCCTTGTCAAGAAAGAAGTCAGTCCCTTCTTATTTCTTTTATGTTAAATTACTCGAAGAGGGAGTCGATTCCTGTACTTCACCATTTCCTGGGTCGTTATCGCCCCGGTTCGGTTCTTTCTCTATTAATAAAGTCCCGGTGTGTCATTGGTCTTTCGTTCGTAGTGGGCCTAAGTAACCTAAATAGTCAAGTTAAAGGGGCCCGCATACATGTTAAAAAATCTAAGCGCGAGCGAGCCCTAGTATCCTTCTTATCTCTGTTCTCTGTGAGTAGCGGGCGGTTTTTGCTGTCAAAGTGCGGGTTTGTCAAGGGAAAGCTTTCTGAGCTGTTGATTTTCGACTTCCTTCCCTCGACAACTATTTTAATAATAGATCTTGACTATTGACCATGTGTGGGGTCGGTTAATTTTGTGATGTTTTCTCTCTGGCAACGAGTTAAATTTTTCCAAAGATGGAACTCGGCATACGCGTAGGAGCGAACAAGAAGAGTTGTCACAAGGAGCTTTTAGCGTCAACCACAAGAAGCTGTAAAGAGTAGCTCGAACCTTTCTGAGTTGCATAGCTGACTGCGAGAAGGAAGGTAGGAGGCATCCCCCGGGCCTTACCGAGGAAAGAAATGCTGCTTGCTTTTTGGGGGATCTTCTGCCAGGATACAAGACGGCTGGCAATGACTTCATCGATTCCTTCCTCAGTCGCAGCAGTCACGGATTCATCTGTTGAGGCAGACCCTTTCATTCATCATCTCGCACCTTCCCTACCGGACCCGTTCCCGTACTCTCGGGCCTTCAAACTCGATTTCTGATCTATTTCTTTCTTCTTAGCTTAACTGGCTAAATGGATTTCATTGGCAGTTCGGTCCGATCTGTCGGATTCATATGTATTATGGGCTATTTGCCTTGGTTTAGGGGCCTGATTCAGAGCAAATCACTAATGTCGAAACTCTCGCGGCAAAGCCTCGTGGTTGGGACTTCTTTCAATTTACCGAGTTGAATAAGGATAAATAGCTTTTTAAGCCAACTGAGGGGATAGAGCTTTCCAGTTACCTATATAAAGAAGTTTATTAAACATCATTCTAGCAAGTTTACCTATTGTGAATAACGTAGGTCTCTACCGGCTATTACCACATTGGGGGCATCCCCTTCTATTGAATCAAAAGGATAATATTATTATACTTAGTGAATTCCTTATGCCCTGGGTCTTGGAATCAATACAAAGAATTGAGCCTCACTGACCACTCTTTCAGCTTAAGCACCTTCCTTTCGGGCATTGGAAATAGCCTTAGTTCCAGCGGATCCAGTCATTCGAATCGACTTGAGTTCTCACTAGGCTTGAGCATTCCATAAAGAAGGACGGACAGGTGAATGCTAAAATGCTTCTTCTTCGCTGCCTCACTTCTTTACAACAGGAGCAGCTTCCTAATCGACATCGGTCAGCACCTTGCCCCCTTCCATGACAGAACTAGAGAGCCGGTCTTTTTCACGCCCTGAAAAGAGTCAAAGTTAAATAGGGAGGGATTTAGCAGCCGTTATGGTAGACTTGGATGAATCTCAATCCAAATGAGTGACCAGATCCCTATAAGAGGTGGATCCGTCTTTGCTAGATCCATCAGAAGCATAAGAGAATAACATGGGACTCTTGGGAACAAGAGGATGTGTGATACTTTATTTCTTTGCCGAACCAGGTACGTGGTCCTTCCCTGTTTGTTGGTCGACCCTAATCCTCCCATGAGCGCCATTTTTTCACCTCCTCTTTGATGCGCTCCCACGACTCGCTGTTGGGATTATTAAGGTCTCGCATTAAGTTGACTAGGAAGCTTACTTGTTGATTTTCTGCTAGATCTTCCACATCTTCGGCAATGTAGTTTGCCGCATCTTCCACCGCCTCGCAGCGTCCTGGGGTTAATCCCCTTTCCTGAGCTATTTCCTTCGCTCGTTGGCCTATGGATTTTTTAATGTTTTCCACCTCTCACTCAGAACATAAGTTCTCTGGTTCAACCCCCGAGTTGGCAACAGTCGAACGCTAAGTCCTCGATATAGCTCAGTGAACTAGCCAAGGGTCAAAGTACAAAAGCAATCGACAATCGAAAACCACGATAGGGGCTTACTGGGCAAGAAAGGAAATGCTCCCATTTAGTCACCCACCTTCTATCGTGTCTTATTTCGATCATTCTTAACCTCACACCTCTATGGCAGAAAGCAGAAGCGCCGGGAAAGACAGCTGGCGGTATGTATAACAAGCAGTTCCGGGGCTCATTCTAAGAGAGATAAGGGCCCACTACGAAGAAGATAGGTCCCTACCCTAGACACGTTGAAGGTCAAAGAGATTCCCGATATTGTATTATATTTATGTTTGACAGCACGGCACTAGTCAGAAGAAGATCGACGAACTCTGCGATACCATATTGGAACCATAGAGATGCCCCGTACTCTCCTCGGGGAAGCCCTTTTGAAGCTGAGAGAGAATAGCACTTATAAGATATTGCCAGCTAGTTTCAGTGGAATAAACCCGGAATCTTTCTGAAAGGTCACTGATGGCCTTTCAAAGGATAACTGTATAGCTGCGCACTTGTTTGCGAAACAGGTACGTCAATTATACCGTAAGTCCGGTCCTTTATCTACTGCACTTTATTTAAAGCAGTGTGGCGTTTGCCTTCAACAGGTTTACGCCGGGCCGCCTTACGAGCATGAGAGACTACCAGTTTTCGTCTCCCTCAGTCGGAATGGTCTACCTAGGATCATTCCTTCATTTCACCGTAAGGTGATAATGAGGAAGGATGATAAGGCGGACACATTAGTTCAATTATATCTATCCTTCTTTTATTCACTTTGTCACGGGTCATACCGTTGGCAAAGCGATTAAGTGTGAGAATACTTTATTCTATTGTGACCCCTCCCAAGTTTCTGCAGACTGAAAGAGCATTTGATATGATGAAAATCTGACAATTGTTCAATCTGATCTCAAACTCTTGGCGAGTTCTGCTTCTTCTTCTTCCCTCAGATTCGGCATAGCCTTCTTCAGATTATTCATCCTTGTCTTCGTCTCTGTCTACCAGATCGGATCCAATCAAAGCTGTTCGTCCCCCTTCTCGACGTTCCCGGAGGGTGGCTCTTCACTTGGTGTTCACTATTCTAAGGTCTTGGCACTAACAATGGCACAGACTTTCACTTCGACTTAGTTAGTCCTCAGCTCGTGAATCTGGCTATCTAAATATATCCGGATTCCTTTCTGATGCGCCTTATGTTTCCAAAAGGTAAGACTTTCCCCTTCCTTTCTAGGTACGTGGGTGTTAGCCTGCCGGATATAACTCAATCGATGCGGTTCGTCCCCTTCCTCCAGCCCCCCTTCCAGCGCTTCTGGATGACCCTTCGTACCCGTATTCAGAATTCTACCTCCGCGGATCTCCCCTCCTTCTCCGAAAGCTTTACGAATCAGACAGGGCAATTCCTTACTTTAACTTCATAATCTGGTACTTCACCTGGGGTTAGGCTTTTCAACTGGGCCAAGGGGAGAATGAAAACTTTCACTTCGGAAGGAGGAATGGCAAGTAGAGTTCCCACTGCAGCAGTTTCCGAATCAGGGATGTTAAATTACTTTTGTCTCAGAATTAGACCCATTTGTTACCCTTTTTGGAATAGTTGGGGCAGAAATGTAATAAATAATAGGCTGCTCGATCTGCTGTTCCGGCAAGCAGCCCTTTCGCTCGTTCCCTTGGGGCTTTTTGGGGGCCAACCTGTTCCATATGAGCAGCAGGAGCATAAGCCCCCCGTGTTCGCAAACTCTCATGTAAGGGACCTACTTTCCTTCACACTATACCTTCCGGAGTGCTTATGGAATATCCTGTTGAGTGGGTTTGATGCTAATAAAACAGGAAGGAGCCCAGCAGCTCCCCTTTTTCGGGATAAAGTAACGAAATATGGTAGGAATAGATCTATATATGTATAAAAAATAAGTGAAAACGAAAGAGTTGGTGTCGCACGTACTGATAACTCTATCCCGCGCTGAAAGCGAGAGGGACGGACGAAACTATGCTTCACCCACTTTAGTCTTTAGTGGTTGAACAGCTGAAAGCTAACTTCAACTTATCTTTCTGATTGACTGTTGTTTCCATGCTTGTTTTTGAGACCGGGGCTGCTATTCTTATATTTGATATTCGAGTTACCCTGTGCGCTAGTTGACTATCCAATATTGGCCGACCGACGGATGGGCTCCCTTAAGGGCGGAGCTCACCAAATGGGTGGCGTGGAAGGGGGATATTTAGCTATGTGCGGGTAGAGCTGCTCCTGCTCAGTTGCCACTGGATATCCACATTTATCCCCTAGAGCTGCTGTTCATTCCTCCCCCCATCGGTTGAGTGTTTTCATTCCCCCGGGCCTTATTGGAAAGTCGGGGCTTCCCCTCCTTTTTCCGACTAAACTACCCTTGCCATAGCTACCCCCAGCCAAAAGGCCATAGATAGGCTTTTGGCCCTAAAGCTACGGTTAAGGCCCCGGCCAATTATGAATCTGAATAAAAAAACAGTTGAACTAGAGTTTTCCCCTACTTGTATGAGTGGGGCTCGCGCTATAAATTTAAGTAATTAATTGGCCAACCGCACCTAAGATGACTGAGAACAGGAACTACCCGATCAAAGAGTCTTCCTTCTGCGCCTGGGCCTTCCCTTAAGATGAGAACAAGAGGGGTGAGCTTCACCTGAAATCATTTCCTAGGATTGAGGTTGATTGGCTTGTTCAAGGCAAGGCTCGACGTAGTTGAGTTGTTATGGGGACTCTCCTATCTAAGATTGAGGCTAAGCTCCTGTTCTGGCTCGGTCTTTAACCCATTTAAGGTTAGCTTTGGTATTTAGCCATTGAGGAGAGAGGAGAGAGGGGTATATTAGAATTTTAGGTTTAGTGAGAATAGCTCTAGTCTGAGAGCTTCAGCGAAAAGTTAAGAGTATGGGCGGGCAAGTTTAGGCAAAACTCAATATCACATTAGGAAGTGCAGTAGTTAGCGGGCTCCTTTCACTTTTATGTTGATGGATAGGCGGACTTCACTCCCATTGATAGCATGGGATATGATCACAAGAGCTGATTCAATCGGGTTCACATCATCGGGTATGATCACTGCTAGCAATCCAGTTAGTTAGGTCTCTCTTATACAGTCTTAGAGAATATCTAATCTGATCAGATAACGGAATTCCAATAAACCCGTTGAACTGTTCTCTTAGAGAAGTTCATATTCATCTATCCCGCTGACTGGCTTATAGATTAGAGGTTGACTCAGGAGCTTCCTAGTATAATGTCTACTAGGATAGATTAGTCATATAGCGCGTCTTCCTATAACGAGCTTAAAAAGATCCCAGGTTACTCCTAAAAACAAGGCTTAGGAGGGTTGCTGACTACTAAAGGGTAGCTTGCTTACGCACCAGGGATTTTAGGATTAGCTGGTGACTCTAGAAAGGGTTTAATAAATAGAGGCTGACTTGCTCGCAAAAGGGTACAACGCTGGTAGGCTATATAGGGATTTACGGATACAAAGGTTGGATAAGGTTAGCTTACTCCTCTCCTACTCTAGCATTTGGATACAGAGAACGACTATCCCGCTGGATCTTCTGTTGATGCTTAAAGGCTGGGCTATAGGCGGACTACATAACCTTACGAGTGATTAGCTTAAACTTGGGACTGATAGCCATACTCTAAAAGCTTGCACCAGGTCTCTCACTATACCCCGGGATTCTCTAGCTCTTGCACGCTGACTTTATCCTATGGTCTCTCTCGGGGCAAGGTAAGCTTTCTCTTATTGCACACCTACCTTTCTTTGTAAGGGGTTTTGGGATGAGGATAATTAGTTTGTAATTAGCACTAAGGCAGTGGAAGCAGAATCCGTTGATGAATGCTTATATATAAAAAAATAAAGTAAAAACTAGGATAAGGTTTTGTAGAATAGGTAGGGCACGGCTCTTCTCTCAAATAATCCTATCATCTATGTCTTCGTCCGAGTGGATTTCCCATGGTATGAAAAGTCGGGAATATCTATATTTACATAAAAGAATTTGTGGACGGATGCCCTTGATCAGGAAGTCGAACATATGCCCGTATAGGTAAAATACAATACGTCCGTCGATCATACTAAAATACAGGACGGACTAGAAGGGACCTAAGCAGTCCATGATTGGGAGATTTCATCCCTTCAATAGCAGCCCTTGTACTGATTTTAAGCTCTTCACTGGCGCCTTTGTATGTCTCAACTTGACCTCTGATTGCCGGTTATAGGCTTGGTTGTCGGGCCGGCAGTTCAAAAATGTTTCGGATACAGCCCCAACATGCCTTTCGTCTAATCGGGAGAAAAAAGGAAAAAGGCGTTATTGCTGTGCTTCCCTTCCCAGTCACCATTCCGACAGGGAATGAAGCGAGGTAGATCTAAGAAGCTTGAAACTAGGCAGCAAAATAAGGAAGAGTGGCTTACCGCAGGCTTTTCAAAACAAATACTTCAAGAGATATCGGCTAAACGAAAAAAAAGGGGATTTGTGCTTTCCTCTTAAAGTAGGGGTTGGACCAAGAAGATAGGTCACAAGTGGCCTTACTCTCTTTGTTTCGGAATGAGGATGGGAAGGCCTTCCACTCCAATAAATGATAGGACAGCTTTTGGTGCCCTACTCTCGCGGAACGGAAGGAAAGCCACAGAATAAAGTTTGCTACTAGAAAGGAAAGAAAGAGAGGGAGACAGAGAATGGATCCTAACGCATTCCCATAGTGATATTCACCTAGAGACAAGACTATGTCACAAGATAAGACAATAAAATAATACAAAAAAGAAGATAGTCTGATAGATAGGAGAAAGAGAGGAGTCTAGAGCAACTACAGGAAACTATTAGACGTTACGCTCCTACCTATAGATAGGAGGAACTTCCCTGACTCTCCGTCTCTGCATCCTGACCGCTTCTTGCTTGCTATGGGACTAATGGGAGTGCCCGCATCTTGCTGTGAACTAGAATCTCCTACTCACATTTTTAGATTCCTCCGTGCTTATCCCCTAATGTGTCGTCCTCCATGAATCTGGCACCTGTCTTGAAGAGGGTGATGAAAAACCATTAAATTAAGGCTCTCACCGGAGCCCAGGGGCAACACTTACATAAGCCACTGTCAACCACTGTAATAAGAGCAATGGGATACACGACAACGAGCGAATCTCTTTCCCACCCGAAGCTTTAACTGAACCTCTATACCAGACAGAGGAATGACAGCGGGAATGGACCTTAGCAACCCCCTTCTCCTTCCATTGCAAATACTTATATAGATGGAAATGGTTCCCTTCCTTGAGCAGGAATGCATGAGTTGTTAATCCATATATGAGTCCCCTCACTTCCTCATGTAAGTCAATGTTTCCCCCTCTAGGAGGATAAATATCTTTCTCATAACTTCGCAAGCCTACCTGACATTCCCTTCTATCATTCATTCCTGGATAGCTGTGGTGTTCCAAGAGACATATGGAAGATTTCGAAGCCTGCTCTGTGATGGGAGGTGAGGCTGTTCAAGGAAGTATCCTTGGGGAAGGCCGGGCAGTCAAGCGGGCTTCAGAGAGATTGAGATTCTATTCTTCGGGAAGGGAAGTTGTTACGAAAGGTTCTCAGTCTTTCGACTTCCTCATCCATATGAGGACCGTTTTTTTTTGTTCTGGCTTGTAGCTTGATAAAGGGCGGATGGAAGGATAGCTGGAAATTTAATTCCACTTAGAATTATAAGGAAAAAAGTCTCAGTATCTAATGAACCGAACGCTTCAGCCGTGGAACAAAGTAACTGCTGGACCAATGTGTTTGTGCCAAATCAAAAGGAAATGACAATTGTCTCAGGAGCAATCCCTTTCAGTTCAAATTCCGAGCTTGTACAGGGTATATCCCACTTAAGGGAATGGGGGGCAAGAAAGAATAGATTAGAAGCC
The DNA here is from genome assembly GCA_948472305.1 of Vicia faba. Lineage (NCBI taxonomy): Eukaryota > Viridiplantae > Streptophyta > Magnoliopsida > Fabales > Fabaceae > Vicia > Vicia faba. The sequence continues at coordinate 70,560,563 of OX451739.1, forward strand.
CCTTGAAGTTTCCTTTATCTATCCTTTATTTGTGAATCCCAAGTGGGAGTCAAATAGGAGAATATGAGAACACTTGAGAGTCTTTCTATTACTTCCTTGCTTACCTGGCTCACTTCGCAACAAAGATAAGTAGTTTATTTGCTTGCTTAGCTCGAAGATGCCAACTTCGTTCACTTACGTCTCTCGTTTACTTGTTAGCTAGCCCTATTCCTCACCTTTGCTTTGAGGGTATCTAAATAAACAGTGGTGTGCTCGTTAGAGGATGCTTTTTTAGTTAGCTAAGCGACTACCTTAGTTGAAGGTGGGAGAGCAGCAAAGTCTCTTATCTTCCCAAAGAAGGCAGAAATCGAGATTTGAGAAAAAGAATAGCTATTCACTCTCCAAAGCCCTAATAATTCTTTCTAGCAGATGTGAAGAGAGGATTGTTGACAATTCAATAAGCACTGCAATAACCTCTTACGGAATGATCTCGGTGTTCTCGCTATGTCGTCAATCTCAGTATACGGAAATGGTCTGACCAAGAGGCATCGATCTGGAGTGGGTCTTGCATTGCCGGATGACAGGAGCCCTTCACCTCCACTCTTCAATTATATCCATACCAGGTGAACACAGATGATCGACCTTCAGTGCCTGGTCAACCATTAAAGAAGAGAAGAGGAGCGGAACAATGAGAAGGAGTTCGTAGCCCTCCAACCAGAACTAATCAACCCGCCTCTTCAACATCTCCATTTCCCATTCCATCTCTTTCACCGGGCCCGCCCGATCCCATTCCAATGCCTAGCCCGAAAGCATGGAATCACCATCATTCTCCATATGACCCGATAGCAACACCAGGATCCCAACCCAAGTCTTTCCTCTCTCCTGGCAAAGAAAGGAGGGGAGAACCCCGGTATCTATCTACTGGTCACCCAAATGAAAGCTCCAGCCCTCAAATGCTTCCCAACGAGAGAAGCTAAGGGAGCGCCGTTAAGGCCGGTTGTCCAATCAACGGAAATGGGAGTCAGTGACCTAATGGAGGTACTGAGCCCAAAGCTGGATCTAATGTCTTCTGTTCCAGGATAAAATGCTTGGGAGGCAGCCTCTGCATCTGCATTTCCATTCCCAGGGAGCTCAAAGCAATCAAGTGAATCCTTGCCATCAGGACCAATCCCTAGCGCCCAAGCAACGGCAGCTAAGAACCTTTATTCGAGACCATTAGTAGGTAGCACGTCGAGGTTCCAAGCCGAACCAAAGCAATCTATTTATCCGAACCAACTAGCGATCAAATACCAGCCAAGGATTCCACTCTCTCTCCACCTGAATCGACGGTTTAAATATCTTAGTAAGATATATCGGTTCAGCCAGCTAGTTGCATGCCGTATCGGGAAGCGCTGATTCATTCCCCCGATTGTGGAATTTCGACATGTTTGTGGTGAACGAGAAGTGGACCTACGTCTAGAAGAGAATACCGGCTAGGGTGTGAGCACTTTTATACTACGGAAATAACAGGCATACCAACTTGATCGTTACCGGTCATCAATTCAACCTCTCGTACGAGTAGGAGTGCTTGGTCTTCTACTTGAGCGATGGGCTAGAAGCCCGAGCGATACCTTATATATATAATTAGAATAATCTAGAATGAAAAACGGGGTATGTATGGATCCGTGATCCTAATATGAATGGAGGAAGTGCGCCTAATAGGTAGGAATGGCAGGGTTAACAGCAATGGCTTGTTAAAGAGTCTTTGATGCAAAAAAAGTGCTTCTCATCTCCTTATTTTGAATTCCATAATTCTTCATTTCCCACCCTAGCTTTATTGCGAGCCAAAAACCTTGATGGATTCCCCTTTCTTTTCAATGCAAGCTTTCTCCGTGCTTACCCGATCAGCTCATTCAGGTGTGACAGTTGCTGATAGCTTCTCTTCTGGCGCTATCACACTCATTATTCTATTCTAGTAGTAGATAGTCAAGTGGCCATTCGGCTCCTAGCCGCCTCTTTGCCCCTTTCTATACCTAAGCTCTTCACCCGCTTCGTCCGTTGCTAGTCTGACCCCTTCCTTTGATCCGAAGGGACTGCCCTTTGGTTTGGTACGCTACTCTGTTATGATTATGATAGAGTCTTCGCTTAGCGACGAGAATCACTAATCTCGGCCTTGCGGGATAGAATAGATAATCAAGGCTATTGCCCCTTCTTTCAACTCCAGTTGCTTTCGGCGCCTGTTCTATTGGCCTATTAGGAATAAAAACCTCTTTCTTTGGCTTTGCCTCTTGTCGAGGCTCTTTCTTCTTTCTGTGACTTGGCCCGTGCGTGAAGGTCTGTGTCCGTTCTTGTCCCTTCCCGTGGTACTGGCTAATCCAGGAGATCTGGTTCTAGAACCGGGTGCGGGTTAATAACTCATCTAAGTATGACCGTTCTGTCTGCCCACCCCTTCTTCCATTCAAAAAAGTAAGGGCGTAGGAAGAAGATCATGTTCTCGCTTCCCTTATCTGTTTGGCCTGGAGGCGTATCTCCCGATGGTCGACTGAAGGCTTATTACCGATTAGCCTTTTTGCTACTAAAGATACTTATGGAACTCAGGCTGACTTGTTTGCTTTGCTCTACACTGGGAAGACGACGGTGCGATTTCATCTGTTGGAGGCGTAACCGCAGCAGTTAGGTCTACTCTAAAGGTCGTTCCGTTCTCCTCGGATGAGAATTGGTAGCTGTTAGAATAGTGGTAACGGTGTTACTTTCTTCTTGAAAAGACTGCTTGACTTGCTTTCCTTACTCTATCGAATAAGTAATATCTTACCTTTGCTAGAAGGTAGTGAGTGCATTGATGCAGAGAAGTTGGAATATAGTCAGTGTGCCACGAGTGACTCCTTTTGTTGTCAATTGATTTGACTCTGTCTCCTCCCAGGAAGGATAAGATAGAGATTATCTCGTCTTTGTGGTTTAGGTTTAGTAAGAGCATGGCTTCAAGAAGCGAGTGAGTCTTGGAAAGGTATTATCGAAGTCACTTCCAGATTATAATTATATTCTTTTGGGCTCATCCGTAGGGCAGCTAGAAGGCATAGGTTCCGATTCTGTATGGCTACTGAGAATGACCCTAAGACATCGGTCTAACATTCTAGCCATGTCATAAGCTGGATTCGACCGAAGGGTGAGGATATGACCGGGTTTAAGAAAGAAAAGCTCAAAGCACTCTTGGCAAGGTTATAAAAATACCCAATACATTAATGTAGTTCTATAGGGAAAAGAGAACTACAAGAAGTCTACTCAGTCCCGGTACTCCTTTTCGAGAAGTAAGGTAGGAGCAGCTTGCTGTTTAGTTCCAGTAATCAAGCTAGGCTCTTAGTTGGCTATTCATAGATCTGGAGTTGTCCTCTATTGCTGATTTAGCGGCCTTCTTTAAGAACTCCTTCCTACGTGGTAACAGGGGTTACGGCTAAAAACACCGGTTACTTCTATAAGACCAACATCTCCTAATGGAAGATTTTCCTTTTCTATCAGCCCGGGTACGCGTGAACATTCGAAAGATTGGCAAGGATGAGATAGTGGAATAAGGGTCGGGAATAAACTTCACTGCAGGGGAAAGGCTTATGTAACTCTCAAAAGGAGCGATAGACCAGATGATGATCCCTAACCTGATCTTTCGATATAAAATTTGACAATCAGGGATTGCTCCTAGTCTGGATCCCTTGGTACTTCTAGAGGAAGAAAGGAGTCCGGGTTAAAGGACGAGGGCAGATTTCTTCTTTCAGTAGCAGCTCCGGAAGAGCTGCTTCGGATTTGACTGAAGAAAAAAGGTACCAAGCAACTATTCTTATTACGATGACGTGAGTTTTGACAATTTGGATTGGGGAAATAGCGCACTTCTCGCATTGGAGGTGCCGGAGCGTCCCAAACAGTTGAAGTTGAGGAAAGGTTTAGCGGTAGCCCATGTCTTCTTTATCCCCTTTTGATAGAGGAAGAAAGTCCCTGGGAAAGAGGAGGAGTCCCGTCATTCCTTCACTCGCGCATCCATATGGAGATCAGCCTACATACAGGCTAAAGGAGAGTCTACGAGCTTGACTTCGCAAAGTTGACAGGAGAACCCGATGTGAATTTTAATCCGTTACCAAGGAAGATTGAGGATACATCGTAGGTTTCATTGCTTTTGATCTCTTTCTTTCTCTGCGGAGAATTAAAGCAAGCCATGCTTTTGAGGATCCAAATGATGGTTAGTTCGAGTTAGCTAGCTGCTCATTCCCTTCTGGGTTGAAGGCAACAAGAACACTAGGAGAGGTGTGCCTGGTAATACCTCTATCTAAGACTATGCAGGCCAGTCTTTCCTTTGCTTCGTGTGCTCCCTGTCAGAATGCGATCTCTTCTCTTTGGTAGGTATCGTATATAAGAGAAAGCTTTGACTCATCTCCCCGAGTGGGGCTTCTCCTCTCTTTCATAAATTGTATAGAATAACCTGTGGGAATAAAGTCCCGGAAACCAGGACGTACGATTGGCTTTCCCTTTCTTTAAGTTTTCAAGAGATTAGTCCCGCGAGATCGTGATCTAGTTCTTTCGTATAGCTCAAAAAGCAAAATAGTGATTTCGATCGTAAGTAAGCTGAAGGGAGTCTGCAAGACTGGTGAATCCACTAGGGAAACCCGAATTATGGCAGTTCGCGAGCCAGTACTTTAGTTATTTGTGCCCTCGAAGGACATGTTTTTATCGAATTCTAAGCTTTCTTATCAGCCCCAGGGAGTTCACCAGGTATAGGCTCAGGAAGCAAGCAACAACTGCTGCGGATCCTGGAACGAAATGATAAATTTCAATAGGCTTTTCTTTTGTACTCGAGTTCAAATCATAGGTCCGGGGTAAAGGAATGAGATCCTAAGGAAGCAAAGCAAAAGTAATCCCGTCCGGAGACTATAAGGGAATTCGGGTTAGAAGAATTCTACTCAAACAAAGTCAAGGTTGTGAGCCACGACACTTCTCTTCTAATATCCCGAGTGTTAGACGGAAGGTCAAGTCGAAAGCTAAAGCTAACGCTTACCTCGGATCAAGTCAGCACCACCCGCAGGTTCAGGAGAAAGCGAAGTTATAAAGAAAAGAAAGAATCGAAGTTGTTGTAAGTTAAAAGGTCTTTTCGAACGGGGTTGTTGTTAGCCGTGGGTAGTTTGATGTACTGGTTTTAGGTGCAGGGTGGTGATGGAATCCTTCTTCTGCTCACCGGGATTTAAGGCTCCATCCGAATCAAGGAGAAGCCACAGTCTAAGAAACCAAGGTATAATGTAATTATGTACACAGAGTCAACACCTCTACCAATAAGGAATCAAGTAAAGTAATCGGTTGAACGCGGTCTAGGTAGAAAGAAGTCTTCCTATTCCTGCGTTGTGCCGGAAGTCTTTAAGACTTTCTTGATGCGGAGTAGTGAATATAATCAAGTTAAGCAGTCCAGGCGGGAGGAGTTAATCTGTAATTCCCGTAGTTCCATAGGCAGGAAGTGCATCAACGAGTTTCCGTATCTCGGCAGTAGGGACCGAACTTCAAGCAATAGGGATCAGTGTTCAAGGCTAGGATCTATGTAATATGAATAGTAAGTTGCGCACCCGTCAAGCAGTTCTCACTCCAAGCAGGACTCTTCTATGGATTAGTGGGAAGGCGCTGGATAAGAGAAGATTCGTCTATCTAAGTTGCTGACGAGCCAGTACTGTTCATGGGCAAGCAAAGTTTCAACTCGCAATCCATTTATACAGAACGGAGAAAGGTTATGCAGGCGGGTGTTCATTTCTTTTTTTTTGTTTGGCTACAACGGGTACGCTCTCTAGAAGATTTGCTCGGGGCTGTTCACTTTAACTTGGTCGCCTGGTATCTTTGAAACCTCTTTGCTTGCGGAGGCAGGAGTGCGTATGAGAGAGCGCTTTGCGAAAGAATCGTGTGGCGCGGTGAAAGGTTGCCCGTTGGGGTTTCTGGCCCCCAGGTCTTCACCTAATTGTGGAAGAGGGGAGGTGCATTGAGTATAAACTCTCTCTCGCGCCTTTCTTCAGCTTGTTCCTGTTCGTCTATTCGGGACGGGGCAAGCAGCCCACATACATACATGAAGAGAAGAAGAGAGGAGAGGGGGTTCCCTGAGATTAAGGTGTCAAGGCGGTCGAAGAAGGCCACAAGTGGAAGCAACCGAAGCTTTGGTCATTCAGTTGACTCCGCCAGTCCGTGCTTGCTGTCATGCTGGCAAAAGCAGGGCTTTCGGCCTTACCTACTATTGGATTTGAACCAATGACTCTCGCCGTATGCACAGTTCGGGCAATTCTTATTGCCCCAGTTTCTGCGGGAGAAGAAGGCCTATGAGGTGCTTGATAACTACCTATTGACAAATCTTCTTCTGGTAGGCAAGTGATGAGATGACGGGACATAGTCATACGCTTTGATCCCTAACTTTTGCCTGGACCGCCCTTTCGGGTTTTCAGTCCATCGGGATACCCTTTTTTGCCCAAGCCTCCTTTTCAGGTTTTCGACTTGCCTGGTGTACAGATTTTTTTCATTTTCATCCCTTATTTTTGCCCGAACCCTTTTGGTTCGCCGGGAAGCCCTTAGTTTTGCCTAGGCCAGTCGACCTAGCGGGTCTTTGATTATGCGTAGTATTTTTTTTTTACTATGTCCACGTTCTCAGAGTGCAGAGAGTTGTCACTGTCGGTAGTGTTGTGTTTCCATACTACCAGAAGATCTTCGTTTGATCATGCAAGATTCGTTGCTGGAATTCATGTCCAATGCCCCAAGTGACTCAGATGGAGATTTGCCCCTGGCTGTTTGGCGTCTTGAGAGATTCCTTGAATCTTGACTTGACTGCCCCAGATGATGGACAATGATTATGTCTTCCCCTTGATTGGAAGTGTTTTTCCACTTGATGTGACTCTTTTTGTTGAGAAGGTTTTTGTTCACAAGATATTCATCGTGCAAATTTCTCTGCTGTTTGAACAAATAGTCATATGCAACCCATGTTATTTTAAGAATACACAGCTTATGTCTGTCTTGAAGTTTTTGAAAATGCAGTTTCCAATAAAACAAGTGAATTTTTGTAAAATGTGATGTCAACTCAGGATTTTACAGCAAGCCCTACAGGAGTCAGGATACCTTTCGTAACAGTATGCTTTCGAACTAACCCATGCTTCAGCTAGGACTTTTAAGGGTTATAACGTGGCCTGGTTCACGGTTTAAGAAACAAAGGATAAAGGCTCAAAGTTTATTTGTACCCACCCGTTCTTCGTGATGTTCTTCGATCCTAAACTCAGCTAATCGTGCATTAGATCTTGTTTGAGTCTTCGCTCTGATATTCTAGTGATGGTTCGAATACTGACAATTTATTTTGAATAGGAAGTCATCTCTTTTTTTTTGTCGAGGGTTTGTAGGACCTCTTTCTTTTTGATTTTATCATCCCTGATTTTTGCCTGAACTGTTTCTTTTGTATTTACAGTCAGCGGGATGCCCCAGTTTTGTAAGTCTCCTTCATAGGTTTTGACTTATTGGGCTTTTATTTTGAGAGATAATGACTGCCTGTCTTGACGATTATAGGGAACCATCACTGTCTTTTGTTTTTGGAAGGACTCCTTTGATGCCATTCATTGTGCACCTGGATCAACTGAGAGAACTACCCTGCCCCAGGTTATAATCAAGGGTTTTAATTTTTGTGAAAAGAAAAACTCCAACTTCTTTGGCTCAAAGGGGTTGACTAGGGATTATCTTCCTTATAACTCCACTGTTTAGGATTTGAAACAACGCCTGTACCTCATCAGCGGGGTCTGTTCAAAAGCATACTGTAAAGATCGTGGTATCGTTTTCGTCATCCTCCCTCAAAAGGCTTAGAATTTTTTAGTCGAGAGTTGAACATCAAAAAATGAAAGCAATTTTAATCATAGTGAAAACAATTGATTCAAAACAGACATGTGTAATGCATTAATGAAATAAGAGAGTTTGACATGATAATTATTTGAATAATCAAAGAAAAATACAATATCAGAATTCAAATGAACAAAAGTCTCTCAATCCTAGCCATGTTTTGGCAAGGGAGCAGTGATCACATTGGGAGTATCAGAAGGCTCAAATTCGATTTCCTTAGCGTCAATCATATTCTGAATCTTGTATTTCAGCGCCCAACAATCGTCAGTATCGTGCCCCGGGCTACCGGAATGATAAGCACACCTTGCATCTGGGTTATAGTTAGCAGAAGAAGTCTTAGGGTTCGCAGGAGGGTTTATCACCGCAATCAGGTTCATCTTCAACATGTGTTGCAGTGCTTATGACAATGGCATGTTGATGTTGGTGAACTGTCTTTTAGGCTTGTCCGGCCTTTGTTGATTTCCCTTTTTCTGTTGTTGGTGTGACGCAGAACCAGAGATCAGGACTGCCCCTACGTGTTGGTCGCGACGACTCTTTTGATTGTACACAGCATTGGACTCTTTCTTCCCACTATAAGGCTTTTTTTGAGCATCAGAAGGTGTAGCTTCTTGAATCTTCCCACTTTTGATGCCAGCTTCAATTCTCTCCCCAGTCAAGATAAGGTCTGTAAACCCGGCTGAAGAATTTCCGATCAAATGGTTGAAGAACGGACCAGACAGGGTCCCCAAGAACATATCAACAAGCTCACGGTCAGTCAAAGGTGGTTGCACCCTTCCAGCAAGGTCTCTCCACTTTTGGGCATATTCCTTAAATCCTTCACCCGTCCCTAGTGACATACCCTGGAGTTGGGTACGCGTAGGAGCGAGGTCGGAATTATACTGATACTGCTTATAGAACGTAGTAGCCAAATCCTCCCAGTTACGAATACTGGCTCCATCCAGCTGATAGAACCATTCGAGTTGAGTCCCTGAAAGACTATCCTGGAAGAAATAGATCCACAAATTCTTGTCAGCAGTGTAAGGTTCGATCTTCCTTACATACGATCGAAGGTGCAACTTTGGATAGGAAGCTCCGTCATATCTGGAAAAGGCAGGTGCCTTGAATTTATGTGGAATCACCACCCCAGATGATAAGCCTAGATCTCCAAAGTCCAACCCAGGCGCATTCTGTATCTCCATAGCACTTAAGCGGTCCTCCAGCTGTTTGTACCTATCCTCGGCAGGAGGATACTGCTCTTCATCATAATCCGTCTCGTTGTCAGAGACCATGAGACTAGGAACCCTTCTCTCTTGTGGGCTGTCTTTGCCTACAGATGAGGTAGTCAGCTCAACCTCATTCTGCAGTCCATTCCCAAATATGCGTCTAGTGTTGAATAAGACGGTCCTCTTCTTCTTCTTCTTCCTCTCTTTCAGAATCAGAGTCTTCAAGTCCTGTTGACCCTAGGCTAGGCTCATAACCAACTCTTGGAACTGGGCATTCTGGGCCTGGAGGGCCTTGATAGGTTGTTCAGCGGAAGGTTCAGTAGACATGATGATTGCTGAAATAAACAGCGAAGAAGATAAGTGACCTGTAAAAGGGTACCTGTAATGCAATGATATGTATGATATGCATGCAATGTTTTCAAGGATCTCGCGGGGTAAACAGAGAAACTTGTTAGAATTTGAATTTTGCGGCTTGATTGAAGGAACTTCATGTTGTTGAGAGTCCTTCTTCGAGAGTCAAAGCTCACCATATCGAGTGGGTCATAGCCCCTGACTCAAGTCACAACCTTGGCTAGAGGAAAATAAATCCCCTTTTCCCCTTGATAGACATCTGGTTCATCGTGACCTGCATCACAAGCCCTTGAGATCCTTGAAATGTTTAAGTCCTTATGCCGGATGTATGCAATGTTATGATGTTATGATGTTATGATATGTATGCTATGCGTTGAAGCAAAGTGTGAGGTGTAAGTAAGCCCTGCAATGAATAAGGGCTGTACACAAAACCTGCAAGGAACTCATGTTGTCAGATAACAAGTATATGCAAGTAGGTCAAGTTTGAAGGAACACAAGTCACACAAAGAGCCCTTAGATTTTAGGCTAGCATGGAGTTTAGGTATTACCCTCTTGAAGTTAGTTGGCTCAAAACCTGTCCTATGAATAGTAATCGGGTTCTAAGGAGCTCAATATCATTGGATTGTTTTCTGTGTTCATTGTTTTGATTTAGCCACTTAACTGGCGACCAAAATATTCCAAGAAAACAACCCTCAATGAGTGTAGTATCGAGTATCTACCAACTTCGGACTGCACCAAAGTCGGTCATCTCACTACCCCTAAAGAGGCCAGGATGGTCAAGTAAGGTTCTAAGGTTAGTTGATGTTTCACGACACCACGCAGCGGCCCCGTACTCTCCTTGACTTGACTCAAGGGTTACCGGTACTCACCAAAGTGCCACATCAACGTAGCTACTGCTTCAACCATGTCGGTATACCCCGCACAGTTCCCTCACAGTTTGTTGCTACTTCTAAAGGGTATCCCCAGATCCGGGTTAGGATCTATGAAACTCCGATACAAGCCCACAAATATAAATCAACCAAGGCATACAATTGAAAACATAGAATGATCTAATCCTAAGGTACACCTCACTTTTAAGTATATTCCCCAGCAGAGTCGCCAGTTCTGTGATCGGTGGAAATAGAACTGACTGTTTTGGAATGCTGGTTCGCGAAATGTCGTGGTAAGCAAGAGTCGCCACCGTCTTTTATTTTCTCCAACAAGGAAAGGACAAAAGCACAACAAAATTCCTTTTCGATATGTTTCTCGGTTCGGGAGGTAGATTATAGAAAGGGAAGGTGTGAGCACCCTTTCTATCTGTGGTTATCCACGGGCTCTTAGGTACTTGCTCACTATGTTTTCAAAATGTTTTGCTTTTCTTGTGTTTGTGGGTTTTGAAAAAGTTTGTTTCAAAACTTCGTTTTAACTCTTGTATCTGTCCTCAAGAGTGTATGAAGTGTTGTTTGAAAACTTTTGTTTGAAAAGTGTGAGTGCAAAAAGTATTTTTGTTTTTTGAAAGAGCAAGTATCTAAGAACCTCTACCTACTCAAAAGAAATTAAGCTGTGTAAATATCCTTTAGACAGTGCCATCCCACTATTGAGAAGTAGGTAGCACCATCGTTGGAGTTTCGGGTCAATTCGATTATAGGGACATGTGGTCACCAAAGCAATAGTAGGACGCCTTAGCGGTAACCCTAATGTCCTAGATCCTTTTTATCCGAGGCAACCGTTTCAAGGCAACTTGGATCTTTAGACAGGAGGGCGACCTCTAAAACACCCTATACTCAATGACCACGTCAAGGCAACCAAGCGAGGCGTACCCTAGGAGTGGCATGTGCGAGTGTGTCAGGATTCAGTTTATGTTATCTTTGTACATGTTACGGTGAGCTACAGATTGATTTTATTTTCAGAGAAGTCTTGTCATGCATAGCCTAATTAACATACATCTAACAGTTAATAGTTGTGGGAAAGTAAACTAAGCTATTACAAGGCGTCGGGTATTTACATCGCCAAAAACAACCCTTGAAAAAGTAAATTGCGGAAAATAAAGGAAAGCGATAAAAAGGGTCCTAATTAAAGCTATTACATCCTCGGAGCAATTACATAATATGGATAAAAAATAATATGCGCGAATAAATATTGAATCAGAGAAGTTCTTAGGGTTTTGACCCTTTTTGAGAAAGGAGGATGTTTTGGTTGTTATTTTGCATTTAATTAAATTAAACCTAAAACTGATTAATTAATTAAAAGAAAGGTTTTTTAATGTCTCAAGGAAATAAAATAAAAATAGTCAAAAGTTAGTAAAAAAAACCTAATTCTAATTTATTTTATTTATTGCAAAAAAAATATTGAAATTAACCTAATTAAAAAAGACTAATTTAATTTGTTAGTATTTATTTACAAAAATAATAAAGGGTGAAATTAATAAATAATAATAATAAAAATATTATATTTTAGTTTTCTGATTTTTATTATGAAAATAATTAATTATGTTAATTAAATAATAATAATAATAATAATTAATAAAAGAAAATAAAAAGGAAAAGAAATACACTTGTGGGAGTGATGGCCCAATATGGAGGTATGTTTGGAAATTATCGCCCATTAAGCTGCAAGCCTATTTGACCATTGAGATTGGCTAGGCGTTTGTTGACTGAGGAGCATGGTAGTCTTTCAACCTGGGCCATGGGATCTGAGTTGGAGGCCACCTGGCGCGTTGATGATTGAGGCATATGGTGGATATCACTTTGGAAGCCTGCATGTGAATATGTTAGGAAAAATAGAAACAAATATTTTGGGGGACCTGGGATTCGAACCCAGGTCCCAATGATTCCCAGCCAACGCATCAACCACTACACCACTTGCACGCTTTTGTTGTTATAATAATAAGCAAATATAATATATAAAAAGCAATTCATATGCTGAAAAAGAAAAAATAACGCGCGTGTTTTGAACAAGCCAATGGAGTATCAACACCTAGTCATCTTCCTCGCTGGTACCTGTAAAAACACAAACAGATAGCGGTGGTTTTTAACCCCCACAATATGCTATGAGGAAAAATAGCGATTAGCGCTGTAGTTCACATAAATGTTTCGCGAGGGTTTCATCTTGTTCGTCTTGTCCTAACGAATTCAGTCATGGGTCTTACGAGTCTCAATTTTTCCTGGTTTATGAATCCCCAATTTCAAAGCTTAGGAACCCTAGAAATCGTCCATGGCATCTTGTGATTCTGTGCACTATAATTCAATTAACTTATGCCATTAGCTTCATATGATTACTAGCAATGCAAAACAATCAAAAAATCATGTTAAATATGCATGAATTAAGCAATACGATTCTGGAAAAAAAAATGCAAACCGTGGTTCTGTAATGGATGATTCTTTGAGTTTTAGCACGTGAATTCAATTGTAAATCACTCCTGACACTTCCAGCAACGTGTTTGAATCAATATAATGCCTTGAATTGGCCTGGAATATGAAAATCAGTTTTGAGTTTTCCTTGAATTTTCTTGAATTGCTATGGCTTTTCTGCAGCTCCCCTCACGTGTGTGGCATTAGGGTTAGCTTATACATATATAGAGGACTGAAATTAGATCACAATCTTGAGCCAGAATCCTTTGAATTGATGATTGAATATTTGATTGAAAATCAAATCTTTTTGCATTTTCATGATTGGAAAAAGTTGCCAATTTTGGAGATTCTTGCATATTTGATTTGTACACGAAATTGCCAGCATATCTTGACCATATTGTCTTCACAAGAAGATTGAAAAAATCAAATATTCTATTTCATACAATTTAAATTAATTAAATGAATTAATATTGATTAAAAATCCAATTAATTAATAAAAATAAGAAAATAAATTTAATTAAGCTTGATGGGTCGTGCATAGGCCATGGATGAAGTTTCAAGAAGAGATTTGAGGCCCATTAGCAAAAATGAGGTGTTTTGAGCAAAGTTGACTTTTGCAAATTCCTAAAAATTTCCCAACTTCTCCAATGCATATCTTGCTCAATTTTGATCATATGAACATGTTCTTCGACATTTTGGAAATGTCTTGAAGTCCTCTAACCAATGCCTTTAGTCCCATGTCATTTCGATTTACCAATCTCCAGTTATGGCCTTTGACTCAAAGTGCATTTTTGTTGACTTTTGAAATTGACCTATAATGTAGAAACTGATAACTTTTTGTGAGAGCATTTCTTGGACTTGGAATGTGAAGATGGATTGCAGGAAATGTCATCCCCTTCAAAATGAGCATTGGATGGGATTTTTATGATGAACCATGAAAAAGTCATGCCCTGGTCAAGATATAGTTGACTTTTCTGCTGTCCAAAAATAGTAACTTTTTGCATCTTGATGATTTTTGAGCTATGCTTGTGGAATCATGATCAAGACTTGATCAAATGATGATTGTGAGCTCAAAATAAGATGTTGACCAAAAATTCTGACTTTTGACTGTGAAATGACCATTTTGCCCCTACAGTTGACTGTGGATCAAATGGAGCTTTTGATTGTGCAAATTGGCACTGTGAATCTTGAAACTTGGTATGTAGGTGCTTGAGAATGTATATAGGCCTATGAGACTTGATTGAAGCATTGAAAACCCCAAATTCCTTGAAAGAACCAAAACCCTAATTTCAGCTGGCTTAGGAGGTGGTTTGAACTGTACAACTCTTGAGAAATCTTGAACAATTTGAAGATCATTCTTGACAAATCTTGAGGAATATGGGAGGTCAAATTTTGGGGTACAACACTTACGGATGTAAAGTCCTCCCAACGGTTGAGTGTGTATGTGTTAAGGCGTTATGTGTGTGCAAGGGCAGGGGTTCAATCCCTGCCTCTTGCATATTATTTTTCAATTTCTTCTTTGCAGATCCGGTGCAGCCAGGCTATACATGTGCACCATGTAGCATCAAATCTACACAATCATAGGTCAACACATCCAGATCCAAGCGCAGAAAACATGCCCCTAACATGGGCATTTAAATGACCCTCTCACCAGATCCAATACAAACTCTGGGCCAACTTAACATGGGCCTCACATTTTCCAGATTGCACCCCCTTTCTGCCTTGTGTCAAGCCCATTTACTTTTTTTCTTTATTTATTTGTTTAATTATTTTTTTCTTCTTTTAATCATTTTTTAAGAATAATATAAAATCAAAAAATCATAAAAATAATAGACTTAGAATTTTTCATATTAATTTTATTTTCATAATTTATTTTAATTAATTATTTTGAGTGTATTTTAATTAATTTAAAGTCAACTAGATTTAGGTTTGTTTCATTCAAATATTTTTCTTAATAAAAACACAAAAAATATTAGAATTAGTTTTCTTTTATTTAATTAATTAGGATCAAATTTAGTCTTTCTTATTTAATTTAATTTAAGTATTTTCTTAGAATAAACAAAAGCCAAAAGGTTTTCTTATTTCACTTAGAATTTTTTTTAGGTTTTAGACGTTTCTCTCCATTTCGCCCGCGTTGTTTATTTTCGCATCTTTTTTATACTAATGTATCTGCTGATGGAATGTAATAGTTATTAGGATTTTTACTGTTTTCCTTATTTTTCTTCCCCTAAGTTTTTGTACATTGTAAATATCTCCCTCCCCGAAGCCATGTAATAGTGTAGGGTTTATTTGCGCACTTTACATTTTTCTGTATCATATTAACTGTTAGTAATTAGGCATGTATGAAAATACTGAAATAAAATGCTAGCAAACTTAACACAAGACTAAAATAACTGAACATAACACACCATGCACATATACACTTCTAGGGTACCCCACTTCGGTTTCCTTTGGAAAATAGTCATAATTTTCGAAAACGTGAGAAGTTTTAGTGGCCGTCCTCTAGTTTGAAAGATCAAAAGTCCCTCGATGACTCTCTCGATGTTGCCTCAGTTAAAAGTGATCTTAGAACTTTAGGACAGTTATTAAAATTCCTTTCCAAGTCGCCTTCGTGACCGTAAAGTCCCTTCGAGTGTCCCTCATACATTCAATGATAGGGCTACCTACTCACTAACAGTATGATAGCACTGTCTAAAGGATAGGAGGAAAGAACTACCTTTTTGAGTGCAAGTAGATAGCTGTTAGATGCTTGCTCAAAATAAAACAAACTTCTTACACTTACACATTTCAAAAACAACCTTAAAAAACATTTGCTTCGTCAACACTCTTGAGGACTGATAGAAGAGTTAATGCAAAGTGAATCGCTGCACTAATGCATTTTCAAATACTTTTCAAAAGCACAAAGCACAAGCAATCAACTGACCTTAGAACCTTTAATTAAACAACTTGTCCATTAGAAAGTAGTGAGATAGCCGTCTTTGGTTAGCCCGAAGTTGGTTGATACTCGATACTACAATCATTGAGATTTGACTCCCGAGTTTTGTTTGGTGGTAAGTCAGTTGTCGATCAGAACAAGACTAGTGGGAAAGATCAGTGATATTGAGATCCCTTAGAACCCGATTACTTTCCAGGACAGGTTGAAGCAACTAAACTTCATGAGGGTACTTACCTGAAAACCCATGCAAGCCTTAAACCTTTGGTCTTTGTTAAATTTTCTTGTGCTTGCTATATTTATGTTTTCTTAGCATAATCATGATATCATAACATCATAACATGGCATATCATACTAACCATTTCAAGGATTTTGAGGACTTATCTTTGTGTTGTTTTGTAGGACATGGCATCCACTCACAGGAATACTATCCAAGTCAACCTCATAAGGGTACCTCCTCAACTCAAGGAATTAGCATCAAGGGTTAATAAGAGCTTTATGTTCACTAAAAGACATGGTCGACTTCTCAATCTGGTCACCTCAAGCCCTAATGAAGAAATGTTGAAGGTGCTCTTTCAGTTCTTCGACCCTTTACATCACTGCTTCATCTTTCCTGATTACCAATTGGTGCCTACCATGGAGGAGTTTTCTCAGTTATTGGGGGTGCCCATTCTTGATTAGTTACCCTTCCATGGTATGGAAAGATACCCAAAACCTGAAGAGATTGCTCATGCTCTGCCTTTACAACGATCCTATGTAGTGGCAAATTGGGATACAAGAAGAGGCGTCAAAGGGTTCCTAGATAAGTTTCTATTTGAGAAGGCTCACCACTTTTGGGATACCCCGAATTTACAAGCTTTTGAATAAGTGTTGGCCCTTCTCATCTATGGGATAATACTATTTCCTAATCCGGACCAAATCATAGTTGTGAATGCGGTTAAGATTTTTCTGTCTCATAATTAGGTGCCTACTTTACTTGGAGACATTCTATACTCTATGCATACCCACACTATAAATAGAAGAGGGACCCTTATGTGTTGCACTCCTCTGTTGGCTAGGTGGTTTGTTTTGTACCTGCCTCGATCTGTGTTGAAGAATGAGCAGGGCTTGAGATGGCTTAATAGGTTGATGTCCCTAACACATTCATACATTCATTGGTGTCCTTGATCCTTGGAGAATGTTACCATCATTGACCGCTATAGGGAATTACCTAATGTCTCTCTCCTAGGAATTAGGGGAGGAATCACTTATAATCCTTGTTTAGCGTTGCGACAGTTTGGTTAGGAGGGATGGTCCTCATGATACACTTGTCCAAGGAATTGTATTCGATTATGATAATGATGTTCAGGTTTATCGTCAGAGGTTCATAAGAGCTTGGGGCAGGGTGAACAAAGTTGATAGAAAAATACTGGGGCATAAGAACTCCATTTTTTTGGAGCCTTATCTTAAGTGGGTACGATGCCATGCTCAAAGTCTCAGGATGCCTTATGAGGCCATTCTACCCATCATCATGGAGCCAGTTTCTAAGGGAGACACTCCTTACATTGTTCTTCATCCTGACATGTCGACTAATTTCGAGGAGTTACAAAAATCCTGGATTCAACTCAAAAAGGAACAGGATGCCTTTGAAACCCAATTCTACGCCAGTGAGAAGAATGTTTTAGAGCTCACCAGGCTACTTCACGAAGAGAAGATTATAAATACCTACATTGCACCAAAGAGGATACGCCCGTGAAAAGCTTGAGTCCCTTTTTTCTTTGAGAGTCCATTTTTTCTTTGTTACTTCCTTTGTAAGCCTGAGAGGCATCATTGTAACTGCTTAAACTTCTTAATACAATTAATGTTTATTTTCCATTTGGCTAAGCAAATTTAAGTCTTAGAAATCCTTGAAAACTTTTCATACATACATCATACATATCATTGCATAAACAGGTTTCAGGACAAGCTTCTTATCTTCTTCGCTGTTTATTTCAGCAATGCCTCTTGAACAAACAATTAAGGAACTTCAGGCACAACATTCTCAATTCCAAGAAATGTTCCTGAATCTGGCTAAGGGATAAGAAGATTCGAAAGCTCTGATTCTCAAGGACAAGAAGAAGAAAAAGAGGCCAGTGGGTGTTCTGAATATGGGAAGAAGGTTCAAAGGACCAGTGAGGCAAGTTTCATAGCTCGCAAATCCGTCAAAAGAGAGATACAATCAGGAAGGAGAGCCAAGAGAATAAGACCACGACACAAGGGAGTCTGAAGAAGATGAAGTTGATTACACCGAGGAAAAATACCCTCTTGCTGATGATAAGTAAAAACAGCTGGAGGACCGTCTCAATGCCATGGAAGTTCAGAGGGTACCTGGCCTTTATTTCGAAGAGCTAGGGTTGGTTTCTGGAATGGTTATCCCACAAAAGTTCAAAGTGCCTGCATTTGCTAAATATGATGGGGTATCAAGCCTAAGTTGCATCTCAGATCTTATGTCAGGAAGATCCCGCCGCACACTGCTAACAAGAATTTGTGGGTGAATTTCTTTCAAGACAGTCTATCAGGTACTCAATTAGACTGGTTCTATCAGATGGAGGGAACCAACATCCATAACTGGGAAGATCTGGATGCCGCTTTCTACAAGAAGTACCAATATAATGCTGACCTCGCTCCAACATGTACACAACTTCAGAGTATGTCTATGGGTTCTGGCGAGGGATTTAAAGATTATGCCCAGAAATGGAGAGACCTTACGGGAAGAGTCCAACCTCCATTTTCTGATAGGGAGTTGGTGGACATGTTCTTGGGCACATTATCCGGTCCATTCTTTAACCATCTTATTGGAAGTTCTTCTGTTGGGTTTACTGAATTGATCTTGACTGGTGAACGAGTAGAGGCTGGTATTAAAAGTAGTAAGATATAGAGAGATGCATCCTCCAGCACTGCAAAGAACCCATTCACAGGGAATAAGGAGGTCAGTGCTGCTTATTGCCAAAGAAATCTTAACAAAACTGAGCATCGTTTGACGGTAGGGGCTGTTATGATTTCCAATCCTGCATCAAACCAGCAACAGAATAATCAGTCCAGAATAGATAAGCCTAGAAGATAGTTTACCCGAATTAATATGACTTTGTCTCATGTTTTTTCACATTTGCTGAAATCCAATATGGTTACCCAAAGAGAGGCTCCCAAAAATACCAACACTAAATCTCCTCGCTACAATTCAAATGCTTGGTGTGCTTACCATTCTGAAAGTCTAGGCCATGATACAAACAACTGCTGGACTTTGAAGAACAAGGTGCAGGATTTGATTGAGGCAAAGGAGACTGAATTTGACCCTACTGAGACCCCTAATGTTATAACTGCCCTTATGCCCAAGCACGATCGTGGTATTAATGCTATTGATGATGACATGTTTGTTGTTTCTGTTGATGAACTAGCTACTCCACTCTTGACTGTTAAAAAGAATCTTTTGCAAGCCAGTTTATTTCCGGGTTGTGGTTAAGGTTGCCACGTATGTTTGTCTCTACCTAAAGGTTGTCATTTGTTGAAAGAAGGTGTTCAGTTCCTGATGGATGATAAATAAATTCTATTTGAGAAGACTCCAGTTATAAGTGCTCCATGTGAAGATGTTTCTATCATTACCATTTCCGCCAATCCTCCCAAGGTCTCCTCCAAAAGACCTGTTAGGATTACATCTGTTCCAAAAGTTGCTCCGTTGATAATTACTTTTCATGGACCTATACCATATTCCTCGATTAGAGTCGTTCCCTGGAATTATAGAGCTAACGTCTATTACTGTAACACCCCAATTCTACCCGACAATTATAATGTAAATCAGAGTCATAAAATTCATACAACTGAATCAGGATGCCACAAATTCAACTTAAAAAACACATTGCATTCAATGTGGATACATAACATTTAAAACTTCAGATTAACCATCAACATAATAATTTAATCTCTTAATCCGACAACTTAAGCATCTACGCAGTGAAACCATAATAACATCTTTTTCCATCATTACAGCAACTTCAAAATAACATATACTTAGCTACAAACAAATTAAAGTTCAACAACTAAAATAATTAATAACTAAAAGCAACAAGCGTTCATCCCCCCGAGTGTTATATATCAGAGCAATGACACCGACTCGAACTACTGAAGGTAAACCACCTTAACTCTGGATTACCTGCACGTTACCAACATAAGGGTAACATTCAAACAGCAGGGGTGAGATATCTAACAATACAATAAAACATATGATAAATAATATATCTCATTAGATCACATAACATCACCACTTCTTATCATATAAACAATAATAATCTCAACAAAATACCAACAATATACACATTTACCGCATCAATACACAACTTATTTATGCAATCATATAATGTAACTTAATACTATGAAAATGCATGTGGTACCATTGGAGCAGAACTCCAATCTCAAATAATTGCGAATAATTAGAGGCATCAACAAGGCACAAGCCTTCATCTTAATATTCGCCAATACAGGCCATCTTAACGAGCATCAGCTCCATCTTGAAATGCAATGTATGCGACACAATCATGAATGTAATAACAACAACCGTAATTAAAAACATCTCAACCAACATCATCGTTGGCCAGAAGCCTACATCTTAATAGCTTCCAATTATTAGAGGCATCTTAATCATCATTCATCAACATCATTCATCACATAATTCATAAACATAATTTCATCGCATAATTCATCAACATAATTTCATCAATGTAATTCATCACATAATTCATCAACATGATTTTATAGCAAGTCAGCCACAACAATAATACAACGATAAATCGACAATCCCTCAATGTTGGCCATAGGCCTACAACATGATATTGCCTTAAATTAATCATCTAAGGCTTACCTCTAGTTAAAAAACCTCTACCTATTATTAATCATGTAATACTACATCATTATCATCATTAATCTTACTGTTATGAATCAAATAGTAGTCTATAATCGTCTTATCCTCATCATACTTCACAAAATCATCATAGCGATTAACACGGGAAACTAACTCTAATGCTAATTTGGGTTACTAGGATTATTCTTCCTATCCTTCATTTTAATCCTTAAGAATGAAGTTCATCGCATTAGCTATCCAACGCTTCGAACGACACCTCAAACGGAATCCGAAAACTCATGTTGCAGCCTCTGGAAACGAATCTGTCAAAAATCAGACTACATGAGTCGACGCATACTGGGCTTAACACGCTGCATGTATCGAAGTGTAATCCTCTTGGGTCGACTCATACTGAGTCTATAACACTGCATGTATCGATACATAGTCCTATGCATCGACTCATCCTGAGTCTAAAAGCCTGCATGTATCGACGCATGACTTCTTCGTATCGACTCATCCTGAGTCTAAAAGAATTCATGTATCGACGCATGGCTTTTAGGGTAGACACATACTGTTCTGTCATGAATATTTTCTGCGATTTCACTATGGTTTCCCAGCCTTAGGCCCTAAAAACATCCTCTAATCATAGGTAATCATCAATTATAATAATCCTATGTTTGTACAGCAATTATACAACATTAGGGCATCACTACTTATCTCTAAATCATTGATCTTCACCATACAACAACATATACATTCAAATCATAAACAAAACAACCTTTCACCTCTAGTCCCACATACTACTCATCATAAACCCTATTATAGAGTCATAACCCCACCCTAACCTTGGATTGAAGGTTGCTCTACGACTTTTCTGATTGAATTTCGTTCTGCCTATTTTCCTTCTTTTCTTCAACTTTCACGTTCTCTTTCTCTTCTTCCAACCCTTATTTCCTTCTCTTCTTACTACTTCCTCTTCTTCCTTATTATTTATAAAACTAATATAATAACCCTATAATTCTTATTATGCCTTAATGGGCTTTAAACTCCTACACCCCATTTCTACTACTTTTATTCCTTAAAATAAGCCCACATCAAATAATATTATTATTATTATTATAATATTATTCAACAACTTAATAGAATAAATAAATCCAATAACAACAATACATCGACTATCATCATAACACAACTTCACAAATATTCCAAAAATAATTTAATTGAATAATTAATTAAATTACGAGCGTTATAACTCTCCCCCACTTAGAATATTTTCGTTCTCGAAAATTACCTTAATCAAACAACTCAGGATAGGAGTCTCGCATCTTGCTCTCCAACTCCCATGTCATGCTTTCTCCGGCAGCTCCTAGCCAAACCACTTTAACCAAAGCAATCTCTTTTCCCCTAAGCGTCTTTATTTCACGATCCGTGATCCGTACATGTATCCTCTCCATTGTAAGGTTATCCCGTACTTGCACATCATCCATATGAATCACATGAGATGGATCTAAAATTTACTTCCAGAGTTGCGACACATGAAACACATCATGCAAATTTGAAAGATTAGGCGGTAAAGCCACTCTATAAGCCACATTCCCCACTATCTCTGAAATCTGATATGCTCCAATAAAACGAGAAGTGAGCTTCTTAGACTTCAATGCTCGCCCAACACCAGTCACAAGTGTAACTCTCAAAAACACATGGTCACCCGCTTGAAATTCTAAGTCCTTGCTTCGCTTGTCATGATAACTCTTCTGTCTACTTTGGGAAGCTTTCATCTTTTCTCGAATCAACTTCACCTTCTCATTAGTCTCACGAACAAGTTCAGGTCCAAGTACTACACTCTCACCAGATTCATGACAACATAAAGGACTTCTACATCTTCGACCATACAACGCTTCAAAAGGTGCCATCCCAATACTAGAATGGTAACTGTTATTATAAGTGAACTCTATCAATGGAAGATAAGTATCCCACGATCCTCCCTGCTCAAGAACACGTGCCCTCAACAAGTCTTCCAACGATTGGATAGTCCTTTCAGTCTGACCATCTGTCTGAGGATAATACGCCGAACTCAACCTCAACTTAGAACCCAACGCTTCTTACAAAATCTTCCAAAAATCAGAAGTAAATCTTAGATCTCTATCTGACACAATGCACAAAGGAACACCATGCAGCTTCACGATCACACTAGTGTAAATCTCAACCAACTTCGACACTGGAAAACTGATGTTAAGAGGAATAAAATGAGCGAATTCGTAAGCCTATCAACAATCACCCAAATCGAGTCATGTCCTCTTATAGTATTAGGTAACCCCGTCACAAAATCCATCGAAATTCTATCCCATTTCCATTCTAGAATTTCTAACGGTTGCATCAACCCTGCTGGCTTCTGATGTTCAACTTTTGACTTCTGACAAGTCAAACATGCATACACAAACCGAGCCACATCACTCTTCATCCCAGGCCAACAAAAGAAACCTTTCAAATCTTGATACATCTTTGTAGATCCTAGATGAATACTCAACTTACTTCTATGACTCTCTTCAAGTATCACTTTCTTCATCTCAGCATCATCAGGAATGCAAATCCGGTTACAAAATCTCAACACACCTTGCGCATCTTGCTTAAAATCATTATACTCAGACTGGTCGATCCCAACCATCGAATCTACCAGTTTCACATCCAACTTCTGAGATTCTCTGATACTGTCTAGAAATTCATTATTAATCTTCAACATACCCAACATAACACTCTGCAGCGTCACTTTGAAAACTAAGCTCATATCTATGATCTGTTCAATTAATTCCAACTCTTTAACCATCATTGTTGATATATGTAAAGTCTTTCGACTCAACGCATTAGCTACCACATTCGCTTTCCCTGGATGATAATTCAAACCGAAATCATAATCCTTTAACAATTCCAACCATCTCTGGTGCCTCATATTCAACTCCTTCTGATCAAATAAATACTTTAAGCTCTTATGGTCACTAAATACATCAAATATAGAACCATAAAGATAATGCCTCTAACTCTTCAACACAAAGACAACTGCAGCAAGCTCCAAATCATGTGTCAGATAGTTCTTCTCATGAGTCCTCAACTGCCTTGACGCATAAGCAACTACCTTATCATTCTGCATAAGCACACCTCCTAAACCCATCTTAGAAGCATCACAGTATACCATGAAAGGCTCTCCTAGATTAGGCAACGTCAAAATCGGAGCCGATGTCAATCTCTTCTTCAATTCCGTAAAACTTTCTTCGCACTGAACATCCCATACAAAAGCTCTACCTTTACAAGTCAACTTAGTCAACAGAAGTGCCAACTTAGAAAAACCTTCGATAAACCTTCTATAATAACCAGCTAATCCCAAAAAGCTTCTAATCTCAGTAGCTGACTTCGGAGTTTCCCATTGCAACACAGCATCAACCTTCGATGGATCTACAACAATGCCACTACCTGAGATCACATGACCAAGAAAACTAACCTCCTTTAACCAGAATCCACACTTGGATAGCTTTGCATACAACTTCTTCTCTTTCAAAACATGAAATACTACTCTTAAGTGTTCAGCATGCTCTTCTTCTGACTTAGAGTAAATCAAAATATCATCAACGAACACCACCACGAACCAATCCAAATAAGTATGAAAGATACGATTCATGTATTCCATGAATACTCCCGGAGAATTAGTAACACTGAAAGGCATGACCGAATACTCATAATGTCCATAACGCATTCTGAAAGCCGTCTTCTGGATATCTTCATCCTTCACTTTAATCTGATTATAACCCGATCTCAAATCAATCTTACTAAAGACAAGAGCATCCACCAATTGGTCCATCAAGTCATCTATTCTTGGAAGCAGATACTTGTTCTTAATCCTCACTTTATTCAACTGTCTATAATCAACACAGAGCCTCATACTTCCATCTTTCTTCTTTACTAACAACACTAGAGCTCCCCACAACGATACACTTGGTCTTACAAACTTCTTTTCAAGCAACTCTTCCAATTGCTTCTTTAACTATGACAATTCAAATGTAGACATCTTGTATGGTGCCATAGACACAGGTCTGGTACCAGGTACAAGATCAATTGCAAATTCAACTTCCCTCTCCGGTGGTACATCAGTAATCTCACCGGGGAAAACTTTAGGAAATTCACACACCACCTGCAATTTCTCAATTATAGCTTGAGTCTCTACAGATAGTGATGCCATCAACGAGAACATTTGTGCTTCTTCTTGCATCAGCTTCCTCAACTGTTTAGCAGACAACATACTATTTTCCTCTTCTTTAGGAGTAGAAAACCTCACAGACTTGTCATAACAGTTAATATGAATATATTTATGCTCTAACCAGTTCATCCCCAAAATCACATCCAACCCTCTCAATGGTAAACAAACCAAATAAATAGCAAAGTCTCTGTCGAAGATCGACAAGGTACACTTTAAACACACAGAAGAAGTAGTCACTGACCCCTTGGCTGGAGTCTCGACGACCATTTCTCCAATCATAGAAGACAACATAAGACCCAATCTTTCGACACAATCAGCATCAATAAAGCAATGAGTAGCACTGGTATCAATAATAGTAATTAAAGGAGTACTTTTAATGAAACATGTACCTCTGATAAGTCTGTCCTCAGCAGCTATTTGATCCTCAACCAAAGCGAACACTTTACAACTTGTCTGCGCCCTCTTTGGTTTCTGACACTGACTTCCAATGTTCCCTTCTTCACTAAAATTGAAACAAATCACATCTTTATGCTTGCACTCAGATACAACATGTCCGTTCTTACCACATTAGAAACACCTCTTTACTTCAGCAGTACACACATTACTCTTATGCCCAGGTTTTCCACATTTAAAACAAACCACACCAGCAGGAGCGTCTCCCCCACTAGTCCTCTGACCTTGAGCAGCTTTCTGTTTACCTTTACTAGCTTGGGTATTATAAGGCTAACCACGATTCTGTTGGTACTTACCCCTCTTCTCACGGTCAATCTTGTAATGAGCATTATTATCCTCTTCAAAAATCCTGCAACTATCAATCAAATCAACAAAGACACAGATCTTCTGGTATCCAACTACCTTCTTGATCTCTAGGTGCAACCCGTTCTCAAACTTGATACACTTCAAAAACTCAGCATCTGCCTCACCGTAGTGCGGATAAAACTTAGTGAACTCAGCAAACTTTGTAGCATACTCAACAACCGACATATTCCCTTGCTTCAGCTCAAGGAACTCAATCTACTTCTTACCACGAACATCTTCAGGAAATTACTTCCTTAGAAATTCCCTACGAAACACAGCCCAAGTGATATTTTCATCTGCAGCTTCCAATCTCTGACAAGTCTCTAGCCACCAGTCATCGGCCTCAACTGCTAGCATATGAGTACCATATTGAACCTTCTGCGCTGGAGTGCAGTCCATCACACAGAAGATTCTCTCAATCTCTTTCAACCAATCCAATGCTCCGCCAGGATCATACTTTCCCTTGAAGGTAGGCAGATTCTCTCTCTGGAAAGTCTCCAAACTACGAGATCCAGCATTCTCGTCAGCATTCGGCTGATTCTCCATCACATGTGCCATTGCTTCTAAAGCAACAATAAGTGCAACATCATTCCTTCCATCCATCTCAAATTATCACTACAACATAAATAACGGTTAGAACTCAAATTAACAATACTCGATTGTTAGACAACTACGACTTGATAACTTGGTCGGATGGACCAACCTTTGCTCTGATACCAAGTTTGTAACACCCCAATTCTACTCGGCAATTATAATGTAAATCAGAGTCATAAAATTTATACAACTGAATCATGATGCCACAAATTCAACTTAAAAAACACATTTCATTCAACGTGGATACATAACACTTTAAAACTTCAGATGAACCATCAGCATAATAATTTAATCTCTTAATCCGACAACTTAAGCATATACGCAACAGAACCATAATAACATATTTTTCCATCGTTACAATAACTTCAAAATAACACATACTTAGCTACAAACAAATTAAAGTTCAACAACTTAAATAATCAATAACTAAAAGAAACAAGCGTTCATCCCCTGAGTGTTACATATCATAGCAATGACACTGACTCGAACTACTGAAGGTAAACCACCTTCACTCTAGATTACCTACACGTTACCAACATAAGGGTAACACTCAAACAGAAGGGGTGAGATATCTAACAATATAATAAAATGTATGATAAATAATATATCTCATTAGATCACATAACATCACCACTTATCATCATATAAACAACAATAATCTCAATAGAATACCAACAATATACACATTTACCGCATCAATACACAACTTCTTTATGCAATCATATAATGCGACTCAATACTATGCAAATGTATGTGGTACCATTGGAGCAGAACTTCCATCTCAAATAATTGCCAATAATTATAGGCATCAACAAGGCATAAGCCTTCATCTTAATATTTTCCAATATAGGCCATCTTAACGAGCATCAGCTCAATCTTGAAATTCAATGTATGCGACACAATCATGAATGTAATAACAACAACAGTAATTAACAACATCTCAACCAACATCATCATTGGCCAAAAGCCTACATCTTAATAGCTGCCAACTATAAGAAGCATCTCAATCATCATTCATCAACAACATTCATCTCATAATTCATCAACATAATTTCATCGCATAATTCATCAACATAATTTCATCAATGTAATTCATTGCATAATTCATCAACATGATTTTACAGCAAGTCAGCCACAAAAACAATACAACGATAGACCGATAATCCCTCAATGTTGGCCATAGGCCTACAACATGATATTGCCTATAATTAATCATCTAAGGCTTACCTCTAGTTAACAAACCTCTACCTATTATTAATTCTGTAATACTACATCATTATCATCATTAATCTTACTGTTATGAACCAAACAATATTCTATAATCATCTTATCCTCATCATACTTCACAAAATCATCATAACGATTAACGCGGGAAAATAACACTAATCCTAATTTGGGTTACTAGGATTATTATTCCTATCCTTCATTTTAATCCTAAAGAATGAAGTTCATCGTGTTAGCTATCCAACGCTTCGAACGACACCTCAAACGGAGTCCGGAAACTCAAGTTACAGCCTCTGGAAACGAATCTGTCAAAAATCAGACTACATGAGTCGACACATAATGTCTTGAGTCGACGCGTACTGGGCTTAACATGCTGCATGTATCGACGCGTAATCATCTTGGGTCGACTCATACTGAGTCTGCAACACTGCATGTATCGATACATAGTCTTACATATCGACTCATCCTGAGTCTAAAAGCCTGCATGTATCGATGCATGACTTCTTCATATGGACTCATCCTGAGTCTAAAAGCCTTCATGTATCGACACATGGCTTTTGGGGTCGACACATACTGTTGTGTCATGAATATTTTTTGCGATTTCACTGCATTTTCACTATGGTTTCCCTGCCTTAGGCCCTAAAAACATCCTCTAATCATAGGTAATCATCAATTATAATAATCCTATGTTTCTACAGCGATTATACAACATTAGGGCATCATTACTTATCTCTAAATCATTGATCTTCATCATACAACAACATATACATTCAAATCATAAACAAAATAACCTTTCACCTCTAATCCCACATACTACTCATCATAAACCCTATTATAGAGTCAGAACCCCACCCTTACCTTGGATTGAAGGTTGCTCTATGACTTTTCCGATTGAATTCGTTCTGCCTCTTTTCCTTCTTTTCTGCAACTTTCACGTTCGCTTTCTCTTCTTCCAACCCTTATTTCATTCTCTTCTTACTGCTTCCTCTTCTTCCTTATTATTTCTAAAAACTAATATAATAACCCTATAATTCTTATTATGCCTTAATGGGCTTAAAACTCCTACACCCCCCTTTCTACTACTTCTATTCCTTAAAATAAGCCCACATCAAATAACATTATTATTCTAATATTATTCCACAACTTAATAGAATAAATAAATCCAATAACAACAACACATCGACTATCATCATAACACAACTTCACAAATATTCCAAAAATAATTTAATTAAATAATTAATTAAATTACGGGCGTTACAATTTCCATGGTGTCAAGCAAGACCTGTTGGCTATTAAAGAAAAAGTTGTTGAAAGTACTGAGTCTAACATTGCCAAAATCGCCGGGACCAGTAAGATGACAAGAAGCGGAAGAGTTTTCACTCCCGAGATCACTCCAAAAACTGTTGCTACTCATGTGATCATTCCTGTTGCTGGTCCTGCTTGTACTCCTATTACTACTCTGGTGATTACTCCTGATGCTGCTCATGTCAGTATTCCCATGGCTACTCATACTGTTAGTCCTACTATTACCCCTGATACCTGGTCGGCCGAGACTCAGGGAAAATAGGTATTGGCTGAGCCTGTCTGGACGAAGGCACATCCAGAAGCCATTCTTAAGGCTTTTAAAAATAAGATGGAAGAGATATTGAAAATAATCAATAAAAATGATTACAATGTTGTAGAGAAATTGAGGCAGACCCCTTCAAAAATCTCAATGCTGGCCCTATACTGTGCTCTGAAGCCCATGCCAAGGCTTTAGTAAAATTCCTGAAGTCTACCCATGTTCCTCAAGAGACCTCCGCTGATTATTTCTAGAATTGTGTATCTAGTTTCACAGTTGACAAAGGCCTAGGATTCTCTGATACAGACCTAACTCCCAAGGGAAGTAAACATAATGATGCCCTACATGTCTCCATTGAGTTCAGGGGCACTACATTAGCCCATGTTTTGGTAGATATAGGTTCATCACTGAATGTCTTACCCAAGAATGCTCTAGACAAGTTGGATTGCGAAGGGCTCACACTAAAGCCCAATAGCATTGTGGTGAGGGCCTTAGACGGTTCTAAAAGAATGGTACATGGGGAAGTGGACATCCCTATCAAAGTTAGTACTCAAACTTTTAATTCCACTTCTATGTGATGGACATCCGCCCGTCTTAATCTTGTTTATTGGGTCGACCCTAGATGCATGGGGTTGGTGCTGTGACTTCCACCCTACATCAGATGTTGAAGTACCTAGTAAATGGGAAGATTATCATAGTTCATGGGGAGGAGGAGTATATGGTGAGCCACCTGAACTCTTTCAGGTACGTTGAAATGGACGGCGAGTTCATTGAGACCCCCTGTCAGAATTTTGAGGAGGTTCCTCAGACCGTTGTTGTAACAAAGACCACTACCAGCGTCCCAAAGACTTCTAGGCCTCCGCTGAAGATGGCTTCTCTGAAAGATGCCAAGGCAGTCATTGAAGAAGGTGGCTGTACAATTTGGGGCCGACTTCCAGATATTCCCTACAAATCTGACAAATTTGGTTTGGGTTTTACTTCAGGAGCCCAGAGAGCTGTTCGTCGTGCTCGCACCAGGGAACCACCTTTACGGATTAGAAACCATGGAGCCAATGCCTTAGAATACAATGATAGTGATTATGGCTTGGACAAGTGGATTTTCCCAACCTCCAGCGATGGACTCAACAATTGGGAGGCTGAAGACTTTGTGCCCATTACTTTTATTCAAGAGTAATTTGTCTTTTTGTTTTAAGGAAATGTAATATTTGAAAAATGGAAACATTAAGGCCTTGTGTCTTACCGAGGCACAATGGTCTATTTGTGAGAGTCATTACTTCATTTTCATATGTCATCAATAAAACATTGGACGTTTCACATATAAATTTTACGCTCTTTGTTTTTAATTTCTGCCTCTTTACTTTATAAAAAATATACAACTATGCTCTTACACACACTCACATATCAAACTCCAGATCCACATCCACTATAGATCCCATTGATAATGGTTCTGCTATTGTTGATTATGACTTTAAAAATCCGATCTACCAAGCCGAGGACGAAGGCGAGGAAGATTGTGAGGTACCAGGAAAGCTTTCCAGACTGTTACAATGGGAAGAAAGGGAAATACAACCTCATGAGGAGCCAGTTGAGACAATGAACTTGGGTACTGGAGAGGACAAGAAAGAAGTCAAGATAGGTGCCGATCTGGAGCATAGTGTCAAAAAGTGGTTAATTCATATGCTACATGACTATGTTGAAGTTTTTGCCTGGTCATACGAAGACATGCCGGGACTTGACACTGATATTGTGGTTCATCGCCTACCTACAAAAGAGGATTGCCCTCCAGTGAAACAGAAGGTTCGTTGTATACGGCCGTATATGTCAGAA
The DNA here is from genome assembly GCA_948472305.1 of Vicia faba. Classification (NCBI taxonomy): domain Eukaryota; kingdom Viridiplantae; phylum Streptophyta; class Magnoliopsida; order Fabales; family Fabaceae; genus Vicia; species Vicia faba. The sequence continues at coordinate 70,591,309 of OX451739.1, forward strand.
AAGATCAAGGCTGATGTTATGAAACAGTTCAACGCTGGTTTCTTAGCTATCACATCCTATCCATAACGGGCTGCTAATGTTGTTCTAGTACCTAAGAAGGACGATAAATTACGTATGTGTGTGGATTACAGAGACCTAAATAGGGCAAGCCCCAAGGATGACTTTCCGCTTCCCCATATTGATGTCTTGGTTGACAACACCGCACATCATAAGATCTTCTCCTTCATGGACGGTTTCTATGGTTACAATCAGATTAAAATGGCACCTGAGGACATTGAGAAGACGACCTTTGTCACACAGTGGGGAACTTTCTGCTACAAAGTTATGCCATTTGGACTAAAGAATGCCAGGGCAACCAATCAACGTGCCATGGTAGCTTTGTTTCATGATATGATCCGTCACGAGATAGAGGTCTATGTTGATGATATGATAGCTAGGTCTCAGACTGAAGAGGAGCACCTTGATCACCTAAAGAAGGTATTTGACAGGGTGAAGAAATACAAGGTGAGGCTAAACCCGAATAAGTGCACTTTCGGAGTAAGATCCGTTAAGCTCTTAGGCTTCGTTTTCAGTGGCAAAGGTATTGAGGTAGAGCCTGCAAAGGTGAAAGCTATACAAGAAATGCCGACTCCTCGCACTGAGAAGGAAGTTAGTGGATTCTTGGGACTTCTGAACTACATAGCCAGATTCATTTAACATATGACCGCTACTTCCGAGCCAATCTTCAAATTACTGAAGAAAGATCAAGCAGTGAAGTGGAATGATGATTGCCAGTATGCCTTTGAAAAAATCAAGGCATATCTTCAAGAGCCTCTAATCTTGATGCTGCCAATCGAAGGAAGACCTCTGATCATATAATTAACAGTATTAGAGAACTCAATGGGGTGTGTGTTGGCACAACATATCGAGTCTGGTCGAAAAGAGCATGCAATATACTACCTTAGTAAAAATTTTACCGACTGTGAAACAAGATATTCACTGCTCGAGAAAACTTGTTGTGCGTTGGCATGGGCTGCTCACCGACTAAGACAATATATGTTGATTCACACTACCTTGTTGATATCTAAAATGGATCCTATCAAGTACATCTTTGAGAAACCCGCTCTCTCCTGAAGAATAGCAAGATGGAAAATGATCCTGACCGAATACGACATTCAGTACACAATCCAGAAAGAAATTAAGGGAAGTGTACTAGCTGATCATTTGGCTCATCAGGCTGTGGACGACTACCAATCCATGAATTTTGATTTCCCAGATGAGAACATCATGTTAGTAACTGATTATAAAGAACCTGGACAAGAAGAAGGACCTGAAAAAGGATCCCGATGGACTATGGTTTTTGACAGAGCTTCCAACGCTCTTGGAAATGGAATCGGCGTTGTGATCATATCTCCTGAAAGGCTGTCATACTCCTTTCACTACAGGCTATGTTTCAACTATACCAACAATATGGCTGAGTATGAAGCATGTATCATGGGTCTCAAAGTCGCAATCAATTTAAGGATCAAGTTCTTAAGTGTGTTTGGAGACTCGGCTTCGGTAATCAGCCATATCAAAGGAGAATGGGATACGAAGCATCCTAATCTCATCCCGTATAAAGAGAACGTGTTGACACTAATACCATACTTTGAAGAAATTACCTTTGAGCATTTTCCACGAGAGGAAAATAAACTAGCGGACGCGTTAGCTATAATGTCATCCATGTTCAAGGTCAGGTGTGATAATGAGGCTCCTCAGATCACCATTGAGAGGATGGACGAGCCAACATACTGTCACGAGATTGGTACTGAAGAAGTAGTGGACAAGCCTTAGTTCCATGAAGTCAAAAGATATCTCGAACTTCAAGAGTATCCTGAGGGAGCTTCGGTCAATGATAAGAAGTTCCTAAGAAAGTTCTCTGCTATGTTTTTTCTCAGTAACAGGATCCTGTACAAGTGCAACCACGACTCTACCTTCCTTCGGTGTGTAGACAAGAGTGAGACAGAAAATATTATGAATGATTTACACGAAGGTACCTTTGGCACTCATTCTGGTGGGCACTCAATGACTAAAAAGATCATACGGGCAGGATACTACTGGTCCACTATGGTAGCAGACTGTTACCAGCATTCACGAACTTGCCATGAATGACAAATCTATGCTGATAAGGTGCATGTACCTCCAGTTTTTCTAAACTTCTTGACTGATCCTTGGCCATTAGCAATGTGGGGCATTGACATGATTGGAGAGATTAGAACTACAGCTTCCAATGGGCACCGCTTCATCCTGGTTTCCATTAATTACTTCACGAAATGGGTTGAGGTAGCTTCATTTTCTTCTGTTACCAAGAACGTTATGGCTCGATTTATCAAACATAACATTATTTGTCGGTACAGTATCCTAGAAAGAATCATTACAGATAATGGTACCAATCTCAATAATACTATAATCATCGAGCTATGCACGCAATTCAAAATCCAGCATCATAACTCTTCTCCTTATCGGTCGAAGATGAATGGCGTTGTTGAAGCTGCTAACAAAAATATCAAGAGAATCATACAGAAGATGACAGTGACATATAAAGATTGGCATGAGATGTTGCCATTTGCTCTTCATGGTTACCGCACCACAATGCGCACATCAACAGGGGAAACTCCTTTCTCTTTGGTATACGGTATGGAAGCTTTCCTACCCATAAAAGTCAAGATCCCTTCTTTGAGAATCATGAAGGATGCATGGATGAATGAAGACTAATGGGTTCAGACTCGACTTGACCAGTTAAATCTGATTGACAAGAAGAGGCTCGCGGCTGTCTGCCATGGTCAGATGTACCAAAAATGTATGATCAAAGCTTTTAACAAGAAGGTCAAACGTCAGGTATATCAGGCTGGTGACCTGGTAATCAAATGCATCATACTGCCACAAGGTGATCCCAGGGGCAAATGGACTCCCACATATGAAGGGCCATTTGCGATCAAGAATATATTTTCTGGTGAAGCCATAATCCTAACCACTTGGACGGTGACGACCTTCCACACCCAGTAAACGCGGACATAGTTAAAAGATATTACGCATAAGAAAAGACCCGCTAGGTTGACTGGCCTAGGAAAAAATTAGGGCATCCTGGAGAACCAAAAGGGTTCGGGCAAAAATTAGGGATATACATAAAAAATATCTGGCAAGTCGAAAACCTGAAAAGGTGGCTTGGGCAAAAAAGGGTATCCCGGTGGACTGAAAACCCGAAAGGGAGGTCCAAGAAAAATTTAGGGATTTAAAGCGTATAACTATGTCCCGTTGGATCACCTTACCGCCAATCTTCAGTATCAACTATCAAGCTCAAGCAGTACTAATCAATCCAATCAGCTTCAGACAAGCAACGAAAGAGATGAGACGCTCAAAGACATAAAGGCAATAGCAGAATGGGAACCCAATGGTATTATTTCACATAGCTATCTTTCTTTGTATACTATTTTTGTATAATTTCCATTCTTACGACAACATTCTCTTACTAGGATGTTTGTCTCCTTGTACAAAAACTCTTATTTCAAAGTTAATACAAAACTATTCCTTTGAAAGTGTAAAACTTCTATTTTTATTTTTCTGTTTTGTGTTCGAAAACATCCAGTGATTATTCTTGAACATATACATTTGAATATGATTATTGCTTATAAATATAAACCTAAAAACAGAAAGACAGTTGCTAATGACTTTAAGAAACAAGACAATATCTAAGGGCAATCCACAAGATCCCCGTAGATGTTTTCCCCGGCAGATACCTTCTCCAGCAGGTACAGAGGAAGGGACATCCTATTGCAAGGTCTTTTCCATATTCTCAGTATGCAGCCTAATGGTGTTAGGTGTTCTGATATCCCTGGCGGAGAAAGAATCCCCAAATTACTGCTCCAAAATTCCCCAGTGAAGTCTCCAAGCTTCTTAGGATTCCCCACCAGGATTTCACAAAAACCCCCAAGCTGTGCACAGAGTTTACCTTCCCCAACAAAGTTTATTTCTCTAACAACGGAAGTTTATCTCCCAGCATTTCAACTTCAACAAATCTGAAGACCCACATTCTTCACCCCCAACAACAGTCAGGGATTTATTTTCCCTAACTCGACAATACAATAATGGAACAACTGACACGTTCATACATTGCATTCATACATCATTTCTACAAACATCCCAGCATATGCAACACAAATGCATATATCACAGTCTCATTTATTTTGAGAGCATCATGCAATTCATACATCATGACATCGCATGAAACTGACTTTACCTTTCCAGGTTGAGTTTGCAGAAAGACAAACACTGTATATGTATATAACAGGTCAAAGATTAATGCCCAAAACCAGACGTGAAAACCATCTACACAACCAAATGGTATGAACTCCCGAAGCAAGACAGGTTTACCAACAAATACAGCATGGCACAGATTAATGCTCGAAACCGGACGGGGAAACTATCTATGTGACCAACAAAACAAGTCCCAGATTAATACCCGTAACAAGCCAGGAGAACTATCTTTGGACAACTGGTTGTAGATTAACACCTAAAACTAGCCAGGAGAACTATCTATATGAGGAGATTGAAGATTAACACATGTAACGAGCCAGGAAAACTATCTTTCTTTCTCAGGTAAGAGATTAATACCTGTAACAAGCCATGACAACTATCTCAACGACCGACAAAAACAAGTTCCAGATTAATACCTATAACAAGCCAGGACAACTATTTGTGGACGACTTATTGTAGATTAATACTTGAAACCAGACAAGAAAGCTATCTACACGAGCAGATTAAAGATTAATACCCGAAGCAAGGCGGGAAAACTATCTTTCTTTCTAAGGTCAGAGATTAATACCTATAACCAGCCAGCACAACTATCCAATGATCGAAAATTTTCAAGTTCCATATTAATACGTGAAACCAGACAAGACAACTATCTGCGAGCAACTGATTATAGATCAACACCTGAAACCAGAAAGGAAAACTATCTACATGACCAAACGAAGCAATCTTACATAGGCTCCTTCTCATGTACCTCCAGATGCATACTAACACAGACTCATCCTGGAATAGTCCTACAAAGGTTCTTTCTAATATATTTTCAGATAACGGTTAATCCATTATCCCCAGCAAGTTACTGTCAAGCTTGGATTTCAACTAGAAAACAAAAAACTTTCATCTCTCCAGAGATAACTCTTCAATAGAGCCTTGGACAACTGAAGCTCCTAGATTCTATTCCCCACAGAGTTTTCCTCAAGCAGGAGAACAATAGAAACCCATATTCCACAACAGACTCTTCCTCAGACACCAGGAACAGGAACCCCCAAAGGGACCATGTGTGAAATCAACATCTATTTTGGATGGCATCTTTAAGCCCATATCCGACGACTCTCTGTCATATTCTCTATATGGAATATGCTAGCCCATTCCCTTCATCATCAACTAACAGTGTTACTTCATGCGAGTTCAAGTTTCTAGGCACTCTAGTGTTCAATCATCTTCCACCTTCGGATCACGAAAGGCAGACAAGCCAATCTAAATCCTCAGGTTTAAGAAGATTGAATAGGGGAAGCTGTTGTACCCCAAAATTTGCCCTCTCATGTTTCCCAAGGTTTTTTTCTCTTATATGGGTGGTTACAAACAATTTCCTAAAGAAAATGAAATTTTTGAATGTTAGCAAAGTGTCTTTCGATTGGCAATTCAGCAATGTCCTTCGATTGGCATCTGAACAGAGAATTTCGATTGGCACCTGAGCAAGCTTTGATTGGGCGCTGAACGTCCTTCAACGCAAGCCTAATTAACAAGATTCAATTAGGTGTTGGGACCCCTTTCGATCAAGTTCAAATCACAATGCTTTGACTACGCATTTGTTGCTTCAGGCTTGCCTTTAATTCCCAAGGAAAAAACTTCCTCCATGCCTGCTCCGATTCACAAAATAGTAGTCCCCTACAGACAAGCTTCGATTGGACATATAAACACCCATTTGATCAAGCTTTGGTCCACAAGTATCATTCCAGCAGGGCCTTCTCTGTGCTTGCCTTCAACGCATAAGGCACAAACCCCCTCTTCAACTTGCCTTCAGCACACTAGGCAAATACTCCCTCTATGCGTGCCTTCAGTGCACAAAGCAAGAATCCCCTACAAGTTTGTTTCGATTCACCAGTAGTGAACTCCTACATACCAGCTTCAATTATGTGTTGAGTATTCTTCGATCAATCCTAGTTCACAAAGCTCCCACTGGGCAAAAGGCCCATTCAGCTTGTCATTAGAACACATATGCCTCTTCATGCTTATTTTTGGTCTATTAGGCACAAACCTTCTTCATGCTTGCCTTGGATTCACAAGGCAAAGAGCCATCGGCTTGCCTTCGATCTATAAGGTAAAAGGCCTCTTTCACTGGTGTTCGATTCACAATACAAAGGGCTGCTTCAGACATGCCTTTGATTCACAAGGAAAAAAGCCCCTCTCACTGGTCTTCGATTCATAAGGCAAAGGCCCTCTCTTCAGCACACAAGGCCAAGACTCCTTCATATTTGACTTCGGTCCACCCGGAAAAAAGCTTCCTTCGACCCACAAGGCATTGGCTACCTTTGTGCCAGCTTCTCCTAGGCAATGGCCTCTTTTATGCTTGCTTTGACCTACCTCATGCTAGCATCCACAAGGCATGCGCTACCTTTGTGCCAGCTTCGACTAGGCAATGGTCCCCTTTGAAAGAGTTGTACACACTTTAACACGCATGATAGTCCCTTCGAAGGTGCATTCATGTGGTCCCTTCGAAGAAGCATTCATTGGTCCATTCGAAGGACACATGAGTATTGAAAACAAGTTTGCTTTGTGATGGGTCTTGGTCCTACATATGGCCGGGCACAGGCCTCTTGTGCAATGGCACTCGAAGGTGGTGACAAAGAACGTTTTTGATTAGCCAGATTGAAGTTTTCGTTTGAGTTGTTTGAATCAAGCAACTAGTTGTGTAGGGGCTCAATCGAAGAGACCCCAATGATGAGACTCGAGCCATTTGAAGGACACACCTTGGTGGCCCATTAGAAGAGGGCGCAAGGCATACATATGGAATATTCGAAAGACATTCAAAAGAACCATTCGAAGGATATACAAGAGGTCCAATCAAATGGCATGGATTGAAGGCATTCGAAAGCCATTTGTGTCCACATTCATTCAAATTCAAAATAGAGACAAGAATTCCATACCTTTGGCCATGTTTCAAATATTTTTTATGGATTTTAAAGAACATTATTGAGCATGCTTATTTCCATCCTACCTTTCCCCATCCATCTTCTCTATATAAAGGTGGCATTTGCAAGCCTCATGGACAGATACACAGCCTGGGAAGAACCACACGAAATTGCCAAAAATTCTCAAAGTTGTGAAATTAAAGACTGAATTTCCAGCCACCATCCATCCAAACCAAGCGTGCCATCCTCTTCCCGAGGATCCCATGATTCACTCTCAGCTCTCATTCAAGCCATCACACGCCTAGAAGAGGCCAAACCACAATCTCTGATTGGTAAAACTTCTTGCATCCAAAACTTTAAATCCATGCATTATTTACTAATATTTTGGGGCTAGATGTGATCGGGGTGATGTTTAGGATTGAAATGAGTCTTTACATGCAAGCTCAGACGTATGCATGTCTGTTTTCCATTTTTAACCGTATGATTTGCATTTTTATCGTAACTCTCTTTTCATTAGTTTCCAGCCATTTTTGATCCCGAATTCGAACTCAAGGTGAAATTTCATGCAGGATAGAGCCTTTTCTTTTTGAATTTAACACGTTTTACAGGTTTGATGTTGAAGGCCACCGGAGAAGATGGTGGTTTCCACCATCTTCGATTGGCCAAACTTCTACAGATGACAGTCAAGGGTTTGCTAGCCAAACGACTTTTCCTAATTCGTCCATTTGAATATTTGGACCCCACTGAAATGCGCGTGTTTGACAACTCAGCACTATGACTCGTTTTACATTATATTATAATCGTTTGATATATACTCCAGGATGTAAAGCCGTCCCAACGGTTGAGTGTGTATGTGTTAAGGCGTTATGTCTGTGCAAGGGCAGGGGTTCAATCTTTGCCTCTTGCATATTATTTTTCCATTTCTTCTTTGCAGATCCAATGCAGCCAGGCTATACACGCGCACCATGTAGCATCAAATCTACACCATCAGAGGTCAACACATCTAGATCCAAACGCGACAAACATTCCCCCAACATGGGCATTCAAAGGACCCTCTCACCAGATCTAATACAACCTCTGGGCGAGCTTAACATGGGCCTCACATTTTCCAGATTGCACCCCCTTTCCGACTTGTGTCAAGCCCATTTACTTTTTTTCTTTATTTATTTGTTTAATTGTTTTTTTTATTATTTTAATCATTTATTATAAAATCAAAAACTCATAAAAATAATAGACTTAGAATTTTTCAAATTAATTTAATTTTCATAATTTAGTTTAATTAATTATTTTGACCGTATTTTAATTAATTTAAAATCAACTAGATTTAGATTTGTTTCATTCAAATATTTTTCTTAATAAAAACACAAAAAATATTAGAATTAGTTTTCTTTTATTTAATTAATTAGGATCAAATTTAGTCTTTCTTATTCAATTTAATTTAAGTATTTTCTTAGAATAAACAAAAGCCAAAAGATTTTCTTATTTCACTTAGAATTTTTTTTAGGTTTTAGACGTTTCTCTCCATTTCGCCCGCGTTGTTTATTTTTGCATCTTTTTTATACTAATGTATCTGCTGATGGAATGTAATAGTTCTTAGGATTTTTACCGTTTTCTTTATTTTTCTTCCCCTAAGTTTTTGTACCTTGTAAATATCTCCCTGCCCGAAGCCATGTAATAGTGTAGGGTTTATTTTTGCAGTTTACATTTTTTTGTATCATATTAACTGTTAGTAATTAGGCATGTATTAAAAGACTGAAATCAAACGCTAGCACACTTAACACAAGACTAAAATAAATGAATATAACACACCATGCACATATACACCTCTAGGGTACCCCACTTCGGTTGCCTTCGGAAAACAATCACAATTCTCGAAAACATGAGAAGTTTTAGTGGCTGTCCTCTAGTTTGAAAGATCACAAGTCCCTCGATGTTGCTTCGGTTAAAAGTGATCTTAGAACTTTAGGATAGTTATTAAAATTCTTTTCCAAGTCACATTCGTGACCGTAAAGTCCCTTTGAATGTCCCTTATACATCCAACGATACAGCTACCTACTCACTAATAGTAGGATAACACTGTCTAAAGGATTGGAGGAAAGAACTACCTTTTCAAGTACGAGTAGATAGCTGTTAGATGCTTGCTCAAAATAAAACAAACTTTTTACACTTACACATTTCAAAAACAACCTACAAAAACATTTGATTCGTCAACACTCTTGAGGACTGATACAAGAGTTAACGCAAAGGGAATCACCACACTAAGGAATTTTCAAATACTTTTCAAAAGCACAAAGCACAAGAAATTTTCAAAACATGGGCTAGCATCTAAGAGCCCGTAGATAACTACCTACCGCAACAACCTATCGGAACATTTGCAAACACAAACACAAAACCAGTATTAACGGTCGGTTCTGCCACCGTATCACAGTACTTTTTGAGGACTAAAGTATTTTAAGTGGGGGAGAGTTATAATACCCCTATTTTTATTTATTAGTTATTTATTTTATTAATTATTAAATAATATAGTAATTAATTAATTGTGTGATTTTGTGAATATATGTGTTATATGTGTATTGCGTCATTGGGTGTGATAATAACAAATGAATAATTGAGCCTTATATGTCACATAAGTGTGAGTGTGTGAGATAAGCCCATTAGGGTAAACACAATAGTTAGTATGAAAAATATATAAAATAAATCAAAAGAGAGAAGTTGTAAAAACAAGAGAAGAGAAAAAAGAGGAGAAAAGGAAGAAAATAGAAGATTAGAGAAAAGAAACATAGAAGGATCTACATACAAGGTAAGGGTGGGTTTTCATTTGATTATAGGATTATATGATGTATGTAATGGGTATAATACATGATTTAGGGATTTGGACTTCAATTTCTAGGTTTTGACATGCTTAGGTTTTGAAATGCGAAATCAGAATAGATGTTTGGAACATGTTTTTGATGTTGTAAAAGGAACTACATGTTAAGTATATGTTTTAATACCATTATTAACATGATTATGAGTGTGATGATGTGTTTTAGAGTGAAAAACTTGGACTGGTCTGTTGCTGCCATCATAGGGTTTTTATGTAGAAATTGCAGAGCACGCTTAGCGCGGATTTATGTGCTTAGCAGGTGCACTACTGACTTGAGGGTGCTTAGAGCCAAAGAGCATCCTTAGCGCCACATGTAATGAGAAATTTTATATTTTGTTTAATTGATTGAGAATCTTGTATGCTTATGATTATTGAGGATTACCATGAATTTTAATAATTTATTAAAGGTGTAATGGATAGGTTTTGGATAACTTTTTGATGAAAACATAACACTTGAACTATGTGTATAAGTATGTTGAGAATTGATGTAAGATGTGAATAACATCGTTTGACATTGTTTATTATATGTTATTATGGTGTGTTTAGTCGATTAATTCTATGACAATGCATTATACGTGAAAGATAACATGAAATATGTATGTTTGTGCAATAGTAAGATAAGTCAAATGTGATGAATTATGTGATATATGCTTGTATAGTTAAGATTGAAAGATGGTCTTAATTGCATATGATTGTTGAAATTTCATATGCATCATTTATCGTCAAAATGCAATGTTTGCTAGTTTTGTGGAGGATAATGACTTGTCCCAAACCTAGACGACTGGTTTGAAGCTTAGAGGACGAGCTTTTAGGTGGTTATCTGTCTTAGAGATGCACACGGTTTAAACATAAAAACCATAAAGAATAACAATTGGTACCACATGCATATTTCATTGAGTTTCATTCAAGTCACATGTGTCGATGTGAAATGTGAATTGGTGTGCAATATCTGATATTGACGTGAATGTTACATTGGTGGTGTTTGTGATAGATTATATTTGAATCAGGAATTGTTGAGAAATGTTGTATATGTAAACATGTGAATTATGTTAGAAAATGTTGAATGCATGAATGTATGAAGTGTGATGAATTAAATGGATATATGTATGGCATGCATTACTTATTATTGTTTATTTCTATAATGATATGAATTCTCACCCTTCTGTTGAAATGATGTTTTAGACATCGCTCAGGTACAAAAGGTAGTGGTGCTTCTTGCGAGGATTGGTCGGAGGAGCTAGTTCTTTATTTATCCGTATTTAGGTAGTAAGTCATTCCTTGGTTATGTAACACAGGAAACATTTGAACTAATCTTGTTTTTAAGAGATGTTTTATTATACTCTCTTTCATTTATGATTGTATTGTGATTATGTGATGAAAAGGGAAGGTGTTAGCACCCTTTTCATCCGTAGTTATCTACGGGCTCTTAATTGCTTAGCTCACTTTTGAAAACTTACTTGTTGTGTGTATGATTTGATTGAAAATATTTTGAAAAATCCAAATTAAGGCCACTTTTTAATGATTCTTGTATCAGTCCTCAAGAACGCGTAAAAAGTGTTTTGAAAATATTTGTTTGAAAGTGATGTGTGAAAAATGTTTACGAGTTCCTTACCCACTAAAGTCTTTCTCGTTATTTTCCTTCTCCTTTAGATATAGTGTTATCCATATCATTAGTTGGTAGGTAGCTTCATCTATTGGATGTAAAGGGACAATGCAGGATCATCGTATGGTCATTGAAGGCAACATATAGAGATACTTTAGCAATTTATCAGAGGGACTAGATCATTTTTCATAGGCAATGTTGAAGGGTCATCGTGGGACTATGATCTTTATTTGAAGGGACTTTGCTAAAGTATCCCTATTTTCGAGGGACATGACCATGTTTCTGAAGGCAACAAAGAGAGGTTACCCTAGAGGTGCGAGTGTGAATAGTGTGTTCAATTTAATTATTTATCTTATATTAGGGTTTGCTAACGATTATTTTTATCTTGCCATACATGCGTAATTTCTTGCAGAATAATACACATGAAAGTAAAGGTGCGGAAAGTAAATCCTAAGCTATTACAGGGTTTTGGGGAAATTACATAAAAAATAATGTGGAAAATAAAGTGCGGAAATTAAATCCTAGACTATTACATCACGTAAGCAGTTACATAATATAAAAGAATGCAGAAAGGTAAATCTAAACTATTACAAGAAAAATTCATGCGACCTATACAATTTCTCTAAGAATTTAAATGCAAAATAAAAAATGTTTAAAAATGTTTGAATGTGATTTTTATGAAATTAATTCGATGTTAATTAAAAAAACCTAAGTCTAATTAATATTAATTAATAAAAAAAACTAAAGTCTAATTAATTTTACTATTTAAGAAAATACTAATTAACAAAATAAATAAATAAATAAATAAATAAGTAAGTCAAAATTAATTTATTAAAAAAAACTAAACCTAATTTGTTAGGGTTTTTTAAAAAGAATTAAATTAGGTTAAAGGTTGATTAAGGAAATATTTAGGGTTATTAAAAAATTAGGGTTTTGTAATTAAAAGGGAAAAGAAAATAGGTTAGTGAAAATAAGAAGAAAAAAGATTGTATGGGGTGGGTGTTAAACCCACGCCCTCCAGCATTCACAGTTATATAGCTTGCCACCAGGCCAAGCGCTCATTGATGATGGGAAACAGGCACATCATATTATATTGGAACCCTGCGTAAATTGAGAAAATAACAAAAAAATTGCGAAAGGCATGGATCGAACCCACGCCCTTGTATACCAAAGTATTTGCATGGACGTTCTTGCCACTTGGGTGGATGTTTCATCCGTTAATAAAACAAAACCAAATAAATATAAAATAAATAAAACAATTGGACCAAAGAAGCGCCGGAGCCCTACCTCCGGTCGTCTTCTCCGGTGAGTATGTTTTTCAAACCTGCAAAAAAATGCGTGCTAGTGATCAAATAGAACCCTACCCCCTAATTTGAGGGCTATTGTGATACGGTGGGAGAACTGACTAGATGTTTTGTGTTTCGTTCGCACTTGTGCGGTTAGCAAGAGTCGCCATAGACTTTTCTTTTATCCAAAAGGAAAGGTAAAAAAGCACAGGAAAGACCTTTCGAGAATTTTCTCGGGTTCGGGGGGTAGATTATGAAAAGGGAAGGTATTAGCACCCTTTTCATCCATGGTTGTCCGTGGGCTCTTAGTTACACGTTTAAATCACTTGCTTTCATTTGATTGTGTGCTTGTGGTGTGGGCTTTGAAAGTATTTTGAAAAATCTCTTTGTAATGGTTCTCGTCTCTATAAGAACGTATACAAAGTTTTGTTTTGAAAAGTGGTTCAAAGATGTGTTTGTAAATCGTGTTTCGAAAAGTGTTTTGAAAAGAGGTTTTGCAATGGTTCTCGTCTCTATAAGAACGTATACAAAATGTTTTTGTCTTTTTGAAAATGTTTTGAAATGGAAGTGTAGGTGAAAAGTTTTTATCTTGAGCAAGCGAGTAACTAAGAGAAAATCTATCTACTCGAAAGGTCTTAAATTGTTCTATTCTTCTTCCTTTTAATGGTGCTATATTACCATTGATTTGGTAAGAAGCCCCACCATTGGAAGTGACGGGACAGGCGCGGTTCAATTTTACAATCATTGAAGGCAACTTGTGAGACGCTTTAGCAATTTTGTAAGGGACGAGATCGTTTTAATCGAAGGCAACATCGAGGGTCATCGAGGGAGTACGACCTTTGTTTATTGAAGGGTCATTTGCTAAAGCATCCCATATTCGAGGGACATGATTGTATTTCCGAGGCAACGAGCGAGGTTACCCTAGAGGTGCACGTGTGAGAAAGTGTGTTGGTTTTAAGTTATTTTATTCTTTGATTATGTCATCTAACGATTGATTTTTGAATCTTGCCATACATACCTAGTTACTATCGGTATATAAAAAACAGTAAATTGCGGGAATTGAAATTCTACGCTATTACAAAATGTTCGGGAATGGGGGTACAATTGTTACAAATGGGGATGAATCAAATGAGATAGCAAAACCCAAATAGCAAGCAATACAACCAAATCGAATGTTTGTGCAATTTAATTAAAGCTATGACAATCCATGAGATAATATTAATAAAATATGAAATGAAATGTTAAGTAATTACATGAAAAGAAAAAGATAAAAAAAACTATTCTAAAAAAAATGATTAAACTAAATTCTTTATTATTTTGCATTTTTTATTAATTATGTAAAAAAAAAACTAAATTATTATTTTTGGTGTTTTATCATGTCAATTAAAATTAAAGAAAAATTTAAAAAGAAACCAAATGATAAAAATTAATTTACAAAAAAAAACTTAAATAAATTTAATAAAATATTTTAAATTATATTAGTAATTTTGTTAACAAATAAAATATAAGAAGAAGAACAAATTAAAAAAAAGAAAGAAATAATATGGGCTTAAGAAATTGATTTGCGGTGAGGCCCAGACCAAAGTGTGCTATTGCTGTTACCTAAACAAGCCAGGGGGGTGTAAAACGCGTGGGCTTAAGAGGTTTGTAAACGAAACATGCCCAATGCTCTTAAGTCAGTTTAGCTGTTGATTAGCGGTTCCAAGCAAATTAGGGTTCTTGGAACCCTTGTGATGCCAGCGGCGCTGCCTCATCTCCTTCGTTCACTCATCCCTTCCATTTTTCGTTCATCTCTGAATAACTTCACTACCCATCCCGTTTCACGAGCGAAATCGCTCTTTTCATCTCTATCTCACCATGATTCGTGTTTTTTTTCCTGAAAAGCCTAAGGTCGGATTTAAACCGAGAAACAATGAAACTATTTTATGTGATCTTCCCCCCCAAATTTTTGTTGCCAGAGCACCCCTCAATCTCACCTCCTTAAACGATTTTCAGTGGTTTTCCTTGAAAAGGTACGGTTCTGTTATTAGTGAAGCTTACGAATTCATTGTTTGTTTTGTCTTGTTACATTTTTTCTGTTAATCAAACTTATTATCCATTGAGATGCAGGAAATAAATTATGAGAAAGGTGAAGGATCCATACCTGTTTGGAACTTTTCTGTGAAATGAAAAGGGGATAGTGAGACTGAGGGAGGTGCTCCTTGGTGGCCGGAGATGCATGGGGGAAGAGATGAAGATTGAAAGCGTGATTTCCTGGCTTGGGTTCCTTTTGATAGGTAACAATTTTTGTTGTTTTGATGATGATTTTGATTTGATGAACTTTGGGATTTTTGTGACTGTTGGATGTTGTTCTATCAGTTTGAAACTTTGTTGGTTTTTTTATGATGTTTGCTGATGATTATGATTTAATGATGTTGGTTATCTGAGATGTTTGAGGCTTGGATATTGTGTTTGAGATTTGGAGATGGTGACTGTTAGCTTGATGGTTTTTGGCCTTTGGTGATTTTTGTATTGATTTGGTTTGATTGCAGGTTGTGTTATTGGTTTGGTTTTGACAAGTTTGCTTACAGTTTTGGTTTGATTACAGGTTGTGTTATTGGTTTGGTTTTGACAAGTTTGCTTACAGTTTTGGTTTGATTGCAGGTTGTGTTACAGTTTGGTTTTTGGCTGTTTTTTCTTTGGGTTTGGTTACAGTTTTGTTACAGGTTTGGTTCTTGAGGATGGCTGTTGTTTTTTTTCTTCAGTTGGGAATCATATTGGTTTTTGAGGTTTTAGACTTGGACAGGTTTTTGAAGGTTGTTGATTTTGTTCACAGTTGGAAGGTTTGTTTTGGTTATGGTTCAGATTTGGGCTTGACAGTTTTGTGGAGGTTTGAGGTTTGACAGTTTTTTTTTTTTATATTTGGCTTAGTATGTTTTGTTGATGGGTTGCAGGTTTGTGAGTTTTACAGGTTTGTCAAACTGTGTTTGATATTTGGCTTATGAGTTTTTCTGAGTTTGAAAATGGATTGAGGTCTTGCGGCTTTTGACAGTTTGATATCTTTTTTTTTTGCTTGAGATTTGTCTACTGTTATATTGATTCTCTCCTATTATCTCTGTCCAAAATGGTGTGAAAACAAAGAATTTGAATATTTTACTATATTGTTCCTTTGGCTTTTTTATGGTAGTTTTGTTTTCTAGCAACTTATATGTAACTTGTGACAGTCAAGGCAGCAGGGCTGTGCATACCTAGGTGACTTCTTTCCTCTCTTCTCTCTCAATGACACTAGGAAAGCAAATTGCTTTTTGCCCCTTTTCCCAATTCTGAAAAGTTTACAAAAAATGGAAAATGATGAACTAGCTTCTTGAACAAGTTTCTTGCTTGTTTGACTTAGTTTATTATATGTTATACTTCTGCTTTTTGTTGCCTGCTTTCTACTGCTATGTTAGTTCCTCGTTTGCATTTCATATTGCCATACTGCTGTTTGTTTTTGCTGTTTGGGCAATTTTGTTTGGCTCAGTTTGCGCCTTCTGTTTGGTGATGCTGTTTGGGAAATTTTGATAGTTTTGCTGCATTTGTTCTTGTTTGGATAGATTTGTGGCATTTTGTCTGTTTGGCTACTATTTTGGCATTTTGTTAGTTTGCTTGCATTTATTTTCCTTCTTTTTGTGAACCAAGAAGAATAGTCTTCTTATGATTTGCAAATAGAGAAAATAAATTGTGATGAATTAAAAATGGCCTTCTGATTCCAATTTGCAAACTTTAATGATGAATAGCACTTTTTCTTTTGAAAATTCTTGTTCATGCCTAAATAATTTTATACTACTCACATTTCCTTTCTTTTATTTTCATGTGAGCACAATTGGATGGTGGCAAAGCAGGGGAAGCAAGAGACTCTGTGGCAAGCATGGAAGCAAAGGAACTTCAATCAACCTTAGGCATAGATCCATTTAGATTTTCTTTGTAATTTAGAGAGAAACATTCTTGTATTGTAATTAACAATTGTATTAATTTATCTTTTAAATACAATAAGTTGTAAAACATGGAGTATTTAAAAGAACAAATTATTTTGTAACAATGTTTGAAAAAAATGGAGAAAGTCTTATGAGATATTCTGGTGTTACTTGAAATCTTTGATCAACGATAACTTTTGATTTTCTCTTTGCATCCTATTTGATTTTTGAATGCCCAATCAAGACAATTGAAACAAAACGCTCCAATCTGATAACTTAAATTCCAATAATCCTGTAATCTTGCAATTGCATTCCAATCAAACACGCACTGTGTATTCCATTTCTTAACCAAGCAAATGTTTTAAAAGACGCAAACCATCTGGTTAACCTGGATCAAACAATCATGAGTGTCCCAAATGACAGTCTTAGTCTTTTGTCCCAAACAACCATGCCTTGAGAACAAACACGGTTTTTCAGTAAACTTGAGAAAGCATGAAGATCTGTGAAAACCAATTGAATCTTTTTGAGAATTCATTTTCTTTTGAGAATTGCACGAAAAACCCTAGTTGCTGGTTTACTGCCACAGAAAAGAATCTGTCTGATCGATTCCTGAGCCAACTTGAACATCTGAGGAACCCTAGGGTTGTGTTTTCTATGAAAAATGGGAGGGAAAATTTTGGGGTACAACAGCTTCCCCTGTTCAATCTTCTTGAACCTGAAGAGTTAGATCGCCGAGTTTTGCCGTTCGTGACTCGAAGGTAAAAGATGATTGGACACTAGAGTGCCCATAAATTTGCACTCGACAAAAGTGTAATTGAGGGAATGGGCTTAAAGATTCCATTTGGAGAGTATGTTAGAATCTTGTTGGAGATGGGATTGTAGATGCCATCCAAGAATGTTTGTTCTAAACCACAAGAATAAGCATCAGAATGGTGTCCGTATTTGGAATGTATCTGAACTGTATCTATACTTGAATCTGAATAAGTAGCAGAATGGCTTCCGTGTTTGGAGCGTATCTGAACTGTTTTTGATTAAGGTCTGAATGAGTAACAGAATAACTTCCGTGTCTAGAGTGTATCTGAACTGTATCTCGAAATTGGAATTTGAATGAGTGACAGAATGACTTCCGAGTCTGGAGTGTATCTGAACTATAACTTGAAATAAAGTCTGAATGAGTAATAGAATGACTTCCGTGTCTGGAGTGTATCTGTACTGTATCTGTAAGCTGAATGAGTATCATAATGACTTCTGTGCCTGGAGTGTATATGTACTGTATCTGTAAGCTGAATGAGTATCAGAATGGCGTCCGTGTCTGGAGCGTATCTGTACTATATCTGTAAGCTGAATGAGTATCAGAATGACTTCTGTGTCTGGAGTGTATCTGTAGTGTATCATGAAATTTTTGAATATTTGTTAAAGATAACTGTTAATCTTATCCTGAAAAGGGTAAAATGTTAGCTGAAACACAAAGTTATGTTGCATGAAATGTATGATGCAATAAATGTGTTTTATCCATGTTTATGATATATGAATGTAATGTATGCGCATGTAAGCTGATTTTCTGTATTGACGAGGAAAATAAATCCTTGACTGCTGCTGGGGAAAATAAATCCTTGACTGCTGTTGAGGATTCCGTTGTGAGAGTAATGCCATATACTTCTTGAGGAATCTGCTTGGGGAATCCAGAGATTTTAAATGACTTCTACTGGGGATTATTGACGGGAGTCTTTGTTCTGTCTAGAAGCAATAAAAACTCTGGGGAAAAAGTTTATCCTGTAGTGAAAACTCTGTGGGGAAAAGCTTAATTCCGCTGGGGAGTTCAGGAGTTTGGGTTGTATGCCAATCTACTGGGGAGTTACCCTAGGTTGGGGAGAAACAAAAGTTAACTGTTATCTGGTTGATTTTCAAGCTTCAAGACAACTTGCTGGGGAAACCTGGAGAAACTGGATGACTTCCATTGTGGGTTGATAGTTTAAAGTTTCGGCTCCAGTGGGGATTGGTAGTCGGTAGTCTCAGCTCCGCTGGGGATCTATAGTTCAAAGTTTTGGCTCCGTTGGGGATCTTAATGACGTGCTATAGGGATTGCTCATGGAATAGCCTAAAGACGTTTTCCTAATCTTTCTACCTGTCAGTAATTACTCTTTTCCATCCTGTTTATTTGTAAACAGTAGTTATGTTCAAATGCATATGTTCATTAATGAATCATTGGACGTTTTTGCAAATAAAACACAAGTGTAAAGAAAAAGGCAAATAGTTTTCTGTACTTTGAAAGAGATATCTTTGTATTTACTTTGAATAAGCATTTTGTACAAAGGAGACAAACATCCTAGTAAGAGGATGGTGTCATAAAAGTAAGAAAAATTTATACAAAGAAAGATAACTATGTGTGTAAAAAATCCCATGGGGTTCCCATTCTGCTATAGCCTTCGTATCTCCAAATATCTTATCCATTCGTTGCTTCGTCCGAAGATGATTGAATTGATCAGAAGCTCTGAGTTCGTCCATGAAGAGATTGTCTTTAAAGTGATCCGACGAGACATAGTCATACGCTTTAATTCCCTAATTTTTTCCTAGACCGCCCTTTCGGGTTTTCAGTCCACCGGGAAACCCTTTTTTGCCCAAGTCGCCCTTTTGGGTTTTCAACTTGCCGGGTGTATAGATTTTTTTTGTTTTATCCCTAATTTTTGCCCGAACCTTTTGGTTCGCCGGGATGCCCTTGTTTTGCCTAGGTGTGTCAACCTAGTGGGTCATTTATGCGTAGTATCTTTTGACTATGTCTGTGTTCGCAGGGTGCGGAAGATTGTCGCCGTCCATGCTGGTTAAAATCATTGCCCCACCAGAAAAGATGTTCTTGATTACAAATGGTCCGTCATAGGTAGGAGTCCTTTTTCCCCTGGGATCACTTTTTGGCAAGATGATGCGCTTGATCACAAGATCTCCCACTTGATACACTTGGCGTATGACTTTCTTGTTGAAAGCCTTGATCACCCGCTTTTGATACGTCTGACCATGGCAAACAGCAGTAAGTCTCTTCTCGTCAATTAAGTTTAACTGATCAAGCCGGGTTTGGATCTAATTGTCTTCACTCAAACCAGCATCTTTCATGATTCTCAAGGAGGGAATCTGAACCTCGATAGGTAAACCATCTTCCATTCCATATACCAAGGAATAGGGTGTTGCCCCAGTTGATGTGCGAGTCGTGGTACGGTACCCGTGGAGAGCAAACGGTAGTATCTCATGCCAGTCCTTGTAGGTGACTGTCATTTTTTGCATGATCTTTTTGATGTTTTTGTTTGCAGCTTCGACAGCACCATTCATCTTTGGCCGGTAGGGGGATGAATTGTGATGTTGAATCTTGAACTGCTCGCACAAAGCGGTGATCATGGTATTGTTAAGGTTTGTACCGTTATCAGTGATGATCCTTTCGGGGATACCGTACCGACATATAAGGTTCTGCTTGATGAAGCAGGCAACAACATTCTTAGTGACGAATGCGAAGGAAGTTGCTTTGACCCACTTGGTGAAGTAGTCAATGGACACCAGAATGAAGCGGTGTCCATTGGATGTTGTAGGCTTGATCTCTCCAATCATGTCAATTCCGCACATAGCGAAGGGACAAGGAGCTGTTAAGACATTTAGAGGGACCGGAGGCACGTGTACCTTGTCTGCATAGATTTGACATTTATGGCAGGTTCGAGAATGTTGATAGCAGTCAGCTTCCATGGTAGACCAATAATAGCCTGCCCGTAGAATATTCTTTGCCATCGTATGCCCGCTAGAGTGAGTGCCAAAGGTACCTTCATGCAATTCAGCCATGATCTTTTCAGCTTCAATCTTATCCATATAACGGAGCATAATAGAATCATGATTGCGCTTGTACACGATGCCATTACTCAGGAAGAACTTAGCAGAGAATCTCCTTAAGAACTTTTTTTTCATTGACTGAAGCTCCTTTAGGGTATTCTTGAGCCTCGAGATACCTTTTGACTTCATGAAACCAAGGTTGGTCCACTACTTCTTCGGTATTAATCTCGTGACAGTGTGCGGGTTCGTCCATCCGTTCAATGGTGATCTGGGGAGCCTCGTTGTCCCAATTAAGTTTAAACATGGATGACAATGTAGCTAGAGCATCTGCTAGCTGATTTTCTTCTCGCGGGAAGTGCTCGAAGGTAATCTGCTCGAAATGTGATAACAACGTCAAGACATGTTCTTTGTAAGGGATGAGGTTTGGATGCTTAGTATCCCATTCTCCTTTGATCTGACTGATAACCAAAGCTGAGTCCCCAAATACAACTAAAGATTTGATTCCCAAGTTTATGGCAGCCTTGAGTCCAAAGATGCATGCTTAATACTCTGCTATGTTGTTCGCACAGTTGAAGCAAAGTCTGGCAGTGAAAGGAGTATGGAAACCTTCTGGGGATATGAGTACCGCGCCGATACCGTTGCCAAGTGCATTGGAGGCACCATCAAAGTACAGGGTCCATCGAGATCCTTGTTCAGATCCGTCATATAGTCTGAAGTCTTCAACATTGTCCAATGTCATGATGTCTTCGTCAAGGAAGTCAAACTTCATGGATTGATAATCTTCTACAGCTTGATGGGCCAGATGATCAGCTAGCACACTACCCTTTATATCTTTTTGGGTCGTGTACTGTATATCATATTCTGTCAGGATCATCTGCCATCTGGCTATCCTTCCAGATAAAGCAGGCTTTTCGAAGATGTATTTGATCAGATCCATCTTAGATATCAGCAAAGTGGTATGAGTCAACATGTACTGCCTTAGCCGGCGAGCAGCCCATACCAAAGCGCAACAAGTTTTCTCGAGCAGTGAATATATTATTTCACAGTCGGTAAACTTTTTGCTAAGGTAATAAATGGCATCCTCTTTTTGGCCAGACTCATCATGATGCCCCAGTACGCACCCCATTGAATTCTCTAGGACGGTCAGATACATGATTAGCGGTCTTCCTTCGACGGGTGGCATCAAGATAGGAGGCTCTAGTAAATACTCCTTGATTTTATTGAAAGCAATTTGACAGTCATCATTCCATCTAACTACCTGATCTTTCTTCAACAGCTTAAAGATTGGTTCACAAGTAGATGTTAGGTGCGAAATGAACCTAGCAATGTAGTTTAGGCGTCCCAAGAAACCTATGACCTCTTTCTCTGTGCGAGGAGCAGGCATTTATTGTATAGCTTTGACTTTGGTAGGATCAACCTCGATGCCTTTGTTGCTGACAATGAAACCCAAGAGTTTACCGAATCGGACTCTGAATGTGCACTTGTTTGGATTCAATCTTAGCTTGTACTCCTTCAACCTGACAAACAGCTTTTGCAAGTGATCAAGGTGTTCTTCTTCAGTTTGTGATCGGGCTATCATGTCATCTACGTAGACCTCTATCTCATGATGTATCATATCATGAAACAAAGCTACCATGGCGCGTTGATAGGTTGCCCTGGCATTCTTCAGTCCGAATGGCATCACTTTGTAGCTGAACGTACCCCACTGTGTGACAAAAGTAGTTTTCTCCATGTCCTCAAGTGCCATTTTGATCTGGTTATAGCCTGAGAATCCGTTCAAGAAAGAAAATACTTTGTGCTGGGCTGTATTGTCAACCAGGATGTCGATGTGTGGAAGTGGAAAATCATCTTTAGGGCTGGCCCTGTTTAAATCTCTATAATCCACATACATCCGTACCTTTCCGTCTTTTTTAGGCACAAGCACAATGTTAGCAACCCATTGAGGATAGGAAGTAACAGCCAACAATCCAACATTGAACTGCTTCATAACTTCTGCTTTGATCTTCTCTGACATGTCAGGTCTCATACGGCGGACTTTCTGCTTCACCGGTGGACAGTCTTCTCTCGTGGGTAGACGGTGTACCATAATTTCGGTATCGAGTCCCGTCATGTCTTCGTATGACCAGGAAAAGATCTCAACATTATCGTGCAACAGCTGAATTAAGCGCTCCTTGACACTTGGCTCTAGATTGGAACCTATTTTGATTTATTTTTTGTCATCCTTAGTTCCCAAGTTGATTGTATCCAACTGCTCTTCATGAGGCAGAATAGCCCTTTCCTCTTGTTGTATAAGTCTATCCAATTCCCCTGGCACCTCACAATCTTCCTCACCTTCGTATTCGGCTTGGTAGATCAGATCTTCAGAGTCACTGAAGGCTATAGCAGTATCGTTACCCATGGGATCCGGAATGGAAGAGTACCTGCATTTGTGAGTGTGGGTGTGTGTAAGGGTATAGCCATCTTAAAACAAATAAAATGTAAAAAGAAAGACAATGAACACAAAAGTTTATATGAAAAACGTCCATGATTCATTAAATGGCATATGAAGATGAAAAATAAGAACCCTTACAAATGGACCTTTGTGCCTCGGGTAAGACACAAGGTTAAAAAAGTACGAATTGTTTGTGAATTATTACAGATCTAACAGAAATGAAAAAGATAAATTACTGCGGTATGAAAGTAATCGGAACAAAGTCTTTTGCTTCCCAGTTGCACAGTCCTCTGCCGATAGTAGGAAATATCCAGTCTTCCAAGCTGCCGTCTTCTTCACTGTCCTCTAGTGCATTAACCCCTTGGTGGCTGATCTTCACAGGTGGCCCTCCGCACGGGCGCGATGCACAGCCTTCTGACAAGTCGAAGTGAACCCCAAGCCGAATTTATCTGATTTGTAAGGAAAGAATGGAAGCTGCCCCCAGATTGTGCTTCCTCCCTCTTCAGCCACTGCTTTTGCATCCTTGAGAGATGACATCCGAGGCGGAGGTCTGGTAATCGTGGGTACAGAGGACACTGTCTTAGTCGCCGCTATCTCCAGAGATACCTCTTCAAAATGCTGGAAAGGAGTTTCGATGAATTCGCCATCCAATTCTACATAACGGAAAAAATTCATATGACTGATCATGTATTCCTCTTCGCCATGAACAATTATGATTTTCCCTTGGACAGGGTACTTGAGCATTTGATGCAGAGTAGAAGTGACAGCTCCAGCATGGTGGATCCAAGGTCTTCCCAACAAGCAAGAATAAGAAGGATGGATGTCCATCACATAGAATATGGAATTGAAGGTTTCAGTTCCCACCTTAATTGGGATGTCCACCTCCCCGTGGACCATCCTTTTAGAACCATCAAAGGCTCTGACAATTATATTGCTGGGTTTCAGGGGTAACCCTTTACAATCCAGTCTATCCAAGGCTTTCTTTGGCAAGACGTTCAAAGACGAACCAGTGTCTACCAGTACGTGTGCTAGGGTTGTCCCTCTACATTCCACCGAGACATGCAAAGCGTCATTATGTTTTCTCCCTTTCGAAGTTAAATCTGCATCAGAGAATCCTAGACCATTGTTAGCTGTTAAACTAGCCACACATTCCTAGAACTGATCAACGGAGGTTTTTTGTGGCACGTGGGTCGTCTTCAAAAATCTTATTAGAGCCTTAGCATGAGCTTATGAACAAAGCAACAGGGCCAACATGGAGATCTTTGAGGGGGTTTTCCCCAGCTGTTCCACCACATCATAATCGCTTTTCTTGATTATTTTCAAAATTTCCTCCATTTCTTTTTGAGAGGTTTCAGGGATGATCAACGGCTGAGCCCTCGTCCTGACGGGTTCTTCTTGGATCCCTTTTCCTTGAACATCAGTAGTAGCAGAAGGGATAACCACAGGGGTCGTGACTTCTTCTATGATTGGTGTACTGGCAGATATGTTTACTGGTGTAGAGATAACCTTAGGAGCAGCTGAGGGTCCAAGAACTGCCTTTGGAGGGGCATTCTTTGGAGAAAAGATTCTTCCACTACGGGTAACTTTGCTTGTTCCGGAAATGTTACTGATGTCAGAATTGTCTTCTTCAGAACTCTCCTCCTCGGCCATCTGTTCAATCTGTTTGACACCATGGTAGTAGATTTCTCCACCATAGTTCCATGGTATTGATTTGTCGGACTTGTACGGGACTGGCCCGGGCATGGTTATCTTCAAAGGTACAACCTTCAGAGCGGATGTAATCCTAACAGGTCTTTTAGGGACCTTGGAAGGATTGGCGGATATGGTTATTATTGAAACATCGTTAATAGGAGTTGATAAAACAGGAGTCTTCTCAAATAGGATTTCTTGGTTATCAATTAGGCGTTGGAGGCCTATATTCAACAATGGACAGTGGGTTAATGAGAATGAACAAAGGTGACAATCTTCTTCACAACCTGGGAAAACCCCAACCTTCAACAAATTTAACTTGATTATAGGGAGCGGAGTTATCAAATCATCTACAGTAGCAACAAACAGATCCTCCTCAATAGCATGGGCGTTGTGGCCGTGCCTCGGAATTAGAGCAG
Source organism: Vicia faba (assembly GCA_948472305.1). Lineage (NCBI taxonomy): Eukaryota > Viridiplantae > Streptophyta > Magnoliopsida > Fabales > Fabaceae > Vicia > Vicia faba. The sequence continues at coordinate 70,616,514 of OX451739.1, forward strand.
AGATAACATTGGGTTTTTCAGGTGCGTCGAATTCAACTTCTTTAGCATCTATCAAATCCTGAATTTTATTCTTCAGGACCCAACAATTGTCAAGGTCGTTCCCTGGGCTCTCTGAATGGTAAGCGCACCTGGCATTCAGATGGTAATATGGAGAAGCAGTGTTAGGATTTTTAGCGGCCTCTTTCAGCATGGCCAAATTAAACTTTAGAAGATGTGGTAGGACTTGTGCAGGAGTCATGTTTATCTTGGCGAATTGTCGTACAGGCCTTTCCACCCTTTGCTGGTTATTTCTAGGCTGATTATTCCTCGGCTGATTGTTTCTTGGTTGGTCTGATGCAAACTTTTGAATCATAATGGCCCTCACCGCTGGCCGGCGCTCAACTCTTCCTTGACCCCTTTGAGAGTAGACAGCTGATACTTCCTTCTTTCCCGTGAAAGGTTTTCTGATGGCAGCAGAAGTAGATGCATTTTTTGAATTTTCCCGCTTTTTATATCGGCCTCCACTCTTTCTCCGGTTAGAATAAATTCAGTGAACCCAACATACGAACTTCCAATCAGGTGATTAAAGAAAGGACCTGACAGGGTACCCAGGAACATGTCTACTGGCTCTCTCTCAGATAAAGGTTGTTGCACCCTTCCGGTTAAATCCCTCCATTTTTGGGCGTAGTCTTTGAATCCCTCATTGGACACCATGGCCATACTCTGGAGTTGAGTACGGGTTGGTGCCAAGTCGGTGTTGTATTGATACTGTTTATAGAAGGCGACTGTGAAGTCTTCCCAATTATGCACATCAGACCTCTACAACTGGTAGAACCAATCAAGCTGCGTTCCTGACAAACTGTCCTGGAAAAAGTGGACCCACAAATTTTTGTCAGTAGAATGTGGTTGAATTTTCCTGACATAAGATCATAGGTGCATCTTTGGGAAAGACACCCCATCATACTTAGCAAACAGTGGCACTTTAAACTTAGGCGAGATTACAATTCCGAATACCAGCCCCAACTCCTCAAAGTCCAGCCCCGATACTCTCTGCACTCCCATAGCAGCTAGACGCTCTTCCAAGTTTTTGTATTTGTCATTGGCCGGAGGGTATTGCTGTTCAGAATAGTCCTAATCTTCCTCTTCTTCTGCTTCAGAATCAGATGGAACTGCCTTTCCTTTTCCTTTTCCTTCCTCCTCTTCAGATGTTGATGGGAATTCCAAAGTCCGTCTGGCTTGTCCTTTAAACTTTCTGCCCATGACAACCACACCGGCTTGCTTCTTCTTCTTTTTCTCTTTCTCTTTCTCTAGCAGAGTCTTGAGCTCCTCCTGCCCCTTGGCTAAGGTCAAGAGTAGCTGTTGAAATTGGGCATTTTGTGCCTGAAGATCTTTCACAGTCTGTTCAACATCCATCTCACTGAAATAAACAGTAGAAGGATAAGGTGACCTGTTATGAGAAACCTGTGTGATGTTATGATGAATGAAGATGAGATATGCAAATGATTTCAAGGAAGTTTAGAAGATTTAAATTTGTTCAAACCAAAAATAACACACGTCATATTAAATAAAACAAAGTTTGAATACATCATGCCTCCTTGGGCTTACAAAGAAAGAAACAAAATACAACAAAAACTCCTAAGACAAAAAGACCGAATGCATCCTTTTTGGAGCAATGTAGGTATTCAGATTCTTCTCTTCATGAAGCAGTTTGGTGAGCTCCAGAACTTTCTTCTCACTGGCATAGTACTGGTTTTGAAAGGTGTCTCGCTCTTCCTTCAACTGAATCCAGGCTTTCTACAAGTCTTCGAGAGAGGTAGGCATGTCAGGATGAAGAACGGTGTATGGGACATCTCCTTCAATAACAGGCTTAATGATGACAGAAGGATGGAAGGTTAAGGCATTAAGAGACTCTGGGCACGAGCCCGTACCCACTTAAGGTAAGGCTCGAGAGGGATAGAGTTTTTATGTCCCAAAGTCCTACTGTCCACTTTGTTCACCATTCCCCAAGCACGTGTAAACCTCTGGCGGTAACCTTGGTCTTCTTTGTCGTAGTCAAACACCAGTCCCCGGATGAGCATCTCATGAGGGTCGTCCCTTCGGGCATACCCAAGTTGCCGAAGAGCTAAACACGGGTTATAGGTGATACCTCCCCTAATACCTAGCAGAGGTACATTAGGGAACTCACCACAGCGGTCGATGATAGAGATATCTTCCAAAGATCTTGAGCACCAACGGATATCAGAGTGAGTGAGAGACATCATCCTTTGAGACCAAGTCAATCTTTTCTCGTTCTTCAATGATGACTGAGGAAGGTGTGAAGGGAACCAGTTAGCGAGTAGGGGTATACAACACAAAAGGGTACCTCTTTTCTTCATGGTACGGATATGAAGGTAATGCAAGATATCTCCTAGCAAGGTGGGTAAAGGATTGTGAGAGAGAAAGAATTTGATGGCATTAACTTCTATGAATTGGTTCGAGTTAGGAAACAGAACCAAACCATAAATGAGGAGAGCTAGCACGTCTTCGAAAGCTTGGAAATCCATGTCATCCCAGAATGAACGAGCTTTTTCCATTAGAAACTTAGCTAAAAATCCTTTAACCCCACTTCTTGTCTCCCAATTGGCTGTGACGTCGGCCCTCTTCATATGTAAAGTTTCGGCGATGACTTCAGGTTTTGGAATCCCTTCTAAACCGGTGAACGGTATCTGATTAAGCACGGGCACCTCTAAGAGTAGAGAGCACTCTTCCAATGTAGGTACCAACTGATAGTCCAGAAAAGTGAAACAATGATGTACGGGATTAAAGAATTGGAATAGTACACACATCATCTCTTCTTGGAAGTTGGATGTAGCCAAACTGAGGAGTCGACCATACTTCTTGGTAAAAGGAGAATCCCCGGGCACTCTTGAGGCTAGCTCTTGAAGTTGAGGATGCGCTTTTACAAAGCTGACTCGGATGGTGTTTCTTCGGAGAGAATTCATTTCCTACAAAACAAAAACAAAGATAAATTTCTAAATCCTTGAAATAGTTAGTGAGCATGCATATGATGTTGATGATGCTTATGATGTTTATGTACAAGCAAACATATACACACACAACAAACAGATACCTATGTTTCAGGCTTGCATGAGTTTGTAGGTAAATACCCTCTTGAAGTTTTAGTTGGCTCAACCTCTCCTGGAAATAAAGATCAGGTTCTAAAGGATCTCAATATCACCGACCTTTCTTTTAGGCATTGTCTCAGCTCAATCAATCTTTTCTTGCGGCCGAGATATCCCAAAAGTCTAGCCTCAATGAGTGTAGTATCGAGTCTCAACCAATTTTCACCTTTACACCGAAACCGGTTACCTCACTACGTCCTAATGGCAAAGTTTGTTCAATTAGGGTTCTAAGGTTAATTAGTGCTTCGTGACGCCACTCAGCGGTCCTGTATTCTCCTTGATTCACCGCGAGGGATACCGGTACCCACAAATGCGTCACACTAACATAGCCATTGTTTCAACCATATCGGTCTACGCTGTACAGTCTCCACAAGATATTGCTATTTACCTAAAAAGGTGCCCCAAATCCGGGTGGAGG